>CM069442.1:10965511-11592643 GCA_035610835.1 Ophiura sarsii | reverse complement strand
GTAGTATAGGTATAATGATGAGATCCGAGATCTTGTCATCTGATCATCTCTCCTTCAGGAAGTCAACTTGACAAGATGATAAGATGTTGATCTCTTCAATTCAACTTTTTATAATGACGAGACTGGTTAGATGACAAGATCCCAGATCTCATCAAGTCGACTTCCTGAAAGGAGAGATGATCAGATGACTAGATCTCGGATCTCATCAAGTCGACTTCCTGGAGACGAGATGATCAGATGACAAGATTCAGGATCTCGTCAAGTCGACTTCCTGAAGGAGAGATGATCAGATGACTAGATCTCGGATCTCATTATCTCGACATCTGGGTGGCACTTTTAAGCTTCCATATGAAATGTGTGACTTTGCACAGTAACTTTTTAAAGATGTCCGAAGGGTCACATACCAAAACACGAAGAGTCTTCAAAAAGACAATCGTCGTTTAGACGGTTGTAATGGAAATAAAGATATGTACTTAACAACGCGTCATTAAAAGTACTAGGGGGTCTACGGACAAAAATAATAGTAGAACATTTTGATTTATTAATGAATAAATAAACAATTGATCTGCAGCTATTCGTTGGGACTTAGACCTGTCATGCAGATTTACATACGTGTTAAGATTGAGTGATAGTGAAGCAACAGTTGCATATAATTGGAATATAAACAAATATTCAAATTATATTTTAGCCCTTCAACTTTGAGAATGTCATGCTTGTGTTGTCCTTTCCTACAGGAAGAAATATCATTTACATAAGAAGAGACTGCAAATAGGCTATATTTTTGTTATGTTTCTAGTATTACAATCAAGTATAAAAATACAAAAAATGTATTACATGTTAAAAATAGATAGCATGTCACGCGTCCTATTTACATGATTGCATTAAGGGGGGGGGGGGGGGGGGGGGGGGGGGAGACTCAAGGAAAGTGCTGTAATTATTGAACTATGACTCAAATGTATTGGCATCGTTTTTGTCCTAAAATAACATGATTATTTGTGTGTTTGTTTCGTTGTTCTGTTTCGCATCTTTTGTACTTGGTAGGCAATAGCAGATTACTAAGTACATACATTTTAGTTTGGATGTCATACTTAAATTTTAAAGTCCACAAATCTATTCCGTATTTAAACATTTTCAGTCATAAAATGATAAATGTTGGGGCACAACTTTATACACTCGCTCCTCCTTCGGAAATTCGTAAACAACATTCCACAACTGTACGGCTATAAATGGGTATAAATACGACTGATTCCATTATGTTGAGTAGGGTAGTTAGGAATGATATTCATTTATTTATCACGCATTTTATTACTCTTTGTGCATATAGGTATCACAAATTACCTTAAAACGTAGGTTAAATAAGTTATATGGACATGCAATAGAACAATAAGTACTGTAAATGGTCCCAAATCTGCCCAGAATTAAACGTTATCTCTTGAGACATTTTATTTGCTCCTACAATATAATGAGATCTACCAGTGACCCTTGCCATGAAACGACCTCGTGTGCCTGCCAGAATGTGCGTGCATGTGTTGCATAATACCAATTACGACTGTTTCAAGTCCTTATGGTTACAGCGGTTTGTGTTGGCGTATGATAGTCACAGCATGGTCACAGCGAGATCGCGCGCGACAAGATTGGATTGGCATAGGCCCGCTGTACTAGTATCAAATGAATGGTGGTAGAAAGGTGTGTGGTGGGGGGAGAAAATAAGGACTTGATTTCAAGTCTAGGATCCAGGGTGCAGGGAACCAGCATAGACTGAAACAACACGCCCATTTTCAGATAAACATCTATCAATACGCGATGCATAGTATGTTAATTAGTTTGCCAATTCATAATATTAAATTATGGACGATATACTAATCCTCTAAGACCTATGCTGTGTACCATATTCAGGTAATATTTGTAACATTCTTTTTACCAAGTTATAAATAAAATCGGAGGAAATTCATTTTTCTACGAACATGCGCAGAAGGTGTCTACGTAAACCGACCTGTTTACCCGTGCTCAATTCATACACGATGAGAAGAAGCAAGTCCACATAAAATAATGAAATATATCAGTATATTCACAATGCTTGCGATTGATATACATATGAATATTTTATTTAAAGTTATATGCTTAGTCTTGAGTGCATTTACAATTCTAATTTTCAGCTGTTAGCTTAAATGTAACACTAAACATACAGCCAATCGCGGACGCCCTTGCATTTATGTGTTTCGATGGGCACAACATCATCGCTACGTGTAGACATTGTGTAAATGATTTCAATGCACGGGTCGTACGACGAGATAATGACGTCAAAAGAGAAAACTCCTCACAATGTTGACACGGGACACTTCGTATAGGGTTTATGTATGAAGGGAGGGTTACGGGCCTGTATTATCGGGTGTACACGGTTCCGAAATATACGTCTGGCGACGAAAAAATCTGGCTCCTTCACTTCTGGGTGATTTCGAAAACTTGTTGATACCCCTCGTACATATTGTATATGAAATAATTTATGAAAAATAAAATATATTCATAATATTAAACTAAACACGAATTAATGGTTCCAACTTTTTTTCATTGATATTCAGTTTGCCATTTTTAGCTGCAATACTCCGATACTGTTCTCTATTTTCTCAGTGTGTATGATGTAACCTTTAAAATCAAGAAAAATTGACTTACGTTCTTGCACTCTGCATTTGTAAATATACCTTTTAGCCAGCAATAATACCATATTCAAAAACATTTCAGTGTTTGTGTTCATGGTAACCAAAACACATCTCCCAGTATGTAACATTGGCATCAACTTTCAAAACAATGAGTCATCTATATAGATCCTTCCATAATAAGGATGTTATATTTAGGGTTCACATGAGATGCTTTATGTCCTCCTTCTTATCATTACAAAAAGAGCAGCTGTCATTATCTTTAATACCGATTTTAGTCAGAAAAACATTTGTGGGAAGAATTACTATGAATAGTTCTAAACTGCAAGTAATGTGTTTTGGTATTCAGAGAACATTTATAGGGAGTGTCATAAAACAGTTTCCAATTCATATCCACAATGTTTGTAATATGTCAAATTCATCCCACCAGGATCAGAAAAAAGGTCTTTGTTGGGGGGGGGGGGGGGGGGGGGGCGTCAACAAAAAAGGTGGGTATTTTTGACCAGTGGCGTAGCCAGAGGGAGCGCGGGGCGATTGCCCTCTCCCGATAATTGATTGTCGTGTCGGTTGAGATTGGCATTGTCGGTTCATTTGACAAGAGGAATCATGAACCAACTCAAACTATTTCATATAATTGCAATCAATCCAGTATTTTCGCTATGTTAATTAACTAGATCTGTTCCTACTTTTAAAAGTATGATAATTACCTTTATATATAGACAATTATTCAATAATGAAATTATTTTGGCTGTGTACATAAATTTGAGTGAAAAATCTGTGTCAGTGGGATATGTTGCCATGGAAACCAACTGATAATAATATATTAGTCATAGTTCTTGATACTATAATGTGAAAGTAAATATCAGCACTCTGTGTCCTTGATAAATAACTAATACGGAAATAAAACGTATGGGGAATGAGCTCGTGCGTAAATATCTTTTTGATCGCGTATATAATTTATGTGTGTTTTTATGCACTCTATTGGTTCGCCAATTTTATACATTATATAAAAGCAAATATCATCGCTCATGATGCTAGCACTCTGTCCTTGATAATAATTAACGCGGAATACCGCGGGGAATGAACTTGAGCGTAAATATCTTTTTGATGCGTGTATATATATTTATATGTGTTTTTATACCGTATTATTGGTTTGTCAATTCCACGTTGGCATAGGATCTATTAATTTGAGGATTTCTGAATATTTTTATGATGGTTGCCAGTTGCCACGCCTACATCTCCACCGTGTGTGTGTTATAAATAGATGCTAAGGCTCACCCACTCCAATCCCATGAGCTAAAGCCTGCGCCATAAACGGCATCAGACAGATGATATCCAATCCTGTCATCTCAAATAACATAAAACGCAATGTCTATTTTATAATTTATTACAATAACCACTTACCTAAAGCTTCCATAAATGCATCGAAATTCTCACTTTTATCCAGTTTATAATGTCCAATAAATTTAGCAGCCATTTTTAGTAATTTTTAAGGTATTATAATTATTATCACTGCTGATTTTAATGGCATTTGACAATTTGTGCGGATGCTTTGCAGTGATCATGCTGATTGAACTTGACCGTGGCCGTGCTTTGTATACTATAGAAACACTCCCATTTAATAACAACTGGTTAACAACTGATAATTTGTATAAGGCTTGAGCCTAATTTATAAACATATATCAATGATCTGTATAAAAGGGGTCGCCTATCTTTTCCTATGAGACAAAACACGCCACTAGACATAACAGTGGATATTTAGGGGGCGGGGAATCACAGATTCTCCCGTTGACAAGGTGAAGGTGAGAAAAGAGCCTATTTATTGATTTATTTGGAGGGAGCGGGAGGCGATTTTTTTCGTACATGATCCTAGTGAAATCAGTTGATTTGTTCAAAAAAATCATTTTAATCAGTGAATTTTGCTTTATTCCGTATTAAAACGGAATGAAGTGAAGTTCACTAGGATCATGTATCGAAAGAAAACAATTGGGAGCGGGAGCATACTCACCTGGTCACCCGCTGTGTGAAGGATGTTCCGCTAAAGCATGGACTGTAGAAAGGTAGGCTAAGGGGCTAAAGGTGATATGTTTAAACCGAGACTAGATATTAAAGGTAGGTGTTCCAATTGTTGGCCCGATTTTCAACTTGACGTTTTCTATTCTACATAAAGGGTCATGGCCCCCTGGCCGAGTGAACTAAAGACACGGTCATCCATGGTGGAGGACCCGGGATCGAATCCCGTCGTCGGCAAGTCCGGTTTTCCCGCTAAATTTCGCCCATTCTACCAGGATATTTCCCGCCTCAGTTTAAACACGTACTTACCTAGAGCTGCCATAAAAGCATCGAAATTCTCACTTTGAGCCAACTTATAATGTCCAATAAATTTAGCAGCCATGTTGACAAGTTAGGCCGACCGTACAAACGTCACCAAACAGATTCGATTATGGTAGGCCTATATACTATACCATGGCGGCCGGCCGGAAGAACTATAACAGCTTTAGAAAGCTTGCGGATATATGTATTGCTGTTATCGCAGATCACCCGGAAGCTACCCATGCAAGCTACCTGTCCTTATCAGCAGGAGTAATTCAAATGGTTATGATGAAGGCCTTACCATGGCTACGTAGCTAAACTGAAACTCAAAATGATTCCACAATAAATCGCACCGACTTATCTAAAGAGTAAAAGGCTCTGGTGCCAGGTCTAATCAGTTGCCATCTGAGATTGCAACGTGTGATTTTCTGGGTTACGATTCAATAACATTAATAGGGTTCATTGCTAGGTTGAATTCCATTGACCCGTTACCAGTTACAGGTATTTCCCATTCCATTTGGTTGACTGAGTAATACTTTCATTGAATATTTAAATGTCATTTGTTTTGTTACTTTGTTATTCGCTTTACCGATATAATACGACATTATTGTATTGATGTTTGATTGACTGAGTAATACTTTTATTTATCAATTTCCTTGAATATTGAGGTAATAAATGGGCTTCTAACTCTAGAAATATATATCCTACCTAAAATATTCAATAATAAAGTTGTTTAAAATTTATATTCTTAAATATGAGATATTGCACGCTAGGATCGGGTAATTATTAAGGAAGTGACACTCCGTAATGTAAGGTGAAGTTCGATTTTTAATTTCAATTTTTTTCTTCTTTTTTACACGCGGATCCAGCTACCCGGCCGTATCGTTCCGATGGATCAATACGCCACACACACGCTCCCTGTCAAACTCTCCCCCGTGTTGAAATGTAAAATTTGAAAATGAAATCGTGACTTTACCTTACATTTTGGATTGTCACTTCTTCAATATTCAACTGATCTTAGCGTGCAATATCTCATGTTAAAGAAGATAAATTTCTCAACAACTTTATTATTTAATACTTTTAGGTAGGATTTATATTTTTTGAGTTAAAAGCCCATTTATTACCTGTAGGCCTATAGTTACTTTTTTGATGACTGATGTACTCTCTTCTTCGTAGAAGCGTTGTGTCCCCATACCGGCATGAAAAACTGCAATTTCCATCTAATTTCCCTGTCTTCCTTTCTCCTTTCTGTCCGTTTCCTTTCCCTTTTCTTCCCCTTTTGTCTCCTCTTCTCCCTTTCTTTCCCTTCCTTTGCCTTCCCGATTTTCCGCTGCCTTCCCGATTTACCGGTCAATTCTTTTTCAGGGGGGGGGGGCACTTAGCCCCCCTTGCCCCCCGTCTGGCTACGCTACTGAAAGCTGATTTGTTCGACTTTCCAATGATACTAAATTGTAGTGCTCAGCCGCGTGCTTTAGAATATAGGGAGCAGGTTTCAATCTGCTGAATGGGCCAAAATCACCACAATTCCTTAAAAGTCAATACTAAAGGTCTCGCGGTAACACTTCATTTGAACAGACGACAGAATTGTTCTTTTGTGCTACAAATTTGGTATCATTGGAAAGACGAACACATCAGCTTTCTAACACATATGAACATACACAGACAAAAATTAACTGAGTCAATTGACTCATTTTGATGAGTCTTATGTTTGTCCGTGTACTGAGACACTTCAACGATTTACTGAGTCAAATGACTCAACACTAATGAGTCAAATGACTCATTAATGCTTTAAATGAGTCATATGATACACTAGTAATGAGTCAAGTGAAACATGCATTGAACACCTGACTCATTTGAATGAGTCAAGTTACTCAGTGGTGGATCAAATTGAGTCATTTGATGCATTTATTCGAGTCATTTAATGCATTTATTTGAGTCCATTGACTCACTAGAATGAGTCATTGGGTTTGTCCGTGTACTGAAACACTTGGACATTTTACTGAGTCAATTGACTCAGGTTGGATGAGTCAACTGACTCAGACTGGAATTTTCAGTTTGAGCCTCAGAATAGCATTGTTTTGTGACAATTAAAGACTATCACAAACATGGGCGGTGATCTCCGAAAAGTGTTAGTTTCTGTAGACACTGTATGTTGCCCATTATTAAGTAGGCACGAAGTCCAATGTCTATGCATTGTTTAATAACAAAGAAGTCTAAAAGAAATGACACAATTTGTGTCTTCAATCACTAACATCATGAACATACGCTATACAGTTACCAGTCCATGTGCAAAACAAAATGGTAGAGTTACAGCCTCGCTTTCATTTCGTATTTGACTCAGTATTTTTATGAATGAGTCAAAAGTCGATCTTGACTCATCTTTCTCTGACAAGTGAGTCAATCTGGCAATACTGTACTGAGTCACCTGAAATTTGACTCATTAACAGATTATGCGTGAGTCAACTATGATACACTTAGTGCAATAAGTGAGTCAATGTTTATGTGACTCACTTAAAATGAGGCAATATGAGTCAATTGACTCAGCAAATATTTTCTGTATATAGGGAGTCACAATCTAAGTAGCGCTGATAGGCTGTGCACTGTTGGCCGGTGGCCGCTTAAAGTGTAGCGATGAAAAGGTTCTAAATCAAAATGGCAGCGATAATAATGGGCCAAAAAAGCGCTTCGGGACTTTGCTTGCATTGTGAATAGCCCTGATAAAAGAACGGTGTATTACTATTATTTATTAATCAAGGGACATCAAATTAGGCGATTGAAACAAAAAATCCGAACTTTTTTGACGAGATTATTTCCATATCTATAGTACTCATGCACTAGTGCACTATTATAAAATAGAACATTGCCTAGGGTAAGTTATTTTATACAATAGCATAGCAGCAACTTACTAGCTTAGTTCTTACTCCACATAGTACTTTTTACATACACTGACTGGTGTAACATTGCCTACCGGCGAAAAGTAGCCATGTCTAGACATTTCGTACAATCTTAAAGCCTTACATCCACTACAGTTTTTGACTAAACAATTCAGCTCCATAAAAGATTGAGACAAAGTACAGCTTTCATTTTCGCACGTGATTTTTGAGCACGCATGATTGATGCATCCTCCAATCCTCATCTATCGACCGGTGAGTTGTCGCCACCAGTTAATCAATAACTCTTATAATGAGGCTGTGTGTTGAAGAAAAACGCTAACATGAAAAACGGACTTTGTTTTGATTTTAAAATTAACAAGAAGAGTCTGAAAATAGACAAACAGCGCTTAGGAGGGGTTGAGTTTGAATGCAAGCGGACATGCCATGAAGAGTTGAGTGAATTGTATTTTATCAATAATTTGTCATGGAAATCAAGTATCAAGTTTTAAATTTAATATAACAAAAAGTCATATTCAAGTTGTACATTATTGTCATCTTCAGTACGGTATATCGAAACGCCCCTGCAAATAAATGTTGGGTGATTTAGGTCCCATACATAACCAAAATTGAAATTGTGTATCTGAGTAAATCAGGAAAGGTGAGACGTGAGATTTCACCTTTCCCTGATTAAATAGGTGTTCCGATTGCTGGCCTGATTTTCAACGTGATTTTTTTCTGTACTACATTAAGGGTTATCCTTAAAATAGTCATATTCCAAAGTTTGAGGTCGAACTTACTAAAATAAAAGTAATTTAGTAATTTATTTATTAATGTGATTAATAATACGATTAAATACATAAAGTTCACGACATTAATTCATACATTAAAGAATTATTTTATTAATTAGTAAACCTAATAATTAATGCATTTATTATTTAATGGATTAAGTTAATTTCTAATATGGATAAATACATACATTTCATGAATTTATGAATGTACTAATTAAATGTATACAACTGGAAAACTCAGATGTACTACTGAATATAATGGTTCCATGAAAATTCCATTTTGTACACCCCTATCATTGATAGTGATAGCAGGCCAAGTGACCATACTACCATGCCAAGACATAAACATGCATATAGCTGTAACTATATTAAACCCTGAAAACATTTAACCTGGTTAACCCCATACCAGGCTAGTTCACTTTGTTCATCATTAACTCTCTCTGGTGCATGGTGTAATAAGTGTGGTACAGACAATACAGAGTAGACATGATACATGCTGTCTTCGATATTATCGGGGAAGTATGACTATTGTTCAAATGTGTATATTTACTGCAAATAAATATTTAAGATAGCATTTCTAATGCTACATGTACTAGGTGGTGACAAATGTGCCGGAGCTACGGAAGTATCATTCATAGTAGAACCAATTTACTTATAGAAGGAGGAATAAGTACACTTCTAGCATACAAATGGTTTTAACCCGATACACGGATATACAATCCCAAAATGAAAAGCTGATGATTGATGATGGACTTGATGATATAAAGGTACTAATACATAGTGAGTACTTCGGCCTAGTGCAGTCTAGGGATGCCTGTAAAAAGTCCCAGCTGTGCATATATATCATCGCTGTTCTGACATACTGGCACATCACAACAGAATTAAGTAAAGTGATGTGCCGGTATGTCAGAACAGCAACGATATTATATACCAAAATCAGCCATGTCTACTGATGTGATTGGGTGATAGCAGACAGGGTTCTGTTATAAGAGTTCATTGTTATAAGAGTTCATTGACTAAAGGTAAACCAACCGAAACCAAGTTTATATGGACGTTTGGCTGGCTTAATCTCACACTGTACTTGGATAGCGCAGTTCACATCAGGGATACAGTGACCTTGCTAGAAATTAAGTTGATCTCTGCACAGAGCGTAATGGACATATACCAGTACAGGCTTCACAAATGATTACAGTACAGCGCCCAAAGGCGCTGAAAAATTAAAAATTAAAATTAAAGAGAAGATATATTCTACAAGTTTATATGATTTATTAACATGTCTACGAAGGAGCTATAGTATGTAAACGATATGTAACTGGTTTAATCAACAGTACTATAAAACAGGGTGTATAAAAAAGGACTCTCTTTCAGCATGGATTTAATCCTTATTAAAACTACTGAACCATGACCAATTTGATTTCATTGTTAAGTACAACTAACAAAGATAAATTCCTGAAAAGATGAGGAAAATCCATCATCAATTAAGGAAAGTATGACCATTTAGGCAATTGTTTTGTGGTCTTGCAATTTTGTAGTATGTACAATGGTAATTCACACAGTAGAGTAATTAACATAACGTGAAATTGCAAGAGTACATACTTTAATAGGCTAAAATGGAAATTATCCTTCTTATCATGTTTATGCTTATGGCAGAAATTGAAGCTGACTTATAAGTCCAATTTAACCTGTCTATGATGGTTTTAAATGCCCTTCTCTGTCTTTGATTGGTATCAACGCACTATTGACATAATAATAATTGGTGCTTTCCTACCACAACTTTCCTATGCTTTCCTACTAATAACTGAGGCTTTCTCATGAGAACACTGAGCAGCATTGGTCATTGCACAGACATATTCATGCATCAAAGTTAAGGATTATGTAGCTATTGATGATTTGTGTCAGAAATTTGAGGAATATGCAAACTAACTTTTGCAATTGTTATTGATAGATGATTTACAATGTTTATGAATGCAAAGTATTGAAATGTAAACCATGTCATTTTCTGGTTTTTATGTGTAAATCCCATTGTACAGACTAGTAAATGACATGGTTTACGCAAATAATGCTAGCTGTCTTATTTTTCATTGGATTAATCTCAGATTTTCTGAAT
Source organism: Ophiura sarsii (assembly GCA_035610835.1). Lineage (NCBI taxonomy): Eukaryota > Metazoa > Echinodermata > Ophiuroidea > Amphilepidida > Ophiuridae > Ophiura > Ophiura sarsii. The sequence continues at coordinate 11,581,908 of CM069442.1, read as the reverse complement.
ATTATCATTATTAATTGGGCTTTGCACTGAAGTTTAATTGGTCATGGTCTAGTGGTTATGACAAGTATAACACCATCATGAAACAGAAACCTATTTTTTTTGATACACCCTGTAGTAATAATAATAATATTAATAATAATAATAATATTAATAATAATAATAATATTAATAATAATAATAATAATATTAATAATAATAATAATAATAATAGTGGCAAGGCACATATCCACTCTAAATAAGAGCGCTCAAGGCACAAACATGAAATACAATATAATAGAAAACGATAAACAACAATATAAAACTACTTAATTATTACAAAATGTCTCAGACATCAGATGTGTTTTCAACAGTTTTTTGAAGATTGTAACAGTTTTTGCAGTTTTAATATGGATAGGAAGTTCATTCCAGAGACGAGGAGCTGCAATAGCAAAAGATCTGTCTCCCCAAGAGCGCTTAAATATAGTTTCTTGAAGAAGTTGCATTTGTCCAGAACGAAGAGTGCGAGTTGGCACATAGTTTGATAACAATTCAGATAAATATGATGGGGCAACATTGTTGATACATTTATATAGTAGTCCTAAAAACCATTGTTCTATTCAAATCCCTCCAGGCATTTCTTTCATGAATTGGTGAGGATTTCAGTATCCAATATGTCACTCTGATAACCAAAGACACTATTTCTTTGCTATAACATAGATCGTATGCAATTCCATATTAAGGCTAAATATTATCTCAGCAGTAAATGACAATTAAGCCTACATGATATTTTTAATTGTCATAACATCAGCAGTGATGGGGTGACAGGTGTGACGTCATACCAAACATTTGCGTGGCAGTTGCCATTGTTCTTTGCCCGGCAGTTTGAGAGGGCATCCTGTTTTGTTTAGGACCCGTGCTTTTAAAACTCGCGCAATAAGTATAGTGGACAGTGCTATGGTCACGCTGTTCCCTCAAGCATGTATCGACAGTTCAGTCCCATCGACCGTTGCTTTTGTTTATAAGGTCATGTGTTATAAGCTCGCCTCCTTTCGCGTTACACACGGATTATGGCTTTCGCGACATGATTTTAACTTTACACATTTATATTTGCTTGTAGGCCTATACCCCTGATGTAGTAAAAGTATACATTTTCTGAAGGGAAATTGCATGAGGAAACTAAATATGCCATTGAAATTATAGTACGACCAAGGACTAAAATGGTATGATTCAAAATGTTCGGAAAATATCAGAATGTTTAATTTTTAATTTGAGATCCATATAATTTGTATGCCTACCCCTATCTATATTTACCTAACATATTTGAGTTCCTCATGACATTACCCATCAGATGATTTATAATTGTCAAAGGTTACTACGTCGGTAAGGTAATTATACCGGCTAGTGAATATCTCCAATTTTTATTTTATATATTTTCAGAAATATTTTGTAAGTTCCAAGCTTTCCAAAAGTGTATACTTTTGCTATCATAGGTTTAAAACTTTTTCTGTTATAGTCATTTGTATAAATCCGGTGAATTGAGGCTGATTATTCATGTCAAGACTGTGTAGGGAATAGGAAGAAAGCTGATGATCATTGTCTTATCCATAATTAATTAGTTGTTACAAATAGTTGACAAGTATGTTGAACCACATACTTTAAAAAAACTACTAAATATCCTTTAAAATGGGACCAGAATGGTGTTTGTAACATTAGGGAATGACTAGTTATGGTAAAAAGAACAAAGCATGGGATTATCCCCATTGAGTTTGTACGGCGGCACCCCTTCCAGCGGCACCCATTCAAGCACCACCCCCTGGTCTCCAAACATCAAACAGCTGTAGCTCCCCGTCTGTATTAGCTATACTAATGCCATTTTACAGGCAGAACGCTTGTTATTAGGGCTTTAAAATGATACCAAATTTGTTGAGATAGCTTTTGTGGTTTTAAAAATATTTAATGAATATCACAGCATAAAACTAAAAAGTGTAACAGCTATTGGGAGGCGAGTTCATTAACGCGTGACCATAAACATTGCTGTCACCCCATTATTAATTTTTGGGCTGTGAAAGGAAGTAATTTAAATGATGATAGGTATGCATATTCCACAATTGAAGGTAGTTAGTACTAATATGATTGTTATTGAGTATCAAAATATGGTGAATAAACGAATAATCAATAAAAGCAATCTTGATTCATACTGCCCTCTATTGGCGAATTATCACAAATTGGTCCTTTATCTCTCAATTCGTCAGTAGAGGTCGTAGCCAATCAAGATTAATTTTATCGGTGTTTCTGCTATTTCGGACTACTGGATGCCACTGTAACCAAAGGCGGTACGGAAAGAGGCCGTCGTTGCTGTTACCTAATCAATAACTAGAAAATATAATTGTTCATTTATATTTAGAGAATAATGACTGCGTAACAACTGTTTTCGATAATTTGTTTTAAAATCAGAGGATTTTGTTCTGGTCTGAGGAATTGTCCCGAGGGGCGCAGCCCCCGAGGGACAATTCCGAATGAACAGAACAAAACCCGAGGATTTCGAAACAAATTCACGAAAACAGTTGTTGAGCAGTCATTATTCTCATTCATTACTGAAAAAGATGCATATTTTATCCAAATCGTTGATTTGTACCGATATGATCTTGCTAAATAGGGGAGGATGGGGCAACTGGTCCGGTTAAGCATATTTCATGATATAAAAGATTAAAGCTCGTGTAAATATTTATGGAATTGCTATGAAAATATCACCCATGTAACTGTTTACATATAACATATAATCAATGTTAAAAAATATCTAAAGAAGAGGCCAATTACCACTAACTGAAAACTTTACTTGGTACGTACCAGTTACCCCATCATTGGGGCAACTGGTCGTATATGTTCCAACGGTTAGAATACACAGAAATCAGTGAATGACAACACGGAAACTAGGCAGTATTTTCTTTACAAACACATTTCCATATTATTTAACATGTAAAAAGGATACATGTCTCATGAAACCTATGTTTTATACATTTTCGTGGTTAACGTGTAAATAGCAGTATACTCATCATCATCGGTCGTCCTTGGACGGAATATTGGAAGCAGCAGCTACAAATTTCCTCCAAGCAAGTTTATCCAACATAAGCTGTTGAACTTCATTGGGTTCAAGATCAAGGTCCTTTGAGATGCTGTCAGGATAGGTGGTGGATCTCCTGCCACGGGATGAATGGCCTTCACTTGGAGTCCAGAAAAGCACTCGGGAGACAGGTTGATCGGATGCTCGTAGGCAGTGTCCAGCAAACTGGAGCCGTCGCTTCCTTACTGAGTTAGCCAGCGGAGGAATTTCACCATACACCTCTTCATTAGTTTTGTGGTCTCTCCAACTGATGTTAAGGACTCTCCTCAGCAACTGTGTGTAGCATCCATTTATTCTGTCCTCAAAAGTCTTTGTAACTGTCCATGTCTCTGAACCATATAGTAGAATACTTTCCACGCAGGCTCGGAAAAACTTGATTTTAGTTGGCCTATCAAGTTTAGATTTCCATATCTTCTCCAGCTTGTTGCATGCAACCCAGGCTTGAGCTTTCCGGCACTTGAAGTCATGGAAAGAGTCTGGCATTGACGATCCTAGGTACTTAAACTCCTTGATGTTGTCAAGTTTGGCACCACTCAGAGTTGTGACATTTGTGGAGGATGGGATGCCGACTAGCAGAGTCTTGGTTTTTCCAACATTAAGGTGCAGGCCAACACAGTTTGAAGCTTCTTCGATATGCTGTAGCAGAATTTCAGCTGACTCAATGGATGAAGACAAGAGTGCTATGTCATCAGCGAAGTCCAAATCATGAAGGCGTAGCTCTGGATGACGTCTACTCTTCCTTCTCTCAAGAACGATCCCGGTGGATTGGTTGATGTCCTTCAAGGCATGCCGCATGATGTAATCTACTACCACTATGAAGAGGAATGGAGCAAGGGTGTCTCCTTGTAGAACTCCAGCCAGAATCTCGAAAGGTTCGGTATCACCGTCTGCAGATATCACTAAGGCAGATGAATCTGTGTAGATAGCCTTGATTGCATCAATGATGACTCCTGGAATACCATACGCATGTAGGATTTGGAACATCCGTTCACGATGGATCGAATCGAAAGCTTTTGAGTAATCTATGAATACTACTGCCAGAGGAAGATTCTTTGTCTTCATGCCTTCAATGATACGTCTCAGAGCCAGTATTTGAGAGACGGTTGATCTATGCTGTCTGAAGCCATTCTGGTTTTGATAGGTCCCCTTTCTTTGGGATGGGAATGATTCCACCTGTTGACCATTGCTTAGGTTTCTCTTGGTGTAGCAGAAGATTGTTGCACAGATGAAGAAGGTGGGGTTTAAAGGTGTCCGACTTCCAGAGCTCAAGTGGAATGCTGTCCAGTCCTAAGGCACCTCCTGGTTTTGACTGTGAAAGCGCTTCTTCCAGATCAGCTAACGTAAACTCTGAGGTTGAGATTGGTAGTGTATCATCAACCACCTTGGAGATGGTGAAGTCTCTGTCTGGTACTGTTGGTGGTTTCCCAAGAAGAGTAGAGAAATGCTTCAACCATGAACCTTTCCTGTCATCTGGCGTTCCTGAGAGCATAGATCGCTTGCTATCCTTTCTTCCACTGATGTCGTCCACAATTTTCCAAGCAGTGCTGTGTTTGCTGGAGAGAGAAGCTTGTTGTACCTGCTCGATGCTGGACTCCAGTAATGCTTTCTCCTCTGCTATGTACGCATCTGTCAACTTTTGTTTGGCCATGTTTTTATCCACCTTGGTTGACGAGATGTAGGCTTCTCTTGCCGCTTTTACTTTCTGGGTCTGTGATATGCTCTTGAAAGTATTCCTTGGTTTCTTGGGCAAGATTTCCTCTGCTGCCTTGATGCAGGAAGATTGGAGGAGGTCGTACTTCTCTTGGAATGGCATGGTGCTCTTCTCTTGGGCCAAAGGATCAAAGAAGTTGGATACTTTGATGGTATATTCATCCTGGAGGTCTCTGTTGAAACACAGTGCTTTGAAGTTCAAGGACCGTGCTGCATTAGGCGGCTTCTTCTTTGGAGCACGCAGACGTAGCTTTACCATCGCTGTGATGATTCTGTGGTCAGACCCCACTGTTACAAAGGTGTTGTATGCCTCTACATTCTGCACAGAGTTTACCCATTTCTTCCTCACCAGAATGAAGTCCAGTTGTGCCTTTGTGGTGTTTGGGTACTGGAATGTCCACAGCTTCCTGTTCGGCTTCCTGAACTTGGTATTTGTGACAACAAGATCGAAGCTGTTGACAAAATCTAGAAGAAGGATGCCATTCCGATTGGTGGAATCATGGTAAGAGAATAGAACTTCGCCTGTACCAAGTTTTGCATTGAAGTCGCCACCAATCAAAACCATGTTGTGTGCGGGGATGTCTCTCATCGCATCTGAGAGGTTCTTGTAAAAGGCGATTACATCCTCTTCTTTGGAGCAGTTTGTAGGGCTGTAGCAGCACATGGTGGTTGTGGCTGGATTCCCTGTGAAGGAGGCAGTAATGATCCTATCAGAGTGTTTCTTGACCTCAGTAAGACATTTCATGGTGTAGTGGCTCAGCAGTATACTAATGGTGTACAAAGCGAGCGAAATCTTCGACTGCACATTTATTAGATAAAACGGTATGAACCTAGTTAAATGGTTACATGGTTGTGTTATTCAGATGCCCCATACATTTGTCTATATATACCCCTTTCTTTAAAATTTATTTACTTCATATACTCATCATTTAGTACTTATAATAAACCATCTTGATATTTAGCCAGCTTTTCATGTTACAGGGGAAGTTAGTCAATATGACAATGATGACCCAACGGTTAATATACACAAAAAGCAGTGGATAAAATACATAAATCATGATATTTCGTCATAGCAAATACCTTTACAGACACCATTCAAAATATAATACACATGTAATTAATAATACCGAGGTTTTAAACCATTCTAAAGCAATTTCATGTCATATTGTAATCCTTCAATAGCAGAAATAGTGGTATTAAACCCGAAATGCCCCAAAATGTCTAAGAACTAGAAAGAATGTGAATTATTTCATATTCTATTCACATTTCAATACCGAGTCATGTTTTATTGACACTAACAAATAATTTTCAAAATGAATTTTACAATTTTGATTAAGTTTTTGCAGGCGGACCAGTTGCCCCATACCCCTTCGGACCACTTGCCCCAACAAATGACGTATCACTTTGTCGAGATGAAACATTATTCAAACACGCCTGTGACGTAACAAATTATACGCCAAAATGTTCTAAAACATACCACCATTTGACATAATAATCAAAAACTCCAATACATTTCAGAAAAAAAGCCAAAACTGCATTTTTGTTTTTAGCCATTTACACAGATTTCTGTAGCCAGCGAGTATCTTTGAATTCGCAAATATTACGGCGTTCGGGTTCTACAAGTAGACGAGTGTCTTTAGATAAAATAAGAAATGGTGTACTTTGTTATTAGCTTAACTAACTAATAGTTAACTAATAACTGTACCAAATGAATACCCGTGATAATGATTTAAGTTGAAGCATTTTTTAAATGATAATATTGATCGCAAATCCAAACTACCAATGTCCCAATTTAACAATATCCGCCATTTTACGGTCATTTTAACCACAACCTATGGTTTTAATCATATTTCGGAAAGTCCCTAAGCACACTACAATATAGCACCAATCAAATGCAATATGCACCTAGCATCTTGAGACGACTGTACTGCATAATAGATTTACTGTTGCATATCTGTCAATCATATAAAGTACATTCTTAAACAGCTAAGAAAGTTTAAGCAATCTCATTGGTTCTCAAAGAAATCGGCGACATCTAGATGAGACAATAGAACACGGGGAGGTGGGGGCTTACGTTTTAACAGCGCGCCCGACCTTCACAATGCGTGGTTTGCTCCATAACGCGCACTTCTGCAGTGCGTCTTAGCGCTTTTCATGCGTTTATGCCGGCGCTGCGACGCTTACGCATGGTTTACTCATCGCATGTGATTGGATGGAATGTTTGTGGGCTATTCGATCCTAGCAGGGGTAAAAGTTGTTAAATGTGGACAATAAAATGTACTTATTTCTTTGATAAATGTCAAAAGTATGATTGTTTAAGAATGAGAATAAAGGTATTGTTTTTAGACCGTACCCGTGTTATATTGTCTGACATAAATGCGTTCGATAGTATTATTTTTTGCGTAGAACAACTCCGCCTGCGCCTGCGGCGTCGTTGTTCTACTTAAAATAATACTATCGTCCGCATTTATGTCAGACAATATAACAGGGGTACGGTCTAAAAACAATACCTTTATTCTCTAATTCTCATGATCTAAACCCATCTTCATATATCGCCCATACTATCTGTGAATTTTCAATCAGTCACTCAAGGAGTTGGCTTCAAAGATCTGCAGAAAATCAAATGTGTAAATACCCTAAAGTTCCAAATAATTTGGATTGTAGAAGGTAAGGATATATGTCAAGTATCAACAAAGTCGTACTGTTCAAAAGAAAGCAGTATGCCCATACAATTACAAAATCCTTCATTTCGGACCACTTGCCCCACGGTCCAGTTGCCCCATATTCCCCTAATTAATTAGTTTTCTGTTTTTTTGTCCACCCCTTCTTAATTATTGAAACAGTCTAAGTCGGGTCATCCCCTCATTAACATTTTTATCATTCAACCAATCAGAAATAAGCTTTAATCGTGTTTCCTCATAACTCATTGATTGAATATTCAGTTTAGGGGCGTGAGGCGTTAATTTGATTGGTCGGTCGGTGAGCAAAACAATGGAACACTTTGGCGCAGTACTTTCGGGCAATTATTAGTAATCCGCGCTCGGCGTGCGCGTTCTCATCTAACGATTAATTTGATTGGAACGCACTTGGTACGCACAATCAATCCTAGAAGACAGATAAGTCTATAGATAAAATGACAATAATAATTAAAAAGACATTATTGATTTCATATACAAACAATAAGTGTTCAAATAGAGGGGGTTTAAATATGCTTTACTTTGCTATTCGATTAGTACAAATGCTATTCGAATTGAATAGCTTTTTTCTGCCATGAACCATTTTGTTTCACCGTTTAGCTCTTCCACATTAGTCTAAGAGTCCAGTCGTTTGTATATTCTCGTTGCCACTGTATCGCCTACTTTGCAAATCTGTGATACGAAATATCAAAGAATAGAAATGCACGTGCTTTAAAATCATTACATGAAGGACTATTAAATATACACATCACACGAACAAAACACTCAATACAAACAAGCAATATGAAAAGTTTTAAGCAAAAAACCCCTATGAACACGTTGCGCTAAGAAACACCCCATCTTCTCAACATGCCCAACATAGGCCTACATACCCCGCGGATATCATTTTCCGCCGTCAGTTGCCATCTAAAAGTCACCATTTTATCAGAACCATCAGTTGGTTTTTCAGTGATGAGTAGATCTTCACCGTCTAACGTAATTGTCGTCTGCAAAATAACAACACGCATTGAACACGATTAAGATTGTACACAGACAAGACCACAAAACAAGCCGAAAGGAATCATTTTACTGTTTGCAAGTGGGGAACTCTCCCCTGAAATGGGGTCGCAAGCACTGTCCCATCCAAATTCAAAACTGCCCTTCTCTATCCGTTCCTCCAGCTGTACACCCGTAGTCCGTCGCACACCTCCAGTGTAACTTTCCAAGATCCAAGGCAAGTGACGTGAGCTTATACGTGAGGTTACAAAAAACTATAGGCCCATTTTCAAAAATGATCATATTGAAGATTTCATCCCTGAAACATGTTAGCGTTCCGTTATGTGTTTAAGATTGCAAATGACAATAAAAATTCCATTGAAATGGAATGGGGGCGATCCAAGAGAAAGAAGCATGTTTTGTAACCATTTTCTGTTGCATACCAAACAAAATACCATGGAAATGGTGTATGTATTTTCGATAATTCAAACCAAAAAACAAATCAAAACACCGCAGTCTAAAAATAGTACGGGAAACCAATCAAGTTGATTTGTGTGCATGGAAAGGGGGAGGGGGGGGGGGGGGGAGGGTTACCGTCTGAAGAACAATCTAGGTATATATGACAGCCACAACTCACCATTTATTCAAAGAATTTCTGATTTATTAGACAACCCCACAACAATTGGGAGATTTCTCCTTAGTCAAACAAGATAAGCTATTATGTCTCTCTGTTGGGAGTCTAATAACATCTCTCTGATTGAATCATCAAGGCTAAACAAATATAGATAATATAGATAATCTAGATAGTTCAACTAAAATACGTTTGTTTGCAGACGACTGTCTATTATACAGATCAATTGCATCTCAGGAGGATTCACAATCATTACAGAAAGATCTTAACTCTCTAGTAGAATGGTCTTCTAAATGGCAGATGTCATTTAATACCCGTAAATGCAAAACCCTACGTATCACCACCAAGAGAGCTCCTACTGAGAATGTTTATAAAATGCATAATGATATCCTTGAAAATGTATCCCATTATCCATATCTGGGAGTCGAACTCAGCAATAATCTGAAATGGTCACATCACATTCATAATGTCACTGTAAAAGCTAATAACTCCCTTTGGTTTATCCGCAGGAATCTTTGGAGGTGCGCGAAGTACGTGAAACAACAAATGTACTTCGCACTTGTGAGACCGCACCTTGAGTTTGCCTGCGCTGTATGGGACCCCCATAATGCATGCGACATATCACGTCTAGAAGCAGTACAGCGCAGAGCAGCCCGATTTGTAACAAATAACCACAAAAGAACAGAGGGCACGGTAACAAATATCTTACAAGACCTGCAGTGGCCCTCCTTAGAGCAAAGACGAAAAAATAACAGATTAGCAATCCTATATAAAATTCAAAATGAACAAATTGCCATTCCTATCCCGCACTACCTGTGTAGACAGGCTGTTCAAACCAGGCAATTCCATCCACAGAGATTTAGTATCGTTCCAACTCACACCGACTCATATAAGTTCAGCTTCTATCCCCGCACAATTAAGGACTGGAATTCACTGCCACCCTCAATGTACAATGCCAAATCTCTGGAAATTTTCAAGCACTGTATTCAAAAATTATAATATATTGCTCATAACATGTGTAGTTGTAGTTGTAGATTAAGATTATGATGTATTCTATTGTCTATTTTCAATTGTCGCCATTATGTATATTCCTCTGTTAGATATTGCATTTTGCAACTTTGCAGAGTATATGATATAGATAGATAGATATAGATAGCTTTGACTCCATCACAGACTGCAGGACTGTTGACATAAACTGCATAGGTACATGTAATTTACAAAGACTACAAACATGGCGGCCCCCACTTATGTCTAGAAAGACCAAAATGTGTAAGTTTTTGCAATAACATGCTATAAGGGTGGCTTCGCCCCCCCCCCAAAAGGCACTTTCTTAATTTATATGATGTATAGAAGTGGTCAATTGTATTTGTACGCATTATGTATAGCCGATGCTATTTATTGTTGTTAAAGGTCTTTAAGGTTTTATAATCAAATATCCTTCTGGGAGAGAACCTCCTTGTGCCCATCTCCCTGAAGTTGTCGGGTTTCCCGCCATGGATGCCTCGACCCGAAACTATACTTACCAAAACATGTCTACCGTCAACAGTATGATCCTTGAATTCTTGCCCAAATGTGAAGTTCCACGAGTGTTTTGTCACCGCCGTCCACTCCTTGATTTTATAAAGATCGCCCTCTTTGTGTTTCATCTTTACCTCAGTTTGACCAAGTGTTCCTATTTTACGGAGCGCTGTGTTGACACCTATCAAACGAGAAACATAGTTCCAGTCAGCATGGTCAGTGTCAGTTTATAAGACACTACAGGGTGCATCAAAAAAATTAGGACTCTGTTTCATGACGGTGCAATAATTTGTAATCAATACTTTGACCATGACCAATTTAGCCTCAATGTAAAGCCCAATTAATTATTATAAAATCCTGAAAATATGAGATCAATCAAATGAAAAATAAGAAAACTAGCATACTTTGCGTAAACCATGTCATTGACTGGTTCGTACAATGGGATCTACATGTACAGACCAGTAAATGACATGGTTTAACCGATTGCTGGCCCATTTTTCAACTTGATGTTTTCTATTTTACACGAAAGGTCATCCTTAAAATTGTCGCATTCCAAAGTTTGAGTTGCGTTACCCTAACGGTTCTATATTTAGAAGCACAAGGTCACAACATATTTGCTCATTGAGAAGTACACAAACTGGTTGGTGGTTAACCACCTTTTGCAGTAATTCACCACATTTTAGCCTATAATTTCTAAATGGAACATTTCTTGGCCCTAATATTTTACAGACATAATGAGAAAAATATGGGGATTCTTCTGATATCAAAATATCTTGATGTGAAAAAAAAATCATAGCCCCAAAAACTGATCGGAACATACACATTTAACGTTTCAAAACGTAACAATGATTTCAAACATAGTAAATAATCCGTCCATAGCAACGATTAGTTTGGTAATCCATTTAATCCGGGCACAAATCAATACTGCCCAAATATTAATCCACAAATCAGATGCATGCATATTCTGTGCAAATTAAAAAAAATCTTGTTAAACAGATCTCGAACCCACTGTGGATGGTTCATTGAGTTACAAATTAAACAAGTTAAGGTAAATGATCCATAATTGCACGTGTCAAACAATATTTCATATTAATAGTTCGATTGCACATCAATGTTGTTGCATACATAATTTATGTTATTGACAACCTAAAAACCAGTGGCGTGCGCAGGATATTGTGACTGGGGGGGCCCACTTTAAAAAATGAAATTCCCCCGACTCAGATTCTTCTCAAAGGTAGCCCCAATTTTTTTCTCAGTCACCCCGTGAGGGGGAAGGGGGGGGGGGGGGGGGGGGGGGGGGTAGGTTCAAAAAAATTCGCACGGTCAAAAAATTTCGCACAGTAAAAAAAATCGCACAGTCACAATATCACAGTCAAAAAGACAGCCAGGTAAATAACTACTAGGCCTATTGGACAATTATGAGCGTTTTCATCATTTTGTTCCATAACATTTCCTTTTTATACCAACCTGGTGCATAAATTTGTCGCCTACATGTACAATTTTGCCAACTATTTGTCTATTTGGATTACACCCCCTCCACACACACACACAAATCTAGCGACGGTCCATCCCCCAACTGGCAGTAGTTTCCCCCGACTGGCAGTAGGTTCCCCCGACTGTAGACCAAACTGGGGGGGCCTAGGCCCCCCATCCCCCCCTTTGCGCACGCCACTGCTAAAACTAGAGACGTCTCTCTTTTGAAGACAAAACAGCTGCGACATAAAAAACGTCCGTGTACTGAGGAGAAAATTCCAGTAGGAAAGCATATTTCAGGCAATCATAGCCGTCATTCGACATGTCCACCATTTATACGTTGAATGCAGATATTTGCTCTCTATCTAGCATTTGTGCCATAGCTCTGCGAACCATTCCTTGGTTGCGACGTATTATAGTGCCATCACTTCTGCCCTGACATGCCTGATGCGATTCTCTATTTCTTGAAGATTGGCAGGAGTAGTCAGCCTCTCAGCCACGAACGGATGGGAAAGGGTGTTCACTTTCTGTTTGAGGATGTTTTATACTAACATTTTCCGGGCAACACGATCTCGCCGACCGTTTTAAAAAAAAAATGTGCCCAAGTACTTTTTCCGGGGGTCAAAATTTGATATTGATTATTCTGTGGCCAATGATGATAATTTTGGTGTCTATTTATATGATTTCGGCTATAACAAATTGATTGCCATATATTTTTAAAATCCTAAATGGCTGCCGTAGGCCTATGCCTGAAAATGGCGCCCAAAATGACACTTTTTTACCAAATTATAATATGTCCTGGTTTTAGTGATTTTAGTGTCTATATAGATGTTTTGGGGGACAAAGAATACATTAAAATCGTTTTTGAAATTCAAAATGGCTGTCAGTACACACAAATTCAAAATGGTCGCCAAAATGACCGCCAAAAATAGTAAAATCCCATCAATTGGCATATATGAACCAACATTGTATGATCAGAGTATATAGTTTTAACAATGGTATGTATGTATTAGACCACTAGAAACTCATATATAGTATTTGTGCTTTATTAACATACTTTAAAACCAAAATGGCCGCCAAATTCATGGCTAAAAGTGGACAAAATTCCATAAATAGCATAATATCAACCGAAATGTATGATGAAAATATAATTATAACCTTGTGATGTATGTGTTAGACCACTAGTAACTCATATCCAGTATTTTCGCTTTGTTAACATAGTTAAAATCCAATATGGCTGCCAAAATGACTCTACAATTTGTCGGAATTCCATAAAATGGGATAATATCAACCAAAATGTATGATGAAAGTATACTTTTAACATTGCACAAGAGAGTTCTCCATGGACTCCGACCAAGGAGATACTCCAGCAGACATTGCACACGAGAGTTCTCCATGGACTCCGACCAAGGAGACACTCCAGCAGACATTGCACTCGAGAGTTCTCCATGGACTCCGTTCAAGAAAGACTACTACTCATGAAAAGAGACAAAGAGAAACTCGTCTAGCATTTGCAAGAGCACTTCTGGACAAAGATCCAAGGTTTTGGTCCTCAGTGTTGGGGTTGGCTAAGATGCAAGACGAGTTTCTCTGTATCTCTTTTCAGGAGAAGAGTCTTTCTTGGTCGGCCTCCATGGAGACCTCTCATGTGCAATGTCTGCTGGTGTGCCTGTCATGATATCTTGGTCCAAGAATTGCCAAGGTTGTTCAGGAGAGCATTGATTGTGATCTGTGGATTGTTGTTGGCCTTTCGCAATAGCTTTCTTGCCAAAACAAAGGGACACCCTTGGCTTCCGACTACGTCCTTCAATGTTTTTTACTGAGTTAAACTTCTTGTTATTCCTAATTATGCTTTGTATGGTGGATTCTGGCACTTGGAATTGTTTTGAAATAGCTCTTTAGCCTTTCCCTCTTTGTGAGCATTCACAATATGCACAAACTGGTTTCTGTCATCAGTGTCTACTGATTCCCATTGACATTTATATTGCAATGAAAGGCATCAATGTTGATAAACGAGGGTCTTTAAGGTAATCCTGTTGCAAGTAGGACAATTAATGTGACTTCAGTTCAGTTCTCTAAGACCCTATATTTTTTGAATAATAGACGTGGACGTTTTAGTTGGGATTCAACTTTTAAAAAAAAGGTCTACCTTTAATGTCAATATATTTTGTAATGAAATAAAGGCCACTTGTTTTATCTATGTGTGTCAATGTCAATTCGGAGAAGCCATACCGGAGATCATTGTTATATTATTCGCCACACAAATATCCGCCTAGCTGTCTGCAACGTTCATAACCGTGCATCAAATCATAAATACTGGAAAGCAATCACATCAACAACCAAAATGTACACATAAATCTACTAAGCCTAAAGTAGCCTACTAATTGTTACCAACATTTAATGTTCCTGTATTTGAGATGTGTTAAATCAATCCCCATTGTTGAAAAATAAACCATTGACTACATTAAACAGTTGGTAAATCATATGTCCATAAAAATGACACCAAAGTTTTATTAAAGCTGCTGGTCTCTGTATACTTGAGTTATATGACAAGAGAAAAAAACATACAATGCAAAAATATAAAATAACTTACCTAAAGCGTCCATAAATTCACTGAAATTCTCACTTTTATCCAGCTTATAATGCCCTATAAATTTAGCAGCCATGGTTTATAAAAAAAGTGGTTTGTAATCGGGTCGGGAGTATCCAAATGGTTAACTGGTTAATATTCGAATTCGAAGCTAGCTGTTGAATGAAACTGCAGTTGTCGCCGGATATTTAGGTCTACCTCAAACTGTTTTATGTAAAGACTGCGCCGAGTACAGATAGGCTCGGCTCGAAAGGTAACAATACACCGACCTTTTAACCATACAAAACATTATCCGGTTGAATCATACATCCATTGTCAGAATCCATAATTCTTATAATGTTAAAGGTACATTCTAATTATACTAGTAATCACATTTAAAAAAAGTTTTTTCTTTTCAAAATGCAAGTATCCATTGACTATCAAGTTGATTATCTCGGGCATTGGTGTGTTGAATATTATAATAGGAGCCTAAAAAAAGACGTGGACATTCCAGAATGGTTTGAATCCTAAGGGGTTCGGGTTGGTTGGTTAGTTGTGAAATAAAAGAATTTGGAGCCGACGCAACTAGGGGGAGGGGACAAGGACAGAAAAAACCCATATATATCGTAATGCACCGCTTAATACCTATGGAGAAAAAAAATCGTGTGTGGCGGTCCCCAGGAATCGAACACGGGCCCAGGCGCGTACGCAGGATTTTTTCAATAGGTGGTTTAGGAAGGTTTAAAAGTTGGCAGGGGGGGGGGGGGGGGGGCACTTACATACCATTACGTAAGCGTAGCGAGCTGAGCATAATTTAGGCTCTCTCTGAGGGCGTTTCTAAGGCATTTCAGACCTAATTTTTATATATTTCCTTTCCATTTCAGTCATTTTTTCTTCTTCATTTTTTTGCTATAATGACCGCTGTAAATTGCATTCAGGTGGGTGTCAAGAGGATGTTGCTACCTAAAGGCCCCAAAGATGTTTGTTTGGATGCTCGCCGAGGGCATTTTTAAGCCGTTCCAAGGCTCACAAACCTTATTATTATAATCATACTTTCTTTACAATAAGATCTGACATTTTGGCCGTCATCATGGTAATTTGGCTTAAAATATAGATGGGTGTCAAAGGTGGTTCCTCCTCTAGTCCCCATTGTGTTTGGGTAAGGGCCAGAAAAAATGTTGAATGTTCGCCGACGGCATTTCTTAGCCGTTTCAAGGCTCACAAACTTTGTATTTTTCGATATTTTTGCCTGGGTGTCAAAGGTCGTTTCCCCTTCTTGTCCCATGGTGTTTGGGTATACTGAGTAAACTTAGTGCGCCTGTGAGAAAATGTTGTATGTCGATACTCTCTGAGGGCGTTTCTATGCCATTTCGGACATCATTAATTCTTATTCTATAGAATATGTGTTTCAGGTTGCCAAAAGTAAGGAGGGGGGAACATGCCCCAACAAAAAAAAGTGGGGAGGGGCAATGCGCTGCGGGGTGGGGGGGGGGGGGGGGGGGGGGGGGGGGGAGGGGGGGGGGGACAACAATAGATTAGTTAGTTGAATTTGATTTATGTGTCCGAAGATGACTAACAAGACCAATCCGGGCAAGGAAGCATCTCCCACATGTTTGGCACTTGTGATCAGTAGTGTTGTGACCTCACGTTTCCTCCTACACTCTTTCCATATAGTGGATTCGGCGTCTTTGAAGCCTTTGTATGTGGAAGCACGCCAAGAAAAGCGGGCTTGAGCTAGGGATTCCCATGAATCATTGTAGATATCGAATTTCTTCACCTTCAGAATGTCTTTGAAGCGTTTCCGCTGGCCTCCGACAGATCGTTTTCCGGTAGACAGCTCACCGTAGAGGAGCTGCTTTGGTAAGCGTGAGTCTGGCATGCGGCAAACATGTCCTGTCCAACGAACTTGGGACCGCTGAAGGATGGTGTCAATTGAGGGAAGATTCCCCCTTGAAAGAACCTCAGGTGTCAGGTACTTTGTCTTGCCACTTGATTTTGAGCAGTCTGCGGAGGCAGGTCATGTGGAAATGGTTCAGCTGCTTGGAAACAGTCCATGTTTCACTAGCATACAGCAGGGTGATGAGTACAACTGCCTGGTAGACCTGTAGCTTGGTTGACAGCCGAATGACTCTACGATTCCAAACATTAGGGCGGAGTCTACCAAATGCGGCACTAGCCTTTGCTATTCTGCCGTTGATCTCATCATAAAATATGCACGACTCTTGACAAGATACTGCCTTGTGAATTTGTCAACAAAGTTAATGATTTTCCCGTGCACCTGTGTAGTGGGCTTAACATATGGCTCTCTTGGCGTCTTCCGTCTTCTTTATACTAATGTTAAGACCGAAGTTGTCGCATGCTCTAGAGAACTTGTCCATGCTGCAGATCTGATTCTGAGTTGGCATCCAGCGCACAGTCCACTGAAAGCCAAACTGGAGTCAGGGTTACTCTATAAAGGGAGTCCAGCCTACGTGTGACTCTATGTCAATATTGACTCTGTTTGGAGAGTCACATGACTCCCTTGGAGAGTCAACATTTACTGACTCCTTTGGAGAGTCATGATGCATGACTCTTCAAGGGAGTCTTGTGACTCTTCAAATGGAGTCAATATTGACATAGAGTCACATGTAGGCTGGACTCCCTTTCGAGAGTAATAATGACTCCATGTCTCCAACTGGCTAAATAGAATCACCGTGACTCCAGGTAGTAAAAAAGGGAAATAAGACACTGAGAACTGGAGGGGGGGGGGGGGGGGGGGGGGGGGGGGGCTTTAATGTAATTGGTTCTTTGATGTTTATGTTCTTGCTCAATGTATTTGCATTTACTTAGTGAGCAATCACTCCCCTTCCTTAACCAGTGAGAAATATGCAAATATATCAATATACATTCAACGGTGTTAAATTAAGGCATCGACTTAATTGAAATAAATTAATAGGTTTAAATAAATAAAATGTGCAAATTAGCTCATTAGCATAATTGAAATGGTATACACGAGCATCGGTGCTAATTTTTGTACCATTGCAATTATGCTAATGAGCGATTTGTGCATTTTACTCGGCTAATATAAGACCAAGTAAAATATGCAAATTAGCTCCAGAGAGTCAGGATGACTCCTTTGGAGAGTCATGGGCGATGACTCTTTCCGACGGCTAGGATGACTCCTTTGGGGAGTCAAGACGACTCCTTTGGAGAGTCAAGATGACTCCTTTGAAGAGTCAGGATGACTCCTTTGGAGAGTCATGGCCGATTTACTCCATTTCAAGAGTCACTTGACTCCAGTTTGGCTTTCAGTGTCATCAGCAAAGAGCAAGTCCCGAATGATGTCATTCGTGACTTAAGTCACAGCATTCAAGCGCCTACAATTGAAGAGTTTCCGATCTGTCCGGTATCGGATGCTGATTCCAGGATTCTCCTTGTTGAACGCATCAGTCAACATGGCAGAGAACATCATACTAAACAATGTAGGGGCTAGAACGCAGCCTTGTTTGACGTCATTGTTTACAGGGAAATCAGATGATGCCTCCCCATTATCGAGAATACGGGCCATCATGCCATCATGAAATCGGCGGATAATGGTGATGAAGTGGTTGGGACATCCAGATTTGGCCATAATCTTCCACAGTCCTTCACGGCTGACGATATCAAAAGCCTTTGTCAGATCGACAAAAGTGGTGTACAGGTCCTGGTACTGTTCTTGGCATTTCTCTTGGAGTTGACGGGAAGCAAACACCATGTCAATCGTGCCGCGTCCAGCACGAAAACCACATTGGCTATCTGGTAGAAGACCATCTTTCCAAAAAAAATCACAGTCAGCAACTAATGGCCAATCCTCCGGGTTTTCATCAGTTTTCTTTATAACATTTTCCTTTGTTTATTTAGCCCACTGCTGCATAAATTTGTAGACTACTTTTTACATGTACAAATGTGCCGACTATTTTACTATTTGGGTTACATCCCCCGGGCCCCAACACACATGTTTTTACCAAAACCGCTCGCAAAAAACAGGTATTCAATAACCGGTAGTGCCAATCTCGACCGACAGTTTCGAGTCTCAACCGATACGACTCTAATATTATGGGTAACATTGTATTTTGTCATAATTTCGTTAACTGGCTTCTGACTGGGGGGGGGGGGGGGGGGGGGGGGGGGGGGGGGGGGGGGGGGGGCTACGCCACTGAATATATGAAAGACGTTGTAAAGTATTAAATATAGTCTAAAATTGGGGTAAAGAGATATTAATAAATTATAATTTTGTAATGAATACTAATTTGCAATATGAATATTCACTAGCAATATAAATAAATAAATAATTAATTAGCAATATGAATATTAATTAGCAATATGAATTATCCAGATTGAACCGAGATGTGAATATTCATATTACTAATTACTAATCATTACAACAACAAAACAAAAAAAATTATTCATCTCTTACAAATTACAAGACTATATTCAATCAATCTAATTTATACTGTACAAATGCTTATTCTCCTCTGAAATATGATATTAGAATTAACTACAATTTAATATTAGAGAAATGATTTTCAAGAAGACGACGCGGATCCCGACACTGTTTTTTGTTTGTTGCTGGTGTGTTCTTACAGAAATATATTTCGGTGTGTTTTCCTCGGTCTCAGTGTGTTTTCCTGGTCCACGGTGCGGCGACGACGCGGATCCCGACGGGTTTTTGTGTGTTGTCGGTGTGTTCTTAGATACGACACAATCAATCTTGGAATAAGTAGAATGAGCAGCAAGTGAGCAGGAGTCTTGCAACAATGATTTTTTACTCATTTTGTTTTACTATTTTTGATAAATACTGGTGTTCTACAAATATGTTTCGTTGTGTTTTCCTCGGTTTCAGTGTGTTTTCCTGGTCCATGTTCAGGTATAGTAAAAGATCTTTTCAACATGGCGCCCTCTGCCGTCATTGTTAACCCCCTAATGCATATCATTTTACAGTTCTATTTCTGCCAATAAAACGGGAATACCAGCTAAGTTGAGCTTTACTAGCAGCAATTATCCCATACTCGATTTCAAACGATTGGTGTATATTTTGCCGTTTCTGCATGATCGATGTAGTACGTGCTTTGTTATCAATATCCAGTTCATTTTCATTGTGGTTTGTTCGGCACACAAACTATCATTTAAAAATACATTTTGACAACATTACATCTGACTGTTATTATACCTGTACACTACTTCAGCACTACAATACGCGTGTACAAATGTAATTAGTGTACGGGTCCCAATCCTGCACCAAGTCTATGGTGTAATACCGTAATGAATTGTCCTTTATTCTATTGTATAGTTACATAACGTCCTTTATCACTTGCTTACGGTTATCGTGGTGTTTCGAATCACCCACGCCCCCTATTTGGGCCTAGGCTTACAAGTATGCATGTCCCATATGACAAACCTGAGAAAAAACAAATCGCCTGTTGCCATTGATGTACATAGTATTATAGTCTACAAATTGACATGATAAATTATACCCCATATTATATATATTAAGTTATAAAATAAAAGATGTAAATCAGTGGCATAACATCTAGGAGTGGGAAAGTCTTCCCCGTGCGCGCTTGACCGTCGTACTGAGTCAACGAAGTTAAAACAACACAACTAAGGGACATTAATTATTAATGTCCCATCTTCACCAAAATAATAATAATAAAGGTCTAAATTTTATTGTCATCGCAGCCAACCGGCTGAATTGTAACAACATCACAAATCAAATACATTAATGCAGTACTCCTCAAAAACAAACAAAAACTAACCGCCCAGGTTCACTCATCGAACCCAAAATATTAACCGCCCATGTCTACTCATCTAACTCATCTAGCGGGTCCCGCGCGAAGCGCGGGTGCCCGCTAGTTATGACAAATGGTGGTATGTTTTAAAACATTTTGGCGTAAAATGTATTACGTCACAGGCGTGCTTGGATAATGTTTCATCTCGATAAAGTGCTGAGTCATTTGTTGGGCAAGTGGTCCGAAGGGGTATGGGGCAACTGATCCACCTGCAAAGACTTAATCAAGATTGTAAAATTCATTTTGAAAATTAGTTGTTAGTGTCAATAAAACATGACTCGGTATTGAAATGTGAATAGAATATGAACTATTTCATATTCTTTCTAGTTCTTAGACATTTGGGATTTTGGGTCTAATACCACTGTTTCTGCTATTGAATGATTACAATATGATACGAAATTGCTTTAGAATGGTTTAAACCTAAGTATTATGAATTACATCTGTATTATATTTTAAATGGTGTCTGTAAAGATATTTGCAATGACGAAATATCATGATTTATGTATTTTATTCACTGCTTTTTGTGTATATTAACCCTGGGGTCATCATTGTCATATTGACTAACTTCCCCTGTAACATCAAAAGCTGGCTAAATATCAAGATGGTTCATTATAAGTACTAAATGATGATTATATGAAGTAAATAAAATCATTAAAGAAAGGATTATATTTAGACAAATGTATAGGGTATCTGAATAATCACAACCATGTAACCATTTAAGGTTCATACCGTTTGATCTAAAAACGTGCAGTCAAAAATGTCGCTTGCTTTGTACACCATTAGTATATATAGAATATATGAAAGACGTTGTAAAGTATTAAATATAGTCTAAAATTGGGGTAAAGAGATATTAATAAATTATAATTTTGTAATGAATACTAATTTGCAATATGAATATTCACTAGCAATATAAATAAATAATTAATTAATTAGCAATATGAATATTAATTAGCAATATGAATTATCCAGATTGAACCGAGATGTGAATATTCATATTACTAATTACTAATCATTACAACAACAAAACAAAAAAAATTATTCATCTCTTACAAATTACAAGACTATATTCAATAAATCTAATTTATACTGTACAAATGCTTATTCTCCTCTGAAATATGATATTAGAATTAACTACAATTTAATATTAGAGAAATGATTTTCAAGAAGACGACGCGGATCCCGACACTGTTTTTTGTTTGTTGCTGGTGTGTTCTTACGATACCAGCAAGCTTGGAATAAGTACAATGAGCAGCAAGTGACCAGGAGTCTTGCAACAATGATTTCTTACTATTTCTTTACTTTTTTTTAAATCAATACTGTTGTTTTACAGAAATATATTTCGGTGTGTTTTCCTCGGTCTCAGTGTGTTTTCCTGGTCCACGGTGCGGCGACGACGCGGATCACGACGGGTTTTTGTGTGTTGTCGGTGTGTTCTTAGATACGACACAATCAATCTTGGAATAAGTAGAATGAGCAGCAAGTGAGCAGGAGTCTTGCAACAATGATTTTTTACTCATTTTGTTTTACTATTTTTGATAAATACTGGTGTTCTACAAATATGTTTCGTTGTGTTTTCCTCGGTTTCAGTGTGTTTTCCTGGTCCATGTTCAGGTATAGTAAAAGATCTTTTCAACATGGCGCCCTCTGCCGTCATTGTTAACCCCCTAATGCATATCATTTTACAGTTCTATTTCTGCCAATAAAACGGGAATACCAGCTAAGTTGAGCTTTACTAGCAGCAATTATCCCATACTCGATTTCAAACGATTGGTGTATATTTTGCCGTTTCTGCATGATCGATGTAGTACGTGCTTTGTTATCAATATCCAGTTCATTTTCATTGTGGTTTGTTCGGCACACAAACTATCATTTAAAAATACATTTTGACAACATTACATCTGACTGTTATTATACCTGTACACTACTTCAGCACTACAATACGCGTGTACAAATGTAATTAGTGTACGGGTCCCAATCCTGCACCAAGTCTATGGTGTAATACCGTAATGAATTGTCCTTTATTCTATTGTATAGTTACATAACGTCCTTTATCACTTGCTTACGGTTATCGTGGTGTTTCGAATCACCCACGCCCCCTATTTGGGCCTAGGCTTACAAGTATGCATGTCCCATATGGCAAACCTGAGAAAAAACAAATCGCCTGTTGCCATTGATGTACATAGTATTATAGTCTACAAATTGACATGATAAATTATACCCCATATTATATATATTAAGTTATAAAATAAAAGATGTAAATCAGTGGCATAACATCTAGGAGTGGGAAAGTCTTCCCCGTGCGCGCTTGACCGTCGTACTGAGTCAACGAAGTTAAAACAACACAACTAAGGGACATTAATTATTAATGTCCCATCTTCACCAAAATAATAATAATAAAGGTCTAAATTTTATTGTCATCGCAGCCAACCGGCTGAATTGTAACAACATCACAAATCAAATACATTAATGCAGTACTCCTCAAAAACAAACAAAAACTAACCGCCCAGGTTCACTCATCGAACCCAAAATATTAACCGCCCATGTCTACTCATCTAACTCATCTAGCGGGTGCCCGCTAGTTATGACAAATGGTGGTATGTTTTAAAACATTTTGGCGTAAAATGTATTACGTCACAGGCGTGCTTGGATAATGTTTCATCTCGATAAAGTGCTGAGTCATTTGTTGGGCAAGTGGTCCGAAGGGGTATGGGGCAACTGATCCACCTGCAAAGACTTAATCAAGATTGTAAAATTCATTTTGAAAATTAGTTGTTAGTGTCAATAAAACATGACTCGGTATTGAAATTGAATAGAATATGAACTATTTCATATTCTTTCTAGTTCTTAGACATTTGGGATTTTGGGTCTAATACCACTGTTTCTGCTATTGAATGATTACAATATGATACGAAATTGCTTTAGAATGGTTTAAACCTAAGTATTATGAATTACATCTGTATTATATTTTAAATGGTGTCTGTAAAGATATTTGCAATGACGAAATATCATGATTTATGTATTTTATTCACTGCTTTTTGTGTATATTAACCCTGGGGTCATCATTGTCATATTGACTAACTTCCCCTGTAACATCAAAAGCTGGCTAAATATCAAGATGGTTCATTATAAGTACTAAATGATGATTATATGAAGTAAATAAAATCATTAAAGAAAGGATTATATTTAGACAAATGTATAGGGTATCTGAATAATCACAACCATGTAACCATTTAAGGTTCATACCGTTTGATCTAAAAACGTGCAGTCAAAAATGTCGCTTGCTTTGTACACCATTAGTATTACTGCTATTTACACGTTAACCACGAAAATTGTCATTACATAAATTGCCCGCTTAGGAGCGCTATTAATTGGTTCTGGGGTTTTTAATCTATACGCTCCCTCTCGGAAACATCATTCGCCGCCATGGCTTAGACTTTCACCTTTATGCAGACGACACGCAGTTATACTGTTCCTTTAACCCCAAAATACCTGGTGCTATGCAACACGCAATCAAGAGGCTACAACTGTGTATTTGTGAAATCCAAAATTGGATGACCATTAACATGTTGAAATTAAATGAGAGCAAAACAGAGTTTATTGTGTTT
The DNA here is from genome assembly GCA_035610835.1 of Ophiura sarsii. Lineage (NCBI taxonomy): Eukaryota > Metazoa > Echinodermata > Ophiuroidea > Amphilepidida > Ophiuridae > Ophiura > Ophiura sarsii. The sequence goes on along the minus strand of CM069442.1, from coordinate 11,557,824 downwards.
GGATCACCCCATTTTCTCCAGAGCTTGCCACCTGTGTCCCTGGCAATTGGTGATGCACATATTGAACCAACGCTGTCTGTTCGGAACCTGGGTGTAAAATTTGATGCAAATATGACCATGACCAAACAAATATCTAGCCTCTGTCAATCTACACATTACCAGTTAAGAAACATCCGTAGAATAAAGCGATACCTCGATAAAGACACTCTTCATCATGTCGTTAGAGCTTTAGTTATCTCTCGTCTTGACTATGGTAATCTTCTTCTCTTTGGTGCTACGGAACATGAATTGAACAGAGTTCAAAGATTGCAGAACAATGCCGCTCGGTTGATATGTTCCATATCCATGCGTGACCATATTACTCCCACGCTTAAAGAACTCCACTGGCTGCCCATACGGGAAAGGATTCAATTCAACCTCTGTCTTTTTGTCTTCAAAAGCATGAACAATACTGCACCTGGATATTTATGCAATTTACTGTCACCATATGTTCCTCGAAGAGCTCTTCGTTCTGCAAATGACATTACTCGCCTAAATGTTCCTAGGACAAATAAGGTCTTGGGTCAGAAATCTTTCAGTGTAGCTGGTCCACGGGCATGGAACAATCTCCCTCGTACCATAAGAGAAACTGACAATATCTCTCATTTTCGTTGTAGTCTAAAGACTCACCTTTTTCCATGCTAAATGTATTTTGTGTACTGATGTGTTACATGCGCTATGATCTAGATGGAATAGCGCTATATAAATATTAATTGTTATGTTATGTTATGTTAACCTATTGTTATCAATTACTACGAGAGGATTGCCTGGTTGTATATTTAAATTCGGGGCGTGTACGAGCAGTACTTCTTGCTAACTGCATGGGTGAGTTTCCATTATGTTGCAAATTACATCTACGCTCATGCGTTTAAACTACTCAATGGGCGTTGCAATACAGCCGGTTGGGTGCACACGAGAATTATGTCATATAGCAACCAACTTTAATGGACGGCGAATATTTAAATTTGGTGCCGGTTTTTAGGTCAGCAATTTATAGCGCTGCTAAGCGGGCCTTGTAGCGTAATGTAAAACATGGGTTTCATGAGACATGTATCTTTTTACACGTTAAATGATACGGAAATGTGTTTGTAAAGTAAATACTGCCTAGTTTCCGCGTTGTCATTCACTGATTTCTGTGTATTCTAACCGTTCGAACATATAGGACCAGTTGCCCCAATGAAGGTGAAGGTCCGTGCCAAGTAAAGTTTTCATTTAGTGGTAATTGGCCTTTTGTTTGGATATTCTTTTAAACATTGATTATATGTTATATAAAACAGTTACATGGGTGATATTTTCATAGCAATTCCATAAATATTTACACGAGCTTTTATATCATGAAATATGCTTAACCGGACCATTTGCCCCTTTCTCCCCTAGGCCTAATTGTTGTTTATATATTAAATCCCCCAAAGTTACTGGACCGCATGTTTAAGGGGATTTCCCGTCATCAGTGTCTAAATAACACTAAGTTGTTGATAGACTCGTTACCAGTCGACCCACAGATAGTGGTTAGGTCATTCATGTCGAAACCCTGTCGAAACGAGGCTGTTGGTTATAAGCATTTCTTCATAATTTCGTTGCGGTAACCACAGATTATGGTGCAGTAATATGAGGGAGGGTTCATAGTCGCGTGAATTTTACCGTACAACTGAAAGCTGAGAAAACAAAAACAATAATAACAACTGCTCTTGATATTTTTGTAATGTTTATTCGGTTATAATCACAAATGTTAAGGACAAACTACTTTACGATTATTAGGGAAGACCAACACAAGTTGTTACATTGAATGTCTATTTTGTGCCACCCCGACCAAAAGCATCAATGCAAACACTTAACTTTGCTTTTGACTTTTGATAAAAACTCTAACAAAAACGGTTACTAATGAAGAAAAGTGTGTAGCAACTTTACGGGAACATTGTTCTAAATTGTTTTACATTTTGATGGGTAAGTTGCTATAGTAACTTTTGTTCACAACGTCATTAGTCTTGCACTGTCATTTCAGGAAATGTCGATCAAGCTATGAATGCTCGTGGGAGGAAAGACTAAATCATGTTCATAGAAAGTTCTATGAAATATCCACTGTAAATGTAAATTAAAGGCTGATAATATAATACTTTTAACTTGCAATATCGAATCAACCTCGAAAAACACTTTTATTAAAATCCACATCGTAAAAATGTGGACACATTCCAAGTTCATCAATAGTAGTCAGCTTTTTCAAAAATCTAAAATATGAAGGTTTTTTTTTACTTAGTCGTGTAGCATGTGTAGTGTTTTGTGTCTATGTGTAATAGGACTACAGACTGTAACAAAAAAGTTATACAATCGTAATTTTATTTTTAACCCAATGTGTTAAATTTCATTTTGGCTACCAGAATAACTTTATTTGGTCTCTTTAACTACTTGATTTTATAATGTATGACTAATCTACTAAGTCGTCTAGAAATCGGGTTGGGCCACTTTCACAATATCATACAATCTTGCTTAAATAAATTAAATGATTAGGGTATATATCATGCAAGGAACATTAAAGAGAACAATATAAAATTTCAAATAGTTTTGATTTCATTTGAATAAATAAATTTATAAAATAAATAAATGATATTTTGATCAATTTGTAAAGACCTAACCTTCTTTGTAATACTTTTAACCACTTCAAATGAACCATTGTTGTCTAACAAGAGCGCTCTACTACTATGTTCTTGGTACGATTCCATTCATATTCATCCCAGTGGTTTTACCATTGATTAAACCAAAGTGGCCCAGGTGATTTCATGACTACTTTAGACAATTAATCATATCTCTGCTTACCGACCATCGATTGTCATGAAACAAAGCGTATTCGAAAGTTAAGAGACTGCCCCTCGCACGCTATTAAAACTCGAAACAGAAATTCTACTGGAGATAGTTTTAATATTTTTTTCAAAACTGTATAACTTTTTTTTGTTACAGCCTGTACTTAGACATATTTAAGTTCAAACCTATTAAGTCCTCAAAAATGTTCGTGATATGTTCATATATTGCATATAAATGGAAAGCAGATGTGTTTATTTTTCCAATTATATCAAGTTTGTAGCTTTTAAATACGGAGAGGTTTCAATTATGTGCCAAAACCACAGTTCCTCATAAAAAGTAAATACTGTAGTTCTCAATGTAACACTTCATTGAACAGACGACAGAGTTAACCTTTTGTGCTACAAATTTGGTATCATTGGAAAGACGAACACATCGACTGACTTTCTAATGACTATAGGCGATTGGAAAAACAATCCGAACCTTTTTGACGAGATTATTTCCATCCTAGTGCTCATGTACTAGTACACTATTATAAAAGTAGAACATTACCTGGCGTAAGTTATTAATACAATGTATCATAGCAACTTACTACCTTCCACACTAGTACTTTTTACATACACTGACTGGTGTAAAATTGCCTATCGGGAAATATGGCTATGTTTAAGACATTTCATACAACCTTGAAGCCTTACATCCACTACAAATGGTTAAAATATTAACAGTTGTTGACCAAACAATTTAGCTCCAGAGAAAAATGAGACAAAACACAACTTTCATTTTCGCACGTGGGATTTGATCACGCCTGATTGATGCATCCCCCAATCCTAATCTATCGACCTGTGAGAGCACGCATGATTGATGCATCTCCCAATCCTCATATTCTATCGACCGGTGTGCGTGGTCGCCACCAGTTAATCAATAATCTGCCTGTTGCTACTTATTATGAGGCTGCGTGTAGAAGAAAAACGTTTAATTAAAAAAAGACTTTGTTTTGGTTTTGGACACATGGCTCTGTCAACCCCCTGGGGTCTACCTGTCTATCTTACAGTGGTTCTGATTGGTTTATTACAAGATGTACTCATATGAATAGCCAATTCAAATGCAGCTTGTAAAATGTTTCACTCCCATCTTTATCAGGGATACAATTATTCTAACAATGTCTCTCATTGGTGCAATAAATGATGTATCCATCTTTTTAACCAATCGGCCGGTAGTTCTCAGGGGGTTAATATTCAGTCAATCTTCACGGGTATTTCAAATTAAAGAGAAGACACAAGTTTATGATATAATTTCTACGTAGGAGCCATAGTATAGGAGTTATGTGCATAGTTATCATATTACCTGATAAGTTACGTTTTGAAGACTGTATTACCTTTATGAAAGGAAGTATGTAAACGATATACAGTACGGTATACTAGCCTAATCAACAGTACTACTACTACTACTAGTACCTATAACCAACGACATTATTTCGTTGCTATAACAATTCCATGTTATGTAGGCTAAATGTTATCTCAGCAGTAAATGTCAATTAAGCTTACATGATATTTTTAGTTGTCATAATATCAACAGTGATCATCACTATCACTAGTATCAGCAGTATATTATGTTTGGGTTGGGGAAGGAAGTCGTTTAGATGATGATAGGTAAGCATGCTGAGCATGCTCCACAATGAAAGGTATGTTAGCCATTGGCGGAGCCAGGGGGGGGGGGCCTGGGGGGCACGTGCCCCCCGGGTCCCTGGCACAACAAAAAAAAAAGAGAAGAAAAAGAAAGAAGAAGGAGAAGAAAAAGAAAGAAAAAGGAGAAAAAGGAAGAAAGAAAAGAGAAATAGTAGAGGGTATAGAGTTCTTTATTTGTTACATAGTAAGTTTCCATGCCCCCACCCCTTATTCTGTACGTTCCCGGCACAGATCCCGGCATATCAAGGCAATAATGGCGTAGCCAGAGGGTTAAGAAGGGGCCGACCGCTCCTTCTCCCCTGTCACCCAATTTTGCCATTGTCGCCTCAATTTTGATAAGAGAAATCATAGTTAAATTATGACGTTCAAATACAAAGATAGCATTTTTCGTTGTATGTGCCCCTTCCCCAAAAAAGAAATTCATTGCAAGATTGAAGATAGTTTGAAGCCAAAATGTACCTCAATCCTAGCAAAACCGGGTAAAATAGCAAAACATTAGTAAAAGCAGTGTCATAAGGCCAAAATATATCTCAAATGTGGCAAATAAGTATAAAGAAGCCAGGGGTTTTCGTAAAAAAAATTAAAATAAAATGTGACATTTTAATAGAAGCAACAATGTATCTCAATCTTGGCAACATTAATGTAAAGAAGTCAATTTTGCGTGGTTGGTATCTCAATCGCGGCACAATTTATGTAAAATAGCCCAACAAAATTCGCGCGCTACGCGCGCACGTGACTTGGACGTTAACTTTAATTTGGGAATCTAATTTTAAGACAAATTGTATCTCGATCATGACAAAATTAGTTAGTGTTGAGAAGCCAATATTTCGCAGGGTATAACAGAATTACTCCACGCGTTTTTGCTCATGTGCCTCGAAATATTTGCTTTAGTTTTTAAGCTTGTACCAGCGAAAATTGGCAAAATATGTAGAATAGCAAACAAAATTGCGCGCTACGCACGCACATGCCCCAAACGATAAGACTTGGGACCAGTCCTCGTGTGACTTCATTTCTTGTTGTCTTCGCCGGAGAGCCCGAGGGCCGAGCGGGTGGGTGAAGGGTGGGTGGATGTTTTAGAACCTCAAAATATTTACATTTCTTTTTATAAGCTTGTTATAAGCAAAAAAAGTCGCTCAATTATGACAAAATTAGTGTAAAATATGCAATTTATGAACCTTCAAACATTACATTTAGCTTCATAACAAATTAGTATCAAATGTTGTGCGCTACACGCTAATGTGACTTCAAACATTAACTTTATCTTTATGAAACTTTTATGAAGGCAAGCCTCAATCATAGCAAACTGTAAAATAGCACATTTTCGCGCGCTACGCGCGCCTGTTAAGGTATCAGGTCAATTTGTTTCTTTACTTCGTCAATTTATAGGTATCTGATTAATAATAATTTCAAAAATATATGATTTTGATTTGCAGCTTTAGTTTTCTTTTAAATTAAGATTTTGATATTCATAAAACGTACAAAAAAGAAGATAGAATTACCCAAAAGAAAATGTTTTATTGCCAGTAATATGTAGCAAATATATAGAATATATTAGTATAATTATGCTCAACTTCTTTCGTGCCTTGATAAAAAACAAAATATTTTATTAGAAATGAAGAGGTGGCTTTTCGATAAAATGTTGGTCAAAAGTATACACCAACCAGATCGCACCAACTGAGTTCGAAAATTGAAAAAAAATCCAATTATGAGGGGGAACATCCCCCCTCAGTCTCCCCCCTGTTCGAGCTTTTGGACCATTCTATACTTAAAACAAGAATATATCAGTATAATGCTCAACTTCTTTCGTGCTTTGATAAAAACAAAATATTTATTGGAAATGAAGAGGTGGCTTTTCGATAAAATTTTGGTCAAAAGTATACACCAGATCGCACCAAATGAGTTCCAAAATTGATTTTTTTCTTCTAATTATGAGGGGGGCACATCCCCCCTCAGACACCCCCTGTCCGAGCATAGCTCGGAGGGCAGTGCTGCGCACCGCTTGGATGGTACCTTATAAAATTCAGTTTTTGGGGCCTCCCATTCACTTTTCTGGATCCGAGCCTGAGTGCCCCCCGGATAAAATAATCCTGGCTACGCCTATGTTAGCAATAATATGATTGTTATTGAGTATCACGAGATTGTAAAATATACGCATAATAAATAAAAGCAATCTTGATTTATACTGCCCTCTATTGGAGAATGTTCACAAATAGGTCCTTTATCTCTCAGTTGGTCAGTATAGAGGTCGTAACCAATCAAGATTGCTTTATCTGTATTACTGCTGTGTCGGACTACTGGATATGGATGCCACTGTAACCAAACGGCACCGTTATATAACCAGTTACTAGATAACATAATTATTTATGTATTTTTATATATAATTCACAATCAATCCTACAAGTCTATAGATAATTATAAATGACAATAATAAAAAACACTATTGATTTCATATAGGCCTACAAACAATAAGTTCTCAAATAGAGGTACACAGTACCTTTAAGGTTTCAATACGCTCTTCTTTCCGTTTTTTTTTTATTGGTGCAATAAAATTATATTTGAATTGAATAGCCTGTCATCACTTTCCTAGCTTTTTCTGCCACGCACCATTTTGTTTCACCGGTTAGCTCTTCCACATTAGTCTACGATTCCAGTCGTTTGTATATTCTCGTTGACACTATATCGCCTACTTTGCAAATCTGTGATACGAAATATCAAGGAATAGAAATGCACGTGCTTTAGAATCATTACATGATTAAAGGACTATTAAATATACACATCACACGAACAAAACGCTCAATACAAACAAGCAATATGAACAGTTTTAAGCAAACTTAAACATGAACACGTTGCGTTAAGACACATCCCACCCTCTCAACATGCCCAACATAGGCCTACATACCCCGCGGAGATCATTTTCCGTCGTCAGTTGCCATCTAAAAGTAACTATTTTATCAGAACCATCAGTTGGTTTTTCAGTGATGAGTAGATCTTCACCGTCTAACGTAATTGTCGTCTGCAAAATAACAACACGCATTGAACACGATTAAGATTGTACAGACAAGACCACAAAACAAGTCGAATCATCAAGATGATCAAGTTTCTTGTTACAAGTGGGCAACTCTCTCCTAAAATGGGGTCGCAAACACTGTCCTATTAAAATTTAAAACTGCCCTTTTCTGCGCTGTCCGTTCCTCCACCTGTAAACCCGCTGTAAAAACCCGTCGCACCTCCAGTTTAAAATCTACTCAAAATTTCACAAAATGATTCAATAATGTCACGATTATTGAATTTCATCACCATATTTGGAATCAAATGATAAATGCATTGAAATAAGTTCGAACACGCGTAGTATTGGTTCAGTAATTCTTGAGATAATACTTTGAGAGTTGAAAAATCTGTTTTCTATGGCAAAACCAATAGCCGCGTGGAAAGTGTCAAGTACGTGAGGGTCTATAAGTTCCAAGATCCAACACAATTGACGGTCAGCTTACATGAGCTTACAAAATACTAGGCCCATTTTCAAAGAATGATCATGTTGAAGATTTCCTCCCTGAAACATGTTAGCATTATGTGTTTAAGATTGCAAATGACAAAATGATATTTCTTAATTTAGTGTACATAGAAGTGGTCAATACAATACAATACAATACAAATGAGCATTTATAAAGCGCCTTTTCATCAAGATCAATTGCTTTTAACGCATTATGTAACCGAAGCTATTATGTTGTTTTAAGGTCTTTACATGCTTTAAGGTTTTAAAATCAACTATTCTTCTGGGATAGAACCTCTAGGGTCATGTCAGGGCCCATCTCCCTGAAGTTGTCGCCGATTCCCGCCATGGATGCCACGACCTGAAACTACGTACCAAAACATGTCTACCGTCAACAGTATGATCCTTGAATTCTTGCCCAAATTCGAAATTCCACGAGTGTTCTTTTACTGCCGTCCACTCCTTGATTTTATAAAGATCGCCTTCTTTATGTTTCATCGTTACCTCATTTTTACCAAGTGTTCCTATTTTACGGAGCGCTGCGTTGACACCTATCAAACGAGAAACATATAGTTCCAGTCAATTGCAGTTTAAACTGCCTCATTTTGTAGGCTTGTAAGAAAACCAGGCGAAACGTTTGAATAAAAAAGAAGAAGATTATATCGCCTTTAGAAATAGTTAAGGGGCGGCTCTCGGAACTTAGCCATTCTCGGTGTTTATAAGCTTTAACTTAAAGGTATGTGTTCCGATTGCTGGTCCGATTTTCAACTTGATGTTTTCTATTCTACACTGCAAATCGCAGAGAACACCTCGGACGTGTTCATAAATGTAACACCGTTGTAACACCGGACATGTGTTCATCAAATCCAAAAGGTTTATTTTGCAATATTTCATAATACTAGTAGTCATTTCGGTTTAAAGAGTTGCCTCCACCCCAAACAGCAATCAAAAGTCAAAATTGTGTACGTTTGTGCAGTTTAAATAACTTGATATCAATAGACAATTTTTATTTTGGAACACATGTGTTCTATCAGGTGTTCCATATTAGCTATTATGAACATTAGCGTTCAGCGTAGCACTCATATTTTGAACACATAGGTGTTCGGAATTTATCCAATGTGTTCAAAATATGAGTGTTCTGAATTAGCACACTAGTGTTCTAAGGCAGTGGGTTTGAACACCTCGGACGCATCAGAACAATACAAAATAGTAGTTTTCTACTCCGATGGTTCTTATTTTAGAAGCACAAGGTATAATGAAATTTGCCCATTGAGTATAACAAAAGTACGAAATTCATGTAAAGAAGACTTGCTCCTTTGATTTTGTACAGTAAAGAGTTTAACAAAAACCCACCACAAAAGGAATTATGGGACATATAGTTTTGTTTGAACTATTTACTAACATAAACTTAAACATATAATTTCCCTCGTTCTTTTTGCATTTTGTGTAATGGAAACATTAAATAACATAAATACTTTAAAAAAATAAGTAATTGCTTGAAGAAATATGGAAATATCTTCAAAAATAATAATGTTACCATATCTCAAAACATCAAAGTGTCCCATACTTCCTTTTGTCGTGGGAGGGCAGTATAGTACACACTTGGCCCGTCCGGCCAGATGGTTAACCACCTTTAGCAGTAATCTGCATGCTGGCCTATAACATCAGGAGTCTAAATGGAACATATCTTGCGCCAAACATTTTACAGAAATAATGAGGAAAAATATGGGGTTTCTTCTGATATCAATTAGTTGATGGGCAAAAACCCCTAAAGTTATTGGAACATCCACCTTTAACCCTCACATTATCCATTGGTATCTTGATGGGATGGTTTCAAATTGTTCTATTGCCAATGCTTTTAAAGGCATATTATGTGATCTTTTCCAGAGAGTGCCCTCTATTCATGATTTCTTTTAGAAAGTAGATTTTCTTGCAGATTTACATTTCTGATCATAAATCGTACATACATTCCAAGTTACAGAGCGATACGATTCCTAATTACCTCAAAATCATGGTTTTAGAGTGAATTTAGACTAGGACAAAATAAGTTGTCGGATATCCGACAGTTTATTTTCACTCTAAAACCATGATTTTGAAGTAAGTAGAATCGTATCGCCCTGTAACTTGGAATGTATGTACGATTTATGATCAGAAATGTAAATCTGCAAGAAAATCTGCTTTCAATTTTCTTTTTCGATATTGAGGGCGTTCCCTGGAAAGATCACATAATATACCTTTAAATAGTAGACACAGTTCTGAATAGATTGTTAGGCCTATTGTATGAAACTATGGTCAATCACGGCACATTCTGTATCTGTTTGATCATTATAACCCAAGACCTTTTCGCAAAATGTAGAGCTCTGCACGATGCATAAGGGGAAGAGCAAAGAAGAGTTCGTGTGCAGTCCATCATGCATCACTTTCATCACATGACCTCTGACGGTTTCTGTCATCAGATATCTACTGGTTCCCATTGACATTACATTGCAATGAAAGGCATATATAATGTTGATAAACGAGGGTCTTAAAGACAACACTGTTGCAAGTATACTAGGACAAATATTGTGCCTTCAATTCAGTCCTCTCTTATTGTTTATATTTTTTGAATGACAAATATGGACGTTTTAGTTGGGATTCCACTTTTTAAAAAAATGAACCTACCTTTAATGTTAATATATTTTTTGTTACGCCAGTTTGTCCGAGTATACATTATAGGCCTATATCTTTTAAATGAAATAAAGGCGACTTGTTTCATCTATATATATATATATATGTGTGTGTGTGTGTCAAGTTAATGTCAATTTGGAAAAGCCATAACCGGAGATTATATTATTATATTATGCGCCGCATTAATATCCGCCTAGCCGTCTGCAACGTTCATTTAAACCCTGCATCACATCAACAACCAAAATGTGTATATAAATCTACTAAAGCCATAAGTCGCCTACTAATTGTTACCAAAATTTAACGTTCATGTATTTTAGATGTGCTAAATCAATCCTTGTTGTTGAAAAATAAACCGTTGACTACATAAACAGCTGGTAAATCGTATGTCCATAAAATGACACCAAAGTTTTGTTAAAGCTTGTCTCTGTACTTGAGTTGGATGACAAGAGAAAAACAACCCCTACAATGCAAAAATATAGAATAACTTACCTAAAGCGTCCATAAATTCACCGAAATTCTCAGTTTTATCCAGCCTATAATGCCCTATAAATTTAGCAGCCATGGTTTATAAAAAAGGTGGTTTGTAGTCGGGTCGGGAGTATCCAACTGGTTAACTGGTTAACATTCGAATTCGAAGCTGTTGAAACCTCCGTTGTCGCCGGATATTTTGATATAGGTCTATACCTTAACTCTTTCCATGCGGCTGGCGGCTGCAGACGACATTCAAATATTTCACAAAATGTTTAAAAATGTTAAAATCATTGAATTTCATTACCATATTTGGAATCACCATGAGAAATGCATTAAAAAAAGTACAAACATGCCTAGCATTGGTTCAGTATTCCTTGAAATAGACCTTGGAAATATGGGAAAGGTTTCTGAAAAATCTTGTTTTGTATGGTAAAACCAATAGCCGCGTGCAAAGTGTTAAGCAATTGCAGTATTATGGTCGAGGGCTGATGGCTCGGACCGTAAGTAATAATACCCCGACCTTTTAACCATACACAAAATTATCATAATCACATGCTGATTCATACATCCATTCGGAGAATCCATAATTCTTATATTTTAAAGGTGCATTCACATTATACTAGTATCAAGCCCGTTGGAAGTATGGATGGGGGTGCTGTACATTTGTAAGTCGCGTCAATATGGCGTGGGTCCAGGGGCCCGCTTAATGGCCCTTGTGGGGTCCATGGGCAAAACCCTTGACAGGGGTTCAGGGGTCAGAGCCGGGCCTGAAGCTGTTGGGTTTTAGCACGGTTTGAATGACCTAGAAAAGCTCTCCTTGCTATGAATATTTACATTTATTTGTAATAAACTTCGACTTGGTTCAGAGACACTAAAACGAGAGGCACTAATAAAAAACCCATCATACAGGGTGAGTCAAAATAGTCAGGTCCCGTTTTCAAGAAATCAGGAAAAATACACTTTGTGCTGTTGTTCAATTACTTGTTGAGAGCATCAATCAACACTTTGCGCAGCGCACTACGCCTACTATTCTTAGTTTAGTTAGTGGTTATGAATTTCAAGAAAATTAGATAAAGGTCCCTACGTTGAGTTTTCTGTGTAGCAAACAGACCTTACTATCACAAACACAATCTTCCAACAACACCCGAGACGGAAGTACATTTGGATATCTCCAAACGGCCTATCGAGAACTAAACCAGATTGACTATACATGATACATCCTCATTAGCAGTAGGTTGAAGTCTAACCATGCCAGGGGCAGATATAGGTAGTGACCATAAACTTCTGATTGCTGATTTTCGAATCAAGTTGAAGATGACCAAAGGTGCTCCAAAACCCTGCAGATTTGATTTGCAGCATCTTGATGACAAATACAGAGTGAAGACCGGAAATCTATTTCAAGAACTGATGGTTAGAGACGAGAAAATAACTCCTGATGAACATTGGCTGGACATCAAAAACTTTATTCTCAGCGCAGCAAAAAAACATGTTCCTAAGAAACATAAGAGAAAGACCACATCATGACTGTCACATGAAACCATCAACTTAGCAGATGAAAGACGCCAATTAAAGCAAGCTGGTCTGCCAGGCAGTAACCTATTATACAGAAGACTTTCAAGTGAGGTTCAATTGAATTCTAGGAGAGATAAAAATAAGCATATCCGACAGCAATGCCAAGAGTTTGAGGATCACAGTTTTCACAAAAACAGCAGAGAGCTCTTTAGATGTATAAAACACATCACCTCAAAAACGACAACTAGATTAGCTATCATCACGATCATCAAGGAAGAGCAAGGAAAGGTCTTAACTGAGAGTGACGAAATCAAGAATAGTTGGAAAAGCTACTGTGAAAATATGTATGCGTCCCAAGAAGAGACAAATGGCTTACAGGAGTCTCCCCTGCCTCCACTAGGTGAAGATGAGCCTGATATTCTTCTATCAGAGGTCCAGGAAGCCATCAATAAGTTAAAAGTCAAAAGGCACCTGGTCTAGACGATATTCCAAGTGAGCTCCTGAAGCAAACTGATGATTCTGTAGCAGTTATTATGCAGAAGCTATGCAATACTGTGTGGAAGACAAGAGTATGGCCAGGGGATTGGAAGAGATCAGTTTTCCTAACACTTCAAAAGAAAGGGGATGCTAGCGAATGTAAAATGTAAAAACCATCGTACTATCGCTCTGATATCACGTACAAGCAAAATCCTGCTACACATCATCAACGAACGTGTTATAGACCTCATCTTCTTGCGCAGTTGTTTTATAATTTTTTTGGAAGATAGCTGCGCAGTCTGTTCTTCTTGTGTGTTAATTTACTACATGTCCATAGTCATTTTCGAGACTTGTCTCGAAGATGGCTTCATGTATGCTTCGTCTTCATGTAGTCATTTTTGAGACTTGTCTCGGGATGGCTGTATGTATGCATTTTTTCGAGTGTATTCTTCATAGTGTGTTCATCTGACTTCTAATGTTTTTGATGTGCAATTAATGTAGGCCTACTTTTTATATAATCACAGCTGGCCTGTAAATGTTATGATATATCAGTACTTGATGTAATGTGCAATTGTTGGTCTTTGCAATTTTTTATTGATTTGCTTGTATTTGTTATTATTTTATGTTGTATCATATATTGTAAAGCGCTCTGAGGGATTGTGATCCACAGTGCGCTATATAAACACTGTTTTTTAATATCATTATTATTATTATTATTATTATTATTAGGATGATTATTATTATTATTAGTGTTAGTATTATTATTATTATTAATATTATTATTATTATCTTGATCGTGAACTTCCTGCTGAGCAAGCCGGTTTCCGGAAAGGCCGCGGCACAAGAGATCAGATAGCCAATTTACGTCACATCATGGAAAAATGATTTGAATTCCAGAGGGGCTATTCATGTGCTTTATAGACTATGCTAAGGCCTTTCATTGTGTGAGATATTCGGCATTATGGACAGAACTACAAGAAATATGAATCCCTTACCACCTCGTCCACCTAATTCGCAATCTGTATGATGTTCAAGCTGCCTGTATTCGCACTGAGAAAGGAAATAGTGACTGGTTTGCTCTAGGTCAGGGTGTCCGTCAAGGGTGCATACTTTCACCAGCACTCTTCAACCTTTATGCAGAGTCTATAATGAGAGTTAGTAGGTGGATACCAAATACACAACCTTCGTTATGCCGACGACACCACCCTGTTTGCAACAAATATGAAAGAGATTGCGGAAGTTTTGCAGAAAGTCAAGGTGGAGAGTGAGCAACTTGGGCTACATCTAAATGTTAGCGATCGGACCAAGATCATGTCCACATGCCAGATTCACTGCACCATGAGCTGGGTCATTAGGTGTATTGACTTTTCGCCCGTTGTTTTTTATTGACATAAATCCTTATAGACAACAATTTACAAAGGAAGTGGACGGAGAAGTTTTTTGAGATATGTCGACTTTTTCGGCCGTTTTAGTGAGAATCGATGACCTCGAGCATGGTGCGTGGTTTGTGCCATGGCCGGGGGACATGTCTTAGAATCGGAGATGAATTTGTATTACATTTTAGAGCATTTTAGACCCCGTGTCGTATGGAGAAGGGGCGGGGGGGGGGGGGGGGAGGGGGGGGGGGGCGGAAGTATGCAGAACTTAATTCAACCTTAGATAGTTGGTCGGTAAAGATCATTCAATTCTACGTGTGTCTTAGAACCGGAGATGTATCTTTAGTGACATTTTAGAGCATTTTAGACCCCGTGCCGTACGGAGAAGGGGGGGGGGGGGGCGGAAGTAATTCAACCTTAAATAGTTGGTAAAGATTATTAGTGTCAACTCCACGTGTCTTAGAATCAAAAATGTCTTTTTAAATCATGTTAGACTCCACGCCGTTCGGAGGGGGGGGGGGGGGGGGGGGCGGAAGTAGGCAGAACTTGTATTCATTTTTTCCCTCATTAAAACATAATTCCTTTAAAATTATATTTTTGTTATTAAAAAACCCCGCTTTTCTCCGAATTTTGTTCCTACTAGCGAAAGTTAAACCCTCGTATTTCTGCCATTTCGATAAATAAACATGATAAACTTTAAATCGTTTAAAGTAATCATTTACGTCTATGGCACGTGTCCGAGAAGTCTTAATGTCGCAGGATCTTGCATTAAAAGACAGTGGGGTGGAGAAAATGAGCTTTTATACACAGCTCTATGGAGAAAAATTTACATAATCGTCGATATCTCGAAAAGAAAATCATTAATTACACATTTTCTTTTTTCAAAGTAACTTTTTTGGGCAGCCTATATGCAAATCTTTTCTTTAAAAAACAAGAAGAAAAAAAGAAGACAAATTATATAATCCTCCAATTAGTCCTACTTAGCTGAATATTGACTGGAATCTAATTATATTTCATGTCTTATTACACCCATCTTGATCCTAAAAACCACTATCCCCGCCGGAACACCCCGGTCATCACCCCGCCCACCCCCACCCACCCCATACACGTAACTCACTTCCTTAACCTCAACCCATCCCAAAAGCAATCAGACTATCAACACGCCTACCCAGTGAATGTCTTTCGCAGCAGGTCTTTCCCGGTCCTTGTCAACTATTTTGGGGGGTTTTCTCAGTTTTTACACTCACTAGTCATCAAAATGTGATAGGCGTTAAAAAAAAGTGTGGAATCAATTTAGTTTACGATGAAAATATTGCCTGTTGTATCTCGAATCATCTCGAGGTGTATTGACTTTTCGCCCGTTGGTTTTTATTGACATAAATCCTTATAGACAACAATTTACAAAGGAAGTGGGCGGAGTACTTTTTTTTAGATATGTCGACTTTTCGGCCGTTTTAGTGAGAATCGATGACCTCGATCACGGTGCGTGGTTTGTGCCATGGCCGGGGGACATGTCTTAGAATCGGAGATGAATTTGTATTACATTTTTACGTTTTAAAACGGAATAAAGCCGAATTCACTGAATAAAATGATTTTTTGAAAATTTACTGATTTCACTACTGTAGGATCATCATATACGAAGAAAAAATCGCCACCCGGATGCGATTTTTTTTTTACTACTAAACATTTGTAAATTTTATTTATTTCGTTTTAATACAGAATAAAGCAAAACTCACTGAATAAAATGATTTTTCAAAAAAAAAAAAAAAAAATCAACTGATTTTACATGTGAGACCATACAAATGTTTACTAGTAAAAAAAAAATCGCCACCCGGATCACCCTATATGATTATCCGACCGCAGTTCTCCAATATTTGCAGGAAATTCCATTAAATTTGTGGTCAATGATCAATCGTCATCGAAATTTAGATTTTTATTTTCGATGAAGAAATGGCCGAACTCTCATCCGGCACTGATTTTATGTGGTTTGTACACTGTGTATTTGTTGACAATAAAGCGTTTTGCTTGTAATGACACAATCTAATAGTAATTACCAAAGTAGGATATATCTGTGGTGATTCCAGCTAAGAAATAGATACTTAGAGGCACCAGTTTTAAATGCCTAAAAAAAAGAAATTAAAATAAGCTTATTTCATGATTTATTCTGTCGGTCGCAGTTGTTGAATTTGGCATGCTCTGATGCTCACACACCTGCATACCCGAGTGAAACTTACCATATGGAGTGTGTATGGAGAGCTGTGTAATTTGTATTTTATTCATTGTTTTTGACTACACTTACACTAAATACAAATGCCAAAACATATCGAGGACATATTTTTTACAAAATTTGAGTACTACTTTTTACTAGGGCAGGCCTACAATTTTACATTAATACATTACAAATACGATGTACTAGTATTGTACTACTAACTGTCACTGTCACTGTCAGTGTCAGTACAGCCATGCCCATGGACTTAAAATATCAGACAGGACTAGGCAGGCCTCTTCCTAATCCTATTGCAGTGTTTTCACTCACTCTATACAAAAGGGTGAAATACCCTTCACTTTTGATTTTCACCCTTCAAAATTTTTCTCAAGAGTGAAAAATGTTGACAATTTCATTGTTTTACTGCCCAAAACACTGTGCGCGCACTGTTCTGGCCATCATTTTGGTTTTTCACCCTCAAGAAATAAACCCAGTGAAATTGCTGTATTGTACTATGGTTGTTCACCATCATTTAAACTTGTCCATTGTTACGGAGAGCAAATCGATTGGACCTACATGTAATTGATCGATGGGTATCGTTTCTGGAAAAAGGTCAATTTCCGGCGAATTCCATAAAGGCAACGGCCTCGAACGTTACTCATTCAAGATTGAGGCTGTTTATGGTGAACACTTTGTATTTGACTTCTCCGATTTGAAAATAATAATTCAAAATGTGGGCACATGTCTCCCCATCTCGCAGAGATGCGCACAAGTCATTTTTTGCAAGTCCAATTGAGTCAAGTCACAAGTCATTCATTGCAAGTCCAAGTCATGTCACAAGTCACCTGGTCTTGTCCCAAGTCAAGTCAAATCATAACCCAACGGTTCTATTTTTAGAAGCACAAGGTCACAAAATATTTGTCCATTGCAGTAGTACACAAACTGGTTGGTGGTTAACCACCTTTGGCAGTAATTCATGTTTTTTGGCACTTTTTGGTCTATAATTCAAAAAATAAATGAGACATAAAAAAAAAAAAAACCCCTCCTAGAAAATTTTATTAGGATTTAGTATGACAAAATTTGACAAAATATATTTTGAGTTATCTTGTCCGAACCTAAAATGGGTGAAAAATGCGTTTTTTATAATTTTCTCCAAAATGGTCAATTTCATGTTCATGGTCGGATTCATTGAACCCTTTCCTTCAAGAAAATGTATACTTGTATAGATTAAATGAATAATGGAGGAGTTACGTCAGCAGTGTGTTACGGAGGCTATGCTGAGGGTCCACCCCCCCCTTAATATCAGATTGTGCTCTTTATTAAATTCTTAGTTTTTACTCCCTCTGTATCTTTCACACAGTGATTTGACCATCCCGTTCCCGTCAGCACGTGAAGCTGAGATTGCATACAACAGTCTTCGGGTGGATAAAGATCCTAGAAAAGATGTCAAGAAAACACTGAAAGTCAAGGAAAACATTCTAGAAGTGTAAGTATGCATTATAATCCATAACCAAATAAGAAAATAAACATGTTTATCCGCTTTAGCGGTTCTTAAGCATTTTAAACATGTTTCGTTGCAACCAACCCCTCAGAATCGTCATGAAATAAACAAGATGCGCGCGCATTTCACTGAACGCTTGATTCTTGCGCATTTTTTTCTTTAATGGTAATCTTTTGTCGAAATTGTGTCCAGCATGTTTCAAGATGGCGATTGGCTACATACGGCAAACACGAAAGTGAAAATCCGCAGGGAATATCACATTTTAACGAGCATACATTGTAAGAGTAACAAAAATGCACAGTTTTTGGCTAAATAAAACCATTTCAAGTGAATCTCCACTATGAATTTGAGCAAAACCCCCCACCCCCCCCAAAAACACACCACATTTCGCATTTGACTTTTCAGGCTGGAAACAAACTTGTTTATTTTTTGGCCTAATAAGCCTTTTTACACCAAACAAACAATTTTCAAAAATCAATTGTCTTTTTCTTAGGCACTAGAACAGCTGCTATGATGATTTGATTGCCAGAATTAAACCATTTTCAATTTCATGCAGGGGTTTGAAATTATGTGAACCAGTAGCTACGTTTTACACACAGTTGCTCCTGGTTCACAAATCTTGTTTCAAAACAAGGGGCATTTTGTCACCAAACAGGAGCTATCCGAGGGAAAAGCCTCAGAAATGTGTAATCCTTGATGCCGAGTACAATTGAATAACTAATAGTCTGATTAATTATTGAACGAACATGTTTCCGATTGCGTATATGCAGCTCCTTCCAATATACGCAATTGATGTAGCGCTAGCGCTGGGCATGTGCTTTTTTTTTTGGCCAAAGCGCTTTGACACAACACACGCTACCTGGTCTTGTTTAATATGCAGTACGCTATTTCGCAAATGTTCGTTCAATTAGAAATAAGACCAGGGTTGTAGCTACGCCGGGCAGGCCCGCCCGGCGCTGGGCCCGGAATTGGGCTGGCCGCCCGGAACTCAAAAAAAAAACTGCCTCATAAACTGCCTCATAAAACAAGAAATTATGTGGCAAGAACCCTCAAAGTGCATTAAAAGAGCCTAAAAGCATCCCGGCCCTTGAGCCGCGAGAATTATGTAACCAAATAGCGAAATATTGAGCCCGGCACTCAAAATGCTCTGGCTACAACCCTGAATAAGACTATAGTTTTTAACATGAAATATACCACCTGGTCACACAGTTTACCCAAGAACACCACCATGGGCATCTAGATTTTTAGCAGGGGAAAATTTGCTTCCTTTCGCCTGCTTATTTCAAGCAATGCTTTCATGTGTGAAGTGAATACAAATGTACAATCATTTGTATCCAAGTTTTGCACGTGTTTGAAACCGCTGAAACAGGCTCCTTTTAGCACTGGTTGATAGCTGATTGATCTTGGAAAGATTGATTGTTGATTGATCTTGGAAAGATTGATTGTTGATTGATCTTGGAAAGATTGATTGTTGATTGAAATGGTTGTGAAATGGCTTACAACATTTGTTGTGTTTTATCAAAAACATTTATTGGTCAGGATTGATTTGTCAAAGTTTCAAAGAGATGGTCCACCAGCATTGTATTTACCTGTTTTCTTTCTATTTTCTTTATATTTGCAGACATTTTGCAGCCAACAAAACCAAATTTCTGAGATCAGCGGTTGGAAACTTCCTGGACATGACCAATCTTGTCATGCAAACCATTGAGGAATTTGGACCACCCCAAGCGAAAAAATCCAAAGATTTAGAATAAATACTCTGCCAAATGTAATACTATCAGTATCAACCATATTATTAGTTGATTGAAATTCAATTTGAGAGTTTCGCACATTGTGGCTTGGTAACAGTAAAACATGGAGGAGACAACAAAAACAAGTAAATCATCAGACATTTCCAAAAGTAACGATGACGCAAACAGTACTCCAACAAGTAACACGCCTCCACCGGACAGCAGCGAGAATGCATCAAACGATAGAAGCTGCACCGCGAAGGAGTACACGCAGTCGGTGCAGCAATGGTTATGGCAGTATCACATGCATTGTGCCACCTATCAGTTCATGCAGTCGGCTATGAAACTCAACTTTGCACATGCCGCGATGAATCAGGCACATGCTGCTGGCGGTGGTGGTATGACGCCAAATCTAGCGGGGTTTCCGGGCCAGACGGCAGCTGCTGCAGGACAGAATGGTTTACAGCAGCAGGGTGGCCTTCAGCAACAGCGGCAGGTTAGTGATATGATGTATTAGAACACTAATTTGTGCACACTTTTTAACGTTTGAAGTCCTGTTAATTGTTTTTGATATTGTAAGATTGTGTGAATGTTCTACCTACCCATAGAATAGATGAAAAATCACAGGGACTGAGTTTAGAAATTAGCAGGAGAGCAGTAAAAAAATCTCCTGGAGCCTTAAAGGGGAGCAGTAGGAGAGCAACACAAAAAGCTCTTCCCAGGTAATCAAGAAGAGCATTTTTGTTCGGGTCCCCTTTGTGTACACTTGTGCTGATTTTGCTGCAGCGCCACGGATACGAGAATCTCTCCAGATTTTCTCTGCTTGTCGACGACAGACATGGCACCAAACTTCACTAATGTATGTGAGACTGGCTCTGCCAACACCGGGAATCGAACCCAGGTTGCCTGCGTGGAAGTCCTACTCCTACATAAGCAAGCCAAGGAGACAGCGTAGATAATCTTAAGATTTGCATCCACATTTGATAGTCTGTTTGATAGTGCCATATAGCGCACACTACAAGCACCTAGTACATGTTGATGTAGAGGAGTATGTTGTAGTACTGAGGGCCGTCAGGGTGTTAATAATGATGGAATATTTACCAGATTGAAGAAAGAGTAAGAGTGGCAAGATATATTGCTAGATGGTAAATTTAAATAAACAATATGAAATGGCTAAGAAAATAAATCTAAAGGATTGTTGTAATAGTTACCCAGGTTAACCACATTTCAAAGACCCCCATGTGCAATTGAAGTGTTTGTCAAATTTTGAGTTAAACAGAAATCACTGAATTACCTAAGATTCCATTTAAGGCTCAATGGTCTACCTACAGAGAAGGAAAGTAAATAGAAATCATATCCAAGGCAAAATCAGTTGGGATGTGGTCCAATTCATTTTGGGCAGTGTCAATTAACTGTATGTTCTTACACAAATGTGTTCCTTTTCTGACAACCAGTGTCACAGATTTGTAAAAAGGATATTGGCGTTACGTTGCACTGTTGCTTTAATAATTACATTTCTGGTATTTCATAATTTTGAATAACAAATATTTTGATCTTATTAATCTTGCCAGGTTCCTGTGGCCCAATCACTTGAATACACCATGCCGTCTCTCTATCGTCGTATGATCGCCGAGCTCATCGACTTCATACTGCTCTTTGTGATCAAACTCGGCGTGACGCTCTTCATCATCGAGTACCTAGGCATTGGCGATCCCAGCAGCTTCATCTTGAAGTTCCTCATCGAAGAAATCGACGAGGACTCCTCACTGGAAGATCTCCAACAGATGCTCATGTTCGCGCTGGTGTACCGCATGTTTGTCTGCTTATACGAAACATTCTTTCTACGTAACAGTATCGGTTTCGCCATCGGCGGCGCCACACCGGGGAAGTACTTCATGGGTTTACGAGTGGTGTCTTGCGATCGTGTGCAGAGCCTGGGCGGTAACAAAGTCTTGGTGACCCCGGCGGAGAACCTGACCTATTTCCAGGCGTTTCTAAGGGCACTCATCAAGAACTTTTCCATGGCGTTTTTCTTTCCCGCATGCATCACGGTTTTCTTTAATCCACATTTTAGGGCCGCGTATGATATATTGACACGCACCATGGTGGTGTCGGAGAGTAATTGGCACGACGTCTTTCAGATGAGGCCACCAAATCGGGCTAGATAACAGAATATAAAGAACTGCTTGTGCATTTATCAAGGGTTGTGATTGATGTGAAATAATCCTAACTCTACTACACCACACGGCAAGGAAAAAATGTTTTTATAACCTGGCATGCAGGTTTTTGGGGTACAAAACGGATTCAGGCTATATAACGAGGCGAATATACTCGCCGAGTGTCAACTGGCAGCGGTGGTGTAGTGGCTAGGATCTGGGTTGGGGTGCTGGAGGTCTGTGGTTCAAATCCAGGGGGGTCAGGGTGACCTTTCTGGTGAATTTTGGGTGTCGGAAAAAGAAATCTGTTGCCGTGTGGTGATCTCGAGTTAGGGTTTAAGCACATGTCAACTATTTTGTATGCTGAAATATCCCTCTTTTCAGCTTTTTCGTCACTTTTCAGCCCTTTTTGCAAATATTTAAGCACTCTTTAGCTTTCACTCACACCCTGATATTGTCTTGTGAAACATTGGTATGTGAAACATTGGTATGTGAAACATTGGTATGTGTGGTTGGTTTCAATGTTATAGTTGTCTTTTTGAATCTGAATCTTTTTGTAAACATCACCTTACACTTGCGATGCACATGTAATAACTAAATGTTTATTTTCTTTCAAATAAATGTCCGTAGAATTAGAAATTCTAATCAAAACAGAAGTGTAATCTCAATAATCAATGCATTGCATTTCAAATTTAGCTTCGTAAGTTATCGTAGTAAACATTAGAGAACAATATTTGATTGATACGGTTGTTTGAATCCTTTGTTGGTGGGGACTATAGAATCATTCTTGTTGGTTAAAGGTAGGTGTTCGGATTTCTGGGCCGATTTTCGACTTGATGTTTTCTATTCTACATGAAGGGTCATCCTTAAAATAGTTGTATTCCAAAATTGGCCCATAGAGTAGTACACAAACTAGTCGGGTGGTTAAACACCTTTGGCGGTAATTCACTGCATTTTAGTCTATAACATCTAAATGGGACATATCTTGCACCTAAGATTCAGATATAATGAGAAAAATATGGGTTTTCTTTTATATCAAAATATGTTGGTGTGAAGAAAAAAATCTAAAGTGATCCGAACATACACCTTTAAAAGTTGGAACAAAATACCGATGTGCATGCACAAGTGTGATGACCTTAAACCTGTCCCCCATCTTGCCTTGAAATAAAATAAAGTGGGAGATAAAATACATGTACAGTCATAAAAAAGTAACTATATACAGGTAATAAATGGGCTTTTAACTCTAAAAATATATATCCTACCTAAAAATATTAAATTATAAATTTGTTGAGAAATATATCTCCTTTATTATGAGATATTGCACGCTAGGATTAGGGAAGTGACACTCCAATGTGTAAGGTGAAGTACGATTTTAATTTTCACATTTTTCTTTTCTACACACGGACCCAGCTACGGGTACATTATCGATTACCGGTAGTGTAATTGGTGATGCATGCGCAGGTTGGATAGTCGGCCGTATTATTTGGATGGATCAATACGCCACACACACGCTACCCGTCATACTCTCCCCCGTGTTGAAAAGTAAAATGTGAAAATGAAATTATGACTTTACCTTGCATTTTGGATTGTCACTTCTTCAATATTCAACCGATCCTTAGCGTGCAATATCTCATATTAAAGAAGATAAATTTCTCAACAACTTTATAATTTAATATTTTTAGGTAGGATATATTTGTAGAGTTAAAAGCCCATTTATTACCTGTATAGTTACTTTTTTTGATGACTGTACATGCACAAATTTTCTCCAGTTATGCTCTTCGGTGCAGCTGTGAGGCGACTAAAGTAGATGTAAGTTGTGCCAATGTCATTTGCCACACAGATTTATGAAGATGTAATTTTGTAGATAATTGTAATCATACTTTTGAGTCAGTGCCTTGTTGTGACTATAATCAACCCGGGGGGGGGGGGGGGGGTACTCAACTTTTTTGTTGTTGGTAGGGGTGTGCTGCCTAGGGTCTCAAAAAGGGGGGCTACAGAACTGGCGAAGCCTCTTTACAGCAGCTAATGAATACAAAAGGACGCACGTCCGCATGGAGACAGTAGCAATGGCAATAAGCGCACTGTGTATGTGCGACGCCTGCATGTGACCAAATTCCAGTGAGCATGTGGCCATAATTGCGTATGTACATGTACACAGTACACATGACTGTAAAAAATGGGGAACTCGGTTACAGGGAAATTTTGACTTTGGAGGGAAATGCTTGGCTTTGAAGGGAATTTTTAGATATAAAAATAAAGAAAAACATTTAAGTATTAGAAGGGAAATGTACTGCTTGAAGGGAAATTTGGATTACACTTGCGTGCGGAGAGATAACAAAACGAATATTTTGGAACGGGTAGGAAATCTTCACTTTGTCGTGCATTGGATAAAGTGTACTTTAACCCCCTGAGAACTACCGGCCGATTGGTCAGAAAGATGGATACATCATTTATTGCACCAATCAGAGAGATTGTTAAAATAATTGTATCCCTGATAAAGATCGGGGTGAAATAGTTTAAAAGCTGTATCGTAATTGGTTATTTAATTGAATATATCTTGTATTTAACCAATCAGAAGCGCTGTAAGATAGACAGGTAGACCCCAGGGGGTTAAGGTCCCAGGGATGAATTACATAGTAGAAATTAGCAAATCAGTACTGTATTTAACAAAAAAGTTTAAGAATTTGTTGTATTCCATATTTTATGGAGTTTTGTAATAATTGTGTAATATTCATGTATTGGTCTATTAATTTGAACAGGCTTGCCTATATTATGCGGAAATTGTACATAAAAGTTACAATAATTTTCTAACATTATAAGACATTATATTGTGTTGTCGTGGTTGTGGGGGGACTGAGACGATTATCGTCTCATGTGGGGGAGGGGTACGTAAAAAATAATGATTACACTACCAGGGTTGATGAGTAACAAGTCTGTATCCACGCGTGGTATCCTATATTTGTAACTCTTACTATTCCTTGAAAGTAGTACATGACAATTGGGCTTATATTGTCATATGAAAAATTCATATCTATGTTGATAACTGACTTTCTTTGAGCAGGGGGTGTCTTTTCTTCCAGAAAATTATAAACTATTTCTCATCTGACCAAATCCTTCCTTCCGTAAATTCTTCAATGCTACATCTGCCACCCAACTGGCCCATAAAGCAACCATTTGAACATAATTAAAAATAGTCTGTTCAAATGGGTACATTTTAAAAAATGACACACAATTTAATGCAAATAATCAAATACTTCGTGATTTTTACTTAAAAATCCCCCTTTTTCTTAAACCCCCAAAAATGGGAAATTCTTCCCCAAAAGAGTAAAATTATTCCCTAGCATTTGCAGCGAATAAGGGGCCTGAAAGTCGATTTCGAGTTTCCCGTTACCCATCCACGTCACTTTTTTTCACCCGCGTCAACATTTCAAGATTGTATAACTACATATTTTCAAAACATTATTATAGCGAGTTTGAGCAATTTCAAACATATTTTTCACCTTGTAGAATATGAAAGTGGGGGACTAGGCTCAAAAGCAGAGTTTTATTTTTATTGTAAATACCATTTACGAAGCCCCCCGTATCAATATGGGTTGATCAAACATGCACTTATATGTCAATAATGAAATCTGAAAAAGTCCCCTCATCACTCGGCAAAATAAAAGTAACAGGAAACTGGTAATTGACTTTCATTAGCCTAATGGAAGAATTAATAGACACCCCTGTAATGGTCATCTTTTTTGCAAACGTGATCTAACAAATGCCAGTCATTAATTGTAGACAGGGCCATGATGTTGAACTAATCCCTCAACATCGTGGTATTGAAACAATCAAATCCTTCCAATTTGTTTAGGGTTTATTTCTTGTCAATATAGTGAAGATAGAAGTGCATGGGAATGTGGTGTCGGGAGAGGGATGATACGTTGGGGGAGATTTTTCGTTTGTTTGAGATGTAAAAGCGATCATTCCAAAACAACACACACTGCAACTGCGATCACGTAGCGCATAAACACATTATTCGCTTAGTGGGGTTTGATTGGCTAGTTTCCATAGCATTATGGTTGATCTCAAATCAGCAATGCTTTCCTATTGTACTTTATGGAATGGGGGAGTTGTTGAATTAGACGTTAACCCAAACAACAAAATGGATGCAGGGATATTCCTTGGTGCTTGGGTAAACCAAGAGCCGTAGGCGAACTTGTATTGTCATTGTACCAATTGAACAATTTGAGTTTAATAAATATCATACATCAGAATTGTTATTGTCTGTGTTTTTATTAATTAACAACAAAAACATATTTTTTGCAAGTATTTTAAGGGGAATATCTTGTCTTTGTGTCAATACCAACAAAAAAACTTTATTATTTAAGTTAATAAACGGTACAACAACATCCTATACCAACTGAAACGATGCACAACAGTCCTATTAATATAAATAGTGCCATCTATAATAGCTTTGTTAAATTTTGGAGGCGGGACTTGTAATCAAATATGCATATTCATTACGAAAGGTGATGAATAATGTAAATCGTAAGGCGGACTTTTATCCAATGAGGTGACATCAACTTTCTTGTCTCTGGGGTAATTAGGTGGTTTTATCTAATTACTTTAAAAAGTTTGTTTCCAGTAGCAAGCCTGAAAAGTCAATGCGAAATGCATTTTTTAATTATTTTGTTGTTGTTCAAATTCATTGTGGAGATTCACTTGAAATGGTTTTATTTAGTCAAATCTGGGGTAAGCTTTTGAATACCCTAGCATTTTTATCCCCCTGGTTTGTAAAACCAGAAGGAATTTGTAATCATGTCGGCGGGGGTGTGTCCGTCCGTATGTATGTGTGTGCCTTTTGGTTAGCCTTTTTTCTGAATGCTGTATCTTTTGAACGGATGGACAGATTGACTTCAAACCTTTAGCGATAGGTAGGCCATGGTAAATTAATGTGGCTGCTTATTTTGGGGTCTAATTTGCATATGTCATCTGAGGTCAAAGGTCAACAAAAAGGTCAAATCGTAAAAAATGCCCAATTGACGTCAAACTTGGAGAAAAGATACAAGAACACCAGATGAAAACATTTTTGGGCCTAATTTGCATAGGTAATCCGAGTCAAAGGTCATCTAGAGGTCAAATCGTAAAAGTTGCCTGATTGACTTCAAACTTGGTGTAAAGAAACATGAACACCGGGTGAACATGTCTAAAATAAATTCGAGGTCATCTGAGGTCAAAGGTCATCCAGGGGTCGAATCGTAAAAGTTGCCTGCTTGACTTCAATCTTGGAGAAAAAAACCGGGTGAACATGTCTAAAATTAAATAGAGGTCATCTGAGGGTCAACGGTCATTCATCCACGGTCAAAGGTCAACACGGGGTTAAATTGTGCAATGAACACCAGGAGAACATGTCAAAAAATATTTAGAGGTCATCTGAGGTCAAAAATGATTAAAGGTCATCCAAGGTCAAAGATCATCCAAAGGTCAAATCGTTAAAGTTGCCCGATTCACGTCAACCTTGGAGAAAAGAAACATGAACACCAGGGGAACATGACCCCTATGTGACCTTTGACCTAATTTAGTTGATTTCCCGGCCAGGGGGATTCACAAGTCGTGACTTGCAGTATTTTTGTTACTCTTGTTTAAACACTTCTGTGTTTGCCTTATGTCGCCAATCGCTATTTTGAAATATGTTGGACACAATTCCGACAAAAGATGGCGCCCTAACAATAATTTTCCCTGTTTTTTCTATAATTTTTTTTAAAAATGCGCAAGAATCAAGCGGCTCAATGAAATGCGTGCACACTACTGGAAACAAACTTGATTTTTTTTGTTTCGCCTTATACAGGGTGTCTCAATTTGTTTTTGCAACGTTTCATTGGAAACAAACTTAATAAAAATGCTGGGCAGAAATTTTGAAACAAGCAAGTGCAATGACCCCGATTTAAACTTTGACCCTATCCAGAGCTGTGGTCTTAACTAGAGAATTAAACTTGGACAGGCATTACCTTTTGAATGAGGATTTGATGTTATTTGAAATGTTTTTCCTCTTAGGAAATCCAATTAAAAAAAGGTATACTTTTTTAATTGACATTTCCCACAATGCTTTGCGTATCAATAGTTGTTAATTCTATGTCATCAGACCAATGAAATGCATGTGATATTTCAACAAATAAATTGATATACAATGACATCATTGGAATGATTGAAGTTTATTTTATTGGACACATAGGTATACAATTGACACGTTAAAAATAACCACAATATACTATACATTATATACTTTCTAAAATTTAATAATCTTTTATAAAATTAATACTATACATTTATTATGTTTCTTCTACATACTAGTTATGTTATTTGGAATTCTGTTTGAATGACTTGGTTATCAATTTGTACTCACAGCTATTATTAACATATTGAATCCCTATTTTTAAGGAGGGGCTGTCCCTCCTTTTTACTAATAGGAAAATACATGAATGTGATGCAGCACATCAAAGGAGGGACTTTGCTGTGTGTTTTTCAAGATATACTGTAAAAGTGGAAATGTTCGCACTACATTTATTTTTGCGCTTTTCGCACTCAAATCAGCAAGCGCGAAAATTAAAACGCGCGAATATATTCATTATGTATGTAGGTCTATGCATGGAAGCTCAAAATCGCGAAAATAAAAACAAGCAAAATTGTTCAAAATGTGCAATGTGCGAAGATTTACGCGCGCGAACCTTTCCACTTTTACAGTAGATGAAAATGGACAGAAGAAAATAATAAGAATTTAGGAGTCGTTTTTACTCGTAAAATCTAAATACCTCGATCAATTTGGTGTCATTTTAAAGCTTAGAAAATGCTCTGAGAGTGCACATAATAAACTCAAAATTGACTTTACCTGCAAAGTCCCCTTCTGATGTGCTACAATAAAGTCAATATAACCCTAACGCTACTACGTCTCACAGTCACCTCACAGCCAGCACCACGTGGCTTGCGCGCGCACAAGTTCTATCTCCTGTAGCACTAAACTACGGGTATATATGGTCTCCGATTTTTTAGCCTGTGAAGCCCTCCCCCCGTGGCTGAGTGTTAGTATATCTCGCCTGTCACGCGGCCGACCCGGGTTCAACTCCCGGCGCCGGCGGACATAATTTTTCCCATTTTTTATTTAACCCCCTCCCCCTGTTCTTTGTTCCATCCCCACTGCCACGTTCTAGGGTTAGGGTTAAGTTAGTAAAAGCAATTGATTGTTAAATTACAAAGAAAATTGAAGGTTTCCCTTCAATAATATGTTATTTGCTTACTTGAGATAACATTTGATTAATAATTAATAACTAACTCAAAGGGTCCACCACGATCATTTGCCAGGTTGGGTGATGGGTCCAGTTTCATTAATTTTGAGTAGCCTCTGGACCCTGGGCCATATGGGATGTCATTCTTTCCAACTTTTCCAAGGTTGGCAGGTTTGTTTTTTGTTTAGAATGTTCTTGAGTACAGTGACACAACATGGGAGGGGAGGGAGAGGGAGGGTAGCCCTTAAAAGTTAAAGTTTTTATTAATTACCCTCTGACTGCGGGTCATATTTACACTTTGACTGGGAAAATCTACCCAATATACTCTGATAGGCCAAACAAAGAAGATAGTCTGTCTCAGAAACATTGTGCAAAAAAGTTAAGTGCTGTGCGATTAAAAAAAAAAAATTTTTAGAAAATAGGCTATGAGGTATGCGATTTGTTTTTATTTATTTGCTTTTTTGTTGTTGTTGCTTATCCAAGCTTACGGAGAACTTTTTAAAACTTTTTTTTTTAAATCCAAAAAAATCCAAAAAAAAGAAGGGTTTTTTTAGCACCCAGCGCATAGACCTGTGCGCCGTAGCTCATTTCACATACCAATGCGGGCGGGCTTCTGAGACAGACCTTCTTTGTTTGGCCTTATGCCTGGTTGTGTTGGATAACAAAACATTACAATTATTATTCAAATATGCCATGCATCATTTGTTAATTTTGTTATTGAAATATTGAATGAGATTGTTGATTCAATTTGGATACAACAATGCTTAACTAGAGTTGCCGATACGTTGGACAAAATCCCACTGAATTGCCCATACGCATAACTAAATATCAGTGCACGCTTTTAGAATGAATGTTTGTTAAGCATTGGAGATCACTTCCGGGTGTACGTTACTGGCCAGATCAATCATCCCAATTTGTAAAGCATTGCTTTTAAACATTGGTGAACGTTCAGTTGGGAAAAGTAAACGTGATATTGAAAAAGGGAAACTTTTTATGAGTAGGCAAGCGTCTCCCCTTTTCATCAGTGTTTCAATCTCTAATCGTGTGCGGTGTTAATTTTAGGGAGGGGCTTACTTCTTTTGAACTCTTTCTTTATACTCTCTCATTTAATTGTTGGTAACGGTGGGGTTTCTGCACATTGACGATTGCTAGGGCAAGACGATTTTGTTGATAAAAACATTAACAACACATCACGTATATAGTAAGTACATCCAATACATCTTAAATATAATCTGAAGAAATCAAACATGATTTAGCACACAGGTTTTTCTATACAACAATATATTACATTTATATAAAAATTACATTTATAACCACCTTATGGTATTGCACATCTAATGCATTACTATCATTTTTCTTCAAATACGATATTGATATTCTTTACATCCTGGCATGGGCATAACCATAGGGGAATTCCCCCATGTCCCAAAATGAAATGATAAATCATTTATAGTAACCAATATTAGTTGGTTGTCCCCACACCCTCTGCCTCCTGACATGACAAAATGAGTGTACAATGGCACATTCTTGAGTTGCTGTGAAATTATGCATCCATAGACGGACCAAGCTCAACACCTTGTATATTTTCCAGCCCTTCAGCATGTATAGAGTAAAACTTCCCAATGGGTATACATACAGGAAGTGTTGTTTTATACATGTTCAGGGGCAAAAGCACTAACGAGATTTTAATAGATGTGTTTTTAGCCCTTGAACATGATTAGGGCAGACTGCCCAAAGGTTATATACATAGGGAGTATTACGTTATACATGCTGAAGGGCCGTATGGAGATGCAAGGTTTTGACAGAATTGCGATGATATCCCAATGTCTTAAATTAAATAGCACCAAAGAAAAAGGAATTATTGCTACACCACCCTATTTGCAACGACTGCTATGTCAAGTTGTGCTTTTTTCGTAATATTATAGAGCACCATAATGTTTTAAATACAGGGGTCAATTTGAACCATGTACCTACCTACCCTCCTCAAGCTTTTACATTCACCTTCAGGAAAATAGGTCAAAATTTGTTATTTCCTGCAATTTATTGAAGAAAACCCTGAAAAAGAATGTGGAATTGGGCTAAAATTGGCTGAAATTAAAGGAAAGTGCAGACATTTGAACAAAATACCCCATGAATTAAAGTTTAAACCTAAATAAGCTCATGCCTGTGAAATGTATGTGATGTAGATTCACCTGCCCGAAATATATATAAACTTATCAAAAAAAGTTTGGAATATATTTTCAATCACAATTTGTGTAAATATATCGGGATATATCATTTAAAAGCTGATGTGTTCATCTTTACAGTGATACCCAATTTGAAGCAATCCCTTGTTCCAGTGCTCAGCCACATGCTTGAGAACATGGGTAAGTCGCTATCTGAAA
The DNA here is from genome assembly GCA_035610835.1 of Ophiura sarsii. Taxonomy (NCBI): domain Eukaryota; kingdom Metazoa; phylum Echinodermata; class Ophiuroidea; order Amphilepidida; family Ophiuridae; genus Ophiura; species Ophiura sarsii. The sequence goes on along the minus strand of CM069442.1, from coordinate 11,526,075 downwards.
GTGCCAAAATCAACACTATTTTGTGCTTAAAAATCAATTATCATCACACTTCACTGTAGTGGTCAATGTAACACTGTAGTGGTCAATGTAATACTTCATTTAACAGACGAAAAAGATGTTCTTTTGAGCTCGAAATAGTGTTGATTTTGGCACATTCAATTTGTGACCTCCCCATGTTCTCAAGCAAGTAGCAGCGCGCTGGAGCAAGGGATTGCTTCAAATTTTGTATCATTGTAAAGATGAACACATCAGCTTTTAAATGATATATTACACTAAATGAACGTATCCCGATTTATGTGATGCGATCTATGATAACCTGTCGGATGTCGCAAAATGTGAACTAGGGATTATGGGTAAAATTTAAATTATTTTTTTGTATTTCTTTTTAATATTATTTTTTATAGATTTTTTTAAAGAAAATTAAATTCCAATAAGTTGTGTCATCATATAAGCCTAGTCATCATCTTTCATGAAATTTCACCTTAAAAAAACTAACTTAAGTCACTTTTATTATTAACCTTATAAGGTTATTCTATTGAGTTATGTATCCCGTTTTCGTGATTTCTTGTTTTGTAGCTTTTGATGACATCACAATCATCATTCACTCATAACTTCTTTTGTAGTGATCGTAGAAGAATGATCGAAACAGTTCTGTAATCAGCACAGTTTTAACTTTCTTATGATATAAATATCTCCAATATGAAAAATGCCACCATGTGGTGGGTTTTCACAGACCGCATCACATATTTGAACAAATTGTGATTGAAAAAATATTCCAAACTTTTTTTGAGCAGTTTAGTTGACCATAATTCACCACATTAACAATTATATACATTTTGTATAACTAGGCAATCCTTGACGTTCCTTTAGGAGGGTAGGTTCTAAAAGATTTACATTGATGCCTACATTATTAGCACACAGCTAATAACTTTTCAATATACAGATGAATGGTTGAGGTATTGCTGATTTAATTTTTTTGAAGCGTATATATTTTTTTCAAGATCAAAGAAAACAAGCTGGACGACTCCAGTCCTGATGAAGACTTCTGGGAATCTCAAGAGATCAACTTCCGGTCATCAATCAACTCCATCAATACTGGGGTGGTGGTACGATGATCCAGCTCTCTGGCAGTTAAATTTACCGGAAGTTGATCTCGTGAGTTTTCAGAAGTATTCATGAATGGTCAAGATCAAAGAAAACAAGCTTGACGACTCCAGTCCTTATGAAGACTTCTGGGAAACTCAAGAGATCAACTTCCGGTCATCAATCAACTGATCAGCTTCATCAATACTGGGGTGGTGGTACGATGATCCAGCTCTCTTGGCAGTAAAATTTACTGGAAGTTGATCTCGTGAGTTTCCCAGAAGTCTTCATGAATGGACTATAGCGAGACTGAGATTGAAGACCACACCCCCTCTTTTTAATAAATATCCCATGGATCGCTGACAAAAAAAATGTAATTCTTCCCACTAATTTTCTCTGATCTTTTATACAATACACAGACAATTCAATTCATTATACACCTATCAGTTGTAAGACGCACTATACGACCCCCGGGAGAGGTGCGTCGTGGGTGCGTTGTTTACCAATAATTCTTGACGGAGGGTACGTCAGTGGCAGCCTTTGGTCCGTCAAAAAAATGACGGAGGGTGCGTAAAGGTCCGTCACTTTACATGGGTGCGAATGGGCTGATAGTTGACTGAGGGTGCGTATTTGGATGACGATGGTCCGTCGTTTTTTTGACACAGGCTGCGTCATGGTACATGAGAAGTTGACGCACCTCGGTAAAGTGACGCACCACTCCCGGGGGTCGTATACTGCGTCTTACAACTGATAGGTGTATTACTACTACCAGACAGGCCAGGAAATAGCACCCACCAACCCACCTAAATAGCGGGTAACTTTCGCGCCGGGCGGGTAAAGATACAAAAAGCACCTGCCCGACTGGTGGGTAAACATATTCAAACTCACTGTGTAAGTGTGTTACAGTGGCTGGTGGAATTCCTGTTGGGCAGGTATTCTTTTGTGAGTTACCTGCTCGACTGGCTGGTGGAGAAGAAAAAAAATCTGAAGTTCCAGCCCTGCTACCAGATCTGATGAAAGAAGTTACTGACTTACATACATTGTATTGATGGGGACATCATACCCCACTACATAACTGTAAATGAAGGTCTTTTACCAGGTAAACTGCTCAGATCATTAAAAGTTATCACAATTATATACCAAGTGAGTCAACATATTCAAATTCTGATTTCACTGATTATCAAACCAATTTCGTACATGAAGAGTGCCCTTTGATTGAACACAAACACAATGGTGAGTTTGTAATATTTTTTTGTTTTGTTGTCGTCAACGATTCAACAGTCTGACTCTACATTGAACATACACATAGAATCGAAAAAAACAGGCTCATTTACGTATCGGTATCCCATGGAATACTCTATCCTTCAGAGGGCAGCATTCGCTCATTGCATGGATCCACCATTTGCGAGAGCCTCAAACTGGTACCGAATCGAATGGGACTATTCCATAACATTGTATAACTAGTTCGACTCTCTCTGCACAACTGGTCGGTCAGTCGGTCATGCAGTGAGACATTGTGAAATGATGCAACACTTTCATTCAATCTGATTCCAGTTCGAGACTCTCCTCGCAAAGAGCGAATAGCAATTGGCACCTTCCCGCCTTTGATGGGGTAAACACCAATATTGCTTTGCGAGCAGGGTACGAAAGTAAGGCGAACATTGCATATATATATAGCAACGTGATTTTGATGTTTAACTTATCAACGGCAGGGAGGCACCGTTTACAATAAGGTAAAAAAAGAAGTAATTTTAGATTTCATTGTTTTTTGTTAATGTTGTAATGCATGAAAGTGTATTTGTCGTGACAGTTTCACACTTTTATATCTTCAATAAAGAACAGAACCTGAATATTTAGTCTCTCCCACATGTCACATTCATCTTCCCATAAATACATACTTATTTAATTGTTAAATGAGGCATACAATGTACATGTAAATGCAACATAACAGAGTTGATTTGGTAGGCCTACATATTGGATAATGTAATGAAAATTGTACAAAACATTCTACAACTGTGGTCATGATTTAGTTGGGATACACTACTGGTAATCATTACGCTTTAATGTGTCCCAGTGTCCGCGAAATGTACACTATTGAAAATGTCACATGTAGCTGTCTTTGACGGAAAGCTTCCAGACTTTTCTCGATCTGAATACCCCCCCCCCCACCCCACCCCACTGGGCATTGTTGACCCTTTCCAGTACCCCGTAATCCAAACATCAAGTTTTTTTAATCACATGTATAAAAGTGTCCCAATAATATTCTCCAAGATTGTAGTTTTAACCTTTAACAAATTAGGTTTTCAACTTTATAAAGAACAAATAAGCACAATATAATCCAAAGCACACTTCTTATATAAAAGGTCTACTAATAAAAACCAGTACACCTATATTAGCACGAACAAAAATGCTGGTTAATACATCTATAATAGCATGAAAAATGCTGGTTATGAGCCCACATATCATCTTATCACAGAATATAACATAATACATGTCAGCTTAATGGTTTTTAACATTTATAAAGACACATCCTATGTTCCCTCCTAACCAGGGACTTAGCCAGGGTGCAGCAACTGCTCTTCCAATCATGGAAGTACAAGGGTCCAATTTATCAGAATAGCATTTCCAGACATAAATCAAACTGTTTGTAACCACTATAATGGGATCAGTAGGTCAAATGTCCTGCTTTAGTCTTGATTTGTTAGAAGAACTAGGTTCACTCGTTATTTCCAGGTTCACTCTTACAACAACTATTTTTAGAATATCTCACCTGTCAAACCCTTTAATTCTGCCCCTCCTGGGAGTAATATCCCCCGTCCAGATGATGGATGGACAGGTCTCTGGCTAAGACCTCGCTTCTATCTTATAAGTAAAAATCTATCATGTCCTTTCTTTTTCATCAACTTCTACTGCCATCCTTGCCTGTAACTTGTCTTTTCCTGAATAGCAATGGTCTGAGGTTGATTCTGTAATCTGAACAGTGAGCGGTTCTTTGTTAGGAGTTTCACCACCAGAGCACTTGTTAGGTATTGGTCCGCAAGAGCACCTGTTAGGTATTGCTTCATTAGGAAGTCTAGTACTTTGGAGTTGTGCATTGAAGACGACGGGTCGTATGCATGCCTGCCTTAGTGGTTGAAGCATTTCTGGAGGTGCTTCAATTTGTATCATGCCAAGCCTGATGGGTATTGTGATGCTACCAGCCGATGTCTGGATCTCTATCCCTCCTATGGAACTATTGGGATTAGATTCTGACGACGGGATAGTGTTATTGTTTGTTTTTTGTTGACGATCTTTTGTGGAACTACAATGGCAAGATGTCTGTGTTTGAGGTATAACGGCAGGTGGGGTTGCTACTGAAGGTATGCGGACAATAGGATGGCTGATTTTATTAGACTGTGGAATAACTGACACCATCTCGGAATTGTCTCGATCACCATCCAACTCTTTGTCACTGATGTTGTTGGAGACTCTGGCACTCATGGCTCCATCTATGACACCTTCGACTAAGTTGGAAAATTTGAACTTCTTGACGCTTGAAATTGTTGCAGGATCTGGGCATTCTTGCTTGATTGTTACTGTGTTTGATGATGAACTGCTTCCTGGTCTTACAGACGGCAAACCATTGTCAAAACGAATGTCTGCTGCTGTACTCTCAGATGATAAGGGCTCTGTCTTCACATCCAATCTATCCTCTAAAAACAAGCTCTCACCTGAAGTCACCGTTTTCCGACTAGACCAGGTCTGCTCAATGGTCAACTGGGTGGATATCGTGTCAATCTCATTTTGCAAGAGGTTTTTGAGGTCCTTTGTGAACTCAGACACAGAGTCGTAATTGCTGTGGTGCTCATGAATCCAATTGTCTATGCCCTGGTAAAGATTGACCTGTTGCTTGGAGGCAGAGTATACATCTTGGATACCAATGCCAGCCAAGAAATGATTGACAAGTTGGAGGTAGCTGATGGTCATGTCCAAGATTTCTCCTTTTTCTAGTCTCCTGGCTGAGGGTATCTGCTGGCAAGGTGGTAAACACTGTATGATATAATAACAAATGCATTGGCAGGTGAGATGGTTTATTCAATGTGATTAGAGATAAGGCCCAACAAAAAAATTGACTTGCCCGTCTGGGTCGGCCGGTCGGATTTTTTTTGATTTTTTAATTTAAACAGGGAGATACTACACAAAAGCGCGTTTTACAGATTTTTTTTTTGATATTTTTTTGATTTTTCAATTTTTTTAAAATAAGCAGATACCACTCAAAAACAAGTTTTTATCTTTCTTTATTGTTATGTGCTTCTATCAATTTTTTATATATATATATATATTTTTTTTTACTTTGAAAAAAAAAAAAAAAAAAAAAATAGCGACCCAAGATTTCCGAAAATTCGGGTAGGTCGGAAAGGGCAAGTCAACTTTTTTTGTTTTTTGCCCAAGTCATACAGCAGCACAATACAGTGTACCCCTCCTGATTGAGGGCTGAATCACAGAGGGAAGGAGAGGGGGCTTCAGTTTTTTCTTTTACCATAAAAAAGGGTTTATTACCCACACCATGTAAAGCAAACTGTGTTAGGCAAGATATGTTGATTCATTCAAATAGTGGCGCTTTCAAACAATATTTAAAAACCTCATCCACAATCTGTAGGGTGGAGGCTGGACAGTGGACATTGACCATGCACCTTCATTCAAATGAATATTAGATGGAATTCAACTTCTTTTTCTTGTGGTCAAGTTATGCCTAATATAAACATCTCACAAAAAGAAACTATCCACTTTTTTCGAGGCGCCCTGTGTATAATTCTTAGGACCCTAAATAAATTCAACAAGTGGGAAAGAACAGGCATTTCCTCCCTGTGCATTTTGACACCTCATTTGTTACAAAAGCACCAATATTGATGAAGCAGTGGCCATTTGAAACACAAATGATGCAGTTTCCATTGTTGCACTTAACCGTATCCTATACCCATAAAAAGAGCGTGAACAAAAAAGTAAATCTAAAGTTTAACTCTTCTTTCTCTTTCTCAATGAAAAGACAAACATAATCCAAACATCTCACATCATCAATTGTTTCCAACACCTGTATCTACTGGAGATATAGTGAGGAGTTGAAAACAATTAGTGATGTATATAGGGCTAAGTGCAACTATGGAAACTGCATCATTTGTTATTGGTGCTATTGTGACAAATGAGGTGTCAAAATGCACCGGAGGAAATGCCTGTTCTTTCCCACTTGTTGAATTTATTAAGGGTCCTAAGAATTAAACACAGGGCGCCTCAAAAAAAGTGGATAGTTTCTTTTTGTGAGGTGTTTATATTAGGCATAACTTGACCACAAGAAAGAGAAGTTGAATTCCATCTAATATTCATTTAAAGGAAGGTGCATGGTCAATGTCCACTGTGTGTGAGGTGTATATTTCTGTATCATGTATTAAAAGGTGGAAGTCATCAGACGACCTTCAACTGCTAATAGTTAAGCACACATTTGACACTGCCCCTCATTCAGTTTAAATCTATGGTGAAACAGACCTTTAGGGACAACAGTAATGTTAAGGAAAAAAAAAAGTCGACTTGCCCTTTCAGGGTCAAAGTCAGGGTCGGACGGTCGGATTTCCTTTTTTTTCTTTCTCTTTTTGAACAATTTTGAAAATTTACTGCACAAAAACACGTTTTAAAGATTTTTTTTGGATTTTTTTGTTGATTTTTAAACAAGCAGATACTACTCAAAAACACGTTTTCATCTTTCTTTATTGTTATTGTGCTTCTTTCAATTTCTTTTTTTTTTTTTTGAAAAAAATAAAATATAAAAAAATAGCGACCCTAGATTTCCGAAAATTCGGGTCGGTCGGAAAGGGCAAGTCAACTCTTTTTTTTTGTTGGCCTAAAGCATGACAATTGCAAGATGTCTGTGTTTTCGGTATTATATGGCAGGTGGTGTTGCTATATTGAAGGTACGCGGACAATAGGATGGCTGATTTTATTAGACTGTGGAATAACTGACACCATCTCTGAAATGTCTCGACCACCATCCAACTCTTTGTCACTGATGTTGTTGAATCTTAGTCATGCTGGTATGGATGGATGGACCAAATGTGTTAAATCTAAGTTGCATTTGACTGTGCCCTTCCTAAATGTGTTCAACAACACCTGCATGCTTCACTTTCATCACATGACCAGTGATTTCTGTCACTAGTTTCCATTGACATGCAATGACATGACCATAATATGTACACTACCGCCCGGAACTGCTTACGCAGTGATTATATCCTAGAAAATCCATCTTCTATGAACATACTATTGATTATTTTCACTAGTAACGATGTTGCATGTGTTCAATATGTAGTTCTTCTTCATAAATTCATGTTTGTTGCATGTTACGATCATCGCATTTCCTACAAAACTCAATAATTCGAGACAAGTCAAAATCTACACAGTAAATCCCATAGACATTTGCCTCATTAATATTCATGAGCTCATTACCGCTATTATTGCGCTATGGGGAAATTCTGTCTCATCTACACCTTCTCTGAAAAATCCAGTTTTTTAATAATTAATTGTTATATTCACAAATACAATATGCTATATAAGGATGCGCAGTCCTTATTAATGCCTAAAACATGGTAATTTTCTGATGAGGTAATTTAAATTTCCGAGAAAAACCTGACATTTAAAAGACAATTTTATTATTTTGGTATAAAAATCGGTGATCCAATACACACCAGAGAACCTCGCAGTGTGTCTGTATTTCGCACGAGGCAGCACAGGGCCCTGGCAGGTTTTAAAATCACCGCGACAATGGTCTGCATTCCGTACAATGGATATGTAGGTCAGTCGATATTTTTTCCATCAGTTGTCGGCTATGTTATTGGAACAACATAGCCCAACAGCCCACCATACTAATATGCAAGCCCGAACTTTAACTGCCAGATGTGATTTAATTGGGCGATATATCTATCTTTCACATTGCAATAGTCACCTCCCATTCATAAATTAATGCGCTAAAAGGGTGATCGATTCTAGTCTAACAAAGGATTCGAACAAGTCCATTCAAAATAATGTATGTTGGATCACGCGGTAACTAAACTTGTATTGGGTGATTAATATTTTCTAATAGCGTAGGTCAGGCTTGGCTGGTCTCAAAATTCTCTAAACAGACTTGACAAGCCGCTAGGAGGTGTCACTACTAGGAGGTGTCACTACTTTGAGCATTTTGGTAACTCAAAAATGGGAAGATTACAATTTAACCAGCCATTTTCACCAACATGAGCTCAATGGTGTATAAAAATGTATGGTGTGCTTTATGTACACTTCATGTCCACCAGTCTGATGTATTTATAACCCATGTTCTAGGCGCACTTTTTCAATATGACAGAATACCCCTGTATGCAAAATTGTAATTGCTGCTGCAAGTTTTAGTCCGAAGGTTTTGCTGGTTCCCAGTTCGCGACAGGTATCATTCTACAACCAAAACTTTTTTTGGAAATTCCAGTAACATTGTCAAAACACGAGACATGTTTTAGGTATTAATTACCATTACAGATCCCTGTCATGATAATTATAAGTGTTTACATTTCGTAAAATAATGTAAAAATAATGATTTGTCGGAGATGATTTTCGCAAGCAAGGATATCCCATAGCGCTATAACAGCGATAATGAGCTCATGAATATTAATGAGGCGAGAATTGCATGGGATTTCCCCATAGAGAAAATAGCGACCTCAGAAAGATATTTATTTTGACAAATGTGTAGGCTACAAGGTCAAGGAAAGATGAATTTATGAATGAGAAGATATCCAGGCACCTATATAAATAGGATTTGACCTTGATATGGGTAAAATTAGAATACTGTTTGGGGAATAAGTTCTCTCGATGGTGTGCGTAAGCAGTTCCGGGCGGTAGTGTATGTTATGGTCCTGTCATTGACATTACATGCAATGACAGGACCATAACATTTATTTATACAACAGGGTGACTTTAATTCAACCCTCACTAGTAAATATTAGTTGGAATTCAACTTCTTTTTCATATGTGGCCAAAAGTTATGCCTATTATATCTGCACCATATTGTATTGAAATAAAAGGTGGTCTATGGTGAAACAGACCTTTAGGGACAACAATTTTTAACACTATTATATTATACTATTATACTACTATACTATTCTATATACTATATAAACAGGTCAAAAGAAATAAGTCCCCCCTTGGGAAATGTGAATTTTTCTGGAAAACAGTTAGGCTCCTTAACCTGTTACAAAATGTAAAATGTAGACTGAAATGTTACACATTTAATGTGCAAAAAAGTTTCACCCAACAGTTAACCTTCACTTGAAGTGATGCCATTTATTAAATTTGATGACCAATAAAAAATGACACTTTCTTGCATAGGGATTGGACAAATTAATGAAATTTTAAACCCATGAAAAATTGAAACACATGGTTGTCACCTGTTTGGATAAAAATGTGAAGGAACTGTCCATGGTTGAATGAATAACATCAATTGAAGGTGTATATATAATCCCTTGGAGTACACTTCAGGTCCATAAATTTCATCAATTTGTCCAATCCCTATGCAAGAAAGTGTCATTTTTAATTGGTCATCAAATTTAATAAATGGCAGCATTTTAAGGTGAAGGTTAACTGTTGGGTGAAACTTGTTTGCACATTAAATGTGTAACATTTCAGTCTACATTTTACATTTTGTAACAGGTTAAGGAGCCTAACTGTTTTCCAGAAAAATTCACATTTCCCAGAGGGGGACTTATTTCTTTTGACCTGTTTACTATACTATACTATACTATTATACTACTATATTGTGGCTATTTATTTTACCAATATTAACTAAACAGAGTTTTCAGAAACCTCTCCCAACTTTCAAGGTAGGATTACTGAACCAATAGGCATGTTTGTAGTTATTGTAATGTATTTCTCATGGTGATTCCAAATATGGTAATGAAAGTCAATAATTGTGACATTCTTAAAACATTTTGTGAATTTTTGGAATGTCGTCTGCCGCATGGAAAGTGTTTTAAGCATGCTGGGCTGCCCAAGAAATCTACTTCGGACCGCGACTTTAGTATTAATTCACAATTTGATAAGAATTGACTGGTCGGTACTGGACAAACTAAGGCCAAACAAAGAAGAAGGTCTGTCTCAGAAGCCCGCCCGCATTGGTATGTGAAATGAGCTACGGCGCGTAGGTCTATGCGCTGGGGGCTAAAATACTTTTTTTTGGCTTTTTTTTGGGCTTTTTTTTGGCTTTTTTTTTTTTTGAATTTAAAAAAAAAAAGTTAAAAAAAGTTCTCCGTAAGCTTGGATAAGCAAAAAAAAATCACAAAAAAAAAAAAATCACAAAAAAAAAAAAAAACCCCATACCTCATAGCCTATTTTCTAAAAAAAAAAAGAAAAGAAAAAAAAGCACAGTACTTAGCTTTTTTGCACAATGTTTCTGAGACAGACCTTCTTTGTTTGGCCTAAGACCAAATATAGTCACCTACCTGTCGTATAGTTTCCAAGCAGTTATTGATCCGATCTCGCCTTTTCTTCTCCACATTTTTGTGGGTGTCCAGGTACTCTCGCGTTCGGCGCCCTCGACTGCTCAAGTTGAGGGGGCTACAACCCCCTGGTAAATATAATGGTCTAGACATGTTTTCAGGATTGGTTGTAGGCTGTTGATATTGCGTCATCACTATTGTGGTTGTGGTATTAAATTCATCGATCAATCAATCAAGATCCTAGGAAAATACAAAACAGTTTAGACAAGAAAAGTTAATGCACCGTAGACTTTCCTAATTCATTAATCAGCATTGGCAGCGCCGCGGTCGTAAAATCATCTTTCTCTACATTTCACCACACATTGTATATCCATGGGCGAATATAACGGCCTATACTTTTTTGGAAGAAAAAGCCAACATTAAAGTGTGTTTTACTGCAATCTTCATTAATATCAAAACATCCAATAAAGAAAAGTAAATATGTCCCAACATAACAATTTTCATCCAAGTTGCTTGTTTTCTCTATAAATGAATTGCTTTGATTTGAGCGCTGATTTTGCATGTGTTCATTATTATACCTGTAGATGTATTCTACAAATTATTTTTTTCAGTCAAATCCAAGAAGGTGACCAGCCAAGATTGTTGGCAAGTTGGTTGATTTGGCATGGACCAATCATTTCATCATTTAATCAATTCATTTTTTTAAAGATGAAATTGCTCCCCTAGGCTTTTTTCCCCTTACTGGGCAAAAAATAGGGAGGTGAATAATTGTTTTCTATGATGGACTATGTGCTGACAGCAAATATAAATTCTATGTAAGGCTAATGAAAGTTGATTCCATGTTTCCCGTAACCCGCCCGCGTTTGGTTTTTTCGACCGCGTTATGAATGCCAAAATAGCGAAATCATTCATATTTGATATTTTCCATTTTTTTCCGCCGTTTTTGAGATATTGTTGAAGTTTTTCGGTGTTTTCCTTAATTTCCTTCATCGAACATCGCATTTTGTTTACATTCTGAACCAATTGGAACCTAAAAATAGAAATCGGCTTCGATGATCACCTACGGCTTGTTCGTATACATCCGCGCAATTTAACTGGTGTGTTGGAGCTGCTGTAAACACGGAACAGTTCATGTAAAAATGCAACGGTTGGATGGCGTAAATTTCTTATAAAATGTTGCTCTAAAAATATATAATTACAACATTCATTCATTGTTGACGTAGTTTTTAGGTATGAAACATCATTTTTATAATTTTTATAAATTATTATAAATGTTTTCAGTAATAAATCTTGAAATACGGGAATATTTTGACATTAATTCGTTTTTTAACCCGTGCTTTTTCTACCACGTGTTGTGCATTGTTTGTATCTTTGTGAAGAAAAACATGGAAAATGTTTAATATACAAAAATAAAAGTTACTTGCACCGTGAAGTTCAAAGTGTTTCTTTTAAATCTGTACTTTGTGTGATTGTATTATTGATCTGTGTTGTATTTTATTACTATATTGAAGGGTATAGACTATTATAGTAAGAGCATGCTAAGCATTGGTGAAATGGTCATTATTTTGTACATAATGAACTGCTGCAAAATAATGAATAATGAAAAAGTTACCTCATGGCTTGAACCAAATGTTACGGGAAACATGGAATCAACTTTCATTAGCCTAACATGATGTACATTATGCTGGTTCCCTGCACCCTGGACCCCCACGCCGACCAGCCGACTCTTCCATAGGTGCAGGTATAGGGTTCTCCAGACTCCATCCCCACCAAGAAACGACTCTATACACAACATTACATTGTCGCGCTGTTATGACATATGGAAATAACAATCAAAAGTTGTAGTTGAGGTTGTGCATCGAATACCGAATGCATTGTCCCGCTGCCATGGCTACGGCACAATGGGGAGCATGCTACACCATGTGTTGTATGAAGTCCGACGCTGTCATGGGCGCAGACGCACAGTGTATTTTATGCTGATCAGTGAATTTGTTATCGTTCTAAAGCGTGATACTGTAGGCCTACTGTCATTGAACAAATTTATTTGCAGATTATTTTGCAACGTCATTTCATGCATGACTTTTAATCCAGCAAATCAATGTGATAACATGATTTGCGCTTACCTGCATCTATAGACTATGGATTTTAAGACTAGTTGTGGAGCCCATTGATGCAGTGAACCAGCATATATCAGGGACTGAGTTTTTAAATTAGCAGGAGAGCAGTAAAGAACTCTCCTGGAGCCTTTAAAGGGAGCAGTAGGAGAGCAACAAAAAAAAAGCTCTTCACAGGTAATCAAGAAGAGCATTTTTGTTCAGATCCATAAAATTACACTTACTCTCTTATTCCCCGCCATCATCGCTTCGCTTGTTTCCAACATCAACAAAAACAAACGCATGTTTTTTTGTCAAATTGACCGGTTGAATGATGCGCATGACATATATTACAGATAAAAAGAATTACAGTGCATTCTGGTTATTATAGTTATACTGCATCAATTGTACGGTGTTCACAGGTCAGTCGCTCGCGTGTTTTTTAATGATGAGAGTTGCCGTTGAATGGCTCTGTAGCCCCACATAGCTTACACGACAATCTAAAAATGTTTTTCTCACTATGCGATCTTTTTTACAATGCAGGGCTTAACATTTTTGACAAGAATTTTGGGTGACTTTGCCTGTTTCACTTTTATAGAAAAGCTGTCAAAGAGAGCACTCTTACATGATCTGTCGATCGTGGGGAGGGATCAGATTAATAAGCTTTGGACAACCACGAGGCGCGCGCCCGGTCACAGACAGTTTAAGGCGCGCCTTAAACCTCAGTCCCTGATATATAATATGGATATATTGTGCATAGTTACCACGCAGAGAAGTTCATCACGGAGTCTATTTACTCTGTGTGCTCCCCCTGGCCTTATAAAGGCATATTATGTGATCTTTTCCAGATAGCGCCCTCAATTCATAATTTTTTTTAGAAAGTAGATTTTCTTGCAGATTTACATTTCTGATCATAAATCATACATATGTTCCAAATTACAGAGCGATACGATTCCTAATTACCTCAAAATCATGGTTTTAGATTGAATTTAGAGTAAAAATATAAACTGTCGGAGTTATCCGACAGTTTATTTTCACTCTAAAATCATGATTTTGAAGTAATTAAGGTTCGTATCGCTCTGTAACTTGGAATGTATGTACGATTTATGATCAGAAATGTAAATCAGCAAGATAATCTTCTTTCAATTTTTTTTTCGATGTTGAGGGCGTTCCCTGGAAAGATCACATAATATACCTTTAATTATAAATAATAAACTTTGTGTCACGTGTGGGTCAGCTCAAAGGAGTTCTATTTTACTCGGCAATATCATGTTCCATGCTCCGTACGGCGTAATGCCAATGGTACACGCCACCAACGGAATAAGGCTAAAAAGCGGTGAAATGTTATACGGTGGATTGATTCCGTTGACATCACGAACCGGTAAGCCAAACATCATATTGCCTTTTACTCAACCAATAGCAACCAGACTGGCAATGTCATGTTCTTTGGCCAGCATTATCATCATCATGGTCCACGGAATGAACACAATGTATTTCACAGCTTATTCCGTAGGCGTATGTGTGTGTATCCACTGTGCATATGCTCGGCAAAGAACACGATATTGCCACCGGACTTTCGTGTTTACGCTTAGAACACGGTCGTATTTAAATATGAAAGTGCTGAACTTTTGGGCAGCCGATTATGTAGACACACAAACACAAAGTTGCAACTCTTCCAAATTCTGCAACCATAATTTTTTAGGCACCTACTTTTTATGGATTAATGCCGAATCATGATTATTGATGGCATTTAATTCTATACAGGATAATGAAAATCACTAATGTCTCTTCTAGAGTCTAACTGTAACTACCATAATAACACCTCAAATGATAAATTTCTAGCGTTTTCCCAATCGCCAAAGGCGAAACATTCATTCGTTATCTTCAGAGAGCTGTCAAAACGTCATCAGCTGACTTGCCACTTTGTTGATATTCAATTAAACGCTACACGTGTTTTACACACATGGAGCCTAAAGATGTATGGAACCCGGGTATGACCCCAATAAAATACAGGGTGCTCAAAATCAAATTTGGATTAAAGGCGTGCGCCCTCAATGACAAAAATTGATGATAAAAACTGTGATTTGTATATTTTGACAATTGTATACATGTATGAACTTACACCTATAAGGATTAAGAAAAATCAGCCCTCTTTGTACAACAATAAGCCTACGTTGATTCAAAAATGCTGGTAGAGCCGCAACCAGCATTTTACATGGTTAAGGGTGGTATTCCAACATATTTACGTAGCAGAATGTGAAAATAATGGATGGTCTGTAAACTACTTTCCCGTTGAAGTCGGAAGCAGGGGCAGTGGCGTAACTAGACCTTTTTTTTTGGGGGGGGGAGGGGGGGAAAGAAGGGGCAGTGACTTGAAATTGGGTGGGTTCCATTCCAGTATCAAGAAATGCGCGCGTAGCGCGCGAAAATCTTCGACTTTACACCTACTTTTTGCACGATTGAGCTACATTTCGGCTCTAAACAAGCTTGTACCATAGAATATTGCATTTTGGGAAGACATTTGATTTCATTGGGGGGGGGGGGGGCAAGCGGGAGGCAAGGGTTCCAAGTTGGGGGGGGGGGGGGGGGGGGGGCTCCAGCCCCCTGCCCCCCGCTGGTTACGCCACTGAGCAGGGGGATTTATAGTACCACGATCAGCAAATTTCTGGCCTCGCTAGGAATCCCCAGCGGGAAAAGAAAACCAATCTTAGACACAGCAGCCAAAACAGCCTTGCGAGCAAGCTACATTATCTGGCTTTGCAGAAGCACCAAGGCGTTCAGACAAGCTGAGTTGATTCCACCTCCAACCATATGCCATGAGGGAAAGGGGACGGTTGAGCGCTCAAAAACCCGGTTTAACCCGTCAAACTTTTGTTCGCAGCCCAGAGACCTCAGAGCATAAAATTATAGATGAAGATGATGAAGAAAAGCTGATATTCATTGCAATCGATTTATCCAACACGCGACATACACATCATTTAAAAAAGGCGGGCAAAAATAATGATGATCTTATTCGTTGCTGGAATAGGGGCTTTTGCAACTTTAGAATTCGACTTTAAGCCACTCAAGTGCCCATAAACCCGCCAAACAACATCATAGCGCAACAAGAGGTGTCAAAATGCGCAGAAGATAACTGTGAATCGAATTATTTAATTATTTTTTTGCATACTAATCTGAGGTTCTGATAAATCTGACCATTTGTCAGTGTTTCGATACTTTATTGGCGCAATTTAGTAAAGAACCTTTTAAGATTCTTGAAAAAGTTTCTTTAGCCAAAAAATAATTATGTAACACCAAAAAAGGTTAATGTTGTTAACACTGTTTTAGACTCTTTTAAACTTTGTGATGAGCCCATGAAGAAAGCCCCTAGGCCTACCTAAATTTTGAAGGTTCTTTATAGAACCTTACGAGCTCTTAGGGTTCTATTCTACATACAGGACAGAAAAAGGTGGAACCATTTTTCTTAGAGTGTACGTGCGATCTCATCGGGCATCATTGAAATCTAGCATCTTCCATTGTCATGATCCTAATTCATTTAATTTTCGAACCCATTTGGTGCGATTTTGTGTATACTCTTGACCAATATTTTATTTTAAAAAAAAATCACTTTATTTCCTATCAATATTGGCTTTTTATTTAGGCCTATGCCAGAAAGATGTTATAGTGGCTCTTTCTACTTTATTCTTTTCTTCCATCTTTTCTAACTTTCATTTCATTCAGCCAGCATGCTTATATAGGCTTTTTAAGCCTGGCCCGAGCATTTTGCTTGAGCTTGGTCCTTTCAGGACCCAAGCGTGTGTCCGTACGGACCGACCGTGTAAACAAACAAACAAACAAACAAACAAACAAACAAACTATACTTACCTCAACAACAAAAAAATGGGTTGAGAGAGGGGGGGGGGGGGGGGGGCGGGGATATTCGCGCCTGGTTGAGAGGAACCGCTGCAGCGCTGGCAATCTAATGCTTTAAAATATACCAATTAAAGTTGAGCTAATCAACTATGCAGAGTCAGGGATGGGCACAAAAATGTTGAGACCAATTTTGTCTCACATGAAAAAATACCTTAAACCTGTCCATGCTTTTATGAAATTCACATATATCGAAAGCTGAAGACCTCTACTTTCTAACCATGTCTTTTTAAATTCTAAATCAGAGGGAATCTGGTGAAATTATGACGAAGAGAGTTTGACTTTGAAGAACTTTAGACTTTAGAGGACACCCCTACATTTTGTGTGTGTGTAGGGAATATCGGAGACATACAGTGGCGTAGCCAGGGCAGGGGGGGGGGGGGGGGGATAATTACCCCGTCGGAAAAATTCCCCCGAAATTGTGCGCTTAATGAACACTCATTAGGCTATAATTAGAGAATAAAGGTATTGTTTTTAGACCGTACCCGTGTTATATTGTCTGACATAAATGCGGACGATAGTATTATTTTAAGTAGAACAACGACGCCGCGGTCTAAAAACAATACCTTTATTCTCATTCTTAAACAATCATACTTTAGACATTTATCAAAGAAATAAGTACATTTTATTGTCCACATTTGACAACTTTTACCCCTGCTAGGATCGAATAACCCACAAACATTCCATCCAATCACATGCGATGAGTAAACCATGCGTAAGCGTCGCGGCGCCGGCATAAACGCAGGAAAAGCGCTAAAGACGCACTGCAGAAGTGCGCGTTATGGAGCAAACAACAAGTTGTGAAGGTCGGGCGCATTGTTAAAAATGAAGGCCCCACCTCCCCGTGTTAAGTTGTCTCATCTAGATGTCGCCGATTTCTCTGAGAACCAATGAGATTGCTTAAACTTTCTTAGCTGTTTAAGAATGCTCGTTAACCACGGTTCCTCCTGTTGAGTGATTTCGATCCAAAAATCACATGCATCATAATTCATTGATTGAATAACACACTAGCAAAAATAGACTGATCAAACTTTAAGGTTTATTAACATTTACATACCTATAGGCCTTTGTGCACTAAAGACTGATCAAACTTTAAGGTTTATCCACATTTACATACCTATTATAGGGCTATGTGCACCAAAGACTGATCAAACTTTAATGTTTATCCACATTTACTTAATACCTAAATGGCATAGGCACTAATATTGCATTTGCACTTTTGCATTTTAGAGCGTTAGGAGCTGTAAAAGCTGGCTTCCGGAGTTGGCTAGATTATTTATATGATTACTAGCCTATTGGCATTGTGCCTATCCGTTTTGAAGCCCACGTTAATTGTAGGATGTATATTAGAGTTAAATTTTCAGTACACTTACTCGCTGAAATTATTTCCTGCAAGGTTAATTCCAACGAAAGGTAAGCAGATCTTTAAAATATTTAAAGCGTTATACACACCACCACTAAAAGCCACTCAAGCCTATTAATCGCAAACGTGTCAACCAAAGGCTAAGTTTTGACCTTGACTGTTACGCGTGACCCGAACGGATTATAATTAATATAATTAACAATAGTCGAATCACAAATCTACGTTTAACCATGGAAGTAATAGACATGGTTTAACATTAAAGGGACATAAAAGTGGTGTTGACATTTAAAATTGCCATTATTGTTGTTTCTACTAACACAAATACAGTAACACTTGGTTAAAACAATACCATCGCTATTTATTAAAAAACGCCCTCTATGCAAATATGGTTAGCGATATTCATCAGGCGTGCTGCAGGGGGATACTGTCTGACGTAATATGCTGATCTAGCGGAGATTAGCATTTTTGAATCGACGTTTTGTTGTACAAAGAGGGCTGATTTTTCTTAATCCTTATAGGTGTAAGTTCATGCATGTAATACAATTGTACAAATTAGAAAATTCCAGTTTTATCATATATTTTCGTAATTGAGGGCGCTGCCTCCACCACATCTCTTAATGCCCCTTTAACTAGGAAGTATAGAAAACAGTAACAGTGATAAGCCTTTATCACACGCAGTTTAACCATACGACTGGCATAATAGTCTGTGAGTCATTGTTTGATCCGGGATTTAAAGGTGAGTTGTGTATATATTTATAAGGCCGTATAAACCCACGGAATATACAGATTAAACGTTGAATTAGGCCTGTGAGCAGCTCCTGCTCCAACTCTTTAATCAGCTGCGTACCGGAGAGAGAGAGAGAGAGAGAGAGAGAGAGAGAGAGAGGTGTGGGGTGGGGGGAAAAACGCATGTTTTGTAGGGATAGTATATTGAAAGTTCCTGCTTTAAGGTAGCTAGTAAATACTACTAGTATAGTAGTTCCGGCAACTCTTCTTATGCGCAATCAATACGCGTAGACATGGTGAATGAATGGGTTGGTTACCATCATTCAAGGTAAAAAAACAAAAAAAAAAAAATAAAGAGTCAAAAACATATTTTTACCAGATTCTATATTATTATATGCGTCATTTCCTCATCATTTACAATTTACCATTGTGTAACTCTCAAAAAGCGGAGCGGTCCAATTTATATCAAATTTGGCATTGCAAACTGTCAACTGGTCCAAGTGATCATTTAGACTCATGCGTGTCACTTCTTCACCATATTCCGATTTTGAACGACACAACATTTATTTTGTAGCTGAGGAACCGGAAATTGCTTTTGCAAGCAAACGATTCAAAACTAAAATTAGCATTATGTCTAATGTTTTTTAAATATTGTCTAGATTATATATATTTTTTTGTTTGTCACACTCAGTATAACAATCTGCCAATGGTGTATAACAGTAAGGCAAAAAAAGAAGAAGTTGTGTTGCCCTCAGCGACCGACCCTAAAATCGTAAAAACTAGGGTCGCTTTTTTTTTTTTAGATTCAAATTTGATCAAAAGTGTCTAAATGTTACTATTTCTAGCTTGAAATGAATAAATAAGCCTAAATAAATGTTTTTAGCCTATTGTCACACTAGAAACATTAGTTAAATTGACATATGGGCATATACCAATTTTGTCTTGACATAAACCATATCTTTTTCAGCCAAAAAAAAAAATATATATTGAAGAAAAAAAAATTGGAAACAAAATCTGAAAAAAACCCATTTTTTTGTTGTTGGCCTAACACAGTACATACACAAAATATTCTAACATATTTTTGTTATCACGATATTTACAGCTGTTGATTCGTATCTGCACTACTAGCCATCTACATCACCGGCTGCATACTAGATTTGATTCCATTGAAACTGGAATTTTAAAGAGACGAAAATGGAGAAAAGGTTAGTAATAGCAATGAAATATTTTTATTTTATCTTTATTTTGTGAATAATATAGCACAGCTTCTCTTTTACTGTATGAGTGTTTATATTTATATATTTTATGATAATAAAACACTGGATATGCCTATAGGTCAACCACCATGTTTATAGGGAGGTGCCAACCCTTTTTTATGAAATTTATCCCCGAATTTATCAAGCATTGTAACTTTTAAACTAATTATGTAATGTACATAAAAATATACAATTTTTAAAATGAAATGAGTCGGAGAATCCATTTTTGATATCAAATTTCACAAAAATAGTGATTTTTACATTTTTGCCCAACATTTACTTATTTGGCGCCAAATTGTTTCAGACAACCTAACAAAATCAGTTGTTTGTTAAAAATTCCAAAATGTCTCCAAAATTTCACCAAAATCATCTAAAGTCAAATATCTAGGATTGGTTTCTTTTTTTGGCTTAAACATTTTAGTTTTGAAAATTTTGACCAAAAAGTGCAAACAATTTGATTTTTGAGATTTAAAACAAAATGTTTGCTTATCAATATTTGCTATTGTAATGCATCCCTGTTTTAGCGATATGTTTCTTTCATCATGAATAGTACGATGGTAATATTTATTCAAATTTGATGTATTTGGTGTTCCTACACTTGTTTACTACAAAGAGTTGGTTTACTACAAAGAGTTGTTACATTGTTGTGGTGACAAATTATAACAGTGCAGCAGGCAGCGAATATGGTTTCGATTCAAAATGTGAAATCATATCCTACAAATCAAATCGGGTCACATTTTAGCCTAAATCAGCAGCGAAAAAAACAAAACCTTGGGATATCAAATGTGTTGTGGTTTACCGGTTAGTTACACTGACCTTATACGTAGCTCAAAATGTGAAATCATATCCAAAAATTAAAACTGGGGCACATTTTAGTGTATCCGTCCTTTTTAGCCTCATTCAAAATTAAATCAGCAGCGAAAAAAATCCTTGCGATTTCAATGCGAACATCATTTGTTCCATCGAATTTGTTGCGGTTTGACCGATTCGTTGCCCAACCTTATAATACGTAGCTCAAAATGTGAAACCGTGTCCAAAAATTCAAATCAGGACACATTTTAGGGTATCCATCATTTTATATCCTGAATCCGCAGCAATTTTTGTCACCTTGTGATTTCAATGCGAACATCATTTATTCTGTCAAATGTATTGCGGTTTGACGGGTTAGCTACAAAGACTTTATACGTAGCTTAAAATGTGAAGTCATATCAAAAAATCAATTCGGGACACATGTTATGGTGTCCGTAATATTTTAGGCTAAATTGCCGGCAATTTTTTCTTCTTGCGATTTCAATGCAAACGTCATTTGTTCCGTTAAATTTGTTGCGGTTTGAATGATTTGACCGATTCATAACATCGAACTTATACGTAGCTCAAAAGGAGAAACAAATCGGACACATATTTAGGTATCCATAATTTTTTAGCCTAAATCAGCAGCAATTTGTTTCTCCTTGTGATTTCAATGCCAACGTCATCTGGTCTCTCAAATGTGTTGCGGTTTGACTGGTTAGCAACACAGACTTTATGCGTAGCTCAAAATGTGAAATCATATCCAAAAAATCGAATCGGGATACATGTTTTGGTGTCATTTTTTAGGCTAAATAGCTAAATTTCTTCTTGCAATTTCAATGCGAACGTCATTTGTTCCGTCAAATGTGTTGCGGTTTGACCAATTCGTTACACAGACTTTATACGTAGCTCAAAATGTGAAATAATATCAAAAAAATCAAATCGGGACACATTCTTAGGGTATCCGTCATTTTGTTAGGCTAAATCGCCGGCAATTTCTTTCTTCTTGCGATTTCAGTGCGAATGTCATTTGTTCCGTCAAATTTGTTGCGGTTTGACCGATTCGTTTACACCAACCTTATACGTAGCTCAAAATGTGAAATCGTATCCAAAATATCAAATCGGGAAACATTTTTAAGGTATCCATCATTTTTTAGTTTAAATCAGGAGCAATTCTTTTCTTCTTGCGATTTCAATGCGAACATCATTTGGTCTCTCAAATGTGTTGCGGTTTGACTGGTTCATTACAACAGGGAGGTGTAATAGGTATATTAGTAATAACATCTCTCTGATTACACCAACCTTATTTTGTAGATCAAAATGTGAATGATCATATCCAACAAATTAAATCTGGTAACGTTTCAAGGTATCCGTGATTTTTTAGCCTAAATTCAAATTTTAATCAGCAGTGAAAAAAATCATTGCGAACGTCATTTGGGCTGGGATTTTCGGGAATTCGTAATTCCGAGACCCGTTTTGTTTCTCGTGCGGGACCCGGGATTCCCGAAATATCTCTTAACATTAGTGAATCTGAAATTATTCATCATTTCATTCATCAAAATAATGAAAATAAAAATCACGATAAATTTATGGTTATACCGGGTGTCCCTAAAATGATTCGAACCAGTCCTTTTGACGAGGTTTCACAAAATGTTTATTTGGCCTACATTTTCAAAACAAGACAGACGTCCATATGGCTGGGTGAGGCCTCGGTTTTCATTAGAAGAGGGTGTTCATGGTCTTAAAATATCATGTAACGAGAAGTCCAGCAGAAGTCACCAGAGAGTTGGCCATTCATTTCCCAAACACACACGTATCATCTAGGTATACACCTATAAAGGAGTATTGGAAATGCTTGGTAGATGGTACAAGCACCAATATGAATAAAGAACATTCTGGAAGACTAAGACTATGAAAAGTGGCAGGACACAGTAACACATTGATAACGTGCGGCGTGCACTTCAGAGGGATCCGAGAATAACTGCTCGTAGAAATCCCTTACCACATATTCCAAGGACATCATTTTTGTTCCTCAGCCTCTTTTAAACAATTCTGGTCCAATGCCTAGCCCAATGTTTCAAGACGATTGATGCCCATGGATAGACCAATGTTAGTATAGTTTTGACGCTCATAATAATTCTTTCTGTAAAAGTGGCACAACGTCGATTTTGGGTATAGCTTTGATAAATTGACAAATCCAAATCAGATAAAATAAACGGCATCTGAAAGCTGAGTGTTACCCTTTTCGTGTGTATAAATATATTACACCAAACTTTAGGCCTTCATGGTCAACAAGTTGCGCAAACATGTGCACAATTTTGTTAGGGACACCCTGTATTTTATCTCATGGTATAGTGATTTAGAAGCTAATCTGGTGGAATAGTGTTACTATTACGCATGATTCATACAGTGATATCACACTCTTTGCATAATACATGAACCATGTAATATTAAAACTATCCCATGATTGACGAGGATTATGTCATATTATTCACTATATCAGTGCAAAAACATACATGTGTATACGGTGGCTTTTCGAGTAATACTATTTACTATTTCAGAAGGCATGCAATGACTTAGGGTTCACGTCAAAACTCGACCGCCAGACAACCTCCGGTTACGGCCGGTTCCGCCCGGTTCTCACAAAATGTGTTGTCTGTTATAATATACACACATAATGAGGTCAATAGTTACACTCTGGTAAACACGACCGGTTGATAGTACCTCGTCACACGCGTGAGCAATAAAATCTTGAAGTAATGGGCTCTCAACTTTTAGTTGACAACCAGTACAATACAGCTATTGATTTTTCGCTGGGGTTGGCTTTTTCAATCTGTTTATAGCTCAATTAACTTTTTAAATCAATACCGAAAGTCTATGAATGGTTTTTTATAGAACGATAGAGAGAGCATAATAATTATTCCAAGGGTGCGCTATTATGACCGCGAAGTAACAGATTGATAGCGTAAATTGGTCCGGTTACGGCATTAAGTCAACCGGCGGTTGTTCAGTGTTGCATACGTGAATATTCATATACCAGTAAAACATTTGACCTGAAAGAACCGGGCGGAACCGACCGTAACCGGCGGTCAACGGGCGGTCGAGTTTTGATGTCTTCCCTTACTATAATGAATAAGATAAACTGATAGAAATGGCCATAGGAATATCAACTTGGAATATCAAACTTAAAAATTCCTTTACATTATTAATGTTTTAATTTATGTGATTTGTTAATAATACAAGAGAAGAAATATCTGATTTAAAGGTCTGATATTCTGATTATGTTTTATAGCAGTAACGGCGAGTATATTCATGAGAGTCTTCATGGTATTGATCATAAGATACCGGAGGAAAACATCATGAAATATGTGATGGCAGACTTTGATAAACACGCCGTCGATAAGGTGGCTATGGTAAGTAGTGTCGATAGCATTTTATTATATTAATGCATACATTGTAATGTGAATTATTTGAATTGTTACAAATACAGACTAAGAGCGAGTCAAATACAATGATAACAGAGGCGTACCCATGATTTGGAAGTTAGGGGAGGGGAGGTAGACATTTGCCGGTTTTTGCCGACAAGCACCGTACATTTACCGACAGAACAAACAAATGGGCGCGTAGAGCGAACATTTTGCTATTTTGCTCTGATTTGGCCGTATAATTCATTCATAGCAGCGCCCTAAAAACCGGCAATAAATTTAAATATTCGCCTTCCATCAAAGCTGGTTGCTATATGACGTAATTCTCGTGTGCAACCAACCGGCTGTATTGCAACGCCCATTGAGTAGTTTAAACGCATGAGCGTGGATGTAATTTGCAACATAATGGAAACTCACCCATGCAGTTAGCAAGAAGTACCGATCGGATTTAAATATACAACCAGGCAATCCTCTCTTAGTAATTGATAACAATAGGTTTACCAGACCGAATTAATAGCGCTCCTAAGCGGGCAATTTATGTCTTGCTTAATTGAGATACATTTCAGCAATCTGAGGAATTTGAGATTTTAGTTGGCTCAGTTTGGATATTGGCATCGAAAGTAAGTTAGCAACCACAATACTTCACATTCGAATAGGACATCCTCAACATGAAGCTACAATCGCGGCCATAATTAGTTGGAACATCCATGTAATAATGACCCTTTCGTGCGTTCCCGTTTGCGCAAAATATACACTATCAAAACATTGCTGTCTTTGACGGAAGGCTTAAAGCCTTTCCTAAACATTAATAACTCCCCCCTCCCCACTGGGCAATGTTGGCCCTTCCCAGTACCCCGTAACCCAAAAATCATGTTTCAACATTGATCCAGGGGGAGAGGGGGAGTTTTTAAACACACGTATAAAAGTGTTCCAACAATATTGGCCGAGATTGTCTCCTCGAGTGACAAATGTAAAGTTTTCGATTAGTTTAAATCATTGTATTTTCGTAACGGCTAATTCGATTTCATTGATACTTGGAGATCATTTTGCCTACATACCATAGATAAAAGTGAATGACAAAATTTGATCTTTTCATTAACGGTTTTAGGGAACGGTCACTTTTAATTAGATATAAGGTCTATTTCTGGTGTATTTTTGTTCATAAAATGGTCACATGGATTCACTTCATGTCCAGAACTATTTAACAGATCGCTGTAAAATTAGCAGAATGTGATAACAGTATTATGCCCACTGTTCATACTATTAATTTAAACATTTGTGTTTAATTTATTTGGAGAAACGGTCACATTTGAATTGGAATTAGATAGTTTAGGTCTAATGTCAAATTGGAAAGTTGTGATTATCTATATGAATTTGTTCTATTTTTTCAACAAACTTCACGCAATTTTAACAATCGACTTATTTATTGTTTTAAATATGATAAATAAATAAATAAATAAATAAATAAATAAATAAATAAATAAATAAATAAATAAATAAATAAACAAATAACAAATAAACCTAATTGTACATATTCATGTAGCTCTATTTAACACTTTCCACGCGGCAGTCGTCTGTAGACGACATTCCAAATTTTCACAAAATGTTTAAAATTGCAGACTAATCATAACATGTCTATAACCTATACACCAACGCTCTTAGTCCCCTCCCCAACATAGAAGTTGATATCAAGCATGTGAAAATCATAGTCGGTAGACTAATAAAATATGTAAAACACACAGGACTTGTTATGATTGTATTCAAAAAGAAACTCGTAGCTCTCTTTTATTGACATGTCAACCATAAACATATTGGTATACCTCCTTGCGTTATAATGCATAGTAAAACATACACCCCCCCCCCATCCCAACCTTTACATAGAGATACATATTAAGCGTCGCTCGCAGTGAAATGATATGCAATCTCGTGTCAACAAATCATAGATATAACAGGTTACAATGTAATTCTGGAACTTTGTGTGCATGTCGAGGCTATATTCACAGTAAGCCAATACACTACACGCAAAATCAATTGACGCGACAGTATGCCACGATAAGTAAAGGAAAAGGAGGTCAAAGACTTTTATCTGAAAATGATGGCATACTGTTGAAACTCGACATTCCCGTAATATTTTGGACTCCTGATTGAAAATATCCCATGGATTACTGTTATGGCCTATCCAAATACGTTGTCAAATTGAACTATATACAGTGCATTAACAATAACGACTGACCATATCGATTATGTCTATAATTGTCCTGATATCTTTTAAAACGCTGTTCCGTGGTATGGTCTCATCCGTGGTGAAGTGGTTAAGAGCGCTGTTGTTGCGTTGCTTTCATGCTTTCAAACCAAATGTTGTAAGTTCGAGCCTGGCACCGGACTATGTTTTGAATATTTTTTTAAAAACAATGTCCAATTCCCCCGTAGACTTTTAAAAATACCATATAACAATTAATTTAACTTGTTGGCGATAGCGCCCCATTCCCCTTCCTTGTTATGTAATCCATTTTGAATGACGCAGGAGTCGCGTAAGCGACGAGAATGTGTTCCAGCATTATTAGCTGTTGGTATATGTGATCGAGAAACCATTTAAATTTAAATTACTGGCAACATCCATAATTTATTGGGCATTTAGTATGCCAAATATACCTCTGTAATTAAAAGTGACCTATCCCTAACAGTAAGTTGAGGCATGACCTTTTTAAGTAGTTGGCCACGTGACCAATAACATAACCTATCTATCCTTCAAATCTGGTAAAGAAAGCTTTATTGAATCAAAAGTTATGCCCAAAACCCTTAAAACAGATGATTTTTTTAACAGATGATTCAGACATGTCTCCTCGAGTGACAAATGTAAAGTTTTCGATTAGTTTAAATCATTGTATTTTCGTAACGGCTAATTCGATTTCATTGATACTTGGAGATCATTTTGCCTACATACCATAGATAAAAGTGAATGACAAAATTTGATCTTTTCATTAACGGTTTTAGGGAACGGTCACTTTTAATTAGATATAAGGTCTATTTCTGGTGTATTTTTGTTCATAAAATGGTCACATGGATTCACTTCATGTCCAGAACTATTTAACAGATCGCTGTAAAATTAGCAGAATGTGATAACAGTATTATGCCCACTGTTCATACTATTAATTTAAACATTTGTGTTTAATTTATTTGGAGAAACGGTCACATTTGAATTGGAATTAGATAGTTTAGGTCTAATGTCAAATTGGAAAGTTGTGATTATCTATATGAATTTGTTCTATTTTTTCAACAAACTTCACGCAATTTTAACAATCGACTTATTTATTGTTTTAAATATGATAAATAAATAAATAAATAAATAAATAAATAAATAAATAAATAAATAAATAAATAAATAAATAAACAAATAACAAATAAACCTAATTGTACATATTCATGTAGCTCTATTTAACACTTTCCACGCGGCAGTCGTCTGTAGACGACATTCCAAATTTTCACAAAATGTTTAAAATTGCAGACTAATCATAACATGTCTATAACCTATACACCAACGCTCTTAGTCCCCTCCCCAACATAGAAGTTGATATCAAGCATGTGAAAATCATAGTCGGTAGACTAATAAAATATGTAAAACACACAGGACTTGTTATGATTGTATTCAAAAAGAAACTCGTAGCTCTCTTTTATTGACATGTCAACCATAAACATATTGGTATACCTCCTTGCGTTATAATGCATAGTAAAACATACACCCCCCCCCCCATCCCAACCTTTACATAGAGATACATATTAAGCGTCGCTCGCAGTGAAATGATATGCAATCTCGTGTCAACAAATCATAGATATAACAGGTTACAATGTAATTCTGGAACTTTGTGTGCATGTCGAGGCTATATTCACAGTAAGCCAATACACTACACGCAAAATCAATTGACGCGACAGTATGCCACGATAAGTAAAGGAAAAGGAGGTCAAAGACTTTTATCTGAAAATGATGGCATACTGTTGAAACTCGACATTCCCGTAATATTTTGGACTCCTGATTGAAAATATCCCATGGATTACTGTTATGGCCTATCCAAATACGTTGTCAAATTGAACTATATACAGTGCATTAACAATAACGACTGACCATATCGATTATGTCTATAATTGTCCTGATATCTTTTAAAACGCTGTTCCGTGGTATGGTCTCATCCGTGGTGAAGTGGTTAAGAGCGCTGTTGTTGCGTTGCTTTCATGCTTTCAAACCAAATGTTGTAAGTTCGAGCCTGGCACCGGACTATGTTTTGAATATTTTTTTAAAAACAATGTCCAATTCCCCCGTAGACTTTTAAAAATACCATATAACAATTAATTTAACTTGTTGGCGATAGCGCCCCATTCCCCTTCCTTGTTATGTAATCCATTTTGAATGACGCAGGAGTCGCGTAAGCGACGAGAATGTGTTCCAGCATTATTAGCTGTTGGTATATGTGATCGAGAAACCATTTAAATTTAAATTACTGGCAACATCCATAATTTATTGGGCATTTAGTATGCCAAATATACCTCTGTAATTAAAAGTGACCTATCCCTAACAGTAAGTTGAGGCATGACCTTTTTAAGTAGTTGGCCACGTGACCAATAACATAACCTATCTATCCTTCAAATCTGGTAAAGAAAGCTTTATTGAATCAAAAGTTATGCCCAAAACCCTTAAAACAGATGATTTTTTTAACAGATGATTCAGACATGTCTCCTCGAGTGACAAATGTAAAGTTTTCGATTAGTTTAAATCATTGTATTTTCGTAACGGCTAATTCGATTTCATTGATACTTGGAGATCATTTTGCCTACATACCATAGATAAAAGTGAATGACAAAATTTGATCTTTTCATTAACGGTTTTAGGGAACGGTCACTTTTAATTAGATATAAGGTCTATTTCTGGTGTATTTTTGTTCATAAAATGGTCACATGGATTCACTTCATGTCCAGAACTATTTAACAGATCGCTGTAAAATTAGCAGAATGTGATAACAGTATTATGCCCACTGTTCATACTATTAATTTAAACATTTGTGTTTAATTTATTTGGAGAAACGGTCACATTTGAATTGGAATTAGATAGTTTAGGTCTAATGTCAAATTGGAAAGTTGTGATTATCTATATGAATTTGTTCTATTTTTTCAACAAACTTCACGCAATTTTAACAATCGACTTATTTATTGTTTTAAATATGATAAATAAATAAATAAATAAATAAATAAATAAATAAATAAATAAATAAATAAATAAATAAATAAACAAATAACAAATAAACCTAATTGTACATATTCATGTAGCTCTATTTAACACTTTCCACGCGGCAGTCGTCTGTAGACGACATTCCAAATTTTCACAAAATGTTTAAAATTGCAGACTAATCATAACATGTCTATAACCTATACACCAACGCTCTTAGTCCCCTCCCCAACATAGAAGTTGATATCAAGCATGTGAAAATCATAGTCGGTAGACTAATAAAATATGTAAAACACACAGGACTTGTTATGATTGTATTCAAAAAGAAACTCGTAGCTCTCTTTTATTGACATGTCAACCATAAACATATTGGTATACCTCCTTGCGTTATAATGCATAGTAAAACATACACCCCCCCCCCATCCCAACCTTTACATAGAGATACATATTAAGCGTCGCTCGCAGTGAAATGATATGCAATCTCGTGTCAACAAATCATAGATATAACAGGTTACAATGTAATTCTGGAACTTTGTGTGCATGTCGAGGCTATATTCACAGTAAGCCAATACACTACACGCAAAATCAATTGACGCGACAGTATGCCACGATAAGTAAAGGAAAAGGAGGTCAAAGACTTTTATCTGAAAATGATGGCATACTGTTGAAACTCGACATTCCCGTAATATTTTGGACTCCTGATTGAAAATATCCCATGGATTACTGTTATGGCCTATCCAAATACGTTGTCAAATTGAACTATATACAGTGCATTAACAATAACGACTGACCATATCGATTATGTCTATAATTGTCCTGATATCTTTTAAAACGCTGTTCCGTGGTATGGTCTCATCCGTGGTGAAGTGGTTAAGAGCGCTGTTGTTGCGTTGCTTTCATGCTTTCAAACCAAATGTTGTAAGTTCGAGCCTGGCACCGGACTATGTTTTGAATATTTTTTTAAAAACAATGTCCAATTCCCCCGTAGACTTTTAAAAATACCATATAACAATTAATTTAACTTGTTGGCGATAGCGCCCCATTCCCCTTCCTTGTTATGTAATCCATTTTGAATGACGCAGGAGTCGCGTAAGCGACGAGAATGTGTTCCAGCATTATTAGCTGTTGGTATATGTGATCGAGAAACCATTTAAATTTAAATTACTGGCAACATCCATAATTTATTGGGCATTTAGTATGCCAAATATACCTCTGTAATTAAAAGTGACCTATCCCTAACAGTAAGTTGAGGCATGACCTTTTTAAGTAGTTGGCCACGTGACCAATAACATAACCTATCTATCCTTCAAATCTGGTAAAGAAAGCTTTATTGAATCAAAAGTTATGCCCAAAACCCTTAAAACAGATGATTTTTTTAACAGATGATTCAGACATGTCTCCTCGAGTGACAAATGTAAAGTTTTCGATTAGTTTAAATCATTGTATTTTCGTAACGGCTAATTCGATTTCATTGATACTTGGAGATCATTTTGCCTACATACCATAGATAAAAGTGAATGACAAAATTTGATCTTTTCATTAACGGTTTTAGGGAACGGTCACTTTTAATTAGATATAAGGTCTATTTCTGGTGTATTTTTGTTCATAAAATGGTCACATGGATTCACTTCATGTCCAGAACTATTTAACAGATCGCTGTAAAATTAGCAGAATGTGATAACAGTATTATGCCCACTGTTCATACTATTAATTTAAACATTTGTGTTTAATTTATTTGGAGAAACGGTCACATTTGAATTGGAATTAGATAGTTTAGGTCTAATGTCAAATTGGAAAGTTGTGATTATCTATATGAATTTGTTCTATTTTTTCAACAAACTTCACGCAATTTTAACAATCGACTTATTTATTGTTTTAAATATGATAAATAAATAAATAAATAAATAAATAAATAAATAAATAAATAAATAAATAAATAAATAAATAAACAAATAACAAATAAACCTAATTGTACATATTCATGTAGCTCTATTTAACACTTTCCACGCGGCAGTCGTCTGTAGACGACATTCCAAATTTTCACAAAATGTTTAAAATTGCAGACTAATCATAACATGTCTATAACCTATACACCAACGCTCTTAGTCCCCTCCCCAACATAGAAGTTGATATCAAGCATGTGAAAATCATAGTCGGTAGACTAATAAAATATGTAAAACACACAGGACTTGTTATGATTGTATTCAAAAAGAAACTCGTAGCTCTCTTTTATTGACATGTCAACCATAAACATATTGGTATACCTCCTTGCGTTATAATGCATAGTAAAACATACACCCCCCCCCCATCCCAACCTTTACATAGAGATACATATTAAGCGTCGCTCGCAGTGAAATGATATGCAATCTCGTGTCAACAAATCATAGATATAACAGGTTACAATGTAATTCTGGAACTTTGTGTGCATGTCGAGGCTATATTCACAGTAAGCCAATACACTACACGCAAAATCAATTGACGCGACAGTATGCCACGATAAGTAAAGGAAAAGGAGGTCAAAGACTTTTATCTGAAAATGATGGCATACTGTTGAAACTCGACATTCCCGTAATATTTTGGACTCCTGATTGAAAATATCCCATGGATTACTGTTATGGCCTATCCAAATACGTTGTCAAATTGAACTATATACAGTGCATTAACAA
This sequence comes from Ophiura sarsii, assembly GCA_035610835.1. NCBI lineage: Eukaryota > Metazoa > Echinodermata > Ophiuroidea > Amphilepidida > Ophiuridae > Ophiura > Ophiura sarsii. Next base: position 11,494,068 of record CM069442.1, on the reverse strand, counting down.
TAACGACTGACCATATCGATTATGTCTATAATTGTCCTGATATCTTTTAAAACGCTGTTCCGTGGTATGGTCTCATCCGTGGTGAAGTGGTTAAGAGCGCTGTTGTTGCGTTGCTTTCATGCTTTCAAACCAAATGTTGTAAGTTCGAGCCTGGCACCGGACTATGTTTTGAATATTTTTTTAAAAACAATGTCCAATTCCCCCGTAGACTTTTAAAAATACCATATAACAATTAATTTAACTTGTTGGCGATAGCGCCCCATTCCCCTTCCTTGTTATGTAATCCATTTTGAATGACGCAGGAGTCGCGTAAGCGACGAGAATGTGTTCCAGCATTATTAGCTGTTGGTATATGTGATCGAGAAACCATTTAAATTTAAATTACTGGCAACATCCATAATTTATTGGGCATTTAGTATGCCAAATATACCTCTGTAATTAAAAGTGACCTATCCCTAACAGTAAGTTGAGGCATGACCTTTTTAAGTAGTTGGCCACGTGACCAATAACATAACCTATCTATCCTTCAAATCTGGTAAAGAAAGCTTTATTGAATCAAAAGTTATGCCCAAAACCCTTAAAACAGATGATTTTTTTAACAGATGATTCAGACATGTCTCCTCGAGTGACAAATGTAAAGTTTTCGATTAGTTTAAATCATTGTATTTTCGTAACGGCTAATTCGATTTCATTGATACTTGGAGATCATTTTGCCTACATACCATAGATAAAAGTGAATGACAAAATTTGATCTTTTCATTAACGGTTTTAGGGAACGGTCACTTTTAATTAGATATAAGGTCTATTTCTGGTGTATTTTTGTTCATAAAATGGTCACATGGATTCACTTCATGTCCAGAACTATTTAACAGATCGCTGTAAAATTAGCAGAATGTGATAACAGTATTATGCCCACTGTTCATACTATTAATTTAAACATTTGTGTTTAATTTATTTGGAGAAACGGTCACATTTGAATTGGAATTAGATAGTTTAGGTCTAATGTCAAATTGGAAAGTTGTGATTATCTATATGAATTTGTTCTATTTTTTCAACAAACTTCACGCAATTTTAACAATCGACTTATTTATTGTTTTAAATATGATAAATAAATAAATAAATAAATAAATAAATAAATAAATAAATAAATAAATAAATAAATAAATAAATAAACAAATAACAAATAAACCTAATTGTACATATTCATGTAGCTCTATTTAACACTTTCCACGCGGCAGTCGTCTGTAGACGACATTCCAAATTTTCACAAAATGTTTAAAATTGCAGACTAATCATAACATGTCTATAACCTATACACCAACGCTCTTAGTCCCCTCCCCAACATAGAAGTTGATATCAAGCATGTGAAAATCATAGTCGGTAGACTAATAAAATATGTAAAACACACAGGACTTGTTATGATTGTATTCAAAAAGAAACTCGTAGCTCTCTTTTATTGACATGTCAACCATAAACATATTGGTATACCTCCTTGCGTTATAATGCATAGTAAAACATACACCCCCCCCCCATCCCAACCTTTACATAGAGATACATATTAAGCGTCGCTCGCAGTGAAATGATATGCAATCTCGTGTCAACAAATCATAGATATAACAGGTTACAATGTAATTCTGGAACTTTGTGTGCATGTCGAGGCTATATTCACAGTAAGCCAATACACTACACGCAAAATCAATTGACGCGACAGTATGCCACGATAAGTAAAGGAAAAGGAGGTCAAAGACTTTTATCTGAAAATGATGGCATACTGTTGAAACTCGACATTCCCGTAATATTTTGGACTCCTGATTGAAAATATCCCATGGATTACTGTTATGGCCTATCCAAATACGTTGTCAAATTGAACTATATACAGTGCATTAACAATAACGACTGACCATATCGATTATGTCTATAATTGTCCTGATATCTTTTAAAACGCTGTTCCGTGGTATGGTCTCATCCGTGGTGAAGTGGTTAAGAGCGCTGTTGTTGCGTTGCTTTCATGCTTTCAAACCAAATGTTGTAAGTTCGAGCCTGGCACCGGACTATGTTTTGAATATTTTTTTAAAAACAATGTCCAATTCCCCCGTAGACTTTTAAAAATACCATATAACAATTAATTTAACTTGTTGGCGATAGCGCCCCATTCCCCTTCCTTGTTATGTAATCCATTTTGAATGACGCAGGAGTCGCGTAAGCGACGAGAATGTGTTCCAGCATTATTAGCTGTTGGTATATGTGATCGAGAAACCATTTAAATTTAAATTACTGGCAACATCCATAATTTATTGGGCATTTAGTATGCCAAATATACCTCTGTAATTAAAAGTGACCTATCCCTAACAGTAAGTTGAGGCATGACCTTTTTAAGTAGTTGGCCACGTGACCAATAACATAACCTATCTATCCTTCAAATCTGGTAAAGAAAGCTTTATTGAATCAAAAGTTATGCCCAAAACCCTTAAAACAGATGATTTTTTTAACAGATGATTCAGACATGTCTCCTCGAGTGACAAATGTAAAGTTTTCGATTAGTTTAAATCATTGTATTTTCGTAACGGCTAATTCGATTTCATTGATACTTGGAGATCATTTTGCCTACATACCATAGATAAAAGTGAATGACAAAATTTGATCTTTTCATTAACGGTTTTAGGGAACGGTCACTTTTAATTAGATATAAGGTCTATTTCTGGTGTATTTTTGTTCATAAAATGGTCACATGGATTCACTTCATGTCCAGAACTATTTAACAGATCGCTGTAAAATTAGCAGAATGTGATAACAGTATTATGCCCACTGTTCATACTATTAATTTAAACATTTGTGTTTAATTTATTTGGAGAAACGGTCACATTTGAATTGGAATTAGATAGTTTAGGTCTAATGTCAAATTGGAAAGTTGTGATTATCTATATGAATTTGTTCTATTTTTTCAACAAACTTCACGCAATTTTAACAATCGACTTATTTATTGTTTTAAATATGATAAATAAATAAATAAATAAATAAATAAATAAATAAATAAATAAATAAATAAATAAATAAATAAATAAACAAATAACAAATAAACCTAATTGTACATATTCATGTAGCTCTATTTAACACTTTCCACGCGGCAGTCGTCTGTAGACGACATTCCAAATTTTCACAAAATGTTTAAAATTGCAGACTAATCATAACATGTCTATAACCTATACACCAACGCTCTTAGTCCCCTCCCCAACATAGAAGTTGATATCAAGCATGTGAAAATCATAGTCGGTAGACTAATAAAATATGTAAAACACACAGGACTTGTTATGATTGTATTCAAAAAGAAACTCGTAGCTCTCTTTTATTGACATGTCAACCATAAACATATTGGTATACCTCCTTGCGTTATAATGCATAGTAAAACATACACCCCCCCCCATCCCAACCTTTACATAGAGATACATATTAAGCGTCGCTCGCAGTGAAATGATATGCAATCTCGTGTCAACAAATCATAGATATAACAGGTTACAATGTAATTCTGGAACTTTGTGTGCATGTCGAGGCTATATTCACAGTAAGCCAATACACTACACGCAAAATCAATTGACGCGACAGTATGCCACGATAAGTAAAGGAAAAGGAGGTCAAAGACTTTTATCTGAAAATGATGGCATACTGTTGAAACTCGACATTCCCGTAATATTTTGGACTCCTGATTGAAAATATCCCATGGATTACTGTTATGGCCTATCCAAATACGTTGTCAAATTGAACTATATACAGTGCATTAACAATAACGACTGACCATATCGATTATGTCTATAATTGTCCTGATATCTTTTAAAACGCTGTTCCGTGGTATGGTCTCATCCGTGGTGAAGTGGTTAAGAGCGCTGTTGTTGCGTTGCTTTCATGCTTTCAAACCAAATGTTGTAAGTTCGAGCCTGGCACCGGACTATGTTTTGAATATTTTTTTAAAAACAATGTCCAATTCCCCCGTAGACTTTTAAAAATACCATATAACAATTAATTTAACTTGTTGGCGATAGCGCCCCATTCCCCTTCCTTGTTATGTAATCCATTTTGAATGACGCAGGAGTCGCGTAAGCGACGAGAATGTGTTCCAGCATTATTAGCTGTTGGTATATGTGATCGAGAAACCATTTAAATTTAAATTACTGGCAACATCCATAATTTATTGGGCATTTAGTATGCCAAATATACCTCTGTAATTAAAAGTGACCTATCCCTAACAGTAAGTTGAGGCATGACCTTTTTAAGTAGTTGGCCACGTGACCAATAACATAACCTATCTATCCTTCAAATCTGGTAAAGAAAGCTTTATTGAATCAAAAGTTATGCCCAAAACCCTTAAAACAGATGATTTTTTTAACAGATGATTCAGACATGTCTCCTCGAGTGACAAATGTAAAGTTTTCGATTAGTTTAAATCATTGTATTTTCGTAACGGCTAATTCGATTTCATTGATACTTGGAGATCATTTTGCCTACATACCATAGATAAAAGTGAATGACAAAATTTGATCTTTTCATTAACGGTTTTAGGGAACGGTCACTTTTAATTAGATATAAGGTCTATTTCTGGTGTATTTTTGTTCATAAAATGGTCACATGGATTCACTTCATGTCCAGAACTATTTAACAGATCGCTGTAAAATTAGCAGAATGTGATAACAGTATTATGCCCACTGTTCATACTATTAATTTAAACATTTGTGTTTAATTTATTTGGAGAAACGGTCACATTTGAATTGGAATTAGATAGTTTAGGTCTAATGTCAAATTGGAAAGTTGTGATTATCTATATGAATTTGTTCTATTTTTTCAACAAACTTCACGCAATTTTAACAATCGACTTATTTATTGTTTTAAATATGATAAATAAATAAATAAATAAATAAATAAATAAATAAATAAATAAATAAATAAATAAATAAATAAACAAATAACAAATAAACCTAATTGTACATATTCATGTAGCTCTATTTAACACTTTCCACGCGGCAGTCGTCTGTAGACGACATTCCAAATTTTCACAAAATGTTTAAAATTGCAGACTAATCATAACATGTCTATAACCTATACACCAACGCTCTTAGTCCCCTCCCCAACATAGAAGTTGATATCAAGCATGTGAAAATCATAGTCGGTAGACTAATAAAATATGTAAAACACACAGGACTTGTTATGATTGTATTCAAAAAGAAACTCGTAGCTCTCTTTTATTGACATGTCAACCATAAACATATTGGTATACCTCCTTGCGTTATAATGCATAGTAAAACATACACCCCCCCCCATCCCAACCTTTACATAGAGATACATATTAAGCGTCGCTCGCAGTGAAATGATATGCAATCTCGTGTCAACAAATCATAGATATAACAGGTTACAATGTAATTCTGGAACTTTGTGTGCATGTCGAGGCTATATTCACAGTAAGCCAATACACTACACGCAAAATCAATTGACGCGACAGTATGCCACGATAAGTAAAGGAAAAGGAGGTCAAAGACTTTTATCTGAAAATGATGGCATACTGTTGAAACTCGACATTCCCGTAATATTTTGGACTCCTGATTGAAAATATCCCATGGATTACTGTTATGGCCTATCCAAATACGTTGTCAAATTGAACTATATACAGTGCATTAACAATAACGACTGACCATATCGATTATGTCTATAATTGTCCTGATATCTTTTAAAACGCTGTTCCGTGGTATGGTCTCATCCGTGGTGAAGTGGTTAAGAGCGCTGTTGTTGCGTTGCTTTCATGCTTTCAAACCAAATGTTGTAAGTTCGAGCCTGGCACCGGACTATGTTTTGAATATTTTTTTAAAAACAATGTCCAATTCCCCCGTAGACTTTTAAAAATACCATATAACAATTAATTTAACTTGTTGGCGATAGCGCCCCATTCCCCTTCCTTGTTATGTAATCCATTTTGAATGACGCAGGAGTCGCGTAAGCGACGAGAATGTGTTCCAGCATTATTAGCTGTTGGTATATGTGATCGAGAAACCATTTAAATTTAAATTACTGGCAACATCCATAATTTATTGGGCATTTAGTATGCCAAATATACCTCTGTAATTAAAAGTGACCTATCCCTAACAGTAAGTTGAGGCATGACCTTTTTAAGTAGTTGGCCACGTGACCAATAACATAACCTATCTATCCTTCAAATCTGGTAAAGAAAGCTTTATTGAATCAAAAGTTATGCCCAAAACCCTTAAAACAGATGATTTTTTTAACAGATGATTCAGACAATCGCGGCCATAATTAGTTGGAACATCCATGTAATAATGACCCTTTCGTGCGTTCCCGTTTGCGCAAAATATACACTATCAAAACATTGCTGTCTTTGACGGAAGGCTTAAAGCCTTTCCTAAACATTAATAACTCCCCCCTCCCCACTGGGCAATGTTGGCCCTTCCCAGTACCCCGTAACCCAAAAATCATGTTTCAACATTGATCCAGGGGGAGAGGGGGAGTTTTTAAACACACGTATAAAAGTGTTCCAACAATATTGGCCGAGATTGTCTCCTCGAGTGACAAATGTAAAGTTTTCGATTAGTTTAAATCATTGTATTTTCGTAACGGCTAATTCGATTTCATTGATACTTGGAGATCATTTTGCCTACATACCATAGATAAAAGTGAATGACAAAATTTGATCTTTTCATTAACGGTTTTAGGGAACGGTCACTTTTAATTAGATATAAGGTCTATTTCTGGTGTATTTTTGTTCATAAAATGGTCACATGGATTCACTTCATGTCCAGAACTATTTAACAGATCGCTGTAAAATTAGCAGAATGTGATAACAGTATTATGCCCACTGTTCATACTATTAATTTAAACATTTGTGTTTAATTTATTTGGAGAAACGGTCACATTTGAATTGGAATTAGATAGTTTAGGTCTAATGTCAAATTGGAAAGTTGTGATTATCTATATGAATTTGTTCTATTTTTTCAACAAACTTCACGCAATTTTAACAATCGACTTATTTATTGTTTTAAATATGATAAATAAATAAATAAATAAATAAATAAATAAATAAATAAATAAATAAATAAATAAATAAATAAACAACTAACAAATAAACCTAATTGTACATATTCATGTAGCTCTATTTAACACTTTCCACGCGGCAGTCGTCTGTAGACGACATTCCAAATTTTCACAAAATGTTTAAAATTGCAGACTAATCATAACATGTCTATAACCTATACACCAACGCTCTTAGTCCCCTCCCCAACATAGAAGTTGATATCAAGCATGTGAAAATCATAGTCGGTAGACTAATAAAATATGTAAAACACACAGGACTTGTTATGATTGTATTCAAAAAGAAACTCGTAGCTCTCTTTTATTGACATGTCAACCATAAACATATTGGTATACCTCCTTGCGTTATAATGCATAGTAAAACATACACCCCCCCCCCCATCCCAACCTTTACATAGAGATACATATTAAGCGTCGCTCGCAGTGAAATGATATGCAATCTCGTGTCAACAAATCATAGATATAACAGGTTACAATGTAATTCTGGAACTTTGTGTGCATGTCGAGGCTATATTCACAGTAAGCCAATACACTACACGCAAAATCAATTGACGCGACAGTATGCCACGATAAGTAAAGGAAAAGGAGGTCAAAGACTTTTATCTGAAAATGATGGCATACTGTTGAAACTCGACATTCCCGTAATATTTTGGACTCCTGATTGAAAATATCCCATGGATTACTGTTATGGCCTATCCAAATACGTTGTCAAATTGAACTATATACAGTGCATTAACAATAACGACTGACCATATCGATTATGTCTATAATTGTCCTGATATCTTTTAAAACGCTGTTCCGTGGTATGGTCTCATCCGTGGTGAAGTGGTTAAGAGCGCTGTTGTTGCGTTGCTTTCATGCTTTCAAACCAAATGTTGTAAGTTCGAGCCTGGCACCGGACTATGTTTTGAATATTTTTTTAAAAACAATGTCCAATTCCCCCGTAGACTTTTAAAAATACCATATAACAATTAATTTAACTTGTTGGCGATAGCGCCCCATTCCCCTTCCTTGTTATGTAATCCATTTTGAATGACGCAGGAGTCGCGTAAGCGACGAGAATGTGTTCCAGCATTATTAGCTGTTGGTATATGTGATCGAGAAACCATTTAAATTTAAATTACTGGCAACATCCATAATTTATTGGGCATTTAGTATGCCAAATATACCTCTGTAATTAAAAGTGACCTATCCCTAACAGTAAGTTGAGGCATGACCTTTTTAAGTAGTTGGCCACGTGACCAATAACATAACCTATCTATCCTTCAAATCTGGTAAAGAAAGCTTTATTGAATCAAAAGTTATGCCCAAAACCCTTAAAACAGATGATTTTTTTAACAGATGATTCAGACAATCGCGGCCATAATTAGTTGGAACATCCATGTAATAATGACCCTTTCGTGCGTTCCCGTTTGCGCAAAATATACACTATCAAAACATTGCTGTCTTTGACGGAAGGCTTAAAGCCTTTCCTAAACATTAATAACTCCCCCCTCCCCACTGGGCAATGTTGGCCCTTCCCAGTACCCCGTAACCCAAAAATCATGTTTCAACATTGATCCAGGGGGAGAGGGGGAGTTTTTAAACACACGTATAAAAGTGTTCCAACAATATTGGCCGAGATTGTCTCCTCGAGTGACAAATGTAAAGTTTTCGATTAGTTTAAATCATTGTATTTTCGTAACGGCTAATTCGATTTCATTGATACTTGGAGATCATTTTGCCTACATACCATAGATAAAAGTGAATGACAAAATTTGATCTTTTCATTAACGGTTTTAGGGAACGGTCACTTTTAATTAGATATAAGGTCTATTTCTGGTGTATTTTTGTTCATAAAATGGTCACATGGATTCACTTCATGTCCAGAACTATTTAACAGATCGCTGTAAAATTAGCAGAATGTGATAACAGTATTATGCCCACTGTTCATACTATTAATTTAAACATTTGTGTTTAATTTATTTGGAGAAACGGTCACATTTGAATTGGAATTAGATAGTTTAGGTCTAATGTCAAATTGGAAAGTTGTGATTATCTATATGAATTTGTTCTATTTTTTCAACAAACTTCACGCAATTTTAACAATCGACTTATTTATTGTTTTAAATATGATAAATAAATAAATAAATAAATAAATAAATAAATAAATAAATAAATAAATAAATAAATAAATAAACAAATAACAAATAAACCTAATTGTACATATTCATGTAGCTCTATTTAACACTTTCCACGCGGCAGTCGTCTGTAGACGACATTCCAAATTTTCACAAAATGTTTAAAATTGCAGACTAATCATAACATGTCTATAACCTATACACCAACGCTCTTAGTCCCCTCCCCAACATAGAAGTTGATATCAAGCATGTGAAAATCATAGTCGGTAGACTAATAAAATATGTAAAACACACAGGACTTGTTATGATTGTATTCAAAAAGAAACTCGTAGCTCTCTTTTATTGACATGTCAACCATAAACATATTGGTATACCTCCTTGCGTTATAATGCATAGTAAAACATACACCCCCCCCCCATCCCAACCTTTACATAGAGATACATATTAAGCGTCGCTCGCAGTGAAATGATATGCAATCTCGTGTCAACAAATCATAGATATAACAGGTTACAATGTAATTCTGGAACTTTGTGTGCATGTCGAGGCTATATTCACAGTAAGCCAATACACTACACGCAAAATCAATTGACGCGACAGTATGCCACGATAAGTAAAGGAAAAGGAGGTCAAAGACTTTTATCTGAAAATGATGGCATACTGTTGAAACTCGACATTCCCGTAATATTTTGGACTCCTGATTGAAAATATCCCATGGATTACTGTTATGGCCTATCCAAATACGTTGTCAAATTGAACTATATACAGTGCATTAACAATAACGACTGACCATATCGATTATGTCTATAATTGTCCTGATATCTTTTAAAACGCTGTTCCGTGGTATGGTCTCATCCGTGGTGAAGTGGTTAAGAGCGCTGTTGTTGCGTTGCTTTCATGCTTTCAAACCAAATGTTGTAAGTTCGAGCCTGGCGACTATGTTTTGAATATTTTTTTAAAAACAATGTCCAATTCCCCCGTAGACTTTTAAAAATACCATATAACAATTAATTTAACTTGTTGGCGATAGCGCCCCATTCCCCTTCCTTGTTATGTAATCCATTTTGAATGACGCAGGAGTCGCGTAAGCGACGAGAATGTGTTCCAGCATTATTAGCTGTTGGTATATGTGATCGAGAAACCATTTAAATTTAAATTACTGGCAACATCCATAATTTATTGGGCATTTAGTATGCCAAATATACCTCTGTAATTAAAAGTGACCTATCCCTAACAGTAAGTTGAGGCATGACCTTTTTAAGTAGTTGGCCACGTGACCAATAACATAACCTATCTATCCTTCAAATCTGGTAAAGAAAGCTTTATTGAATCAAAAGTTATGCCCAAAACCCTTAAAACAGATGATTTTTTTAACAGATGATTCAGACAATCGCGGCCATAATTAGTTGGAACATCCATGTAATAATGACCCTTTCGTGCGTTCCCGTTTGCGCAAAATATACACTATCAAAACATTGCTGTCTTTGACGGAAGGCTTAAAGCCTTTCCTAAACATTAATAACTCCCCCCTCCCCACTGGGCAATGTTGGCCCTTCCCAGTACCCCGTAACCCAAAAATCATGTTTCAACATTGATCCAGGGGGAGAGGGGGAGTTTTTAAACACACGTATAAAAGTGTTCCAACAATATTGGCCGAGATTGTCTCCTCGAGTGACAAATGTAAAGTTTTCGATTAGTTTAAATCATTGTATTTTCGTAACGGCTAATTCGATTTCATTGATACTTGGAGATCATTTTGCCTACATACCATAGATAAAAGTGAATGACAAAATTTGATCTTTTCATTAACGGTTTTAGGGAACGGTCACTTTTAATTAGATATAAGGTCTATTTCTGGTGTATTTTTGTTCATAAAATGGTCACATGGATTCACTTCATGTCCAGAACTATTTAACAGATCGCTGTAAAATTAGCAGAATGTGATAACAGTATTATGCCCACTGTTCATACTATTAATTTAAACATTTGTGTTTAATTTATTTGGAGAAACGGTCACATTTGAATTGGAATTAGATAGTTTAGGTCTAATGTCAAATTGGAAAGTTGTGATTATCTATATGAATTTGTTCTATTTTTTCAACAAACTTCACGCAATTTTAACAATCGACTTATTTATTGTTTTAAATATGATAAATAAATAAATAAATAAATAAATAAATAAATAAATAAATAAATAAATAAATAAATAAATAAACAAATAACAAATAAACCTAATTGTACATATTCATGTAGCTCTATTTAACACTTTCCACGCGGCAGTCGTCTGTAGACGACATTCCAAATTTTCACAAAATGTTTAAAATTGCAGACTAATCATAACATGTCTATAACCTATACACCAACGCTCTTAGTCCCCTCCCCAACATAGAAGTTGATATCAAGCATGTGAAAATCATAGTCGGTAGACTAATAAAATATGTAAAACACACAGGACTTGTTATGATTGTATTCAAAAAGAAACTCGTAGCTCTCTTTTATTGACATGTCAACCATAAACATATTGGTATACCTCCTTGCGTTATAATGCATAGTAAAACATACACCCCCCCCCATCCCAACCTTTACATAGAGATACATATTAAGCGTCGCTCGCAGTGAAATGATATGCAATCTCGTGTCAACAAATCATAGATATAACAGGTTACAATGTAATTCTGGAACTTTGTGTGCATGTCGAGGCTATATTCACAGTAAGCCAATACACTACACGCAAAATCAATTGACGCGACAGTATGCCACGATAAGTAAAGGAAAAGGAGGTCAAAGACTTTTATCTGAAAATGATGGCATACTGTTGAAACTCGACATTCCCGTAATATTTTGGACTCCTGATTGAAAATATCCCATGGATTACTGTTATGGCCTATCCAAATACGTTGTCAAATTGAACTATATACAGTGCATTAACAATAACGACTGACCATATCGATTATGTCTATAATTGTCCTGATATCTTTTAAAACGCTGTTCCGTGGTATGGTCTCATCCGTGGTGAAGTGGTTAAGAGCGCTGTTGTTGCGTTGCTTTCATGCTTTCAAACCAAATGTTGTAAGTTCGAGCCTGGCACCGGACTATGTTTTGAATATTTTTTTAAAAACAATGTCCAATTCCCCCGTAGACTTTTAAAAATACCATATAACAATTAATTTAACTTGTTGGCGATAGCGCCCCATTCCCCTTCCTTGTTATGTAATCCATTTTGAATGACGCAGGAGTCGCGTAAGCGACGAGAATGTGTTCCAGCATTATTAGCTGTTGGTATATGTGATCGAGAAACCATTTAAATTTAAATTACTGGCAACATCCATAATTTATTGGGCATTTAGTATGCCAAATATACCTCTGTAATTAAAAGTGACCTATCCCTAACAGTAAGTTGAGGCATGACCTTTTTAAGTAGTTGGCCACGTGACCAATAACATAACCTATCTATCCTTCAAATCTGGTAAAGAAAGCTTTATTGAATCAAAAGTTATGCCCAAAACCCTTAAAACAGATGATTTTTTTAACAGATGATTCAGACAATCGCGGCCATAATTAGTTGGAACATCCATGTAATAATGACCCTTTCGTGCGTTCCCGTTTGCGCAAAATATACACTATCAAAACATTGCTGTCTTTGACGGAAGGCTTAAAGCCTTTCCTAAACATTAATAACTCCCCCCTCCCCACTGGGCAATGTTGGCCCTTCCCAGTACCCCGTAACCCAAAAATCATGTTTCAACATTGATCCAGGGGGAGAGGGGGAGTTTTTAAACACACGTATAAAAGTGTTCCAACAATATTGGCCGAGATTGTCTCCTCGAGTGACAAATGTAAAGTTTTCGATTAGTTTAAATCATTGTATTTTCGTAACGGCTAATTCGATTTCATTGATACTTGGAGATCATTTTGCCTACATACCATAGATAAAAGTGAATGACAAAATTTGATCTTTTCATTAACGGTTTTAGGGAACGGTCACTTTTAATTAGATATAAGGTCTATTTCTGGTGTATTTTTGTTCATAAAATGGTCACATGGATTCACTTCATGTCCAGAACTATTTAACAGATCGCTGTAAAATTAGCAGAATGTGATAACAGTATTATGCCCACTGTTCATACTATTAATTTAAACATTTGTGTTTAATTTATTTGGAGAAACGGTCACATTTGAATTGGAATTAGATAGTTTAGGTCTAATGTCAAATTGGAAAGTTGTGATTATCTATATGAATTTGTTCTATTTTTTCAACAAACTTCACGCAATTTTAACAATCGACTTATTTATTGTTTTAAATATGATAAATAAATAAATAAATAAATAAATAAATAAATAAATAAATAAATAAATAAATAAATAAATAAACAAATAACAAATAAACCTAATTGTACATATTCATGTAGCTCTATTTAACACTTTCCACGCGGCAGTCGTCTGTAGACGACATTCCAAATTTTCACAAAATGTTTAAAATTGCAGACTAATCATAACATGTCTATAACCTATACACCAACGCTCTTAGTCCCCTCCCCAACATAGAAGTTGATATCAAGCATGTGAAAATCATAGTCGGTAGACTAATAAAATATGTAAAACACACAGGACTTGTTATGATTGTATTCAAAAAGAAACTCGTAGCTCTCTTTTATTGACATGTCAACCATAAACATATTGGTATACCTCCTTGCGTTATAATGCATAGTAAAACATACACCCCCCCCCATCCCAACCTTTACATAGAGATACATATTAAGCGTCGCTCGCAGTGAAATGATATGCAATCTCGTGTCAACAAATCATAGATATAACAGGTTACAATGTAATTCTGGAACTTTGTGTGCATGTCGAGGCTATATTCACAGTAAGCCAATACACTACACGCAAAATCAATTGACGCGACAGTATGCCACGATAAGTAAAGGAAAAGGAGGTCAAAGACTTTTATCTGAAAATGATGGCATACTGTTGAAACTCGACATTCCCGTAATATTTTGGACTCCTGATTGAAAATATCCCATGGATTACTGTTATGGCCTATCCAAATACGTTGTCAAATTGAACTATATACAGTGCATTAACAATAACGACTGACCATATCGATTATGTCTATAATTGTCCTGATATCTTTTAAAACGCTGTTCCGTGGTATGGTCTCATCCGTGGTGAAGTGGTTAAGAGCGCTGTTGTTGCGTTGCTTTCATGCTTTCAAACCAAATGTTGTAAGTTCGAGCCTGGCACCGGACTATGTTTTGAATATTTTTTTAAAAACAATGTCCAATTCCCCCGTAGACTTTTAAAAATACCATATAACAATTAATTTAACTTGTTGGCGATAGCGCCCCATTCCCCTTCCTTGTTATGTAATCCATTTTGAATGACGCAGGAGTCGCGTAAGCGACGAGAATGTGTTCCAGCATTATTAGCTGTTGGTATATGTGATCGAGAAACCATTTAAATTTAAATTACTGGCAACATCCATAATTTATTGGGCATTTAGTATGCCAAATATACCTCTGTAATTAAAAGTGACCTATCCCTAACAGTAAGTTGAGGCATGACCTTTTTAAGTAGTTGGCCACGTGACCAATAACATAACCTATCTATCCTTCAAATCTGGTAAAGAAAGCTTTATTGAATCAAAAGTTATGCCCAAAACCCTTAAAACAGATGATTTTTTTAACAGATGATTCAGACAATCGCGGCCATAATTAGTTGGAACATCCATGTAATAATGACCCTTTCGTGCGTTCCCGTTTGCGCAAAATATACACTATCAAAACATTGCTGTCTTTGACGGAAGGCTTAAAGCCTTTCCTAAACATTAATAACTCCCCCCTCCCCACTGGGCAATGTTGGCCCTTCCCAGTACCCCGTAACCCAAAAATCATGTTTCAACATTGATCCAGGGGGAGAGGGGGAGTTTTTAAACACACGTATAAAAGTGTTCCAACAATATTGGCCGAGATTGTCTCCTCGAGTGACAAATGTAAAGTTTTCGATTAGTTTAAATCATTGTATTTTCGTAACGGCTAATTCGATTTCATTGATACTTGGAGATCATTTTGCCTACATACCATAGATAAAAGTGAATGACAAAATTTGATCTTTTCATTAACGGTTTTAGGGAACGGTCACTTTTAATTAGATATAAGGTCTATTTCTGGTGTATTTTTGTTCATAAAATGGTCACATGGATTCACTTCATGTCCAGAACTATTTAACAGATCGCTGTAAAATTAGCAGAATGTGATAACAGTATTATGCCCACTGTTCATACTATTAATTTAAACATTTGTGTTTAATTTATTTGGAGAAACGGTCACATTTGAATTGGAATTAGATAGTTTAGGTCTAATGTCAAATTGGAAAGTTGTGATTATCTATATGAATTTGTTCTATTTTTTCAACAAACTTCACGCAATTTTAACAATCGACTTATTTATTGTTTTAAATATGATAAATAAATAAATAAATAAATAAATAAATAAATAAATAAATAAATAAATAAATAAATAAACAAATAACAAATAAACCTAATTGTACATATTCATGTAGCTCTATTTAACACTTTCCACGCGGCAGTCGTCTGTAGACGACATTCCAAATTTTCACAAAATGTTTAAAATTGCAGACTAATCATAACATGTCTATAACCTATACACCAACGCTCTTAGTCCCCTCCCCAACATAGAAGTTGATATCAAGCATGTGAAAATCATAGTCGGTAGACTAATAAAATATGTAAAACACACAGGACTTGTTATGATTGTATTCAAAAAGAAACTCGTAGCTCTCTTTTATTGACATGTCAACCATAAACATATTGGTATACCTCCTTGCGTTATAATGCATAGTAAAACATACACCCCCCCCCATCCCAACCTTTACATAGAGATACATATTAAGCGTCGCTCGCAGTGAAATGATATGCAATCTCGTGTCAACAAATCATAGATATAACAGGTTACAATGTAATTCTGGAACTTTGTGTGCATGTCGAGGCTATATTCACAGTAAGCCAATACACTACACGCAAAATCAATTGACGCGACAGTATGCCACGATAAGTAAAGGAAAAGGAGGTCAAAGACTTTTATCTGAAAATGATGGCATACTGTTGAAACTCGACATTCCCGTAATATTTTGGACTCCTGATTGAAAATATCCCATGGATTACTGTTATGGCCTATCCAAATACGTTGTCAAATTGAACTATATACAGTGCATTAACAATAACGACTGACCATATCGATTATGTCTATAATTGTCCTGATATCTTTTAAAACGCTGTTCCGTGGTATGGTCTCATCCGTGGTGAAGTGGTTAAGAGCGCTGTTGTTGCGTTGCTTTCATGCTTTCAAACCAAATGTTGTAAGTTCGAGCCTGGCACCGGACTATGTTTTGAATATTTTTTTAAAAACAATGTCCAATTCCCCCGTAGACTTTTAAAAATACCATATAACAATTAATTTAACTTGTTGGCGATAGCGCCCCATTCCCCTTCCTTGTTATGTAATCCATTTTGAATGACGCAGGAGTCGCGTAAGCGACGAGAATGTGTTCCAGCATTATTAGCTGTTGGTATATGTGATCGAGAAACCATTTAAATTTAAATTACTGGCAACATCCATAATTTATTGGGCATTTAGTATGCCAAATATACCTCTGTAATTAAAAGTGACCTATCCCTAACAGTAAGTTGAGGCATGACCTTTTTAAGTAGTTGGCCACGTGACCAATAACATAACCTATCTATCCTTCAAATCTGGTAAAGAAAGCTTTATTGAATCAAAAGTTATGCCCAAAACCCTTAAAACAGATGATTTTTTTAACAGATGATTCAGACAATCGCGGCCATAATTAGTTGGAACATCCATGTAATAATGACCCTTTCGTGCGTTCCCGTTTGCGCAAAATATACACTATCAAAACATTGCTGTCTTTGACGGAAGGCTTAAAGCCTTTCCTAAACATTAATAACTCCCCCCTCCCCACTGGGCAATGTTGGCCCTTCCCAGTACCCCGTAACCCAAAAATCATGTTTCAACATTGATCCAGGGGGAGAGGGGGAGTTTTTAAACACACGTATAAAAGTGTTCCAACAATATTGGCCGAGATTGTCTCCTCGAGTGACAAATGTAAAGTTTTCGATTAGTTTAAATCATTGTATTTTCGTAACGGCTAATTCGATTTCATTGATACTTGGAGATCATTTTGCCTACATACCATAGATAAAAGTGAATGACAAAATTTGATCTTTTCATTAACGGTTTTAGGGAACGGTCACTTTTAATTAGATATAAGGTCTATTTCTGGTGTATTTTTGTTCATAAAATGGTCACATGGATTCACTTCATGTCCAGAACTATTTAACAGATCGCTGTAAAATTAGCAGAATGTGATAACAGTATTATGCCCACTGTTCATACTATTAATTTAAACATTTGTGTTTAATTTATTTGGAGAAACGGTCACATTTGAATTGGAATTAGATAGTTTAGGTCTAATGTCAAATTGGAAAGTTGTGATTATCTATATGAATTTGTTCTATTTTTTCAACAAACTTCACGCAATTTTAACAATCGACTTATTTATTGTTTTAAATATGATAAATAAATAAATAAATAAATAAATAAATAAATAAATAAATAAATAAATAAATAAATAAACAAATAACAAATAAACCTAATTGTACATATTCATGTAGCTCTATTTAACACTTTCCACGCGGCAGTCGTCTGTAGACGACATTCCAAATTTTCACAAAATGTTTAAAATTGCAGACTAATCATAACATGTCTATAACCTATACACCAACGCTCTTAGTCCCCTCCCCAACATAGAAGTTGATATCAAGCATGTGAAAATCATAGTCGGTAGACTAATAAAATATGTAAAACACACAGGACTTGTTATGATTGTATTCAAAAAGAAACTCGTAGCTCTCTTTTATTGACATGTCAACCATAAACATATTGGTATACCTCCTTGCGTTATAATGCATAGTAAAACATACACCCCCCCCCATCCCAACCTTTACATAGAGATACATATTAAGCGTCGCTCGCAGTGAAATGATATGCAATCTCGTGTCAACAAATCATAGATATAACAGGTTACAATGTAATTCTGGAACTTTGTGTGCATGTCGAGGCTATATTCACAGTAAGCCAATACACTACACGCAAAATCAATTGACGCGACAGTATGCCACGATAAGTAAAGGAAAAGGAGGTCAAAGACTTTTATCTGAAAATGATGGCATACTGTTGAAACTCGACATTCCCGTAATATTTTGGACTCCTGATTGAAAATATCCCATGGATTACTGTTATGGCCTATCCAAATACGTTGTCAAATTGAACTATATACAGTGCATTAACAATAACGACTGACCATATCGATTATGTCTATAATTGTCCTGATATCTTTTAAAACGCTGTTCCGTGGTATGGTCTCATCCGTGGTGAAGTGGTTAAGAGCGCTGTTGTTGCGTTGCTTTCATGCTTTCAAACCAAATGTTGTAAGTTCGAGCCTGGCACCGGACTATGTTTTGAATATTTTTTTAAAAACAATGTCCAATTCCCCCGTAGACTTTTAAAAATACCATATAACAATTAATTTAACTTGTTGGCGATAGCGCCCCATTCCCCTTCCTTGTTATGTAATCCATTTTGAATGACGCAGGAGTCGCGTAAGCGACGAGAATGTGTTCCAGCATTATTAGCTGTTGGTATATGTGATCGAGAAACCATTTAAATTTAAATTACTGGCAACATCCATAATTTATTGGGCATTTAGTATGCCAAATATACCTCTGTAATTAAAAGTGACCTATCCCTAACAGTAAGTTGAGGCATGACCTTTTTAAGTAGTTGGCCACGTGACCAATAACATAACCTATCTATCCTTCAAATCTGGTAAAGAAAGCTTTATTGAATCAAAAGTTATGCCCAAAACCCTTAAAACAGATGATTTTTTTAACAGATGATTCAGACAATCGCGGCCATAATTAGTTGGAACATCCATGTAATAATGACCCTTTCGTGCGTTCCCGTTTGCGCAAAATATACACTATCAAAACATTGCTGTCTTTGACGGAAGGCTTAAAGCCTTTCCTAAACATTAATAACTCCCCCCTCCCCACTGGGCAATGTTGGCCCTTCCCAGTACCCCGTAACCCAAAAATCATGTTTCAACATTGATCCAGGGGGAGAGGGGGAGTTTTTAAACACACGTATAAAAGTGTTCCAACAATATTGGCCGAGATTGTCTCCTCGAGTGACAAATGTAAAGTTTTCGATTAGTTTAAATCATTGTATTTTCGTAACGGCTAATTCGATTTCATTGATACTTGGAGATCATTTTGCCTACATACCATAGATAAAAGTGAATGACAAAATTTGATCTTTTCATTAACGGTTTTAGGGAACGGTCACTTTTAATTAGATATAAGGTCTATTTCTGGTGTATTTTTGTTCATAAAATGGTCACATGGATTCACTTCATGTCCAGAACTATTTAACAGATCGCTGTAAAATTAGCAGAATGTGATAACAGTATTATGCCCACTGTTCATACTATTAATTTAAACATTTGTGTTTAATTTATTTGGAGAAACGGTCACATTTGAATTGGAATTAGATAGTTTAGGTCTAATGTCAAATTGGAAAGTTGTGATTATCTATATGAATTTGTTCTATTTTTTCAACAAACTTCACGCAATTTTAACAATCGACTTATTTATTGTTTTAAATATGATAAATAAATAAATAAATAAATAAATAAATAAATAAATAAATAAATAAATAAATAAATAAATAAACAAATAACAAATAAACCTAATTGTACATATTCATGTAGCTCTATTTAACACTTTCCACGCGGCAGTCGTCTGTAGACGACATTCCAAATTTTCACAAAATGTTTAAAATTGCAGACTAATCATAACATGTCTATAACCTATACACCAACGCTCTTAGTCCCCTCCCCAACATAGAAGTTGATATCAAGCATGTGAAAATCATAGTCGGTAGACTAATAAAATATGTAAAACACACAGGACTTGTTATGATTGTATTCAAAAAGAAACTCGTAGCTCTCTTTTATTGACATGTCAACCATAAACATATTGGTATACCTCCTTGCGTTATAATGCATAGTAAAACATACACCCCCCCCATCCCAACCTTTACATAGAGATACATATTAAGCGTCGCTCGCAGTGAAATGATATGCAATCTCGTGTCAACAAATCATAGATATAACAGGTTACAATGTAATTCTGGAACTTTGTGTGCATGTCGAGGCTATATTCACAGTAAGCCAATACACTACACGCAAAATCAATTGACGCGACAGTATGCCACGATAAGTAAAGGAAAAGGAGGTCAAAGACTTTTATCTGAAAATGATGGCATACTGTTGAAACTCGACATTCCCGTAATATTTTGGACTCCTGATTGAAAATATCCCATGGATTACTGTTATGGCCTATCCAAATACGTTGTCAAATTGAACTATATACAGTGCATTAACAATAACGACTGACCATATCGATTATGTCTATAATTGTCCTGATATCTTTTAAAACGCTGTTCCGTGGTATGGTCTCATCCGTGGTGAAGTGGTTAAGAGCGCTGTTGTTGCGTTGCTTTCATGCTTTCAAACCAAATGTTGTAAGTTCGAGCCTGGCACCGGACTATGTTTTGAATATTTTTTTAAAAACAATGTCCAATTCCCCCGTAGACTTTTAAAAATACCATATAACAATTAATTTAACTTGTTGGCGATAGCGCCCCATTCCCCTTCCTTGTTATGTAATCCATTTTGAATGACGCAGGAGTCGCGTAAGCGACGAGAATGTGTTCCAGCATTATTAGCTGTTGGTATATGTGATCGAGAAACCATTTAAATTTAAATTACTGGCAACATCCATAATTTATTGGGCATTTAGTATGCCAAATATACCTCTGTAATTAAAAGTGACCTATCCCTAACAGTAAGTTGAGGCATGACCTTTTTAAGTAGTTGGCCACGTGACCAATAACATAACCTATCTATCCTTCAAATCTGGTAAAGAAAGCTTTATTGAATCAAAAGTTATGCCCAAAACCCTTAAAACAGATGATTTTTTTAACAGATGATTCAGACAATCGCGGCCATAATTAGTTGGAACATCCATGTAATAATGACCCTTTCGTGCGTTCCCGTTTGCGCAAAATATACACTATCAAAACATTGCTGTCTTTGACGGAAGGCTTAAAGCCTTTCCTAAACATTAATAACTCCCCCCTCCCCACTGGGCAATGTTGGCCCTTCCCAGTACCCCGTAACCCAAAAATCATGTTTCAACATTGATCCAGGGGGAGAGGGGGAGTTTTTAAACACACGTATAAAAGTGTTCCAACAATATTGGCCGAGATTGTCTCCTCGAGTGACAAATGTAAAGTTTTCGATTAGTTTAAATCATTGTATTTTCGTAACGGCTAATTCGATTTCATTGATACTTGGAGATCATTTTGCCTACATACCATAGATAAAAGTGAATGACAAAATTTGATCTTTTCATTAACGGTTTTAGGGAACGGTCACTTTTAATTAGATATAAGGTCTATTTCTGGTGTATTTTTGTTCATAAAATGGTCACATGGATTCACTTCATGTCCAGAACTATTTAACAGATCGCTGTAAAATTAGCAGAATGTGATAACAGTATTATGCCCACTGTTCATACTATTAATTTAAACATTTGTGTTTAATTTATTTGGAGAAACGGTCACATTTGAATTGGAATTAGATAGTTTAGGTCTAATGTCAAATTGGAAAGTTGTGATTATCTATATGAATTTGTTCTATTTTTTCAACAAACTTCACGCAATTTTAACAATCGACTTATTTATTGTTTTAAATATGATAAATAAATAAATAAATAAATAAATAAATAAATAAATAAATAAATAAATAAATAAATAAATAAATAAACAAATAACAAATAAACCTAATTGTACATATTCATGTAGCTCTATTTAACACTTTCCACGCGGCAGTCGTCTGTAGACGACATTCCAAATTTTCACAAAATGTTTAAAATTGCAGACTAATCATAACATGTCTATAACCTATACACCAACGCTCTTAGTCCCCTCCCCAACATAGAAGTTGATATCAAGCATGTGAAAATCATAGTCGGTAGACTAATAAAATATGTAAAACACACAGGACTTGTTATGATTGTATTCAAAAAGAAACTCGTAGCTCTCTTTTATTGACATGTCAACCATAAACATATTGGTATACCTCCTTGCGTTATAATGCATAGTAAAACATACACCCCCCCCCATCCCAACCTTTACATAGAGATACATATTAAGCGTCGCTCGCAGTGAAATGATATGCAATCTCGTGTCAACAAATCATAGATATAACAGGTTACAATGTAATTCTGGAACTTTGTGTGCATGTCGAGGCTATATTCACAGTAAGCCAATACACTACACGCAAAATCAATTGACGCGACAGTATGCCACGATAAGTAAAGGAAAAGGAGGTCAAAGACTTTTATCTGAAAATGATGGCATACTGTTGAAACTCGACATTCCCGTAATATTTTGGACTCCTGATTGAAAATATCCCATGGATTACTGTTATGGCCTATCCAAATACGTTGTCAAATTGAACTATATACAGTGCATTAACAATAACGACTGACCATATCGATTATGTCTATAATTGTCCTGATATCTTTTAAAACGCTGTTCCGTGGTATGGTCTCATCCGTGGTGAAGTGGTTAAGAGCGCTGTTGTTGCGTTGCTTTCATGCTTTCAAACCAAATGTTGTAAGTTCGAGCCTGGCACCGGACTATGTTTTGAATATTTTTTTAAAAACAATGTCCAATTCCCCCGTAGACTTTTAAAAATACCATATAACAATTAATTTAACTTGTTGGCGATAGCGCCCCATTCCCCTTCCTTGTTATGTAATCCATTTTGAATGACGCAGGAGTCGCGTAAGCGACGAGAATGTGTTCCAGCATTATTAGCTGTTGGTATATGTGATCGAGAAACCATTTAAATTTAAATTACTGGCAACATCCATAATTTATTGGGCATTTAGTATGCCAAATATACCTCTGTAATTAAAAGTGACCTATCCCTAACAGTAAGTTGAGGCATGACCTTTTTAAGTAGTTGGCCACGTGACCAATAACATAACCTATCTATCCTTCAAATCTGGTAAAGAAAGCTTTATTGAATCAAAAGTTATGCCCAAAACCCTTAAAACAGATGATTTTTTTAACAGATGATTCAGACATGTCTCCTCGAGTGACAAATGTAAAGTTTTCGATTAGTTTAAATCATTGTATTTTCGTAACGGCTAATTCGATTTCATTGATACTTGGAGATCATTTTGCCTACATACCATAGATAAAAGTGAATGACAAAATTTGATCTTTTCATTAACGGTTTTAGGGAACGGTCACTTTTAATTAGATATAAGGTCTATTTCTGGTGTATTTTTGTTCATAAAATGGTCACATGGATTCACTTCATGTCCAGAACTATTTAACAGATCGCTGTAAAATTAGCAGAATGTGATAACAGTATTATGCCCACTGTTCATACTATTAATTTAAACATTTGTGTTTAATTTATTTGGAGAAACGGTCACATTTGAATTGGAATTAGATAGTTTAGGTCTAATGTCAAATTGGAAAGTTGTGATTATCTATATGAATTTGTTCTATTTTTTCAACAAACTTCACGCAATTTTAACAATCGACTTATTTATTGTTTTAAATATGATAAATAAATAAATAAATAAATAAATAAATAAATAAATAAATAAATAAATAAATAAATAAACAAATAACAAATAAACCTAATTGTACATATTCATGTAGCTCTATTTAACACTTTCCACGCGGCAGTCGTCTGTAGACGACATTCCAAATTTTCACAAAATGTTTAAAATTGCAGACTAATCATAACATGTCTATAACCTATACACCAACGCTCTTAGTCCCCTCCCCAACATAGAAGTTGATATCAAGCATGTGAAAATCATAGTCGGTAGACTAATAAAATATGTAAAACACACAGGACTTGTTATGATTGTATTCAAAAAGAAACTCGTAGCTCTCTTTTATTGACATGTCAACCATAAACATATTGGTATACCTCCTTGCGTTATAATGCATAGTAAAACATACACCCCCCCCCCCATCCCAACCTTTACATAGAAATACATATTAAGCGTCGCTCGCAGTGAAATGATATGCAATCTCGTGTCAACAAATCATAGATATAACAGGTTACAATGTAATTCTGGAACTTTGTGTGCATGTCGAGGCTATATTCACAGTAAGCCAATACACTACACGCAAAATCAATTGACGCGACAGTATGCCACGATAAGTAAAGGAAAAGGAGGTCAAAGACTTTTATCTGAAAATGATGGCATACTGTTGAAACTCGACATTCCCGTAATATTTTGGACTCCTGATTGAAAATATCCCATGGATTACTGTTATGGCCTATCCAAATACGTTGTCAAATTGAACTATATACAGTGCATTAACAATAACGACTGACCATATCGATTATGTCTATAATTGTCCTGATATCTTTTAAAACGCTGTTCCGTGGTATGGTCTCATCCGTGGTGAAGTGGTTAAGAGCGCTGTTGTTGCGTTGCTTTCATGCTTTCAAACCAAATGTTGTAAGTTCGAGCCTGGCACCGGACTATGTTTTGAATATTTTTTTAAAAACAATGTCCAATTCCCCCGTAGACTTTTAAAAATACCATATAACAATTAATTTAACTTGTTGGCGATAGCGCCCCATTCCCCTTCCTTGTTATGTAATCCATTTTGAATGACGCAGGAGTCGCGTAAGCGACGAGAATGTGTTCCAGCATTATTAGCTGTTGGTATATGTGATCGAGAAACCATTTAAATTTAAATTACTGGCAACATCCATAATTTATTGGGCATTTAGTATGCCAAATATACCTCTGTAATTAAAAGTGACCTATCCCTAACAGTAAGTTGAGGCATGACCTTTTTAAGTAGTTGGCCACGTGACCAATAACATAACCTATCTATCCTTCAAATCTGGTAAAGAAAGCTTTATTGAATCAAAAGTTATGCCCAAAACCCTTAAAACAGATGATTTTTTTAACAGATGATTCAGACAATCGCGGCCATAATTAGTTGGAACATCCATGTAATAATGACCCTTTCGTGCGTTCCCGTTTGCGCAAAATATACACTATCAAAACATTGCTGTCTTTGACGGAAGGCTTAAAGCCTTTCCTAAACATTAATAACTCCCCCCTCCCCACTGGGCAATGTTGGCCCTTCCCAGTACCCCGTAACCCAAAAATCATGTTTCAACATTGATCCAGGGGGAGAGGGGGAGTTTTTAAACACACGTATAAAAGTGTTCCAACAATATTGGCCGAGATTGTCTCCTCGAGTGACAAATGTAAAGTTTTCGATTAGTTTAAATCATTGTATTTTCGTAACGGCTAATTCGATTTCATTGATACTTGGAGATCATTTTGCCTACATACCATAGATAAAAGTGAATGACAAAATTTGATCTTTTCATTAACGGTTTTAGGGAACGGTCACTTTTAATTAGATATAAGGTCTATTTCTGGTGTATTTTTGTTCATAAAATGGTCACATGGATTCACTTCATGTCCAGAACTATTTAACAGATCGCTGTAAAATTAGCAGAATGTGATAACAGTATTATGCCCACTGTTCATACTATTAATTTAAACATTTGTGTTTAATTTATTTGGAGAAACGGTCACATTTGAATTGGAATTAGATAGTTTAGGTCTAATGTCAAATTGGAAAGTTGTGATTATCTATATGAATTTGTTCTATTTTTTCAACAAACTTCACGCAATTTTAACAATCGACTTATTTATTGTTTTAAATATGATAAATAAATAAATAAATAAATAAATAAATAAATAAATAAATAAATAAATAAATAAATAAATAAATAAACAAATAACAAATAAACCTAATTGTACATATTCATGTAGCTCTATTTAACACTTTCCACGCGGCAGTCGTCTGTAGACGACATTCCAAATTTTCACAAAATGTTTAAAATTGCAGACTAATCATAACATGTCTATAACCTATACACCAACGCTCTTAGTCCCCTCCCCAACATAGAAGTTGATATCAAGCATGTGAAAATCATAGTCGGTAGACTAATAAAATATGTAAAACACACAGGACTTGTTATGATTGTATTCAAAAAGAAACTCGTAGCTCTCTTTTATTGACATGTCAACCATAAACATATTGGTATACCTCCTTGCGTTATAATGCATAGTAAAACATACACCCCCCCCCCATCCCAACCTTTACATAGAAATACATATTAAGCGTCGCTCGCAGTGAAATGATATGCAATCTCGTGTCAACAAATCATAGATATAACAGGTTACAATGTAATTCTGGAACTTTGTGTGCATGTCGAGGCTATATTCACAGTAAGCCAATACACTACACGCAAAATCAATTGACGCGACAGTATGCCACGATAAGTAAAGGAAAAGGAGGTCAAAGACTTTTATCTGAAAATGATGGCATACTGTTGAAACTCGACATTCCCGTAATATTTTGGACTCCTGATTGAAAATATCCCATGGATTACTGTTATGGCCTATCCAAATACGTTGTCAAATTGAACTATATACAGTGCATTAACAATAACGACTGACCATATCGATTATGTCTATAATTGTCCTGATATCTTTTAAAACGCTGTTCCGTGGTATGGTCTCATCCGTGGTGAAGTGGTTAAGAGCGCTGTTGTTGCGTTGCTTTCATGCTTTCAAACCAAATGTTGTAAGTTCGAGCCTGGCACCGGACTATGTTTTGAATATTTTTTTAAAAACAATGTCCAATTCCCCCGTAGACTTTTAAAAATACCATATAACAATTAATTTAACTTGTTGGCGATAGCGCCCCATTCCCCTTCCTTGTTATGTAATCCATTTTGAATGACGCAGGAGTCGCGTAAGCGACGAGAATGTGTTCCAGCATTATTAGCTGTTGGTATATGTGATCGAGAAACCATTTAAATTTAAATTACTGGCAACATCCATAATTTATTGGGCATTTAGTATGCCAAATATACCTCTGTAATTAAAAGTGACCTATCCCTAACAGTAAGTTGAGGCATGACCTTTTTAAGTAGTTGGCCACGTGACCAATAACATAACCTATCTATCCTTCAAATCTGGTAAAGAAAGCTTTATTGAATCAAAAGTTATGCCCAAAACCCTTAAAACAGATGATTTTTTTAACAGATGATTCAGACAATCGCGGCCATAATTAGTTGGAACATCCATGTAATAATGACCCTTTCGTGCGTTCCCGTTTGCGCAAAATATACACTATCAAAACATTGCTGTCTTTGACGGAAGGCTTAAAGCCTTTCCTAAACATTAATAACTCCCCCCTCCCCACTGGGCAATGTTGGCCCTTCCCAGTACCCCGTAACCCAAAAATCATGTTTCAACATTGATCCAGGGGGAGAGGGGGAGTTTTTAAACACACGTATAAAAGTGTTCCAACAATATTGGCCGAGATTGTCTCCTCGAGTGACAAATGTAAAGTTTTCGATTAGTTTAAATCATTGTATTTTCGTAACGGCTAATTCGATTTCATTGATACTTGGAGATCATTTTGCCTACATACCATAGATAAAAGTGAATGACAAAATTTGATCTTTTCATTAACGGTTTTAGGGAACGGTCACTTTTAATTAGATATAAGGTCTATTTCTGGTGTATTTTTGTTCATAAAATGGTCACATGGATTCACTTCATGTCCAGAACTATTTAACAGATCGCTGTAAAATTAGCAGAATGTGATAACAGTATTATGCCCACTGTTCATACTATTAATTTAAACATTTGTGTTTAATTTATTTGGAGAAACGGTCACATTTGAATTGGAATTAGATAGTTTAGGTCTAATGTCAAATTGGAAAGTTGTGATTATCTATATGAATTTGTTCTATTTTTTCAACAAACTTCACGCAATTTTAACAATCGACTTATTTATTGTTTTAAATATGATAAATAAATAAATAAATAAATAAATAAATAAATAAATAAATAAATAAATAAATAAATAAATAAACAAATAACAAATAAACCTAATTGTACATATTCATGTAGCTCTATTTAACACTTTCCACGCGGCAGTCGTCTGTAGACGACATTCCAAATTTTCACAAAATGTTTAAAATTGCAGACTAATCATAACATGTCTATAACCTATACACCAACGCTCTTAGTCCCCTCCCCAACATAGAAGTTGATATCAAGCATGTGAAAATCATAGTCGGTAGACTAATAAAATATGTAAAACACACAGGACTTGTTATGATTGTATTCAAAAAGAAACTCGTAGCTCTCTTTTATTGACATGTCAACCATAAACATATTGGTATACCTCCTTGCGTTATAATGCATAGTAAAACATACACCCCCCCCCCATCCCAACCTTTACATAGAGATACATATTAAGCGTCGCTCGCAGTGAAATGATATGCAATCTCGTGTCAACAAATCATAGATATAACAGGTTACAATGTAATTCTGGAACTTTGTGTGCATGTCGAGGCTATATTCACAGTAAGCCAATACACTACACGCAAAATCAATTGACGCGACAGTATGCCACGATAAGTAAAGGAAAAGGAGGTCAAAGACTTTTATCTGAAAATGATGGCATACTGTTGAAACTCGACATTCCCGTAATATTTTGGACTCCTGATTGAAAATATCCCATGGATTACTGTTATGGCCTATCCAAATACGTTGTCAAATTGAACTATATACAGTGCATTAACAATAACGACTGACCATATCGATTATGTCTATAATTGTCCTGATATCTTTTAAAACGCTGTTCCGTGGTATGGTCTCATCCGTGGTGAAGTGGTTAAGAGCGCTGTTGTTGCGTTGCTTTCATGCTTTCAAACCAAATGTTGTAAGTTCGAGCCTGGCACCGGACTATGTTTTGAATATTTTTTTAAAAACAATGTCCAATTCCCCCGTAGACTTTTAAAAATACCATATAACAATTAATTTAACTTGTTGGCGATAGCGCCCCATTCCCCTTCCTTGTTATGTAATCCATTTTGAATGACGCAGGAGTCGCGTAAGCGACGAGAATGTGTTCCAGCATTATTAGCTGTTGGTATATGTGATCGAGAAACCATTTAAATTTAAATTACTGGCAACATCCATAATTTATTGGGCATTTAGTATGCCAAATATACCTCTGTAATTAAAAGTGACCTATCCCTAACAGTAAGTTGAGGCATGACCTTTTTAAGTAGTTGGCCACGTGACCAATAACATAACCTATCTATCCTTCAAATCTGGTAAAGAAAGCTTTATTGAATCAAAAGTTATGCCCAAAACCCTTAAAACAGATGATTTTTTTAACAGATGATTCAGACAATCGCGGCCATAATTAGTTGGAACATCCATGTAATAATGACCCTTTCGTGCGTTCCCGTTTGCGCAAAATATACACTATCAAAACATTGCTGTCTTTGACGGAAGGCTTAAAGCCTTTCCTAAACATTAATAACTCCCCCCTCCCCACTGGGCAATGTTGGCCCTTCCCAGTACCCCGTAACCCAAAAATCATGTTTCAACATTGATCCAGGGGGAGAGGGGGAGTTTTTAAACACACGTATAAAAGTGTTCCAACAATATTGGCCGAGATTGTCTCCTCGAGTGACAAATGTAAAGTTTTCGATTAGTTTAAATCATTGTATTTTCGTAACGGCTAATTCGATTTCATTGATACTTGGAGATCATTTTGCCTACATACCATAGATAAAAGTGAATGACAAAATTTGATCTTTTCATTAACGGTTTTAGGGAACGGTCACTTTTAATTAGATATAAGGTCTATTTCTGGTGTATTTTTGTTCATAAAATGGTCACATGGATTCACTTCATGTCCAGAACTATTTAACAGATCGCTGTAAAATTAGCAGAATGTGATAACAGTATTATGCCCACTGTTCATACTATTAATTTAAACATTTGTGTTTAATTTATTTGGAGAAACGGTCACATTTGAATTGGAATTAGATAGTTTAGGTCTAATGTCAAATTGGAAAGTTGTGATTATCTATATGAATTTGTTCTATTTTTTCAACAAACTTCACGCAATTTTAACAATCGACTTATTTATTGTTTTAAATATGATAAATAAATAAATAAATAAATAAATAAATAAATAAATAAATAAATAAATAAATAAATAAATAAACAAATAACAAATAAACCTAATTGTACATATTCATGTAGCTCTATTTAACACTTTCCACGCGGCAGTCGTCTGTAGACGACATTCCAAATTTTCACAAAATGTTTAAAATTGCAGACTAATCATAACATGTCTATAACCTATACACCAACGCTCTTAGTCCCCTCCCCAACATAGAAGTTGATATCAAGCATGTGAAAATCATAGTCGGTAGACTAATAAAATATGTAAAACACACAGGACTTGTTATGATTGTATTCAAAAAGAAACTCGTAGCTCTCTTTTATTGACATGTCAACCATAAACATATTGGTATACCTCCTTGCGTTATAATGCATAGTAAAACATACACCCCCCCCCCCCATCCCAACCTTTACATAGAGATACATATTAAGCGTCGCTCGCAGTGAAATGATATGCAATCTCGTGTCAACAAATCATAGATATAACAGGTTACAATGTAATTCTGGAACTTTGTGTGCATGTCGAGGCTATATTCACAGTAAGCCAATACACTACACGCAAAATCAATTGACGCGACAGTATGCCACGATAAGTAAAGGAAAAGGAGGTCAAAGACTTTTATCTGAAAATGATGGCATACTGTTGAAACTCGACATTCCCGTAATATTTTGGACTCCTGATTGAAAATATCCCATGGATTACTGTTATGGCCTATCCAAATACGTTGTCAAATTGAACTATATACAGTGCATTAACAATAACGACTGACCATATCGATTATGTCTATAATTGTCCTGATATCTTTTAAAACGCTGTTCCGTGGTATGGTCTCATCCGTGGTGAAGTGGTTAAGAGCGCTGTTGTTGCGTTGCTTTCATGCTTTCAAACCAAATGTTGTAAGTTCGAGCCTGGCACCGGACTATGTTTTGAATATTTTTTTAAAAACAATGTCCAATTCCCCCGTAGACTTTTAAAAATACCATATAACAATTAATTTAACTTGTTGGCGATAGCGCCCCATTCCCCTTCCTTGTTATGTAATCCATTTTGAATGACGCAGGAGTCGCGTAAGCGACGAGAATGTGTTCCAGCATTATTAGCTGTTGGTATATGTGATCGAGAAACCATTTAAATTTAAATTACTGGCAACATCCATAATTTATTGGGCATTTAGTATGCCAAATATACCTCTGTAATTAAAAGTGACCTATCCCTAACAGTAAGTTGAGGCATGACCTTTTTAAGTAGTTGGCCACGTGACCAATAACATAACCTATCTATCCTTCAAATCTGGTAAAGAAAGCTTTATTGAATCAAAAGTTATGCCCAAAACCCTTAAAACAGATGATTTTTTTAACAGATGATTCAGACAATCGCGGCCATAATTAGTTGGAACATCCATGTAATAATGACCCTACCCTTTCGTGCGTTCCCGTTTGCGCAAAATATACACTATCAAAACATTGCTGTCTTTGACGGAAGGCTTAAAGCCTTTCCTAAACATTAATAACTCCCCCCTCCCCACTGGGCAATGTTGGCCCTTCCCAGTACCCCGTAACCCAAAAATCATGTTTCAACATTGATCCAGGGGGAGAGGGGGAGTTTTTAAACACACGTATAAAAGTGTTCCAACAATATTGGCCGAGATTGTCTCCTCGAGTGACAAATGTAAAGTTTTCGATTAGTTTAAATCATTGTATTTTCGTAACGGCTAATTCGATTTCATTGATACTTGGAGATCATTTTGCCTACATACCATAGATAAAAGTGAATGACAAAATTTGATCTTTTCATTAACGGTTTTAGGGAACGGTCACTTTTAATTAGATATAAGGTCTATTTCTGGTGTATTTTTGTTCATAAAATGGTCACATGGATTCACTTCATGTCCAGAACTATTTAACAGATCGCTGTAAAATTAGCAGAATGTGATAACAGTATTATGCCCACTGTTCATACTATTAATTTAAACATTTGTGTTTAATTTATTTGGAGAAACGGTCACATTTGAATTGGAATTAGATAGTTTAGGTCTAATGTCAAATTGGAAAGTTGTGATTATCTATATGAATTTGTTCTATTTTTTCAACAAACTTCACGCAATTTTAACAATCGACTTATTTATTGTTTTAAATATGATAAATAAATAAATAAATAAATAAATAAATAAATAAATAAATAAATAAATAAATAAATAAATAAACAAATAACAAATAAACCTAATTGTACATATTCATGTAGCTCTATTTAACACTTTCCACGCGGCAGTCGTCTGTAGACGACATTCCAAATTTTCACAAAATGTTTAAAATTGCAGACTAATCATAACATGTCTATAACCTATACACCAACGCTCTTAGTCCCCTCCCCAACATAGAAGTTGATATCAAGCATGTGAAAATCATAGTCGGTAGACTAATAAAATATGTAAAACACACAGGACTTGTTATGATTGTATTCAAAAAGAAACTCGTAGCTCTCTTTTATTGACATGTCAACCATAAACATATTGGTATACCTCCTTGCGTTATAATGCATAGTAAAACATACACCCCCCCCCCATCCCAACCTTTACATAGAGATACATATTAAGCGTCGCTCGCAGTGAAATGATATGCAATCTCGTGTCAACAAATCATAGATATAACAGGTTACAATGTAATTCTGGAACTTTGTGTGCATGTCGAGGCTATATTCACAGTAAGCCAATACACTACACGCAAAATCAATTGACGCGACAGTATGCCACGATAAGTAAAGGAAAAGGAGGTCAAAGACTTTTATCTGAAAATGATGGCATACTGTTGAAACTCGACATTCCCGTAATATTTTGGACTCCTGATTGAAAATATCCCATGGATTACTGTTATGGCCTATCCAAATACGTTGTCAAATTGAACTATATACAGTGCATTAACAATAACGACTGACCATATCGATTATGTCTATAATTGTCCTGATATCTTTTAAAACGCTGTTCCGTGGTATGGTCTCATCCGTGGTGAAGTGGTTAAGAGCGCTGTTGTTGCGTTGCTTTCATGCTTTCAAACCAAATGTTGTAAGTTCGAGCCTGGCACCGGACTATGTTTTGAATATTTTTTTAAAAACAATGTCCAATTCCCCCGTAGACTTTTAAAAATACCATATAACAATTAATTTAACTTGTTGGCGATAGCGCCCCATTCCCCTTCCTTGTTATGTAATCCATTTTGAATGACGCAGGAGTCGCGTAAGCGACGAGAATGTGTTCCAGCATTATTAGCTGTTGGTATATGTGATCGAGAAACCATTTAAATTTAAATTACTGGCAACATCCATAATTTATTGGGCATTTAGTATGCCAAATATACCTCTGTAATTAAAAGTGACCTATCCCTAACAGTAAGTTGAGGCATGACCTTTTTAAGTAGTTGGCCACGTGACCAATAACATAACCTATCTATCCTTCAAATCTGGTAAAGAAAGCTTTATTGAATCAAAAGTTATGCCCAAAACCCTTAAAACAGATGATTTTTTTAACAGATGATTCAGACAATCGCGGCCATAATTAGTTGGAACATCCATGTAATAATGACCCTTTCGTGCGTTCCCGTTTGCGCAAAATATACACTATCAAAACATTGCTGTCTTTGACGGAAGGCTTAAAGCCTTTCCTAAACATTAATAACTCCCCCCTCCCCACTGGGCAATGTTGGCCCTTCCCAGTACCCCGTAACCCAAAAATCATGTTTCAACATTGATCCAGGGGGAGAGGGGGAGTTTTTAAACACACGTATAAAAGTGTTCCAACAATATTGGCCGAGATTGTCTCCTCGAGTGAAATGTAAAGTTTTCGATTAGTTTAAATCATTGTATTTTCGTAACGGCTAATTCGATTTCATTGATACTTGGAGATCATTTTGCCTACATACCATAGATAAAAGTGAATGACAAAATTTGATCTTTTCATTAACGGTTTTAGGGAACGGTCACTTTTAATTAGATATAAGGTCTATTTCTGGTGTATTTTTGTTCATAAAATGGTCACATGGATTCACTTCATGTCCAGAACTATTTAACAGATCGCTGTAAAATTAGCAGAATGTGATAACAGTATTATGCCCACTGTTCATACTATTAATTTAAACATTTGTGTTTAATTTATTTGGAGAAACGGTCACATTTGAATTGGAATTAGATAGTTTAGGTCTAATGTCAAATTGGAAAGTTGTGATTATCTATATGAATTTGTTCTATTTTTTCAACAAACTTCACGCAATTTTAACAATCGACTTATTTATTGTTTTAAATATGATAAATAAATAAATAAATAAATAAATAAATAAATAAATAAATAAATAAATAAATAAATAAATAAACAAATAACAAATAAACCTAATTGTACATATTCATGTAGCTCTATTTAACACTTTCCACGCGGCAGTCGTCTGTAGACGACATTCCAAATTTTCACAAAATGTTTAAAATTGCAGACTAATCATAACATGTCTATAACCTATACACCAACGCTCTTAGTCCCCTCCCCAACATAGAAGTTGATATCAAGCATGTGAAAATCATAGTCGGTAGACTAATAAAATATGTAAAACACACAGGACTTGTTATGATTGTATTCAAAAAGAAACTCGTAGCTCTCTTTTATTGACATGTCAACCATAAACATATTGGTATACCTCCTTGCGTTATAATGCATAGTAAAACATACACCCCCCCCCCCCCATCCCAACCTTTACATAGAGATACATATTAAGCGTCGCTCGCAGTGAAATGATATGCAATCTCGTGTCAACAAATCATAGATATAACAGGTTACAATGTAATTCTGGAACTTTGTGTGCATGTCGAGGCTATATTCACAGTAAGCCAATACACTACACGCAAAATCAATTGACGCGACAGTATGCCACGATAAGTAAAGGAAAAGGAGGTCAAAGACTTTTATCTGAAAATGATGGCATACTGTTGAAACTCGACATTCCCGTAATATTTTGGACTCCTGATTGAAAATATCCCATGGATTACTGTTATGGCCTATCCAAATACGTTGTCAAATTGAACTATATACAGTGCATTAACAATAACGACTGACCATATCGATTATGTCTATAATTGTCCTGATATCTTTTAAAACGCTGTTCCGTGGTATGGTCTCATCCGTGGTGAAGTGGTTAAGAGCGCTGTTGTTGCGTTGCTTTCATGCTTTCAAACCAAATGTTGTAAGTTCGAGCCTGGCACCGGACTATGTTTTGAATATTTTTTTAAAAACAATGTCCAATTCCCCCGTAGACTTTTAAAAATACCATATAACAATTAATTTAACTTGTTGGCGATAGCGCCCCATTCCCCTTCCTTGTTATGTAATCCATTTTGAATGACGCAGGAGTCGCGTAAGCGACGAGAATGTGTTCCAGCATTATTAGCTGTTGGTATATGTGATCGAGAAACCATTTAAATTTAAATTACTGGCAACATCCATAATTTATTGGGCATTTAGTATGCCAAATATACCTCTGTAATTAAAAGTGACCTATCCCTAACAGTAAGTTGAGGCATGACCTTTTTAAGTAGTTGGCCACGTGACCAATAACATAACCTATCTATCCTTCAAATCTGGTAAAGAAAGCTTTATTGAATCAAAAGTTATGCCCAAAACCCTTAAAACAGATGATTTTTTTAACAGATGATTCAGACAATCGCGGCCATAATTAGTTGGAACATCCATGTAATAATGACCCTTTCGTGCGTTCCCGTTTGCGCAAAATATACACTATCAAAACATTGCTGTCTTTGACGGAAGGCTTAAAGCCTTTCCTAAACATTAATAACTCCCCCCTCCCCACTGGGCAATGTTGGCCCTTCCCAGTACCCCGTAACCCAAAAATCATGTTTCAACATTGATCCAGGGGGAGAGGGGGAGTTTTTAAACACACGTATAAAAGTGTTCCAACAATATTGGCCGAGATTGTCTCCTCGAGTGACAAATGTAAAGTTTTCGATTAGTTTAAATCATTGTATTTTCGTAACGGCTAATTCGATTTCATTGATACTTGGAGATCATTTTGCCTACATACCATAGATAAAAGTGAATGACAAAATTTGATCTTTTCATTAACGGTTTTAGGGAACGGTCACTTTTAATTAGATATAAGGTCTATTTCTGGTGTATTTTTGTTCATAAAATGGTCACATGGATTCACTTCATGTCCAGAACTATTTAACAGATCGCTGTAAAATTAGCAGAATGTGATAACAGTATTATGCCCACTGTTCATACTATTAATTTAAACATTTGTGTTTAATTTATTTGGAGAAACGGTCACATTTGAATTGGAATTAGATAGTTTAGGTCTAATGTCAAATTGGAAAGTTGTGATTATCTATATGAATTTGTTCTATTTTTTCAACAAACTTCACGCAATTTTAACAATCGACTTATTTATTGTTTTAAATATGATAAATAAATAAATAAATAAATAAATAAATAAATAAATAAATAAATAAATAAATAAATAAATAAACAAATAACAAATAAACCTAATTGTACATATTCATGTAGCTCTATTTAACACTTTCCACGCGGCAGTCGTCTGTAGACGACATTCCAAATTTTCACAAAATGTTTAAAATTGCAGACTAATCATAACATGTCTATAACCTATACACCAACGCTCTTAGTCCCCTCCCCAACATAGAAGTTGATATCAAGCATGTGAAAATCATAGTCGGTAGACTAATAAAATATGTAAAACACACAGGACTTGTTATGATTGTATTCAAAAAGAAACTCGTAGCTCTCTTTTATTGACATGTCAACCATAAACATATTGGTATACCTCCTTGCGTTATAATGCATAGTAAAACATACACCCCCCCCCCCCCGCCCCATCCCAACCTTTACATAGAGATACATATTAAGCGTCGCTCGCAGTGAAATGATATGCAATCTCGTGTCAACAAATCATAGATATAACAGGTTACAATGTAATTCTGGAACTTTGTGTGCATGTCGAGGCTATATTCACAGTAAGCCAATACACTACACGCAAAATCAATTGACGCGACAGTATGCCACGATAAGTAAAGGAAAAGGAGGTCAAAGACTTTTATCTGAAAATGATGGCATACTGTTGAAACTCGACATTCCCGTAATATTTTGGACTCCTGATTGAAAATATCCCATGGATTACTGTTATGGCCTATCCAAATACGTTGTCAAATTGAACTATATACAGTGCATTAACAATAACGACTGACCATATCGATTATGTCTATAATTGTCCTGATATCTTTTAAAACGCTGTTCCGTGGTATGGTCTCATCCGTGGTGAAGTGGTTAAGAGCGCTGTTGTTGCGTTGCTTTCATGCTTTCAAACCAAATGTTGTAAGTTCGAGCCTGGCACCGGACTATGTTTTGAATATTTTTTTAAAAACAATGTCCAATTCCCCCGTAGACTTTTAAAAATACCATATAACAATTAATTTAACTTGTTGGCGATAGCGCCCCATTCCCCTTCCTTGTTATGTAATCCATTTTGAATGACGCAGGAGTCGCGTAAGCGACGAGAATGTGTTCCAGCATTATTAGCTGTTGGTATATGTGATCGAGAAACCATTTAAATTTAAATTACTGGCAACATCCATAATTTATTGGGCATTTAGTATGCCAAATATACCTCTGTAATTAAAAGTGACCTATCCCTAACAGTAAGTTGAGGCATGACCTTTTTAAGTAGTTGGCCACGTGACCAATAACATAACCTATCTATCCTTCAAATCTGGTAAAGAAAGCTTTATTGAATCAAAAGTTATGCCCAAAACCCTTAAAACAGATGATTTTTTTAACAGATGATTCAGACATGTCTCCTCGAGTGACAAATGTAAAGTTTTCGATTAGTTTAAATCATTGTATTTTCGTAACGGCTAATTCGATTTCATTGATACTTGGAGATCATTTTGCCTACATACCATAGATAAAAGTGAATGACAAAATTTGATCTTTTCATTAACGGTTTTAGGGAACGGTCACTTTTAATTAGATATAAGGTCTATTTCTGGTGTATTTTTGTTCATAAAATGGTCACATGGATTCACTTCATGTCCAGAACTATTTAACAGATCGCTGTAAAATTAGCAGAATGTGATAACAGTATTATGCCCACTGTTCATACTATTAATTTAAACATTTGTGTTTAATTTATTTGGAGAAACGGTCACATTTGAATTGGAATTAGATAGTTTAGGTCTAATGTCAAATTGGAAAGTTGTGATTATCTATATGAATTTGTTCTATTTTTTCAACAAACTTCACGCAATTTTAACAATCGACTTATTTATTGTTTTAAATATGATAAATAAATAAATAAATAAATAAATAAATAAATAAATAAATAAATAAATAAATAAATAAATAAACAAATAACAAATAAACCTAATTGTACATATTCATGTAGCTCTATTTAACACTTTCCACGCGGCAGTCGTCTGTAGACGACATTCCAAATTTTCACAAAATGTTTAAAATTGCAGACTAATCATAACATGTCTATAACCTATACACCAACGCTCTTAGTCCCCTCCCCAACATAGAAGTTGATATCAAGCATGTGAAAATCATAGTCGGTAGACTAATAAAATATGTAAAACACACAGGACTTGTTATGATTGTATTCAAAAAGAAACTCGTAGCTCTCTTTTATTGACATGTCAACCATAAACATATTGGTATACCTCCTTGCGTTATAATGCATAGTAAAACATACACCCCCCCCCCCCCGCCCCATCCCAACCTTTACATAGAGATACATATTAAGCGTCGCTCGCAGTGAAATGATATGCAATCTCGTGTCAACAAATCATAGATATAACAGGTTACAATGTAATTCTGGAACTTTGTGTGCATGTCGAGGCTATATTCACAGTAAGCCAATACACTACACGCAAAATCAATTGACGCGACAGTATGCCACGATAAGTAAAGGAAAAGGAGGTCAAAGACTTTTATCTGAAAATGATGGCATACTGTTGAAACTCGACATTCCCGTAATATTTTGGACTCCTGATTGAAAATATCCCATGGATTACTGTTATGGCCTATCCAAATACGTTGTCAAATTGAACTATATACAGTGCATTAACAATAACGACTGACCATATCGATTATGTCTATAATTGTCCTGATATCTTTTAAAACGCTGTTCCGTGGTATGGTCTCATCCGTGGTGAAGTGGTTAAGAGCGCTGTTGTTGCGTTGCTTTCATGCTTTCAAACCAAATGTTGTAAGTTCGAGCCTGGCACCGGACTATGTTTCGAATATTTTTTTAAAAACAATGTCCAATTCCCCCGTAGACTTTTAAAAATACCATATAACAATTAATTTAACTTGTTGGCGATAGCGCCCCATTCCCCTTCCTTGTTATGTAATCCATTTTGAATGACGCAGGAGTCGCGTAAGCGACGAGAATGTGTTCCAGCATTATTAGCTGTTGGTATATGTGATCGAGAAACCATTTAAATTTAAATTACTGGCAACATCCATAATTTATTGGGCATTTAGTATGCCAAATATACCTCTGTAATTAAAAGTGACCTATCCCTAACAGTAAGTTGAGGCATGACCTTTTTAAGTAGTTGGCCACGTGACCAATAACATAACCTATCTATCCTTCAAATCTGGTAAAGAAAGCTTTATTGAATCAAAAGTTATGCCCAAAACCCTTAAAACAGATGATTTTTTTAACAGATGATTCAGACATGTCTCCTCGAGTGACAAATGTAAAGTTTTCGATTAGTTTAAATCATTGTATTTTCGTAACGGCTAATTCGATTTCATTGATACTTGGAGATCATTTTGCCTACATACCATAGATAAAAGTGAATGACAAAATTTGATCTTTTCATTAACGGTTTTAGGGAACGGTCACTTTTAATTAGATATAAGGTCTATTTCTGGTGTATTTTTGTTCATAAAATGGTCACATGGATTCACTTCATGTCCAGAACTATTTAACAGATCGCTGTAAAATTAGCAGAATGTGATAACAGTATTATGCCCACTGTTCATACTATTAATTTAAACATTTGTGTTTAATTTATTTGGAGAAACGGTCACATTTGAATTGGAATTAGATAGTTTAGGTCTAATGTCAAATTGGAAAGTTGTGATTATCTATATGAATTTGTTCTATTTTTTCAACAAACTTCACGCAATTTTAACAATCGACTTATTTATTGTTTTAAATATGATAAATAAATAAATAAATAAATAAATAAATAAATAAATAAATAAATAAATAAATAAATAAATAAACAAATAACAAATAAACCTAATTGTACATATTCATGTAGCTCTATTTAACACTTTCCACGCGGCAGTCGTCTGTAGACGACATTCCAAATTTTCACAAAATGTTTAAAATTGCAGACTAATCATAACATGTCTATAACCTATACACCAACGCTCTTAGTCCCCTCCCCAACATAGAAGTTGATATCAAGCATGTGAAAATCATAGTCGGTAGACTAATAAAATATGTAAAACACACAGGACTTGTTATGATTGTATTCAAAAAGAAACTCGTAGCTCTCTTTTATTGACATGTCAACCATAAACATATTGGTATACCTCCTTGCGTTATAATGCATAGTAAAACATACACCCCCCCCCGCCCCATCCCAACCTTTACATAGAGATACATATTAAGCGTCGCTCGCAGTGAAATGATATGCAATCTCGTGTCAACAAATCATAGATATAACAGGTTACAATGTAATTCTGGAACTTTGTGTGCATGTCGAGGCTATATTCACAGTAAGCCAATACACTACACGCAAAATCAATTGACGCGACAGTATGCCACGATAAGTAAAGGAAAAGGAGGTCAAAGACTTTTATCTGAAAATGATGGCATACTGTTGAAACTCGACATTCCCGTAATATTTTGGACTCCTGATTGAAAATATCCCATGGATTACTGTTATGGCCTATCCAAATACGTTGTCAAATTGAACTATATACAGTGCATTAACAATAACGACTGACCATATCGATTATGTCTATAATTGTCCTGATATCTTTTAAAACGCTGTTCCGTGGTATGGTCTCATCCGTGGTGAAGTGGTTAAGAGCGCTGTTGTTGCGTTGCTTTCATGCTTTCAAACCAAATGTTGTAAGTTCGAGCCTGGCACCGGACTATGTTTTGAATATTTTTTTAAAAACAATGTCCAATTCCCCCGTAGACTTTTAAAAATACCATATAACAATTAATTTAACTTGTTGGCGATAGCGCCCCATTCCCCTTCCTTGTTATGTAATCCATTTTGAATGACGCAGGAGTCGCGTAAGCGACGAGAATGTGTTCCAGCATTATTAGCTGTTGGTATATGTGATCGAGAAACCATTTAAATTTAAATTACTGGCAACATCCATAATTTATTGGGCATTTAGTATGCCAAATATACCTCTGTAATTAAAAGTGACCTATCCCTAACAGTAAGTTGAGGCATGACCTTTTTAAGTAGTTGGCCACGTGACCAATAACATAACCTATCTATCCTTCAAATCTGGTAAAGAAAGCTTTATTGAATCAAAAGTTATGCCCAAAACCCTTAAAACAGATGATTTTTTTAACAGATGATTCAGACATGTCTCCTCGAGTGACAAATGTAAAGTTTTCGATTAGTTTAAATCATTGTATTTTCGTAACGGCTAATTCGATTTCATTGATACTTGGAGATCATTTTGCCTACATACCATAGATAAAAGTGAATGACAAAATTTGATCTTTTCATTAACGGTTTTAGGGAACGGTCACTTTTAATTAGATATAAGGTCTATTTCTGGTGTATTTTTGTTCATAAAATGGTCACATGGATTCACTTCATGTCCAGAACTATTTAACAGATCGCTGTAAAATTAGCAGAATGTGATAACAGTATTATGCCCACTGTTCATACTATTAATTTAAACATTTGTGTTTAATTTATTTGGAGAAACGGTCACATTTGAATTGGAATTAGATAGTTTAGGTCTAATGTCAAATTGGAAAGTTGTGATTATCTATATGAATTTGTTCTATTTTTTCAACAAACTTCACGCAATTTTAACAATCGACTTATTTATTGTTTTAAATATGATAAATAAATAAATAAATAAATAAATAAATAAATAAATAAATAAATAAATAAATAAATAAATAAATAAACAAATAACAAATAAACCTAATTGTACATATTCATGTAGCTCTATTTAACACTTTCCACGCGGCAGTCGTCTGTAGACGACATTCCAAATTTTCACAAAATGTTTAAAATTGCAGACTAATCATAACATGTCTATAACCTATACACCAACGCTCTTAGTCCCCTCCCCAACATAGAAGTTGATATCAAGCATGTGAAAATCATAGTCGGTAGACTAATAAAATATGTAAAACACACAGGACTTGTTATGATTGTATTCAAAAAGAAACTCGTAGCTCTCTTTTATTGACATGTCAACCATAAACATATTGGTATACCTCCTTGCGTTATAATGCATAGTAAAACATACACCCCCCCCCCCGCCCCATCCCAACCTTTACATAGAGATACATATTAAGCGTCGCTCGCAGTGAAATGATATGCAATCTCGTGTCAACAAATCATAGATATAACAGGTTACAATGTAATTCTGGAACTTTGTGTGCATGTCGAGGCTATATTCACAGTAAGCCAATACACTACACGCAAAATCAATTGACGCGACAGTATGCCACGATAAGTAAAGGAAAAGGAGGTCAAAGACTTTTATCTGAAAATGATGGCATACTGTTGAAACTCGACATTCCCGTAATATTTTGGACTCCTGATTGAAAATATCCCATGGATTACTGTTATGGCCTATCCAAATACGTTGTCAAATTGAACTATATACAGTGCATTAACAATAACGACTGACCATATCGATTATGTCTATAATTGTCCTGATATCTTTTAAAACGCTGTTCCGTGGTATGGTCTCATCCGTGGTGAAGTGGTTAAGAGCGCTGTTGTTGCGTTGCTTTCATGCTTTCAAACCAAATGTTGTAAGTTCGAGCCTGGCACCGGACTATGTTTTGAATATTTTTTTAAAAACAATGTCCAATTCCCCCGTAGACTTTTAAAAATACCATATAACAATTAATTTAACTTGTTGGCGATAGCGCCCCATTCCCCTTCCTTGTTATGTAATCCATTTTGAATGACGCAGGAGTCGCGTAAGCGACGAGAATGTGTTCCAGCATTATTAGCTGTTGGTATATGTGATCGAGAAACCATTTAAATTTAAATTACTGGCAACATCCATAATTTATTGGGCATTTAGTATGCCAAATATACCTCTGTAATTAAAAGTGACCTATCCCTAACAGTAAGTTGAGGCATGACCTTTTTAAGTAGTTGGCCACGTGACCAATAACATAACCTATCTATCCTTCAAATCTGGTAAAGAAAGCTTTATTGAATCAAAAGTTATGCCCAAAACCCTTAAAACAGATGATTTTTTTAACAGATGATTCAGACAATCG
This sequence comes from Ophiura sarsii, assembly GCA_035610835.1. NCBI lineage: Eukaryota > Metazoa > Echinodermata > Ophiuroidea > Amphilepidida > Ophiuridae > Ophiura > Ophiura sarsii. The sequence goes on along the minus strand of CM069442.1, from coordinate 11,450,019 downwards.
CGGCCATAATTAGTTGGAACATCCATGTAATAATGACCCTTTCGTGCGTTCCCGTTTGCGCAAAATATACACTATCAAAACATTGCTGTCTTTGACGGAAGGCTTAAAGCCTTTCCTAAACATTAATAACTCCCCCCTCCCCACTGGGCAATGTTGGCCCTTCCCAGTACCCCGTAACCCAAAAATCATGTTTCAACATTGATCCAGGGGGAGAGGGGGAGTTTTTAAACACACGTATAAAAGTGTTCCAACAATATTGGCCGAGATTGTCTCCTCGAGTGACAAATGTAAAGTTTTCGATTAGTTTAAATCATTGTATTTTCGTAACGGCTAATTCGATTTCATTGATACTTGGAGATCATTTTGCCTACATACCATAGATAAAAGTGAATGACAAAATTTGATCTTTTCATTAACGGTTTTAGGGAACGGTCACTTTTAATTAGATATAAGGTCTATTTCTGGTGTATTTTTGTTCATAAAATGGTCACATGGATTCACTTCATGTCCAGAACTATTTAACAGATCGCTGTAAAATTAGCAGAATGTGATAACAGTATTATGCCCACTGTTCATACTATTAATTTAAACATTTGTGTTTAATTTATTTGGAGAAACGGTCACATTTGAATTGGAATTAGATAGTTTAGGTCTAATGTCAAATTGGAAAGTTGTGATTATCTATATGAATTTGTTCTATTTTTTCAACAAACTTCACGCAATTTTAACAATCGACTTATTTATTGTTTTAAATATGATAAATAAATAAATAAATAAATAAATAAATAAATAAATAAATAAATAAATAAATAAATAAATAAATAAACAAATAACAAATAAACCTAATTGTACATATTCATGTAGCTCTATTTAACACTTTCCACGCGGCAGTCGTCTGTAGACGACATTCCAAATTTTCACAAAATGTTTAAAATTGCAGACTAATCATAACATGTCTATAACCTATACACCAACGCTCTTAGTCCCCTCCCCAACATAGAAGTTGATATCAAGCATGTGAAAATCATAGTCGGTAGACTAATAAAATATGTAAAACACACAGGACTTGTTATGATTGTATTCAAAAAGAAACTCGTAGCTCTCTTTTATTGACATGTCAACCATAAACATATTGGTATACCTCCTTGCGTTATAATGCATAGTAAAACATACACCCCCCCCCCATCCCAACCTTTACATAGAGATACATATTAAGCGTCGCTCGCAGTGAAATGATATGCAATCTCGTGTCAACAAATCATAGATATAACAGGTTACAATGTAATTCTGGAACTTTGTGTGCATGTCGAGGCTATATTCACAGTAAGCCAATACACTACACGCAAAATCAATTGACGCGACAGTATGCCACGATAAGTAAAGGAAAAGGAGGTCAAAGACTTTTATCTGAAAATGATGGCATACTGTTGAAACTCGACATTCCCGTAATATTTTGGACTCCTGATTGAAAATATCCCATGGATTACTGTTATGGCCTATCCAAATACGTTGTCAAATTGAACTATATACAGTGCATTAACAATAACGACTGACCATATCGATTATGTCTATAATTGTCCTGATATCTTTTAAAACGCTGTTCCGTGGTATGGTCTCATCCGTGGTGAAGTGGTTAAGAGCGCTGTTGTTGCGTTGCTTTCATGCTTTCAAACCAAATGTTGTAAGTTCGAGCCTGGCACCGGACTATGTTTTGAATATTTTTTTAAAAACAATGTCCAATTCCCCCGTAGACTTTTAAAAATACCATATAACAATTAATTTAACTTGTTGGCGATAGCGCCCCATTCCCCTTCCTTGTTATGTAATCCATTTTGAATGACGCAGGAGTCGCGTAAGCGACGAGAATGTGTTCCAGCATTATTAGCTGTTGGTATATGTGATCGAGAAACCATTTAAATTTAAATTACTGGCAACATCCATAATTTATTGGGCATTTAGTATGCCAAATATACCTCTGTAATTAAAAGTGACCTATCCCTAACAGTAAGTTGAGGCATGACCTTTTTAAGTAGTTGGCCACGTGACCAATAACATAACCTATCTATCCTTCAAATCTGGTAAAGAAAGCTTTATTGAATCAAAAGTTATGCCCAAAACCCTTAAAACAGATGATTTTTTTAACAGATGATTCAGACAATCGCGGCCATAATTAGTTGGAACATCCATGTAATAATGACCCTTTCGTGCGTTCCCGTTTGCGCAAAATATACACTATCAAAACATTGCTGTCTTTGACGGAAGGCTTAAAGCCTTTCCTAAACATTAATAACTCCCCCCTCCCCACTGGGCAATGTTGGCCCTTCCCAGTACCCCGTAACCCAAAAATCATGTTTCAACATTGATCCAGGGGGAGAGGGGGAGTTTTTAAACACACGTATAAAAGTGTTCCAACAATATTGGCCGAGATTGTCTCCTCGAGTGACAAATGTAAAGTTTTCGATTAGTTTAAATCATTGTATTTTCGTAACGGCTAATTCGATTTCATTGATACTTGGAGATCATTTTGCCTACATACCATAGATAAAAGTGAATGACAAAATTTGATCTTTTCATTAACGGTTTTAGGGAACGGTCACTTTTAATTAGATATAAGGTCTATTTCTGGTGTATTTTTGTTCATAAAATGGTCACATGGATTCACTTCATGTCCAGAACTATTTAACAGATCGCTGTAAAATTAGCAGAATGTGATAACAGTATTATGCCCACTGTTCATACTATTAATTTAAACATTTGTGTTTAATTTATTTGGAGAAACGGTCACATTTGAATTGGAATTAGATAGTTTAGGTCTAATGTCAAATTGGAAAGTTGTGATTATCTATATGAATTTGTTCTATTTTTTCAACAAACTTCACGCAATTTTAACAATCGACTTATTTATTGTTTTAAATATGATAAATAAATAAATAAATAAATAAATAAATAAATAAATAAATAAATAAATAAATAAATAAATAAATAAACAAATAACAAATAAACCTAATTGTACATATTCATGTAGCTCTATTTAACACTTTCCACGCGGCAGTCGTCTGTAGACGACATTCCAAATTTTCACAAAATGTTTAAAATTGCAGACTAATCATAACATGTCTATAACCTATACACCAACGCTCTTAGTCCCCTCCCCAACATAGAAGTTGATATCAAGCATGTGAAAATCATAGTCGGTAGACTAATAAAATATGTAAAACACACAGGACTTGTTATGATTGTATTCAAAAAGAAACTCGTAGCTCTCTTTTATTGACATGTCAACCATAAACATATTGGTATACCTCCTTGCGTTATAATGCATAGTAAAACATACACCCCCCCCCCCGCCCCATCCCAACCTTTACATAGAGATACATATTAAGCGTCGCTCGCAGTGAAATGATATGCAATCTCGTGTCAACAAATCATAGATATAACAGGTTACAATGTAATTCTGGAACTTTGTGTGCATGTCGAGGCTATATTCACAGTAAGCCAATACACTACACGCAAAATCAATTGACGCGACAGTATGCCACGATAAGTAAAGGAAAAGGAGGTCAAAGACTTTTATCTGAAAATGATGGCATACTGTTGAAACTCGACATTCCCGTAATATTTTGGACTCCTGATTGAAAATATCCCATGGATTACTGTTATGGCCTATCCAAATACGTTGTCAAATTGAACTATATACAGTGCATTAACAATAACGACTGACCATATCGATTATGTCTATAATTGTCCTGATATCTTTTAAAACGCTGTTCCGTGGTATGGTCTCATCCGTGGTGAAGTGGTTAAGAGCGCTGTTGTTGCGTTGCTTTCATGCTTTCAAACCAAATGTTGTAAGTTCGAGCCTGGCACCGGACTATGTTTTGAATATTTTTTTAAAAACAATGTCCAATTCCCCCGTAGACTTTTAAAAATACCATATAACAATTAATTTAACTTGTTGGCGATAGCGCCCCATTCCCCTTCCTTGTTATGTAATCCATTTTGAATGACGCAGGAGTCGCGTAAGCGACGAGAATGTGTTCCAGCATTATTAGCTGTTGGTATATGTGATCGAGAAACCATTTAAATTTAAATTACTGGCAACATCCATAATTTATTGGGCATTTAGTATGCCAAATATACCTCTGTAATTAAAAGTGACCTATCCCTAACAGTAAGTTGAGGCATGACCTTTTTAAGTAGTTGGCCACGTGACCAATAACATAACCTATCTATCCTTCAAATCTGGTAAAGAAAGCTTTATTGAATCAAAAGTTATGCCCAAAACCCTTAAAACAGATGATTTTTTTAACAGATGATTCAGACAATCGCGGCCATAATTAGTTGGAACATCCATGTAATAATGACCCTTTCGTGCGTTCCCGTTTGCGCAAAATATACACTATCAAAACATTGCTGTCTTTGACGGAAGGCTTAAAGCCTTTCCTAAACATTAATAACTCCCCCCTCCCCACTGGGCAATGTTGGCCCTTCCCAGTACCCCGTAACCCAAAAATCATGTTTCAACATTGATCCAGGGGGAGAGGGGGAGTTTTTAAACACACGTATAAAAGTGTTCCAACAATATTGGCCGAGATTGTAGGTCTGTGGCGCGTTTTTCTTTTAATAATGAGTGAAAGAATAACTTTGGTTACAAATGCACGCGAAGAGAACGAAACACTTTATCCCATGTTGAAGCTTATTGATCAAAATATTGTTCAAATTGAAGACCAACTTCCATGACATAAATTAATAATGATATTGATTCGTATGAAACAAGTTACACATTCTGAATAAAGGCCTTAGGTTTGTTTACGACATTATTCTATACCCCCACTCAGGTGGATGGTATAAGCGGTTGTTCCTACACCTATGCTCAGCTCAAAACTCTGTTCACCAAATGTGCAAGTGGTTTAGCCAGACGAGGGTTCAAACAAGGCGACGTCCTTTGCATCTATAGCCCGAATGTTCCAGAATATATCATAATGGTTGGTGCCGTATTGACGATGGGTGGAACGGTGACCACTGTGAATCCACTGTATACGGTTGGTAAGTGTAGCATGGATGCAATGTTTTCGAAAATTATCACAATGTTAAAGGGAAGCGGTCATGGTGAGGATTCTAACGAAAATTGAACGGCGCGCGGCGACTATTTGAATCTAAACAAGTTGGACATTGGCGCAGTCTGTAATTGTTCTACGTATGCTACCATGCAAGCGGTATTTTGTGCGGCTCTACAACAATCTCTTAACCCAATGTGAACGGCGCGCTCAATCAACCATCCTTCATTTGATTGAACGCATTTTCTATCGCGTGATATAAGTGATGTATTAGTTATTAGCTAACGGTTTAGCTGGACCAACAATCGCCGTCAGCGGTTCTTTTCCTCACTATGACCGCTTTCCTTTAAGAGCCCTTTCATTTTGTTTCACTGCCTTAAAGCAGTGACCCTATGGTCAATCAATGCTTTTGTTTTCAGGCTGTTAGTCCACTCTCAGTGCTTTAGGGCATGACCACTGGACTACCTAATTTGGGATGTGGAGTATTTATGACCGACCAATTGCCTCGGTATAAAAAGAGATTAGGCAGTGATATACACCTAGCAACAAAAGTCCCGGACCAGGTTGTTTGAGGTTGGCTAATTCAGAATAGATAATCGGTACCAAAAATCTGAGATATACATTAAATGAGCAAATTTCTTCTCCGCAGTTTAATACCTCATTCAACAAAATCGAATGGATACCTTTTAAGTTATGGTGATTTCATTGACCGGGCATAACAACAGCAAAGTTGCGCTAGGTATAAGAAATCATTGATTTGTGTGTGATTACGCACTGAAAATGTGTGTGTAAAGATAGCAAAGACTTTCATTCTTCACAGCTAGACACACCCTTTGTCCCGCTAATTGCGGTTATCACTCCAGACCCATTCATCCAGTTACTTAGGTGGCTCGTTCAGATAGCACAGAGTTATGACAGTAATCACACACAAATCAATGATTTCCTATACCTAGTGCAACTTTGCTGTTGTTATGCGCGGTCATTGAAAAAAATGTATACTTTTATATACATCCATTAATAATTTCATGAAAAAGGGTTGACACCTGAATGCACTACCCCTACACCAGCTGACACTGCATGGAGCCAATGTCCTACACATAACCCCGAACATAACCCCGAACATAACCCGACACAGTTTTGGCTGAAAAAGAATATTAACTGATGACTGGCTGATAACTGGCAGCACCGACTATGTCCCACATAGCCAGTTCTGGCTGAAAAAAATCATATAGAGGATCGACATGTTCACTTTTGACTTTCCTTGGGCGCCCTCTATTTTGAAATATTGGGCATAGACACTTCTGGCAGAGAAAATATATATTACGTGTACATGCTATTAAGCATGTACACTATTAAAATAGTGGACTTTAAACTCATTTTAGCCCAATTTGGACATGGACAGTTCTGGTTCTAAGCCCTCGATATATATAGATTGAACTAAATTGGTGTCCGTAAACGGGCTGGCACTTTCATTGTAATATATTAATTATATCCCCTTTTCAGATGAACTAAGGCAGCAGTTGGAAGACTGTGAGGCCACAATTATTGTAACGATTCCACAGTTTGCCAACAAAGCAAAAGAAGCCAGAAAATCATTTCCTGATATCAAGGTAACGAACGGCAGGGGTAACGGTTTACGTAACCATATTTAAAGTTGGTTTCAGTTTTGATTTCAATAAATTTCGAAAATTCAACTGGGTCTCCAAATAATTCAAATAGCTGATGAAAGAAAAGATTAATTCATGTGAGTTCAACATCATGGCCACAATAGCTGCTGCTTCTTCTAGCATGGTGTTGATTGACGCCTTCATTTGACGTACCCATCTAATCGGATTACTCACTAATGTGATATGATCATGATGTTTATGATTATGGGCATTTGTGGCGCAGTGGGTAGAGCACCGGACTCTTAATCTAAAGGTTGGGGGTTCGAGTCTCGCTGTGGTCAACATGTTGTGCTCTCGAGTAAGGCACTTTACCGCAGTTACTCCTCTCTACCCAGGTGTATTTAAATGGGTACCGGCATTCTTCAGTGCTGGGAAGGTAATAGACTCGCTGTGGAGGAGGTGTAGCGAGCACCACACAGCAATATTATAAAAAGGAGTGAGTCTAGCCAGGGATTATATAATTATGGGATAGGTCACTCCTCAGACAAAATTTCGCCTACTAAAACCAAATTCACGGGTGAAGGTTTTATAGAGGGCGCATTATCATGGTCGTAGCAAACCAGACGACATGACGTGTGTTGGGTTTTTTCGGCTCAAAACATGATTTGTGGCACAGAAATAGTACATCAATGGTAAAAAAGCTGATTGTGATTTAGAGTAGAACTGATTTGCTTTGATGATGGCAGAATTTAGTTTAGTTTAGTTTATATGACACGAAACATTCAGAATTAGTTATTTGAAATTAATTTACGTAGAACAAAATACGAATTTTAAATTGTGGATGGCTTCGTCTGGCAGTGACAGAGGAGGGGCGTGGCGTTATTTGCATTTAATGAATATTGTAATCAGATCAGTTGGGAAGGACGCCAGATCGCGACGATCAAATCGTGTGAGGTCATGAATAGTCATGGCTGAATATTCATTCACAACGAATGATTGACAGTTTACGCTTAACTTCCGGGTGAAGGACTGATAGAGTGCGCTATACTGTGAACCAAATCTCATTTTGGGCAGATATCAGAGTCATAGCCCTGGTCTAGCTCTATCGCTTTAAAAGAGAGATGGGCACTCCGCTCCTGGAATTACAGGATCGACCGCCTTTACCTTTACCTTACTCTATTTGTAATGATTTCACAGGAAATATACGTATTCGGGGAAAGTGAAGATTGTGCATCGTTTACTGACTTGGCAACAGATGATGGTTCTGCATTTCCTGACAGTGTTGTCATTCAGATGGATGATGTAGCTTATCTTCTATACTCAAGTGGTACTACTGGACTTCCGAAGGGTGTTATGCTGACACACAAGAACATTGTCAGTAATATGTTTCAAGCTCTAAGGTAAATGTAAATGTGTAACTTCTAGTCTACCACATTAAAGATGCGACGTCTCGTCGTCTGACCATATCCATTAAACCCTAACTCTAGTACACCACACGGCAACAAATTTGTTTTCCGACCCCCAAAATTCACCAGAAAGGTCACCCCGCCCCGGGATTTGATCCACGGATCTCCAGCACCAGGGCCCAGATCCTAGCCACTACTCTACGGCTGTCAGTCGACACTCGGCTAGTATATTCGCCTCGTTATGTAGCCTGGGTCCGTGTTGTTGCCCAAAACCTGCACGCCGGGTTATAAAAACATTTTCCCGCCCAGTTGCCGTGTGGTGTAGTAGAGTTAGGGTTATGGAGAGTAATTAGACTAACGAGTATACTAACTGAATTTGTCGTACGAGTACAAGTTTCATCCACTATACTATACAGAGTGTATCAGAATGAACTGTACCGTGTTTCTAAAATACATAAAAAATACAAATGATTATTGTTTTATATTTAAACACCTGCAATATAAAGGTGAACATGTTACCTATATTATATGTTAATTTCATTGAGATATCTCTTTTTGTTCTCGTGTGGCAAGACATAATCGAAAAAAGATGAAAAACGTGATTTCAATTTCAACCAATCCTCTCTACCACTACCCCCAACATTTCAAACAATGTAGACCACACCACATAAGCAATATTTATCTCCAAATTTCACCCACAAATGTATGATAATAATGAATAGTTCTACAAGTGATGTGAAAAATTGAGATATGACAACCAAATATAAACCCTGTCCTATGGACGGACGGATATCTCAGGTAGGGTTAGTAATTGCATTGATCATTTCGACATTGAAATCTACCATCTTTACCACAAAGTCTGTATTTTCCATCAGAAATGTCCGATTTTCAAAATTTAAAATTCTTATGAAAGCTGGGCGTTTCCGCAAGATATATATGAAAACGGTTTGAACAATATCAATCGAATTCATACGGTAATAAATCATATTGCCTCGGTACAGTTCATTTTGATACACCCTGATTTTAGCAAACAAAAGATAGTTAATCACGAGGACTCAAAGTCGACTTTGGGCCAAACATCTGAGAAAAGGAATCCTATGCATCTTGTGATTGTCATTCAAAGAATATAAGTCGCCAATTAGTGAATTTTTCGGTACCTTTCAACTCGATTGAGAGTGCCGAGCTTACATCGGATTGGCCAATACGATGAATCACAATCAAGGCAAAATTGTTAACACTTTGAAACTATTATTTACAAATATCAAAAGAATATCCGGTATACTAGTAATTAATGTGGACAATGATGATTAACACATTTTTTGAAATGAGAACATTTTACTTCGGTCTCTGGGTAGACTAGAATGATAAAATCAATTATCTTCTTTCAGTAAATATTAACGTTTGAAACAAAAACAACATGTGCTTTCATCGGATTCGAACCGGCAACCTTTGTATTACTAGAACAAGCTCTAGCAAACATTTTCGTTTCCCTTAGTACTCCAGGTGCTATGCCGTATGATCCCGACACCGACGTTGCACTAGCTCTGCTACCGTTTTACCACATCTACGGAGGTGTGCCAATTGGATTAGACAGTCTCAAAATCGGCATAAAAATTGTTACGCTTCCAAGATTCGAACCGGAAGTTTTTCTGAAGACATTGCAAGACTACAAGGTATGTTTCTTTCAAACATCGATTCAGTTGCATGTGGTGACCTTTCAACGATTTACTTTATTGAGGGGGCGTAATCGGGAGTTCCTAATTATGTTTGTTCTTTAGTGTAATGCATTTACCAGGGACATCAAATGGAAAATTAAATATATATTATATGACTTAGAAGGCTCGACAAGGTTTTACACTAATTTCATGACACCGACACCCAATAAAATAATCCGGATAGGCATTTAACCTCGGTCATCGTGCTGTGTATTAGAAATGAGACTTTTGAAAATACTTTTATTCAGCTGGGATACCATCAATACCACATCCTTTGTTTTTCTTCAGTCTCTTAATCTCTTGGAGATTATTTCACTGTCAGTAATCTTGTCATTTAAAGCATCACAGTTAACGCCAGGTATTTCAATATCATTATTACTCCATAATTGACTATTAAACTCTTCGTCAGACTATACGTCACTATGTAACACCACTGACCATACGTCGCTATGTAATACCACCGACTATAATACGTCACTATGTAATACCACCGACTATACGTCACAATGTAATACCAATGACCATACGTCACTATGTATTACCACTGATTATACGTCACTATGTAATACCACAGACCATAAGCCACTATGTATTACCACCGACTATAATACGTCTCTAGGTAATACCATCGACTATAATACGTCACTATGTAATACCACCGACTATACGTCACTATGTAATACCAATGACCATACTTCACTATGTATTACCACCGATTATACGTCACTATTTAACACCACTGACCATACGTCACTATGTAATACCACCGACTATAATACGTCACTATGTAATGCCCCCTATGTAATATACCTTTGTCAACAGATAACCATAGGATACCTTGTTCCTCCACTGTTGCTCTTCCTGACCAAACATCCGATTGTGGAAAAATACGATTTGTCCGCATTGAAAGATGTCATTTGTGGGGCAGCCCCGCTAGGTGGCGAGTTAGCAAAGGCTTTTCAGAAGCGACTGAATGTGCCCTACATTCGACAAGGTTAGTTCGAAATTGGAAAATCCATTATTCAATTGGAGTCTCACTGCAAAGATTGAAATGATTATAATATATTTTGCAGTATATTTTCAAGATTCAACTTATCCGTTTATTTTTATTACATGTTTAAAGAATTAGCCTGAATCTCTAATTTCATATCACCCTTCAAATAAGTTAAAATGTATGTTCTTTCATTATGTCAGGATACGGACTTACCGAAACGTCACCAATTCTTTCTATCGGAATACGAGGCCAAGGTAGACCCGATTCGGCTGGAATTCTTGTATGTAACACAACGGCAAAGGTAATGTAATTTTGCCATCGGTTCTTTTGGTACATTTACCATTATTCTCAAATCAAGATAACACTTTAATAATATCGTTTGAAGGGTCACAAGGTCAACTTGGTTTTGACCATAACTTTGAACACAATTGATGCCAAATTAATATCACAAGCCCTTACTCTTGAGAACCATCCATTCCAACACTATGTAGTACGACACACAACACTGTAGCCCGCACAGCCCGCATGGAAAGTGTTAAAACACTTTCCATGTGGGCTATAGGTTTTACCATTATTATACAAAACAGATTGTTCAGAAACCTTTCACAACTTCAATGGTCTATCTCAAGGATTACTGAACCAATACTAGGAATGTTTGTACTTAATTCAATGCATTTCTCATGGTGATTCCAAATATGGTAATGAAATTCAATAATGTTGACATTTTTAAAACATTTTGGGACATACGCCTGCCGCATGGAAAGCGTGTAAGATAAAACAGGTAAACAACAGTAGGGGATAATCAATTCTTTTGAATTTTAACTTCATAAGTTTCAAATAACGTGACAAGAATTTAAAATGTCGTTTCTGTATTTTGTGTGTGCACTAGATTGTCGATGTCACATCCGGTAAGACATTACCCACTGGTGAGGAAGGTGAATTATGGGTGCGAGGTCCACAGGTCATGAAAGGCTACCTGAAGAATCCAGAAGCAACGGCACATTGCATCGATGAAGAGGGTTACTTTCATACAGGTATGGTATTATAGTTCTTTATACTTCATTCCATGCGCCGTCTCTAATTATAAATGTTTCAACATAAAAGATGTCGTAAAGATTGCTGCATTTTGGAAAATATCACGCCGAATAATCCGCTGTGTTTTTTTATATGGGAAGATTCTTCCATCTAGAGCAATGCAATGTCAGGTACAATGGCATAAATGTGGGTTTGTACAGAGACGACGGTCTTGCAATCTGCCACAAAACACCTAGGCAAGTGGATCTTATCAAAAAAGAAATATGTACAATATTTGCGAGAAACAATCTGCAAATCACAATCGAGGCCAACAAAAAAACAGTGGACTTTCTTGACATCACACTGAACTTGACAGCTGGCACATATAAACCATATATGAAGCTAAATAACACGCCGTTGTATGTCCACAAACACAGCAACCATCCACCATCAATTATCAATAATATACCAGACAGCATCAATAAGAGACTTTCCAATATCTCATCCAACGAAACTATTTTTAACAAAGCGTCACCACCTTAGGCCAAAAAAAAAAAAATGTTTGGTTGCCCTTTCACCTCAATTTTTTTTTGGGTCGGTAGGTCGATTTTTTTTTAAATTTTTTTTTTAGATGTCAAAGAATGCCAAAAATACACTTTCAAGTGAATTAGATATGTTTTTATTTCGAAATATAAGTGTTTTTACAAATGTAAAATGGAAGATGAAAGGGATTTTACATGACTTTTGCATACATTACCAATCTTTTCTTACACAAACAATTCACACTCAGACAAAGCAATATTTAATTTGAAAAATATCTGCTTCGTCAAAATGTTGAACCAAATAGGGGAATCAATTGCACTTTCTATGTTCGCATTCCATTTAAATAAATATATTGATATTTCTATGACGCAATAAAACAAAAGTATAAGTTTCAATGTTAATATTTTATTCAATATTTTCTTGGAAACGTTCAAGCACAATAGAATAGAAACACACCAAGGTGATTGAGCGAAACGTGTGAGGTGAGGTGTTATGTTTACGATTGTCGTGTACCTGCTCTTTTAGCATCAGCCTAGAAGCTCCTAGAGATGAATAAAATATGTATGGCCTAAGAATATGTGTCTGCAATACATTTTAAATGAACAGCAACCTTAATTCACCATCTCGTAAGCATTTATATTCATGAAATTGATTTTTGTTTGTTTTGAAATTGATTTTTTTGTTTGTTTTTTTTGAAAAAAAAAAAAAAAAAAAAAAAACGCGAATGAGATTTTGCAATATTTACGGTCGGTCGGGAAAGGGCAACCAAACAATTTTTTTTTTTTGGCCTTATCAAGATGCATTACAAAAAGGTGGATATGATTATACACTCAAATATGCCCCACACGAACAACAGGGTAAAGATACTAAGAGAAAACGCAGCAGAAATGTAACATGGTTCAACCCCCCCTACAAAGACAGTATCTCTTCAAACATTGGACAAATGCTTCCCACAGGGCCATCAACTTCATCAACTTCTCAACAGAAACACCATCAAACTCAGCTATAGTTGTATGCCCAATATGCAAAGGATCATATCTACCCATAACAAATCTGTATTATCAAAACTTGAACCTAAGCAAACAGATACTGATAGCTGTAACTGCAGAGCTACCGGCAGTGCCCATTAGATGGAAAATGCCTCACCACTGGTGTTATATATCAGGCCACGGTTACCCGCCAGGATAACATGAACGACGATACATATGTAGGACTTGTAATAGCTTCAAATCACGCTATTCTGGGCACATCTCCAGCTTCAAGAACGAAGAAAGGAAGAATGCCACAACATTAAGTGAACATATTTGGAATTTAAAGGACGACAATGTACAATACTCAATAAAGTGGAGAATCATAAGCAAAGCAAAGCCTTATTCACCGACTAGTAAAAAATGCCACCTTTGTTTAGAAGAAAAGTTCTTCATCATTCACAAACCAGATATGTCTTCTTTGAACAAAAGAAATGAACTCACAAGTGCATGCCGCCATAGAAAAAAACACTTATTGTGTAACTTCATACATGATAAATAGGCATTAGGCCTTTAATCATGTCAAATAATAGGATCTATCAATTGATATACTCAAGTGCTCTGACACCATGAATTTTGAGTGACTTCTTGTGATCTATGAACTTTATATAAACTTTCAGGTTGTCTTTGTATGCGTACTCAATCATATGTACACATGTATACATGTTTATGAACTTTAAATTAAACTTTCAGGTTTTTATGCGTATAACATGTGTATACAGGGTCGCACTGCTGTGTGTATTATAATTGTACCATCATTCTGTATTGAGTTTCTGACGAGTGAGGACCTAACGGTCCTTACGAAACAGATCTGTAAAACCATGTAACAGGATCAAGTTCATATTTCATATTGTATTAAGCTCCCTTACTGGTTGAGCACTTTACCATTTGGATGATTTCATATCTATTTTGGATTATCATTATGTTATTATTTATGTTTTAAAAACACAGCATTATTGTTTTTTAAAAGAAGAATAACGCCCTCTGGAATTTGATGATACGAATAAGTTGTTTGTTATGTTTTGAAAACACAGCGATAAAAAAGAGCCTTTCGAGAGGGTATTTTTCAGAGAGAACCATGCGCCCTCTAGCGAGGAATAACAGAAATACTACGATATCTGTTGTGTTTTGTACCGGTACCGCATCAAGATCGACTCTTTATATAAACTAAAGAATTTCCACGATGCTGCCATTTGTTAGATTGTGATGTCACAACGGGCAAATAACATGTGGCAGCTACTGTAATATTGCCTTTACATATAGCCGAAATTCAAGTGCGAAGATGTCCTATCTGTTATAGCTGCCCTGTGTTACTTTTAGTTTATATCAATGGGTCTGCCGGGGGGTCTGCTATAATAGACTACCGCGTATTATGATTATGATGACATCTGGCAGCTATTGCAGATAAATCTTTGTTGCTCTAAACTCCCGATATATCTTTTTCTATATCTAGGTGATATCGGATACTTTACTGAGGACGGGCATTTGTTTATAGTTGATCGATTAAAAGAGCTCATCAAATACAAGGGATCCCAGGTAGGAAAACAAAATAGGAGTAACTGCTGAATCCATCTATTTAAATATTTTTGGCCAGTCATAGCTTATGGCCCCACACCACCAAATCAGTTCCCTATTGCTTTGTGTGGTTAAGAGGTCAAGTTTGTGTAAATTTTCTTCACGTTTTAGAGCAAACTGGTTCATTCAAATCATTGTGATTGAAGATCTAGATGTCTTCTGCTTCAAAACAATGACTTTTGTGGGGGGTAACCAGCATTCTTTTTCGCTACGGGCCAATGAAATCTATCTTAGGTACGACGGACTGCCTTCATCCTAAGATCAGAGATTCTAGCTCTAAATTGGTGGAAACAGTGAAATCGTGTAAAATGATACCATTCAAGAAAAAGCTAGAGATTTTGGGCCTGATGTGGAGGAAATAACCTACATATGCAAAATTATGAAACATTTAGGTACATTTACAGCATTTATTACCTTTTCTGGGATGTTAAATTTAGACTTATGGTGGGGTCAATCTAAATTTCAAACACTGCCGTGTAATATCAGAATGCAAAATATGATTTGGTGGTGTGTACTCTTATATGTTATATCTTGAAGTCCGTCATGAACTTTTGTTATATATGTATATTACTGTACTTGTCATTATCAGTTCATGAAATAAATTGTAAAATGTATTTACTTGTTTTTATCTTCTTGAATTGTGAATTAAGAATAACAGCCTATTATATAACATGCCACACTGTGCTCATTACATCATGCACGTGACAACCGTTCAGAAAGTATTATACTTTTTATGGGGTAGAACAAGTAGTTATTGCGATATGCTAATTCGAATCTCAGATGGTGTAAAATGTAAAAATCTGGACATATAACTGGAATGGTGGCGAATTTAAAACACATGGCCCTAAGTCAGCGATATTCACACGGTTTTGTCTTTCACTGTTTTTCTCAAATCACACACTTTTCTTTGACATGTGTGACGTCACCTTTCGTCTACATTTTGTTGGTGAGTCAGGGTTTGCACTCGGTTTGTAATTTTACACTTGGTTCTTAACCCTTTCAACGCGGCTATTAGTTTTTACCATACACAAAACATTTTTTTCAGAAACCTTTCCCAATTTTTAAGGTCTATCTCGAGGATTACTGATCAAATACTAGACATGTTTGTACTTATTTCAATGCATTTCTCATGGTTAATCCAAATATGGTAATACAATTTAATAATTTTGATATTTTTGAAACATTTTGTGCAATTTTGGCATGTCGTCTGCAGCCGCCTGCCGCGTGGAAAGTGTTAATTCTATTTTGAATTCTTAATTGATCGGCTATCAACTAGGTTGCACCTGCTGAACTGGAAGCACTATTGCTAACTCACCCTGGTGTGGCCGATGCTGCCGTCATTGGTGTACCTGATGAAGAAGCGGGAGAACTTCCGAAAGCTTTCGTCGTTTTGAAGGCAAAACTGTCAGAAGAGGATATATGCAAATTTGTAGCAGGTAAAAACTAGATCAAAATTCCTATTACACAGTGGAGTGATGTTGAAATGTACACTCTTAGAAGGTCAGGATCATATATGAGACGAAAAGGATCAATTTTGATCCAGAAGCGGTATCACATATGAGCTTACCCTTTCCGGATCAAAGTGATCCGACAAGCAGGATCAAAAAGTTTGATCCGAAATGGGATCAAATATTTCTGTCAAATGATACTGAAACGGATCAAAATAATGATCCTGCTTGTCGGATCACTTTGATCCGGAAAGGGTAAGCTCATATGTGATACCACTTCTGGATCAAAATTGATCCTTTTCGTCTCATATTTGATCCTGACCTTCTAAGAGACCCACTGCAGACTATATATCGAGTGCAGTAAGCTTACTATATCGTGTAGGCGTAGTGCATCGCAGTGATCGTGACATTTTGCGAGGAGCATTTTGACCGAAAATCGTACTGATGGCACTGGTCAGGTACAAGAAATTTGTTCACAAGAATAGAGCATGTTCAAACATAAAAAATAAAACTACTTTACCGACAAAATCATGTAACATTTTACAGATTAGACTGGATAACTTACCGCGGTATTTCACCCTTGTTTCAATGGCGACCGAATTCAAAAGATCGTCTGCTTGTCGTCTATCGGTTTGCGAAAGAGTGACGTCAGTCACCTATTGACCAATGAACTTTTTCATCGAATTGATCCGGAAATCAGATCAAAGTTGATCAAGGTGAATTTGATCCGTTTGTTGATATCTATCTGGAAACGGATCAAAACGATCCGAAAACGGATCAAAACGATCCGAAAACGGATCAAAACGATCCGAAAATGATCCTTAAAGGATCAAAACAAAGTGAGCCGGAAATCTACTCATGTATTTGATCCTGACCTTCTAAGAGTGTAGACTGATAGAGATGCTTTTTCTTCAGTATACATCCACTTTACCAGTTTACGCATGGTTTACGTGATGACATTTGTCGTCTGGACTTTTTACATGTTCTCACTCCCTTAACACTTTTGGACCTGTGATATTGACATTTCGCCGGTAATAAATCATATAAGATTCTGTCAACTGTTGACTATGTGGTCCACTTTCAGGGTTATGAAGGTTAGTTAATGCCCTTGGGGCATAATTATGTCCTTTGCAGTCTTTTAATTGGACCACATAGTAAGAGATAGATACATCCTTAGATGATTTATTACCGGCGAAATGTCAAATCACAGGTCCAAAAGTGTTAAGGGAGTGAGAACATAGAAATTATTTTAACAGGGATTTCGATTGTCAAGCTTAATTCGTCTGCATTTCACTTGGTATAAACTTTCAAGCCTTGATGTAAGTCATAGTAGACATTGCGTGTGACAATATCCACTGATGACGTATATGGTGACATTTAGCCTTCTACAGCATATTACCAAGTCTTGTACTTTATCTAGTAAACGGATAGGCAATGTCTAGTTATCGACGGATGAAACAAAATCAATACTAAATTGATACATTGTCGTCCCCCAATATTACATTATTGTTGTCACTGTTTCTTTTATTATCATAGAAAAAGCTGCACCACACAAGAAACTTCGCGGCGGGGTCGAGTTTGTGCAGGGAATTCCAAAGAGCGCCAGTGGGAAGATTCTTCGGAGGCAATTGAGGGGGGAGCCAGAGCGTGAAGTAGAGAACATTTGAATACATGGTTTTAATTAATCGCTGTGTCATTTATGATTGACATAACAAATATGAATAATTATGTTTTACTTAAATACTATATAGTGGTATGGTTGTTTTTGTTTTACTACTTTAGGCTACAAGGCCCGCTTAGCAGCGCTATAAATTGGTGCCCTAAAAACCGTCACCAAATTTAAATATTCGCTTTGCATCAAAGCTGGTTGCTATTATATGACATAGTTCTTGTGTGCAACCAACCGGCTGCAACATAATGGAAACTCACCCATGCACTTAGCAAGTAGTACCGCTCGTAACACGCCCCGAATTTAAATATGATTGCCTGGTTGTACACTCGCACTGCACTTATAAAACTCGCCCATTGCTTGTGTGGTAGATTTCGATCACGACAGGAGCATGCGCAGATGCGATTTTTGTGTAAGTGGTCTGTGATTTTGTCAATATTATATTTTTACTGTGATTTGTCGATCTGCATTAAATGCAAAAAGTAACAACGCCCCCGGCTGGACTCGAACCACCAACCTTTCGGTTAACAGCCGAACGCGCTAACCAATTGCGCCACGGAGGTGATTATTTACTAGGCTGTTTTGGTTTGTCATGTTCACCCGTACACTTCCCCGTACACTTTCTTGCAAAGTCGGGCATCGTTTTTTCTCAAATGTTGCTTGCATATTGCCTTTGCTGTCGCCTTTAATACACGTGCTGTCACTTGAACTTGGAACCAACGTTTAATTTGAACTGTCTATTATCAACAAAAAAATACTCCAATACGGGAAAAAAATCAGAAAAGCTCACAGACAACAAATAAGAACATCATTTTACTCGACCTAGAATTTCAATCAACGGATTTCAATCATCGGCAAAACCCGATGATGTGAGTGATGTCATTTAATGAGCTCATTAGCATAATTTATGTCCGTGAAATATACAATAGGGTTTTGGTAGTGCACTGGGCAATCCTCTCGTAGTAATTGACAACAATAGGTTTACCATACCGAATTAATAGCACTCCTAAGCGGGCAATTTATGTCATGAGTCAAATCAGGTTCACTTCATAGTTCATTGAATATCGCATTGTTATCCAGGGTTACACACATTAATTTCTTCACCAGGAGCATGGGGTTATCAAAAATACCAATTGGATTGTATATGGTAGCCCAGCATTTACGTAGGCCTATAATTATAATACACTGCCATTTCCTCTCGTACTTTGAAGCCCGGTTGATATCCATTTTGTATATAATTCCCATTGGTTGTAATGTTTTGATTAAAATGATTTCGAAAAAATTCAAAACATGTTGACATTAAATTGGGCCTATTTTTCACTCCAAAACTGGTAGAGTTGGAAAATCATCTCCATTTATTATTTTGTGAATTTTGGTATAGTCATTAATTAAAGTATATTGATTACGTAGCCTCGTTATATTATTTAATATGTAGGATTCGTGAACGAGACTGTTTTGTATCGTCTGTTTCCGGTTCTGTCAAAGGGGAAGATCTCATTTATCTCTCATTGTTATACACTGTAAAAATGGTGACTTACACTTTACAACTTTACAGAACCATGTAAGACACGTCTTGGCAATAGACATGTCTTCAACAAAAGATAACAAAGAAAACAAAACAAGTGGCTTGCCTGAGGACACTTTGTAAGACATGACTCAGTTAAGTCGGTTGTGAGATGTCTTCACTAAGACACAAGTCATGTTTTTATACAAGACATCTCGCAAGAGACAATATGTCTTCATGCAAGACGCTTACAATTTGCAAGACGTGTCTACTGAAGCCACTTTTGAGACACTTGTGTATATGGTGTCTTGCACGACTTGCATAGAGACATAACTTGTGTCTTCATGTCTTTTGGCTTCATGTCTTGCAATGTGTCTTCAGGCAACACTTGGTTTTTTTTGTTTTCTTGTTATCTATTGTTGAAGACATGTCTATTGCCAAGACCTGTCCTACACCATTTTTACAGTGTACATGGGACGTTTTTGCTCATTTTCCTTTGGAAATGAAACAAACTAATATAAGGACAACTTTTTTGAGGATTTGTGAGCGATGAGACTACTAAAAGTAAAGACTCGTGCCGAGCAAAGCTCGCGCGCGGAGTGCCCATCTCTCTTTCATTAGCGTTTAGGCCAGACTCCCCATGTAATACTTGGCTGTGGGGGGTTCGCCACTCCTCCCGCACAGCGAGTCTGTTTTACTTCCCAACATGAATTTAGTAGAGACTACTAGAAAAAAGTGAAATGAGACAAAAGAAATCATAAAAAATAAGAGAGATGTGATCCGTTTGACCTTTCCTCTATTTACCTGTACAGTAACTCGTATAGGGGATAGGGGGAAGTTCTTTAGAATAGACAGCCTGACCAATGAGCATGTTAACACAATTGGTGACACTAGCGCGGATCTTAACAAACTACACCAAATAACCTTTTGAACACTCCCAATTCTTCCAAACAACATTAATTTACGCAAATATTACGACCGATTTTAAGTATCACACTTATGTTATGTCATAGATGCATGCAGCTTCATAGACAATGAACTGATGGAGTTACCCAAATATATACACAGGAAGTAGGCCTACCGACCATATTATAGTCTTTCATGAATAAAGATATACACAGGGAAAATGATGACCATTTTCAAAGTTATCGGTGGAAGTACATGTTCACACAGACCTTTCTTCATGACCATGATGATGGCTTAATTATTATAAGTGACCAGTCACGTCGTCAAAAAGGACATGTTTGTCGGCTAACACAGTTTTGAGATAGAGGCCACTTTATTTGGTGAAATATAGAGAAAATAATAGGAAAGAATATGCTTCTTCAATTCACATCCTGTGATTACAACGACCAAATTAACTTCAAAATGGTATCATTTCAAAGCTTGAAATGTGCTCTGATACCAATAACTCAGAATTGACTCAGGCCTCCAACATGTCCATTTTGATGTGTCGGGTCATTTATTAAAATATAAAAATTATTATTTAGCTTTGTTCTTCATGGTTTAGTTATCTTTGTCATTTAGACGTTTACTATTACTTTCATTTAGCGGTTAAACGCATACGGTATTTCACAGGCGCGTCGCAACCGGGGCGGCAGGGGCGGCTATATAGCCCCCCCCCCACTTTTTTTGCAAAGAAAGAAAAAAGAAAAAGGGGAAAAAAGAGAAGAAAGGGGGAAAAAGGAAAAAAAGAAAAAAGGGGAAAAAGAGAAGAAACGGGGGAAAGGGATTGCTTTTCAATAAAATATTGGTCAAAAGTACACTCCAAATCGCACCAAATGGGTTCGAAAATTGAAGAAAAAAAATCAAATTCTGAGGGGGCACATCCCCCTCAGACTTCCCCCTGTTCGAGCTTTTAAACCATGTATACTTAAATCAAGAATATATCAGTTATATATCAGTTACTCAACTTCTTTCGTGCATTGATGAAAAAACAAAATATTTATTGGAAATGAAGAGGTGGCTTTTCGATAAAATATTGGTCAAAAGTATACACCAGATCGCACCAAATGAGTTCTAAAATTGATTTTTTTCTACTTCTCAGGGGGCACATCCCCCCTCAGACTCCCCCTGTCCGAGCACCGCTTTGATAGTACACAAAGCTCAATTATCAGTAATAGCCGCCCCACTGTTTGGTACCTTGCTACGCCCCTGGTATTTCGAACGAGTATATAGCGGACTATTACCATAGAGGGTGTGGTGTTTTTTATTGAGGCACTGGAAAGTTAACGCTAAGTTGGAATATTTTCCACGGGTAACGCGTGGGGCAAAGCAACAACAATTTTAGCTCAACGAGGTGAAAAAACTCTTGCTGCAATTAGAGGCATTTCATTCAAAGTCTGAGGTCTTCCTTTCATGCCCTATTTTAAAATCATCGATGCATCATTATCGCCTGTTTTGCTTCATGGAGCCGGTACCCTTACAAATGTTATCAAATGTTAAATGCTCTTGATAATCATGGTCACATTAATTGGGCTTCTCATGTTAAAAATTTACTTTTTACTTTTGGTTTTGGTATTGTTTGGATCAATCAAGATAATTATTGGATCTCAAGAAAATTTAAAACAAGACTAAAAGACGTTGCTGGTCAAGAATGGTTTGCTGAAGTATATACACTCGATAAATTAAGTACTTACAGAGAATTTAAAACTCTTCTCAACCCTGAAAGATATTTATTAACTGTGGAAATAACATCTCACAGAAAAGCTCTAAGCCGGCTGAGATGTTCGAGGTATTCATAATGATTAATATAAAGCGGGTAGGTGGCAGAATATAACGGTATGAAAGCAACGTTGCGCATTAGTCACAGTTCACTGATTACCTTGCAACACAAATGTTTTATTACCAAACTCGGTCAATCACAACATAAATAGGCATAGTAGACACATTGCACAGCAAAAGTCTTCATTCAAGGTGGTTTACAGCATAGATAAGCGAATACAAATTGTATGGTTCTACGCTAAAACAAATTCAGTTCAAATCACTCAACAAAAGTTCAGAAAACATTTCAAGAATATCCATTCTGAAGTTGGTGGATACATTTTTGAACACAGGAACTGTGCATGATTTGTCTCGATGTGGTAGAAAAAAGACTAAAACAAGCAGCATTAAAATAATCCGGTAAGTTTAAATGTTAACATGTTTGACAGCTGTATGATGTGTGTGTTCACTTTTCTGTTACGTTATTCAATTTTTAGGTCTGTGTTTTGGCTTGCATTAGCACACGTCCCTGTATAAATGGAAACATTTAAACTAGATTTCACTATAGAAACGAACATTATGTGTGATATAGTTTGTTATTATGATGGGATCAATGTAATGTAAAATTTAAATATTACAATTGACGGATCACTTTCCGTGTAACCAACTCTAACCGTCTTTTCGTTAATCTCAATAGGTGTGGATTTATGAGCTTTATTCCTCCGAAATATAAAATTACATTTTTGCAGTAATATATATTTTACTTCGATGGTGGCATTACAAACAGATGTTACTTCAATGTTTGGTTTCAAAATGATTTCCCATATCTCCTCTTTCTAAATATGTATTCATATTTTCAATACGACTTATATTTTGTGAAATACAAAGATTCAAAGTCGTGCATATACTTTTGGGACACCCTGTATATTGGTGCTTTTCACTTTGTTTGTATTTTTGGTTAAAAGTCACCACCAATTGAACCAGGGAGGTCATGACTTAGCATCACGTAACAAGCCATGGGTGGTCTTCAAGGTTATTTTGAATAAACATGAAACAAATTAAAGTGAGAAGCCACCTGTGGCCTTCAAGATGAATATGGGTAGTTTCGATGTGATCACATAGCCTAAACTCAAAATTCTAGCAAATCCATGAAATTTCACATGAAATACTGCAAATTAAGCTCTATAATTTTGGGTGGTAGTTCGTATTTAAGCATTGCGTATATGTGAAAAACCCAACTTCTGGAAAAAATTGAGGGCTCCCTCCATGAAGGATCTCTAATAGTGCCCCTTTAAGTTATGATAATTCCCGATTTCTGTAACTAAAAGATTGACATTTGAAGTCATTGTGCAATTGTCACAAAACCTTGTATTGGTTCTTCAAACAACAACAAAGACAAGCAATTTAAACTTTTAATAGAGTCCCCTAAAAAGACTACGCTTTCAAATTAGGCCAAGTAACAAAAATAACGTGTTTCACGTCACCACCCGCACCGATTTTTGACGCCGCTCCAATTTGTTATTTGTTATTTCAAAAATTCCTTCAAAATTCCAATAAAAGTTCGAGAAAAAAAATCAAAAATCATTCACATTTCAAAATTTCACAAAAATGTTTTAAAAAAGTCAAAGTTATTGAATTTCATTACCAGATTTTTGTGAAACTAGTAAGGAACCTTTTAAGACTCTTGAAAAAGTTTCTTTAGCCAAAAAAAACCGGGCACGCGTGGTCCAACGGATTCTCCCTCGCTCCACAACACAAAGGTCGTGGGTTCGAGCCCCGTTGGTGCCAGCGTGTTGTGTCCTTGGGCAAGGCACTTAACCGCACTTGCCACGCTTCACCAAGGTGTATAATTGGGTACCGGCATTAATTCATGTTGGGAAGTAAAACAGACTCGCTGTGCGGGAGGAGTGGCGAACCCCCCACAGCCATAATTTACATGGGGGAGTCTGGCCCAAACGCTAATGAAAGAGAGATGGGCACTCCGCGCGCGAGCTTAAGAAGCTCGGCACGAGTCTTTACTTTTTTTACTTAGCCAAACAAATAATTATGTAACACCAAAAAAGATTAAAATGTTGTTAACACTGTTTTTCACTTTTTCACTCTTTTAAACTTTGTGATGAGCCCATGAAGAAAGTCCCTAGGCCTACCTAAATGTTGAAGGTTCTTTATGGAACCTTTTACAGTTCTTTATAGAACCTTAAGAGCTCTTAGGGTTCTACATACAGGAACGAAAAAAGGTTCTAAGTGGAACCCTTTTTTCTTAGAGTGTTCGTGCGATCTCATCGGGCATCATCGAAATCTAGCATCTTCCATTATCATGATCCTAATTCACTATTATCTTCACTCATCACCATCCATCATCATCATCCATCGTCATCGTCGTCGTCGTCATCGTTGTCATCGTCATCATCATCGTCATCGTCATCATCGTCATCATCGTCATCATCATCATCATCATCATCATCATCATCATCATCATCATCATCATCATCATCATCAGAAGAAGAAGAAGAAGAAGAAGAAGAAGAAGAAGAAGAAGAAGAAGAAGAAGAAGAAGAAGAAGAAGAAGAAGAAGAAGAAGAAGAAGAAGAAGAAGAAGAAGAAGAAGAAGAAGAAGAAGAAGAAGAAGAAAGAAGAAGAAGAAGAGAAGAAGAAGAAGAAGAAGAAGAAGAAGAAGAAGAAGAAGAAGAAGAAGAAGAAGAAGAAGAAGAAGAAGAAGAAGAAGAAGAAGAAGAAGAAGAAGAAGAAGAAGAAGAAGAAGAAGTAGAAGTAGAAGAAGAAGAAGAAGAAGAAGAAGAAGAAGAAGAAGAAGAAGAAGAAGAAGAAGAAGAAGAAGAAGAAGAAGAAGAAGAAGAAGAAGAAGAAGAAGAAGAAGAAGAAGAAGAAGAAGAAGAAGAAGAAGAAGAAGAAGAAGAAGAAGAAGAAGAAGAAGAAGAAGAAGAAGAAGAAGAAGAAGAAGAAGAAGAAGAAGAAGAAGAAGAAGAAGAAGAAGAAGAAGAAGAAGAAGAAGACACTTTTCAGCCTCAGAGTTATTAACAAAGTGTGGTGGGGTAATCTGCTATTATGTCCCCATGCCCCCCCCCCCCCGTATATGACGCCCCTTGTGATGTGCCCCCTCAGAATTTGATTTTTTTCTTCTTAAATTTTCGAACCCATTTGGTGCGATATTGTGTTTACTTTGACCAATATTTTATTGAAAAAAGCAATCACTTTATTTCCGATCAATATGGCTTTTTATTATGTTATACTATAGTTAGGCCTACCTCCAAAATATCAGATTTTTCGTCAACGTACGTATACGCGTATGTATCCCGACCGACGTCCAAAGACTCCAAACGGTCTTATGTTCCTCGCATGCCTCCCCGCCCGCCTTTTCGTACCCCACTTTTTTCTCCTCTTTTTTCATTCCCTTCCCCCCTTCACTTCCCCCCTTTCCCCCCTTTTTTTTTGGGTGGAGAGGGGGGGGGGGGGGGGGGGCGGGCCCGTCGCCCCCTATATCCGCGCATGGTTGAGAGGAACCGCTGCAGCGCTGGCAATCTAATGCTTTAGAATAAAACAATTAAAGCTGAGCTAATCAACTATGCAGAGTCAGAGATGTGCACAAAAATGTTGAAACCAATTTTGTCTCACATGAAAAAATACCTTAAACCTGTCCATGCTTTTATGAAATTCACATATATCGAAAGCTGAAGACCTCTACTTTCTAACCATGTCTTTTAAATTCTAATCAGAGGGAATCTGGTGAAAGAATCTGAGTGATTTCGATCCAAAAATCACATGCATTAATTCATTGATTGAATAAAACACACTTGCAAAATATGCACTAAAGACTGTTCAAACTTTAAGGTTTATCCACATTTTACATACCTATAGGCCTATGTGCACCAAAGACTGACCAAACTTGAATGTTTATCCACATTTACATACCTATAGGCCTATGTCCACCAAAGACTGATCAAACTTGAATGTTTATCCACATTTACATACCTATAGGCCTATGTGCACCAAAGACTGATCAAACTTTAATGTTTATCCACATTTACTTAAAGGGGCACTAAGAGATGTGTTGGAGGATGCGCCCTCAATTATGATAAAAACTGGGATTAGTATATTTTTATAATTGTATTACATGTATGAACTTACACCTATAAGGATTAAGAAAAATCAGCCCTCTATGTACAAGAAAACGTCGATTTTAAAAATGCTCGTCCCGCGGGACGAGCATTTTACGTCCGACAGTATCCCCCTGCAGTACGCGTGATACATAACGCGAACCATATTTGCATAGAGGGCGTTTTTCAATAAATAGCGATGATATTGTTTTAATCAAGTTTTGCTGTGTTTTTGCTAGTAGAAACAACAGTAATGGCCATTTTTAATGTTCATCTTGAATTCTGAAGTAAATTTTTAAACATTTAAAATGGTCAACACCACTTAATGTGCCTTAAATACCTAAATGGCATAATTTTGCATTTGCACTTAATATTTTTAGAGCGTTATAGGAGCTGTAAAAGCCCGGGGTAAAAGCTGGCTTCCGGAGTTGGTTACATTATTTATATAATTATTAGCCTATTGGCATTGTGCCTATCTGTTTTGAAGCCCACGTCAATTGTAGGATGTATATTAGAGTTAAATTTTCAGGTACACTTACTCGCTGACATTATTTCCTGCACGGTTAATTCCAACGAAAGGTAAGCAGATCTTTAAAACATTTATAGCGTTCACCACCACTAAAAGCCACTCAAGCGTATATGATAATGAACCTAATCGCAAACGTGTCAACCAAAGGCTAATTTTTGACCTTGACTGTTATGCGTGACCCGAACGGATTATAATTAATATAATTAACAATAGTTCGAATCACAAATCTACGTTTAACCACGGAAGTAATAGACATGGTTTAACATTAAAGGGGCATACAAGTGGTGTTGACATTTAAAATTGCCATTGTTGTTTCTACTAACACAAATACAGTAAAATGTGGTTAAAGCAATAGCATCGCTATTTATTATCTATGCAAATATGATTAGCGATACTCATCACGCGTGCTGCAGGGGGATACTGTCTGACGTAATATGCTGATCTAGCGGAAATTAGCATTTTTGAATCGACGTTTTGTTGTACAAAGTGGGCTGATTTTTCTTAATCCTTATAAGGTGTAAATTCATGCAAGTAATACAATTATAAAAATATACAAATCCCAGTTTCTATCATATATTTTTGTAATTGAGGGCGCTGCCTCCACCACATCTCTTAATGCCCTTTAACTAGGAAGTATAGAAAACAGTGATAGGCCTTTATCACACGCAGTTTAACCATACGTCTGGCCCTGGCATAATAGTCTGTGAGCCATTGTTTGATCCGGGATTTAAAGGTGATTTGTGTATTATATACATGTACAGTCATAAAAAAAGTAACTATACAGGTAATAAATGTGCTTTTAACTCTAAGAATATATATCCTACCTAGAAATATTAAATCATAAAGTTGTTGAGAAATTTATCTTCTTTAATATGAGATATTGCACGCTAGGATCGGTTGAATATTTAAGAAGCGACAATCCAAAATGTAAGGTAAAGTCACAAGTTCAAATTCACATTTTACATTTCAACACGGGGAAAAGAATGACAGGTAGCGTGTGTGTGGCGTATTGATCCATCAGAACAATACGACTGACTGTCCAACCTGCGCATGCATCCCCCAATTGCACTACCGGTAATCGATAAGGTACCCGTAGATGGGTCCGCGTGTAGAAAATTAAAAATGTGAAAATTAAAATTGGACTTTACCTTATATTTTTGAGTGCCACTACCTCAATAATCACCCGATCCTAGCGTGCAATATCTCACATTAAAGAAGACAAATTTCTCAACAACTTTATAATTTAATATTTTTAGGTAGAATATATATTTTAAGAGTTAGAAGCCCATTTATTACCTGTATAGTTCCTTTTTTTTGATGACTGTATATATTTATAAGGCCTTATAAACCCACAGAATATACAGATTAAACGTTGAATTAGGAGAGAGAGAAAGAGAGAGAGAGGGGGGGGGGGGGGAGAGAGAGAGGGGGAGAGGGGGAGTGAGAGAGGGGGAGAGAGAGAGAGAGAGAGGGGGGGGGGGAACGCATGTTTTGTAGGAAATAGTATATTGAATATGATTTTGAAATGAACAAGTGAACAACTATAAATATTGAAACAAAATGATCATATTCAAATTAAAGTTCCTGTAATACTACTAGTATAGTAGTTCCGGCAACTCCTCTTATGCGCAATCAATACGCGTAGACATGGTGAATGAATGGGTTGGTTACCATCATTCAGGGTCAAGAGAAAATCAAAAAAATAAAGAGTCAAAAACATATTTTTACCAGATTCTATATTATTATATGCGTCATTTCCCAATCATTGACAATTTACCAATGTGTAACTCTCAAAAAGCGGAGCGGTCCAATTTATATCCAATTTGGCATTGCAAACTGTCAACTGGTGATCATTTAAACTTATGCGTGTTCATTTTCTCCATATTCCGATTTTGAAAGAAACAACATTTATTTTGTGGCTGAGGAACCGGAAATTGCTTTTGCAAGCACACGATTTAAAAATAATATTAGCATTATGTCTAATGTTTTTTAAATATTGTCTAGATGATATAGTTTTTTTGGTCAAACTTAGTAGACAATCTGCCAATGGTGTATAACAGTTAGGCCTAAAAAAATGAGGTTTTATTGGCGTGACATAGAAGAAAAAAATAGGGTAGGTTGGTAGGATTTTTTTGTAAAAATCTATAAAACGTCTATGAAATTTTATATACCAGCACACATATACCATACAGACATAAACAAATGGCACAAATACACATTTTCACTGTTTTTTTTTCTTCTCACACACACACACACACCCCCACAAAAGGCCTTACACAGTTCATACACAAAATATTCTAACATATTTTTGTTATAACGATATTTACAGCTGTTGATTCGTATCTGCACTACTAGTACTAGCCATCTACACCAATGGAGAAAATGGAGAAAAGGTTAGTAATAGCAATGAAATATTTTTATTTTATCTTTATTTTGTGACGTGAATATAGCACAGCTTGTCTTTTACTGTATGAGTATTTATATATTTATATATTTTATGATAATAAAACACTGGATACGCCTATAGGTCTTAACCACCATGTTTAAGGGAGGTGTCAACCCTTTTTTATGAAATTTATCCCCGAATTTATCAAGCACTGTAACTTTTAAACTAATAATGTAATGTACATAAAAATATACAATTTTCAAAATTAAAAATATACAATTTTTAAAATGAAATGTGTCGGAGAATCCATTTTTGGTATCAAAGTTTACAAACAATAGTGATTTTTACATTTTTGCCCCAAAATCACCTTTTTGGCGCCAAATTTCAGACAACCTAATAAAATTAGTCTTTGGTTAAAACTTCCAAAATTTCACCAAAATCATCTAAAGTCAAATATCTAGCATTGTTTTTGTTGTTGTTGCTGAAACATTGACCAAAAAAGTGCAAATAATTTGATTTTTGAAATTAAAAACAAAATGTTTGCACTTTTTGGTAAATCATTTCAAAACTACAAATGTTTATGCAAAAAAAAAACCCGATCCTAGATAATTGGCTTTAGATGATTTGTGTGAAATTTTATATACTTTTATGTAGGCCTACATCATGTTTATAGTTTCAAAGTTACAGTGCTTGATAAATTTGGCGCCAAAAAGGGTTGACACTTCCCTAATAATAATAATGATAATGAAAGTAAAGCGCGCAGATCCACAAGAAACACCCATGGCGTATAATAATGACAGCAACCAGCAGGAAACAGGGAAGAATAAAGAGAGCGAAAAACTTAAATACAGACAAATGCAAACAAATAATAATACACAGATAAAACTAGAGCGGTTCGCGGGATTCGCGGTTATCGGATTTGGCAGTTGGTTTTTGGTTGTCTGGTTTTGGTAGACATGGTTTGAGGCTGGTACATTAGGATCCCAGTGGAACCAGATTCGATGACTGCCGCATTATTAGTGATGTGTGTCGTGTATTTGCTTATCAATATTTGCTATTGTAATGCATCCCTGTTTTTAGCGATATGTGTCTTTCATCATGAATAGTACGATGGTAATATTTATTCAAATTTGATGTATTTGGTGCTTCTACCTGAGACGAATATACCTGAATGGTATATTCGTCTCAGCTTCTACACGTGTTTACTGCAAAGAGTTTTTACATTATTGTGGTGACAAATTATAACAGTGCAGCAGGCAGCGAATATGGTTTCGATTCAAAATGTGAAATCATATCCAACAAATCAAATCGGGTCACATTTAAGCCTAAATCAGCAGCGAAAAAAAAACATCATTTGTTTTATCAAATGTGTTGTTGTTTTACCGGTTAGTTACACTGACCTTATACGTATCTCAAAATGTGAAATCATATCCAAAAATTAAAACTGGGGCATAATTTAGTGTATCCGTCCCTTTTTAGCCTAATTCAAAATTAAATCAGCAGCGAAAAAAATCCTTGCGATTTCAATGAGAACGTCATTTGTTCCATCAAATTTGTTGCGGTTTGACCGATTCGTTGCACCAACCTTTTACGTAGCTCATAATGTGAAATCGTATCCAAAAGATCAAATCAGGACACATTTTAGGGTATCCATCATTTTTTTAGCCTAAATCTGCAGCAATTTTTGTCTCCTTGTGATTTTAATGCGAACAACATTTGTTCCGTCAAATGTATTGCGGTTTGACGGGTTAGCTAAACAGACTTTATGCGTAGCTCAAAATGTGAAATCATATCCAAAAAAAATCAAATCGGGATACATGTTATGGTGTCTTGTCATTTTTTAGGCTAAATTGCCGGCAATTTTTTCATCTTGCAATTTCAATGCGAACGTCATTTGTTGCGTCAAATGTGTTGCGGTTTGACCACTTCGTTACACAGACTTTATACGTAGCTCAAAATGTGAAATCATAACCAAATAATCAAATCAGGACACATTTTTAGGGTATCCGTCATTTTTTAAGGCTAAATCGCCGGCAATATTTTTCTTCTTGCGATTTCAATGTAAACGTCATTTGTTCCCTCAAATTTGTTGCGATTTGACCGATTCGTTACACCAACCTTATACTTAGCTGAAAATGTGAAATCGTATCCAAAAAATCAAATCGGGACACATTTTTAATGTGTCCATCATTTTTTGGTTTAAATCAGCAGCAATTTTTTTTCTTCTTGCGATTTCAATGGGAACATCATTTGGTCTCTCAAATGTGTTGAGGTTTGGCTGGTTCATTACACCAACCTTATTCGTAGATCAAAATGCGAAATCATATTCAACAAATGAAATCTGGCATCCGTGATTTTTTAGCCTAAATTCAAATTTTAATCAGCAGCGAAAAATTATTGCGATATCAATGCGAACGTCATTTGGGCTGGGATTTCTGGGAATTCGTAATCCCGGGACCCGTTTTGTTTTTCGGGCGGGACCCGGGATTCCCGAAATGTCTCTAAACATTTGAATCTGAAATTATCCATCATTTTATTCATCAAAATAATGAAAATAAAAATAAAATAAGCTTACTTAAAAAAACACCATGTCGGCTAAATCACGATTATTTAATGCAAATTTATAGTTATACCGGGTGTCCCTAAAAAAATATGCACTTGTTTACCCAAATTGTTGAAGATGAAGCTACAATATTTGGTGTAAGATGTTTACACATATTGAACGAATAAACACCTGGCCTTCAGATGCTGCCTATTTCATCTGATTCAGATTTGTCAAACCTGAGATATGGACAATTATCTAGAGCTACCCCGAATCGATGTTGTGCCATTTTACAGTTTCAAAGGTTTACTCCTATAAGATCATGAAGATACAACTTCCACTTGTACGATTGCCCTTCACCAGTGTTATGCAAGATAACATTTTTGTATTGAGATTGAATAGGTTTAAATAATAGAATGAGTGCTTGTGTATCCCGAAGCAGAACATAATATAAAGATGTTTGTTACATGATTCGAACCAGTCCTTTTGACGAGGTTTCACAAAATGTTTATTGGGTCTACTTTTCAAAACAAGACAGACGTCCATATAAATTAGCTGGGTGCGTCCTCGATTTTCATTAGAAGAGGGTGTTCATGGTCTTAAAATATCATGAAACGAGAAGTCCAGCAGAAGACACCAGAGAGTTTGCCATTAATTTCCCAAACACTCACATACCATCTAGGAATACACCTACAAAGGAGTATAGGAAATACTTGGTAAATGGTACAAGCACCAATATTTATAAAGATCATTCTTAAAGACTAAGATATGAAAAGTGGCAGGACACAGTAACACATTGATAACGTTCGGCGTGCACTTCAGAGGGATCCCAGAATAACTGCTCATAGAAATCCCTTACCACATTTTCCAAGGACATCATTTTTGTTCCTCAGCCTCTTTTAAACAATTCTGGTCAAATGCCTAGCCCAATGTTTCAAGATGATTGATGCCCATGGATAGACCAATGTTAGTATCGTTTTGACGCTCACAATCATTCTTTCTGTAAAAGTGGCACAACGTCGATTTTGCGTAGCTTTGATAAACTGGGTATATCTCAGGATTGACAAATCCAAATCAGATAAAATAAACGGCATCTGAAAGTTGAGTGTTTTCTTTTCCGTGTGTATAAATATATTACACCAAACTTTAGGCCTTCATGGTCAACAAGTTGCGCAAACATGTGCACAATTTTTTTTAGGGACACCCTGTATTTGATCTCATGGTATAGTGATTTAGCTACTCTGGTGGATGGAATAGTTTTACTATTACGCTATCGTTTCATACAGTGATATCACACTCTTTGCATAATACATGAACCATGTAATAGTAAAACTATCCCATGATTGACGAGGATAATCTATGTTATAAAACATACATGTGTATACGGTGGCTCATCGAGCAATACTTACTATTTCAGAAGGCATGCAATGACTTACTATACTGAATAAGATAAACTGATAGAAATGGCCATAGGAATATCAACTCGGAATATCAAACTTTAAAATTCCTTTACATTATTAATGTTTTATTTATTTGATTTGTTAATAATACAAGAGAAGAAATATATGATTTAAAGGTCTGATATTCTGATTATGTTTTATAGCAGTAACGGCGAGTATATTCATGAGAGTCTTCATGGTATTGATCATAAGATACCGGAGGAAAACATCATGAAATATGTGACGGCAGACTTTGATAAACACGCCGCTGATAAAGTGGCTATGGTAAGTAGTGTTGATAGCATTGATGATATTAATGCGTACATTATAATGTGAATTATTTGAATTGTTACAAATAAATACAGACTGAGAGCGAGTCAAAATACAATGATAACGGAGGCGTAACCATGATTTGGAAGTTATAGGGGAGGGGGAGGTAGACATTTGCTTTGCCCGTTTTTGCCGACAAGCACCGTACATTTACCGACATAACAAACAAACGGGCGCGTAGAGAGCGAACATTTGTGGCTATATCTTGCCTCACGTCCCGTACGGAATAAACCGTATATAGCTATCGTATCATTAATTGGTTTGAGCATGCGCACTTGAGTTACGGGACGTCTAGCCAGACATTGCCACATTTGTTCTATTTTGCTCTGATTTGGCCGTAATTTGAGCCTACATTTGAGCTCTCTGAGGAATTTCAGATTTAAGTTGGTTAAGTTTAGATATTGGCATCGAAAGTAAGTTAGCAACCACAATACCTCACATTCGAATAGGACATCCTCAACATGAAGCTAGGTCTGTGGCGCGTTTTTCTTTTAATAATGAGTGAAAGAATAACTTTGATTACAAATTCACGCGAAGAGAACGAAAAACTTTACCCCATGTTGAAGCTTATTGATCAAAATATTGTTCAAATTGAAGACCAACTTCAATGACATAAATTAATAATGATATTGATTCGATG
This sequence comes from Ophiura sarsii, assembly GCA_035610835.1. NCBI lineage: Eukaryota > Metazoa > Echinodermata > Ophiuroidea > Amphilepidida > Ophiuridae > Ophiura > Ophiura sarsii. The sequence goes on along the minus strand of CM069442.1, from coordinate 11,415,778 downwards.
AAACATACACATTCTGAATATATGCCTTAGGTTTGTTTACGACATTATTATATACCCCCACTCAGGTGGATGGTATAACCGGTCGTTCCTACACCTATGCTCAGCTCAAAACTTTGTTCACCAAATGTGCAAGTGGTTTAGCCAGACGTGGGTTCAAACAAGGAGACGTCCTTTGCATCTATAGCCCGAATGTACCAGAATATATCATAATGGTTGGTGCCGTATTGACGATGGGTGGAACGGTGACCACTGTGAATCCACTGTATACGGTTGGTAAGTTTGAGCCCTTTCATTTTGTTTCACTGCCTTAACACTTTCCACGCGGCAGGCGGATGCAGACGACATTGCAAATGATCACAAAATGTTTCAAAAATGTCAGAATTATTGAATTTCATTACCATATTTGGAATCACCATGAGAAATGCATTGAAATAAGTACAAACCTGCCTGGTATTGGTTCAATAATCCTTGGGTAAAACTATAGCCGCGTGGAAAGTGTGGAAAGCATTGACCCTATGGTCAATCAATGCTTTTGTTTTCAGGCTGTTAGTCCACTGTCAGTGCTTTAGGGCATGACCACTGGACTACCCAATTTGGGATGTGGAGAATTTATGACCGGCCAATTGCCTCGGTATAAAGAGATTAGGCAGCGAAACATAATGTAGCTGCCGTAATACACAAGCAACAAAAGTCCAGGACCAGGCTGTTTGAGGTTGGCTAATTCAAAATAGATAATCGGTACCAAAAATCTGAGATATACATTAAATGAGCAAATTTCTTCTCCGCAGTTTAATACCTCATTCAACAAAATCGAATGGATACTTTTTAAGTTATGGTGATTTCAATGACCGGGCATAACAACAGCAAAGTTGCGCTATAGGTATAGGAAATCATTGATTTGTGTGTGATTACGCACTGAAAATGTGTATGTAAAGATAGCAAAGACTTTCATTCTTCACAGCTAGACACACCCTTTGTCCCGCTAATTGCGGTTATCACTCCAGACCCATTCATCCAGTTACTTAGGTGGCTCGTTCAGATAGCACAGAGTTATGACAGTAATCACACACAAATCAATGATTTCCTATACCTAGTGCAACTTTGCTGTTGTTATGCGCGGTCATTGAAAAAAAAGTATACTTTTATATACAACACATTAATAATTTCATGATAAAGGGTTGACACCTGAATGCACTACTCCTACACCAGCTGACACTGCATGGAGCCAATGTAGCAATGGCCTACACATAACCCCGGACATAACCCGACACAGTTTTGGCTGAAAAAGAATATTAACTGATGACTGGCTGATGACTGGCAGCACCGACTATGTCCCACATAGCCAGTTCTGGCTGAAAAAAATCATATAGAGGATCGACATGTTCACTTTTGACTTTCCTTGGGCGCCCTCTATTTTGAAATATTGGGCATAGACACTTCTGACAGAGAAAATATATAATACGTGTACATGCTATTAAGCATGTACACTATTAAAATAGTGGACTTTAAACTCATTTTAGCCCAATTTGGACATGGACAGTTCTGGTTCTAAGCCCTCGATATATATAGATTGAACTAAATTGGTGTCCGTAAACGGGCTGGCACTTTCATTGTAATATATTAATTATATCCCCTTTTCAGATGAACTAAGGCAGCAGTTGGAAGACTGTGAGGCCACAATTATTGTAACGATTCCACAGTTTGCCAACAAAGCAAAAGAAGCCAGAAAATCATTTCCTGATATCAAGGTAACGAACGGCAGGGGTAACGGTTTACGTAACCATATTTAAAGTTGGTTTCAGTTTTGATTTCAATACATTTCGAAAATTCAACTGGGTCTCCAAATAATTCAAATAGCTGATGAAAGAAAAGATTAATTCATGTGAGTTCAACATCATGGCCACAGTAGCTGCTGCTTCTTCTAGCATGGTGTTGATCGACGCCTTCATTTGACGTACCCATCTAATCGGATTACACACTAATGTGATATGATCATGATGTTTATGATTATGGGCATTTGTGGCGCAGTGGGTAGAGCAACGGACTCTTAATCTAAAGGTTGTGGGTTCAAGTCTCGCTGTGGTCAACATGTTGTGCTCTCGAGTAAGGCACTTTACCGCAATTACTCCTCTCTACCCAGGTGTATTTAAATGGGTACCGGCATTCTTCAGTGCTGGGAAGGTAATATACTCGCGGTGGAGGAGGTGTAGCGAGCACCACACAGCAATATTATAAAAAGGAGTGAGTCTAGCCAGGGATTATATAATTATGGGATAGGTCACTCCTCAGACAAAATTTCGCCTACTAAAACCAAATTCACGGGTGAAGGTTTTATAGAGGGCGCATTATCATGGTCGTAGCAAACCAGACGACATGACGTGTGTTGGGTTTTTTTCGGCTCAAAACATGATTTGTGGCACAGAAATAGTACATCAATGGTAAAAAAAGCTGATTGTGATTTAGAGTAGAACTGATTTGCTTTGATGATGGCAGAATTTAGTTCTTATATGACACGAAACATTCAGAATTGGTTATTTGAAATTAATTTACGTAGAACAAAATACGAATTTTAAATTGTGGATGGCTTCGTCTGGCAGTGACAGAGGAGGGGCGTGGCGTTATTTGCATTTAATGAATATTGTAATCAGATCAGTTGGGAAGGACGCCAGATCGCGACGATCAAATCGTGTGAGGTCATGAATAGTCATGGCTGAATATTCATTCACAACGAATGATTGACAGTTTACGCTTAACTTCCGGGTGAAGGACTGATAGAATGCGCTATACTGTGAACCAAATCTAATTTTGGCAGTCATAGCCCTGGTCTAGCCCTATCGCTTTAAAAGAGAGATGGGCACTCCGTTCCTGGAATTACAGGATCGACCGCCTTTACCTTTACCTTACTCTATTTGTAATGATTTCACAGGAAATATACGTATTCGGTGAAAGTGAAGATTGTGCATCGTTTACTGACTTGGCAACAGATGATGGTTCTGCATTTCCTGACAATGTTGTCATTCAGATGGACGATGTAGCTTATCTTCTATACTCAAGTGGTACTACTGGACTTCCTAAGGGTGTTATGCTGACACACAGGAACATTGTCAGTAATATGTTTCAAGCTCTAAGGTAACTTTAAATGTGTAACTTCTAGTCTACCACATTAAAGATGCGACGTCTCGTCGTCTGACCATATCCATTAACCCTAACTCTAGTACTCCACACGGCAACAGATTTGTTTTCCGACCCCCAACATTCACCAGAAAGGTCACCCCGACACCTCCGAGATTTGAACCACGGACCTCAAGCACCAGGGCCCAGAACCTAGCCACTACACCACGGCTGTCAGTCGACACTCGGCTAGTATATTCGCCTCGTTATATAGCCTGTGTCCGTTTTGTAGCCCAAAACAGGCACGCCGGGTTATAAAAACATTTTCCCGTTAAGTTGCCGTGTGGTGTAGTAGAGTTAGGGTTATGGAGATCAGGGAACAATTAGACTAACGAGTATGCAAGTGAATTTGTCCTACGAGTACCAAGTTTCATCCACTATACTAGGGTGTATCAGAATGAACTGTACCGTGTTTCTAAAATACATAAAAAAATACAAATGATTATTGTTTTATATTTAAACACCTGCAATATAAAGATGAACATGTTACCTATGTCATATGATAATTTCATTGAGATATCTCTTTTTGTTCCCGTGTGGCATGACATAATCGAAAATAGATGAAAAACGTGTTTTTAATTTAAATCAATCCACTCTACCACTACCCCCAACATTTCAAACAATGTAGACCACACCACATAAGCAATATTTATCTCCAAATTTCACCCACAAAAGTAGGATAATAATAAATAGTTCTACAAGTGATGTGAACAATTGAGATATGGCAACCAAATATAAACCCTGTCCTATGGAAGGACGGATATCTCAGGTAGGGTTAGTAATTTCACAGATTTTTTAAATTGATTATTTCAACCAAAAATTGAAATGTACCATCTTTACCAGAAAGTCTGTATTTTCCATCAGAAATGTCCGATTTTCAAAATTTAAAATTCTTATGAAAGCTAGGCGTTTGTGCAAGATATACATGAAAACGATTTGAACAATATCAATCGAATTCATACCGTAATAAATCTTACTGCCTCGGTACATTTCATTCTGATACACCCTGATTTTAGCAAACAAAAGATAGTTAATCACGAGGACTCAAAGTCGACTTTGGGCCAAACATCTGATCCTATGCATCTTTTGATTGTCATTCAAAGAATATAAGTCGCCAATTAGTGAATTTTTCGGTACCTTTCAACTCGATTGAGAGTGCCAAGGCAAAATTGTTAACACTTTGAAACTAAATTATATTTACAAATATCAAAAGAATATCCGGTATATACTAGTATAGTATAATGTGGACAATGATGACTAACACATTTTTTGAAATGAGAACATTTTACTTCGGTCTCTGGGTAGACTAGAATTATCTTCTTTCAGTAAATATTAACGTTAAAAAACAACAACATGTGCTTTCATCGGATTCGAACCGGCAACCTTTGTATTACTAGAACAAGGCTCAAGCAAACATTTTCGTTCCCCCTGTAGTACTCCAGGTGCTATGCCGTATGATCCTGACACTGACGTTGCACTAGCTATGCTACCGTTTTACCACATCTACGGAGGTGTGCCAATTGGATTAGACAGTCTCAAAATCGGTATAAAAATTGTTACGCTTCCAAGATTCGAACCGGAAGTTTTTCTGAAGACATTGCAAGACTACAAGGTATGTTTCTTTCAAACATCGATTCAGTTGCATGTCATGACATAAATTGCTCAATTGCGCAATTAAGTCGGTCTGGTAAACCTATTGTTATCAATTACTACGAGAGGATTGCCCAGTGCGCGTGTACAACCAGGCAATCATATTTAAATTCGGGGCGTTTACGAGCGGTACTACTTGCTAACTGCATGGGTGAGTTTCCATTATGTTGTAGCCGGTTGGTTGCACACGAGAATTATGTTATACAGCTTTGATGGAAGGCGAATATTTAAATTTGGTGCCGGTTTTTAGGGCACCAATTCACAATAATTTATAGCGCTGCTAAACGGGCCTTGTAGCCTAATGGGTGACCTTTCAACGATTTAGATTATTGAGGGGGCGTAATCGGGAGTTCATAATTATGTTTGTTCTTTAGTGTAATGCATTCACCAGGGACATCCAAATGGAAAATTGAACATGTTCTATGACTTAGACGGTTCGACAAGATTTTACACTAATTTCATGACACCGACACCCAATAAAATAATCCGGATAGGCATTTAACCTCGGTCATCATGCTGTGTAGGCCTATTGGAAATGAGACTTTTGAAAATACTTTTCAAAAATTCAGCTGGGATACCATCAATACCACATCCTTTGTTTTTCTTCAGTCTCTTAATCTCTTGGAGATTACTTCACTGTCAGTAATCTTGTCATTTAAAGCATCACAGTTAACGCCAGGTATTTCAATATCATTATTACTCCTTAATTGACTCTTAAACTCTTCGTCAAAAGAGTCAACTTATATACCACCGACTACGTCACTATGTAATACCACCGACTATACGTCACTATGTAACACCACTGACTATACGTCACTATGTAATTCCACCGACTATAATACGTCACTATGTAATACCACCTACTATAATACGTCACTATGTAATACCACCGACTGTACGTCACTATGTAACACCAATGACCATACGTCACTATGTAATACCACCAATTATACGTCACTATGTCATACCACCGACCAAACGTCACTATGTAATACCACCGTCTATACGTCACTATGTAATACCACCGACTATAATACGTCACTATGTAATACCACCGACTATACGTCACTATGTAATACCAATGACCATATGTCACTATGTAATACCACCAATTATACGTCACTATGTAAAACCACCGACCATAAGTCGCTATGTAATACCACCGACGAATATTATGGTTTATTATACCTTTGTCAACAGATAACCATAGGATACCTTGTTCCTCCACTGTTGCTCTTCCTGACCAAACATCCGATTGTGGAAAAATACGATTTGTCCGCGTTGAAAGATGTCATTTGTGGGGCAGCCCCGCTAGGTGGCGAGTTAGCAAAGGCTTTTCAGAAGCGACTGAATGTGCCCTACATTCGACAAGGTTAGTTCGAAATTGGAAAATGGATCTCACTGCAAAGATTGAAATGATTATGGTATATTTTGCAGTATATTTTCAAGATTCAACTTATCCGTTTATTTTTATTACATGTTTAAAGAATTAGCTTGAATCCCTAATTTCATGTTACCCGTAATAAGTTAAAATGTATGTTCTTTCACTATGTCAGGATACGGACTTACCGAAACATCACCAATTCTTTCTATTGGAATACGAAGCCAAGGTAGACCTGATTCGGCAGGAATTCTTGTATGTAACACAACGGCAAAGGTATTGCAATTACCATTATTCTCAAATTGAGATAACACTTTAATATCGTTTGAAGGGTCGAAAGGTCAAATTGGTTTTGACCATAACTTGGAACACAATTGATGCCAAATTAATGTCACAAGCCTTAATCTTGAGAACCATCCATTCCAACACTCATGTAGTACGACACACAACACTTTTAAGTATAATGATAAAACCTGTAGCCCGCATGGAAAGTGTTAAAACACTATGCGGGCTCTAGGTTTTACCATTTTTATACAAAACACAAAACAGATTGTTCAGAAACCTTTCACAACTTCCATGGTCTATCTCAAGGATTACTGAACCAATACTAGGAATGTTTGTACTTAATTCAATGCATTTCTCATGGTGATTCCAAATATGGTAATGTTATTCAATAATTTCGACATTTTAAAAACATTTTGTGACATACGCCTGCCGCATAGAAAGCGTGCAAGATAAAACAGTTAAACAACAGTAGGGGATATTCAATTCTTTTGAATTTTAACTTCATAAGTTTTAAATAACGTGACAAGAATTTAAAAATGTCGTTTCTGTATTTTGTGTGTGCACAAGATTGTCGATGTCACATCCGGTAAGACACTACCCACTGGTGAGGAAGGTGAATTATGGGTGCGAGGTCCACAGGTCATGAAAGGCTACCTGAAGAATCCAGAAGCAACGGCACATTGCATCGATGAAGAGGAGTACTTTCATACAGGTTGGTATCATAGCCCTTTATACTTCATTCCATGCGCCGTCTCTAATTATAAATGTTTCAACATAAAAGATGTCGTAAAGATTGCTACATTTTGGAAAATATCACGCCGAATCATCCGCTGTGTTTTTTTATATGGGAAGATTCTTCCATCTAGAGCAATGCAATGTCAGGTACAATGGCCCTCATACGAGTTTAACACTACAGATGCAACTAGTGTGCTTGATATTTGGAAAACAAACCTGAGAAGTACTTTATATTAAACTTTCAGGTTTTTATGCGTATAACATGTGTATACAGGGTCGCACTGCTGTGTGTATTATAATTGTACCATCATTCTGTATTGAGTTTCTGACGAGTGAGGACCTAACGGTCCTTACAAAACAGATCTGTAAAACCATGTAACAGGATCAAGTTCATATTTCATATTGTATTAAGCTCCCTTACTGGTTGAGCACTTTACCATTTGGATGATTTCATATCTATTTTGGATTATCATTATGTTATTAATTATGTTTTAAAAACACAGCATTATTGTTTTTTAAAAGAAGAATGACGCCCTCTGGAATTTGATGATACGAATAAGTTGTTTGTTATGTTTTGAAAACACAGCGATAAAAAAGAGCCTTTCGAGAGGGTATTTTTCAGAGAGAACCATGCGCCCTCTAGAGAGGAATAACAGAAATACTACGATATCTGTTGTGTTTTGTACCGATACCGCATCAAGATCGACTCTTTATATAAACTAGAGAATTTCCACGATGCTGCCATTTGTTAGATTGTGATGTCACAGGGGCAAATAGCATGTGGCAGCTACTGTAATATTACCTTTACATATGGCTGAGATTCAAGTGCGAAGATGTCCTATCTGTTATAGCTGCCCTGTGTTACTTTTAGTTTATATCAATGGGTCTGCTATAATAGACTACCGCGTATTATGATTATGATGACATCTGGCAGCTACTGCAGATAAATCTTTGTTGCTCTAAACCCCCGATATATCTTTTTCTATATCTAGGTGATATCGGATATTTTACTGAGGACGGGCATTTGTTTATAGTTGATCGATTAAAAGAGCTCATCAAATACAAGGGATCCCAGGTAGGAAAACAAAATAGGAGTAGGCCTAACTGATGAATCCATCTATTTAAATATTTTGGGCTTTCATAGCTTATATGTTATATCTTGAAGTCAGTCATACAGGGTGAGTCAAAAAGACTGCAATAGTGGAAAGAAGCCATTTTGTTTTCAAAACCAAAATGAATTTTTTAAAATTTTAAACGTTGCAAGAATGATGTATTCAATCCTAACTTTGTGTGAAAAAATGAAGTCGATCGCATTTTTCGTTTGTTTTTGGTGACCCTCTTTGCTGCACAACCAAATTTACCTGTTTGTCCACGAGCACTACAGTGATTTTCATTTGAAATTGTACACATTGCATTTTCATACTTGAATATCCCGCCAACAACAAAAAATGGAAAATTTCATTTTTAAAATTTAGAACATTATATGCTTTCATAGCATGGGTATGATTATAATTGATTATGCTAACTCACATGTAAACAAGAAAGGATGCATCAAATTCCAATACCATCACAAATGAACTCAAGTTTCCAAATTTGAATGAGAGGCACATTTTGTATGATGCATATTTTGGGTATCTCATGGACAAACGTGTGAAATGGGTGCACTGGTCAAAAGGTTCACCAAAGGCAAACGGAAAATGATATTGACTTCATTTTTTCACGCAAAGTTAGGATTAAATATATCATTCTTGCAACGTTTAAAAACTTTTAAAATTCATTTTGGTTTTGAAAACAAAATGGCTTCTTTCCACTATTGCAGTCTTTTTGACTCACCCTGTATGTGGTCATGAACTTTTGTTATATACCGTATGTATATTACTGTACTTGTCATTATCAGTTCATGAAATAAATTGTGAAATGTATTTACTTGTTTTTTTATCTTCTTGAATTGTGAATTCAGAATAACAGCCTATTATATAACATGCCACACTGTGCTCATTACATCATGCACGTGACAACCGTTCAGAATATATTCTTAGTATATACTTTTATGGGGTAGAACAAGTAGTTATTGCGATATGCTAATTCGAATCTCAGATGGTAAAATGTAAAAATCGGGACATATAACTGGAATGGTGGCGAGTTTAAAACACATGGCCCTAAGCCAGCGATATTCATACGGTTTTGTCTTCCACTGTTTTTCTCAAATCACACACTTTTCTTTGACATGTGTGACGTCACCTATCGTCCACCTTTTGGTGGTGAGTCAGGGTTTGCACTCGGCTTGTAATTCTACACTCGGTTCTTAATTCTATTTTGAATTCTTAATTGATCGACTATCAACTAGGTTGCACCTGCTGAACTGGAAGCACTATTGCTTACTCACCCTGGTGTGGCCGATGCTGCCGTCATTGGTGTGCCTGATGAAGAAGCGGGAGAACTTCCGAAAGCTTTCGTCGTTTTGAAGGCAAAACTGTCAGAAGAGGATATATGCAAATTTGTATCAGGTAAAACTAGATCAAAATTCCTATTACACAGTGGAGTGATGTTGAAATGTAGACTGATAGAGATGCATTTTACGTGATGACATTTGTCGTCTGGACTTTTTACATGTTCTCACTCCCTTAACACTTTTGGACCTGTGATTTTGACATTTCGCCGGTAATAAATCATCTAAGATTTTGTCAACTGTTGACTATGTGGTCCACTTTCAGGGTTATGAAGGTTAGTTTATGCCTTTGAGGGCATAATTATGTCCTTTGCAGTCTTTTAATTGGACCACAGAGTAAGAAATAGATGTCAAATCACAGGTCCAAAAGTGTTAAGGGAGTGAGAACATAGAAATGATTTAAACAGGGATTTCGATTGTCAAGCTAAAATTCGTCTGCATTTCACTTGGTATAAACTTTCAAGCCTTGATGTAAGCTTTGATGTTATAGTAGACATTGCGTGTGACAACGTGCACTGATGACGGACGTATATGGTGACATTTAGCCTTCTACAGCATATTACCAAGTCTTGTACTTTATCTAGTAAACGGCTAGGCAATGTCTAGTTATCGACGGATGAAACAAAATCAATACTAAATTGATACATTATCGTCCCCCAATATTACATTATTGTTGTCACTGTTTCTTTTATTATCATAGAAAAAGCTGCACCACACAAGAAACTCCGCGGCGGGGTCGAGTTTGTGCAGGCAATTCCAAAGAGCGCCAGTGGGAAGATTCTTCGGAGGCAATTGAGGGGGGAGCCAGAGCGTGAAGTAGAGAACCTTTGAATACATGGTGTTAATTAATCGCTGTGTCATTTATGATTGACATAACAAATATGAATAATTATGTTTTACTAAAATACTATATAGTGGTATGGTTGTTTTTGTTTTACTACTTTAGGCTACAAGGCCCGCTTAGCAGCGCTATAAATTGGTGCCCTAAAAACCGTCACCAAATTTAAATATTTGCTTTCCATCAACCTGGTTGCTATATGACATAATTCTTGTGTGCAACCAACCGGCTGCAACATAATGGAAACTCACCATGCAGTTAGCAAGTAGTACCGCTCGTACACGCCCCTAATTTAAATATGATTGCCTGGTTGTACACGCGCACTGGGCAATCCTCTCGTAGTAATTGACAACAAAAGGTTTACCAGACCGAATTATTAGCTTTCCTAAGCGGGCAATTTATGTCATGAGTCCAATCAGGCTCACTTCATAATTCATTGAATATCGCATTGTTATCCAGGGTTACACCCATTAATTTCTTCACCAGGAGCATGGGGTTATCCAAAATACCAATTGGATTGTAAATGATAGCACGTAGGCCTATAATTATAATACACTGCCATTTCCTCTCGTACTTTGAAGCCCGGTTGATATCCATTTTGTAATTCCCATTGGTTGTAATGTTTTGATTAAATTATTTCGAAAAAAATTCAAAACATGTTGAAATTAAATCGGGCCTATTTCACCCCAAAACTAATCATCTCCAAGTAGTATTTTGTGAATTTTAGTATAGTCATTAATTAAAGTATTCAATTGATTACGTAGCATCGTTCTATTATTTAACATGTAGTATTCGTGAACGAGACTGTTTTGTATCGTCTGTTTCCGGTTCTGTCAAAGGGGAAGATCTCATTTCTCTCTCATTGTTATACACTGTAAAAATGGTGACTTACACTTTACAGAACCATGTAAGACACGTCTTGGCAATAGACATGTCTTCAACAAAAGATAACAAAGAAAACAAAACAAGTGGCTTGCCTGAGGACACTTTGTAAGACATGACTCAATTAAGTCGGTTGTGAGATGTCTTCACTAAGACACAAGTCATGTTTTTATACAAGACATCTCGCAAGAGACAATGTGTCTTCATGCAAGACACTTACAATTTGCAAGACGTGTCTACTGAAGCCACTTTTGAGACACTTGTGTATATGGTGTCTTGCACGACTTGCATAGAGACATAACTTGTGTATTCATGTCTTTTGGCTTCATGTCTTGCAATGTGTCTTCAGGCAAGACACTTGGTTTTTTTGTTTTCTTGTTATCTATTGTTGAAGACATGTCTATTGCCAAGACCTGTCCTACACCATTTTTACAGTGTACATGGGACGTTTTTGCTCATTTTCCTTTGGCAATGAAACAAACTAATATAAGGACAACTTTTTTGAGGATTTGTGAGCGATGAGACTACTAGAAAAGAGTGAAATGAGACAAAAGAAATCATAAAAAATAAGAGAGATGTGATCCGTTTGACCTTTCCTCTATTTACCTGTACAGTAACTCGTATAGGGGATAGGGGGAAGTTCTTTAGAATAGACAGCCTGACCATTGAGCATGTTAACACAATTGGTGACACTAGCGCGGATCTTAACAAACTACACCAAATAACCTTTTGAACACTCCCAATTCTTCCAAACAACATTAATTTACGCAAATATGACGACAGATTTTAAGTATCACACTTATGTTATGTCATATATGCATGCAGCTTCATAGACAATGAACTGATGGAGTTACCCAAATATATACACAGGAAGTAGGCCTACCGACCATATTATAGTCTTTCATGAATAAAGATATACACAGGGAAAATGATGACCATTTTCAAAGTTATCGGTGGAAGTACATGTTCACACAGACCTTTCTTCATGACCATGATGATGGCTTAATTATTGTAAGTGACCAGTCACGTCGTCAAAAAGGACATGTTTGTCGGCTAACACAGTTTTGAGATAGAGGCCAATTTATTTGGTGAAATATAGAGAAAATAATAGGAAAGAATATGCTTCTTCAATTCACATCCTGTGATTACAACGACCAAATTAACTTCAAAATGGTATCATTCCAAAGCTTGAAATGTGCTCTGATATTCCTTATCGATTACCGGTAGTCATGGTAGTGCAATTGGGGGATGCATGCGCAGGTTGGACAGTCGGCCGTATTGTTCCGATGGATCAATACGCCACACACACGCTACCTGTCATACTCTCCCCCGTATGGAAATGTAAAATGATAAAATGAAATTGTGACTTTACCTTACATTTTTTATTGTCACTTCTTCAATATTCGACCGATCCTAGCGTGCAATATCTCATATTAAAGAAGATAAATTTTTCAACAACTATATAATTTAATATTTTTAGGTAGGGTATATATTTTTAGAGTTAAAAGTCCATTTATTACCTGTATAGTTACTTTTTTTTGATGACTGTAGAACTTGATAGACATGTTATTTTAATTTTGTTATTATATTTTTAAATCGTGGTGCATGGTGCATTGCTGGCCGACTACGATTTCTCCTCTTAAGCGATTCAATCAGGTGTAAATAACGTACACACAAAAATGACTCTTCCACACTCCTACCGGCTTCCTCCATATACTTAATTAACGTACCGTTGATTATTAATTAAGACATGCTAACCAATGCTCTCACTTATTGACGAGAGATATTGGAAGCTATATCATGGATACCCATAGTGTGCTTATCGGACTAATTTTGTATCTTACGACCAATGTTTGTAAGTATTCATATTAACAATAATTTACAATTTGTTTAAACTTGTAAAAAGGCCTACGCTATTAAACTTGTATCTAACTTGTTTAAAGCCAGATATAGATATCTGTAAACTAATTAGTTTAATCAGTTCCAAATTGGCGAGAAATATTCGGTTTTGATCTCTACTCGTGCTTTAGTAATCCAAGCGTAAGAGCGCGTTTATGGCAGCACGCACGCGGATTACGTAGCACGTATGCGTCACGCTAATGAATTCGCAGTGCGCTTGTTGCCTTGTGTGCGCCCGCACCTTCTATATTCATTCGCTGCTGTAAGGAGGCTTCGCCAATTTAGAGCTGATCAAACTATAACTTAGTTATTCCATTATTTATATCAAACCAAAATTGACATCAGAAGATAAGCACGGACGGGGACCACTCGGCGGTTGGCAGACGGGTTGTATTTGGTGTTAGTCAGAAAAAAGTGCAGGGGGCTGTCAACTCACAAAATTATATGAACTGTTACAGTATCAAGCCCTGTAATTTTTGAACTATTAATGTGACGTACATAAAAGTATACATTTTGGAGAGGACATAATGAGTCAGAGAATTTATTTTATCAAATTTCAATTACAATTTCGATTTTTTTAATTTTGGCTAAAAAATCCTTTGCTGGCTCAAAATGTGTGGTCAACGAAGCAAAATCAGTTTTTGGTAAACAATTCCGAAATTGCACCAAAATCATCTAAAGACATCTCGGAAGGTTGTTGTTGTTTTAACATAAACATTTTTAGCTTTAAAAATGTTGACAGTCATGTAATGCCAAACCCCATTTTGTCCCCTAATCAATCGATAAGGTTTGACTTTTAATGTCAAAACTAGCTTGCAATTGTCTTTAGAACAAATTAAGCTAATTCCATGAAGTCGTTACAATAGAAGCCACCATTTTCGCGTTAACATGGTTAATGTGCATCAATACACTGCAAAAAGGTTGCTTAAACATTTACTCAACATTTTACACAACGTTGTTGAAGTATGCAACCGCTCAACAGTTGCGTAAAATTTACCGTTGGATAACATGTTTTCACCAAGAGTTGAACAATTCCAGTTACTCAACAGTTGCACAATTTTCATTACACAACAGTTGGGTATTATTAATTAACCATTTGTTGGGCATTTTAATACCAGCTGTTGCTTAATTTGTGAATTGTTGTCATTATATATTGAACATTTTTGTATATTAACACGGGGTAGGCAAATAATGGGAATTCTGGGCGATGCAGCAGAGCTACGTACATCACTTCCTCTCGGTAGTGAACCGGTAACTTGTAATGTGAATTCTGGGCGATGCAGCAGAGCTACATACACCACTTCCTCTCGGTAGTGGATGTGTAATTTCTTTTAAAATGTTATTTAACTATATACATAATATCTTACATCTCTTATCATTGGTGTTTTTTATTGTACTGATTCTTTTATTAAAACAGGCATAGCTCCTGATATAATTGATCGATTTCATTGATTCCTTTTGTCATATGAGCGGAATAAGTTGCTCTTTGAATACGTGCCTCATTGGTTTGTCAAATTTGTTTGGTCTATTTTTAAACAAATATTCATTCTAGATCAACTTCTTTTTGACTCGCCCTGTATATGCCGTATAATACAACCGTTCCCCAAATTCTGAGAAGATCCATCACGAACGCAATTAGAATCGAGAATTTAAGCAACAGTTGATCAATAAAAAACACATGAGTAAATCTTAACATATATATAAGTTGCGTGATTGCCTGAGACAAATACTCAACAATTGCCCAAATTGAAACAATTAACGCAATATTTTAGCAACAAAATGAGTTTTGACCGGGGGTTTCCCCAACTTGTTACTAAATTGTTTTGCTCAACGTTGGGTAGTTTTTACTTTTATACAACACCTAGATGTCTACATATGTTGAATAAAATGTAATCAACCATTTACCCAACAGATGATTAAACGCAATTAAGCAACGTATTTTGCTCAACATTTTAGCAAGTGTAGAGGCATATCTTATTTAACCTACACGTATTATTAGCATAACGAAGGCATTGATTCCCTTTATGACACCGCGTCATGACAATGCGAGAACTGAACGACCATATAATCGATCTATTGTCAAAATAGAGGTACTCTTTCAACATTAATTGTTTTAAATATCGATTCGATTGATTTTAACTCTATTAAGTAAATTAATTTACATTGTAGTATCATTTTCATTACATTGTATTGATGTAAATAGATCACGTTACTTTAATCGGCTTTATGAAATAAACAAATAAACAAATATATAACAAGTTTGGTAAGACCAGCAGTAAAAAAATGGGCGAACCACTGTGGTGTGATCAACAAACAGCGAGGTTACATATTCAAATTCGCATCAAAGTGCGTGGTGTGCGCATTATATGACGCGTACGAGTGAGATTAGACATTCTTAAACGCATATTATGTGATCTTTTCTATTCATGATTTTTTTTAGAAAATAGATTTTATTGCAGATTTACATTTCTGAGAATAAATCATGAATATATTCTGAGTTACAGAGCGATACGATTCCTAATTACTTCTCACTCTAAATTCAGTCTAAAATTATGATTTTGAAGTTATTAGGAATAGTATTGCTCTGTAACTCTGAATATATTTATGATTTATGATCAGAAATGTAAATCTGCAAGAAAATAGACTGTCTAAAAAAAATCATGAATAGAGGACGCCCCCTGAAAAAGATCAAACGTCTAAAACATTTAAACATCTATTTGTTCCATAACACACTTCAATGCGTCTACTGCGATTTTCCTGCATGCTTATGGCGAATTACGCCAACGCATGGCGTACTCACGACAAGGGATGGTGTGGGTAATTCAATACTAACCTGGGTAAAAGTTGACAAATGTGATTAAATGTTACACATTTGATAAAAATTAATGTCTAAAGTATGAATTATTAAAAATGAAAATAAATGTACCATGTACCCATGTTATATTGTCTGACATAAATGCGTTCGGTAGTATTATGTTTTGTGCAGAACATCCACCTGCGGCGTCGTTGTTCCACTTAAAATAATACTACCGTATTCTTTTTATAATTATAGTACTAGTATTATTTTATGTTAGACAATATAACACGGGTACGGTCTAAAAACAATACCTTTATTCTCTAATTTTAAAAGCACGCCGCGTATGATAGTTATTTGGTTCTTATTGGTTTGTAACCGTAGTAACTATCAAGAGAGTATGAAGTTGATTAATCCGATGGTAATAGTTGTTTTAGACCAGCACATTTGTGTAATTATTATTTTATTAAATGTTCTAAAACATATAGGGCCGTATTCTCGTACGTAGTTAAGCACGGTTTTAAGCTAAACACGCGTGTAACTTTGACTTTAGACACAGCGTTTAACTAAACGCAATTCTCGTACATTTGTTTTACTTAGACACGCGTCTAACTCGCCGAAATGTGTCTAACTTTAAACATGGGTACGGCAGTCAGCACGCAGGTATCGCTTTCAATGAGTGACCTTGCCAATTTCTAACCCACGCAAAGATCGATTTCAGGATGTCAACCTTGCGCTAAAACCTTATGAGAAGTTTGTTTTCCCTGAATTAATTGAGGTAGGGTTAACTGGCAGCCATGATGGCGAAGTAGGTGGATTGTTCGTAATTTTCTCTATAATATGATGCCAAATCTGACATATTTGGTCCACAAACAGTGATTTTATCGCTAATTTGAGAATTTAACAACTTTCGTGACTTTGCTTCTTGTAACCATTCACTTGACCGGACTAAAATTCGTACGATATTTTAAGAGCAATTTCCGTACTAACGGAATTTTAAGCTTTAATTTCATATCAAAAACATTGATGCCCGACTTCTTTTTTGATAAGAAAAACCGAGTCTGATTTTCACCGATTTTCGGTCAGAAAACGAAACATACGATCCCCCGTTAGGCCTCGCCAACTTGATTTTTAGTTTCCCGTAACCCGCCCGCGCTTCATTTTCATGCCCGCGTTTGAATTTTTTATTATTGAAATTTTGGAAAAAAATACCGTTTTTGCAATGAAAACGTCCGAATTCATGCATTTTGTGTGATGAAATTGTATAAAATGATTTTGACGAGAAAAAAATATCTTATGAAATTGTGCAGAGCAGAAGGATCGATTTCGAACCCGGACCTCTCGTTCTCCAAGTTTAGTGCGCGTTTAACTAAACTCGTGCACCGACTGTATGCCTTGAATGATCATCAACCGTGCCCGCTGCAAGTTGACATGCGGATCGTGTAGTCTTTAAAAGTACCGTGTATTTAAGGCTTTCGGTCGATATCTATTGTAACTCATTAGGGCCACAAACATAAATACCTGTATACAATCAACGCAGGACCACTCTGGGAACGAGATTTGCAGAGTTTAAAATCGTGTTTTGTTAAACACGTCGTTTAAAGGATAAACTCACGTTTAAGTTAGACACGCATTTAGTTAAACACGGTTTTAAGCTAAAACCATGTTTAGTACGAGAATACGGCCCATAATATCTATCATTTCAATTTAAAAACAAGTCATTTTTAATGTCATAAGTTATGACATTTATTAAATATTTGTGAAATTTTGTAAATATCGTCTGCTGACGACTGCCGCGTGGAAAACGTTAACCCCCTGAGGTCTACCTGTCTATCTTACAGTGGTTCTGATTGGTTTATTACAAGATGTACTCATATGAATAGCCAATTCAAATGCAGCTTGTAAAATGTTTCACTCCCATCTTTATCAGGGATACAATTATTCTAACAATGTCTCTCATTGGTGCAATAAATGATGTATCCATCTTTTTAACCAATCGGCCGGTAGTTGTCAGGGGGTTAATGATGAGGAGACAATTTCGTCACCGTACTTGTTACTGCATGTTACTTATATTTTTTTAGATTTATTATTAATCAAACATTGCTTATGTTTGTAAAGCCGATCGATTTTGGTCTGTGTTTTGAAAAACAATAATTAGTCATATATATAAGTTAAACTTCCAATACTATACCGACATCATAATCAATAATATCAATACTGGTTCCGGATTTTAATTAAAACGCAACGCAATCCATGAAATGTGGTTTGATGATTACGCATGAACTTGAAAACACGTACTAAACATGCTTATGGCTTTTCAATTCATTTCTTGAACAGTTGAAACCACGTTCTAAATAGGCTAATACTATAGATATGGCTTTTCAATTCATTTCCTGAAAACACGTTGTGTAAATAATACAATTTTCAACATTTTAACTTGCTCCGATTTTTACAAACGATATCTCAAATTGTTCGTCTGATCTCAACTACTTACCTAAGGTTCTATTTTTTTTTGGCGCCTAAATCGATTTAATGACATTTGAGAGGGGGTCTTAGGTTAGTAGTTTACCCCCTCTCAACTACTAACCTAAGACCCTTACTTTTTCGGCGCCAAAATCGATATAAATGATGAACTCTCCTCCTCTCTCAATCAAATACTAACCCAATATCCTGGTGTATCCAAAACTGATTTAAGAGGGGGTCTTAGATTTTGGGTCTTAGTTTTTGGGTCTTAGTTTTTGGGTTTTAGTTTTGGGGTCTTAGTTTTGGGGTCTTAGTTTTTGGGTCATAGGTCTTAGGTTAGTAGACACCCGTTTTTACCGCCTCCTGTGGTAGTTTTTGTGCCTTATACAGTGTCAAATGTCAAGTTCCATAGGGGAGACGGGGCGAGTCCGCCCACCACGTGTTTCTCATCACGTGACTGTTGAAAAAGTATCAGACAGTTGTAATTTGGTTGCAACGATCATAGTAAGGTAACTAAAGTGCTCAACAAAAGAAAGTCATACACTTTGGTTAGGTCCTTTAGTGTAACTTCCGATTATATTTTGAACAAACAGACTTAATAGACATTTGGATGAATCTTTCCGGCACAATTTGATACCAAAGTTGCCACCTAACAACAAAGATAAACCATGATTAGCACAATTTAAAGAAAATTAGTCACTTTTCAAAAGTCACATTTTCAACGAAAATGAAAATGTGACTTTTGAAAAGAACTTCTGTGATGGCCTTCCACACTGGTCTTTCAAGCATGCAGTTGTTCATGTCCTGCCAAGTTAGTCCTGTATCCTCTGATAAAAGCTTGATGTAATTCTTTCGTGGTAGTCCTCTAGTCTTGTGTCCATGCTTGGGTTGCCACATGAGAACTTTGGACACTGTTTCCTCTTCCCTTCTGTCTCCTCCGTATTAGCCTCTCCGATATTGGTAGCAGATTCTCATATAGATCTTTGTTGGTGGTGTGAGATTGCCATGATACATGTAGTGCTTTCTTAAGAGGCGAGTGTAGCAACCATCTAGCGCTTTTCTCAGTTTAGCTGTAAGTGTTTAAGTCTCGGATTCAACAGTGGTGGTAAACAGCTTTATTTTCAGGTTTATTGGGAGTTTACTGTTCCATATTTTTGTCATGCTGTTACAGGCTTTCCAAGCTTGAGCCTTTCTTATGTTGAAATCGTGCTCACTACCAGCAATCCAGGCACCAAGGTATTTGAAGTTTTGGACAATTTTAAGATCAATATCATTCAGTGTTTTAATTGGTGTTGGAGCTTCTTTGTACAGCATTGCCCTTGTTTTTTTGGCGTTCATCCCCAGACCCACTGTAAGCGCAGCTGCTTCCACCAGATGTAGTAGTTTCTCTGCATCCCGTAGATTGCCAGCAAGGAGAGCAATGTCGTCTGCGAAGTCGTCAAGGTCTGTAATTGTCTGCGGCCCTATTCTCCTACTTTGCCTGGAAACGAGTGTGAAGCCCAGTTGCTCTTCTTTTCCTGCTAATGCCTTCCTCAGAACATAGTCTAGGATGATTATGAACAAAAACGGTGCTAGTGAATAACCCTGAAGAACCCCTGCTTGAATTTCGAAGTCCTTAGTGATGCCATCTTAAGAAGTAACATGTCCTTTGGTTTGTTGGTATGTACATGTATGTCCAATGGCAGCCACTAGCCTCTCTGGTTCACCATAGGCTCGTAATATATCCAACATCTTACCACAATGGACGGTATCAAATGCTTTTTTGAAGTCTATGAAGACCAATGCTGCAATGAGGTTATTGTTGTTCTTAATTTCCTCTACTATCCTTCTTAATGCCATAATTTGAGACACTGTTGATCTACCTGGGCGAAAACCATTTTGATTGATTTGTAGAACCGGGTCTAGGTGAGGGCGAATTCTGTTAATAAGGAGCAGCCTGTTGTAAGTTTTTGCTACAATGGACGATAAGCAGATTCCCCTATAGTTCTTTCCTTCTCGTAAATCTCCACTCTTTGATTATTTGTAATGCTAACATTCTTGGCCTAAGAGAAGAAAAGACCTATATTGGGTTCTGTCTTTTTGGTCATTTTGAATGTTTTGAACTGTGGAATAAACCTATAAAAAAATCAACAAAAATGACGACAAATTTGGACTATGATGTAATCCCATATTCGCAAACATTGGTGCGGTTAGAACGGGTTTTATGGTCACCTTTAATACTTATTAATAAACAACGGTTTACATTTGTTGTTGTTTTTATAGCGTACGCACTTGATTGTACAGCTATCACTGGAAATTCGTTTTGGAATACTGCCACCGCTGAAACGGAAGCGTGTTACTTCGCAGGCGTCAATTTAATCGAAAAGACATGGGAGGAGGCAGTGGCTCAATGCGATACCGAATTCGGAGGATACCGCTGGTATCTTCTGGAAATCACGGATGAAGTGGAAGAGGAATTCCTCAAAAAATACCTGGAAGATAACTATAGCAACACATTGGATTTCAAGTAGGTTCAAGTGTAAATGTCTTTTTGTTATGTTATAGGCGTAATCAAAACTCACTTGTTAGTTTTTTAATGGACATTATTCATGGTGGAAAGAGTTTTAATTATGTGAATGGGGTTATCATTTCACATGTTATCCACCATATTTCAGTTTCATTATCACTTCGAAAAATGAAATAAGAAGCAATTTATGAACTAAATATCAGACGTAGCAGAAGACTTGTCGCATGGGCACTTGGGAGATACTTCAGGGTGAATCGTGACGTATGCGCAGCTCAGATAATAGCTGAGCTGCGCATAGGTCACAAATTTAACGATATCCCTGAAGTATCTCCCATGAGTGCCATTGCGAAAAGTCTTCTACTACGTCTGAAAATGAGGTCACAAATTCATTCTTATTTCATTCCTTGAATGATAATGAAATTGAAATATAGTGGAAAGCGTGTATTGATAACCCCATCACATAGTTAAAACTCTTTCCACTGAGAATAATGTCCTTAAGCTTCAGAAGACATTCACGTTAAAATCACTGTGGAACCTGAAACATCCCCAAAAGCACGAATTTCTTTCTTTAATTTTTGTACAGTAAAGAGATCGGGCAATTAACGAAAACCCACCACAAAAGGAAGTATTATAATGCAATATGATTATTGGGAATTGGGTTCTTGGTCTTCAATGCAATTGGAAAAGTACTAAAACAAAACAAAAATGGTCTAGATGCACATTTTAATTATTCTGGTGCACATTATAATATGCAAAATTGATTTTAAAATATATATTATTATTTATATTTTTTAGTTATTTTTACTTTTTTTATTTTTTATTTTTTATTTTTATTTTTGGCGAAGGAGGGGGGGGGGGGGGGGGGGGGGGTGGTGTCAGAAAATATATTTCCCCCAAAAAACCAATGGTATTAAATGCAGTTATGTTTATTTTAGCATTTCTATAATTATTACATATTCTTATCATATAGGCCTACACCAAAAAGAGAGCCACAAAAATGTATTTGAATATAAGAAAATAATCAGATTTAATTGAAATTTGATGCAAATTCACCAAATACATGTTTTGAGCCAATTTAATTAAGTATGGTCCCAAATTTTTATTTAATAGTATTACAACTTAACCAAAATACTTTGTAAACACTTGTTTCTATTTGTCTCATTAAAATATTTTTAATAAAATCTCTTAATGATTTTATAACGCACCTTCCATGTCAGTTTTACATTCCATTTATTTACCAAAGAACTTAGGCAAAAGGGCCTAACTCACATTTTGAAGGAAAATCGAACATTTTTTCCAAAAAAAATTAGTTCATTAAATTAGACAAAGGAATGACAAAGTGAAATATGTTATCACCAAATATGATCTACTAAACATATTTGGAGGCTAAAAGAAAAACACGTTTTGCTTCATAACTCAAAAACATGAAATTGTTAGTTAGGCCCTTTTACCTTGGAGGGGCAGAATAGTAATAAAGCAGCAAACTTAAATAACCTGTACTTCAGTAATTATTAAACTAAAAATTGATGACAATTTGAATCAATTTGATTTATATGAAACAAGACCTTTAAAAATAAAATTGTGTTGCATACTGCAATGAGGCCCTTTTTCTGTGGTTATTGTAATACTTTTACAGCACAGTGTGCAGATCACTCATGCAGAAACCTACCAGTTGATTGCCTACATCCTTTTCTTTCAGTAATCCCTCTATTGAATTCAAGTGGTTAAATGTAATAAGGCCCTTTTACCTTGGTTGTTTAGTGAAATGCCTGATGTTAGGCCCTTTCGACATGTTAATATCTAGAAACTGGAACATATTTTGATACATTTTTTTGTTTTAATATATGTAGTTTGATGTATATAATCACATGCGAGCCTAACTCAATTTTGAACATAATGTCAGTTAGGCCCTTTTACCTTGGAGGGGCAGTATGGGACACAGAGTTTTGGTTAATTAAAAAAAAATAATAACATAAACATATCATTTCCCTCATTCTTTTTACATTTTTTGCAATAATATGAAATTAAAAAAAATCTGCAATAATATGAAATTAAATAACATTAATATTTAAAACGATGAGTAATTGTTTGAAGGAATATGGAAATATCTTCAAAAAAGTGATTTTACCATATCTCAAAACATCAAAGTGCCCCATACTTCCCTTTATCGTGGGCTGGCAGTGTTGGTTCTTGATGTTTCTGTTCTAGATTTAGATACATTACAGACTAAAATATATACAATAATTTAGTCGAATTTGACCAACCGGATACTCAGTGTTTACGAATGTTTGATAATCTTTTATTCGTTAAGACAAAATTGTACCTTTCTAATAATTAGAAAGACTTTCACGACGGGAATAAATAACCAGAGAGGTAAACGAGTAACAAGCTTTTTAACCCTGGCCTGAGCATTTTTCTTGAGCCTGGTCCCTTCAAACACCCAAACAAACAAACAAACAAGTAGAAAGGTTTAAACGAGTAACAAGCAGAAAGGCTTAAACGAGTAACACATAGAAAGGTTTAAACGAGTAACAAGTAGAAAGGTTCAAACCAAACGAGTAACAAGTATAAAAGGGTTCAAACGAAAAATAAATAGAAAGGTTTAAAAGAGTAACAAATGGAAGGGTTTAAGGGGGGACTTAGGGAAGACATCAAAACTCGACCGCCCGTTGACCGCCGGTTACGGTCGGTTCCGCCCGGTTCTTTCAGGTCAAATGTTTTACTGGTATATGAATATTCACGCATGCACCACTGAACAACCGCCGGTTGACTTAATGCTGTAACCAGACCAATTTACACTATCAATCTGTTACTTTGCGGTCATAATAGCTCTCTCTATAATCGTTCTATAAAAAAACCCATTCATATACTTTCGGTATTGATTTAAAAAAGTTAATTGAGCTATAAACAGATTGAAAAAGCCAACCCCAGCGAAAATCAATAGCTGTATTGTACTGGTTGTCAACTGAGACTTGAGAACCATTACTTCAAGACTTTATTGCTCACGCGTGTGACGAGGCAGTATCAACCGGTCGTGTTCACCAGAGTGTAACTATTTGACCTCATTATGTGTGTATATTATAACAGACGACACGTTTTGTGAGAACCGGGCGGAACCGGCCGTAACCGGCGGTCACTGGGCGGTCGAGTTTTGACGTGATCCCTTAAGGAAGTTTTTTTGGAATTTTGTGAGTGCTGTAATTATTGAACTTATTAATCAAATGCATATAAAAGTTTACATTTTTGGATGGGATTTGGGTCAGAGAATCCATTTTGGCATCAATTTTGACCAAAAATTGTGTGTTTTTGAGAAAATCACTAAAAATCAATTTGTTTTGGGACAAGCTAACAAAATTGTTTTTGAGTAAAAAATGCCAAAAATTGCTTGATTATAAAGACACTAATCTAAGGACGATTTTCTCATTTTTTTCTTCTAAAGCCGTATTTGTTTCGGTTTAGGTAAAAAAAAAGAGAGAAACGTCCCTAGATTAGTGACATAACATTAGAATCAAGCAAAAATAATTTTGTTAGCTTGTTCCCAAAAAAATTGGTAAACAAGTGAGTTTTGTGATTTTCTCAAGAATTCAACATTTTTGGTCAAAATCGACGCCAAATTTGGATTCTCTGATCCATTTCCTTTCCAAAAATGTATACTTTTGTATGCATTTGATTAATAGTTCAATAATTACAAAACTCACACAAATCAAAAAATTAAATCAAACACTTCTCCCCTTAAACGAGTAACAAGTTGCAAGGTTTAAACGAGTAACAAGTAGAAAGTTTTAAACGAGTAACAAGTAGAAAGGTTTAAACGAGTAACAAGTAGAAAAGTGTAAACGAGTTAAAAGTAGAAAGGTTTAAACGAGTAACAAGTAGAGAGGTTTAAACGAGTAACAAGTAGAAAGTTTTAAACGAGTAACTAGTAGGGGTTTAAACAAGTAACAAGTAGAGATGTTTAAACGAGTAACAAGTAGAGAGGTTTAAACGAGTAACAAGCAGAAAGGTTTAAATGAGAGTCAAGTAGAGCGGTTTATGGACGCACCATTAGATTTTCAGGGGGGGGGGGGCGGTTAAAACGAATAGCATAACAAGTAGAAAGGTTTAAACGAGTAATAAGTAGAAAAGTGTAAACGAGTTAAAAGTAGAAAGGTTTAAACGAGTAACAAGTAGAAAGGTTTAAACGAGTTAAAAGTAGAAAGGTTTAAACGAGTAACAAGTAGAAAGGTTTAAACGAGTTAAAAGTAGAAAGGTTTAAACGAGTAACAAGTAGAAAGGTTTAAACGAGTAACAAGTAGAAAAGGTTTTAAACGAGTAATAAGTAGAAAGGTTTAAACGAGTAATAAGTAGAAAGGTTTAAACGAGTAATAAGTAGAAAGGTTTAAACGAGTAATAAGTATATAGAAAGGTTTAAACGAGTAATAAGTATAAAGGTTTAAACGAGTAATAAGTAGAAAGGTTTAAACGAGTAATAAGTAGAAATAAATTCTTTCCTCTCTGTTATATTCATCATGCGTCAAGAATTGATTATTGGTGGTTGGGACAAAATGACCGAACTACGGAACAGGTTTGGAGATATTCAACGTCCCCGTCAGACTGCTCTACCGTTGGTGTTTACCTCAACTGGAAAGGCGGTTACCCAACTGGTAACACCGATAATGACCCAGTAGATAGAGATTGCGCAACATATTCTGTTGATCATAGGGGATTCTTAGACAGGGAGTGCACGGATACACATTACGCAATATGTAAAACCACACCGGGTAAGTCTATTCAACAGCCATACACATTACGCAATATGTAAAACCACACCGGGTAAGTCTATTCAACAGCCATACACATTACGCAATATGTAAAACCACACCGGGTAAGTCTATTCAACAGCCATACACATTACGCAATATGTAAAACCACACCGGGTAAGTCTATTCAACAGCTTGGCTTTGTTTGAATCTTGTTTCCAGCAGCCTGGTGCTAAGCATAGATGAAAGGAACCGACAATTTGGAACCCGGTAGTATATTTTAACGGAATAAATCGTATTGGAAATTAGAAACCAATGCTTAGCACCAGGCTCCCGGAAACGGGATTCGATTTGTTTTACATTTTAGTCAGCCATTTTTCGTTGAAGAATTATATTTTATATAATTTTATCACGACTGTTTATAGCTGGGGGAACACGTGGTTTTGAAACACATTGAAAAACTCATGAGAACATTTTACCCTAAATTAAGGTCAAAGGTCAATTAAACGCCCACGTTCAAGGATGTTCAACTAGGTAGTTGTAAGGGACATTTTGGTGCATAATTCCCTGTGCCAGCACAATGGGGCCGGAAACTCTTTAGAATGGACCCATGCTCGCAGCTATAAGTCTGATATTCTTTCATAGCCCTAGGAAAGAATATTTGAATCGACGTTTGTTGTACAAAGATGGCTGATTTTTCTGAATCCTATAAAGTGTAAGTTCATACTTGTATTAAACAATTGTAAAAATGTACAAATCCCAGTTTTTATCAAAATTGAGGGCGCAGCCTCCTACACATTACTGAATAAGCCTTTAAGTATATTAGAGTATAGATCCGGACTAGAGCGAAAAGGGAAATAAGGCAAAAACAAAAAATTGTTATGTTGTCCTCCGATTTTTTTTCTTTTCAATTTTTTTCAATTTTTTTTAAAGAAATCAGATTTTTGTCTTCTTCTTCCCCGGGTTTTTTTTTTCAGATTTTTTTTCCCGATTTTTTTTTAAACAGTTTAAACGGCATTGAATATTAAATTAAGTGTTTATAATATATATGTGCGACTCTCAGAGTGATTTCAACTTATTTTTGGCTGAATTTTGAGCTTCCGCTGGTAAAAGAAAATTAAAAAAAAAAAATCCGCCCGCCCGCCCCTCCTCTCTGAAAGCTGTGGACAACATAACAAATTTTTTTTGGCCTAAGAGTAGGCGCGGACTTGGGTTGTCATATCTAGCATATTATGTCGCCCGACATAGGCCTAGTGACTAACTGTTCACGTCAACTTGGCGAATGTTTAACGTTCATATGGTGCATACGAGGTTACGTTATTCACAAAAACGAAAATGATGGACAATTTTGAGAACAAAGTTTCATACAACAAAGCAACTCCCTCATATTTTTTAATTATGTCCGAATGGATTTCCCTTTCGTATTATAGCTATGGAACTGGGAGCATTGTCTAGTACGCCGGCACCTGTAACCGGAACTGAACCTGACCCATCCGCACAATATGCAGGTAATTAGTACCTAACCATTTAAGGGGGCTGTGCACCTTCAGGTACAGCCTCCGTAAAACTGCCGTAACTTCTTCATTATTCATTTAATCTTACTATAAATGTGTGTGTGTTTGTTATCCTTATTTCTCCGTTAGTTGTGATCAAAGTGGCGCCTAATTTGCATGAAAGATAAAGGAAATGACGGAAGGGTGTTAAAGTTTATTCCACTGAAATTGGTTAACAATTGGCTCCAAAAACAGCAAAAAACCTCTCAGATTTGGCTCATAAATGCCACTAGAATTGCACGATATTGTGCGTTGCGCGTACTACCGCGTAATCATACCGTGGTAACACGTCGCGTGCATGTTTGCGCAAGGGCTCACTGCCGCGCGCGGCACACGCACTCCTACACATGGCGTGAAGCCTGTACAGTGTGTTGGTAGGGTATTTGGTGTCATGTTGGGGAGGGAGGGGGAGGGAGGGGGAGGGAGGGGGAGGGGGAGGGAGGGGTGGTGTAAAACCACGGGAAATGATTTAGGATAGGCCTATAATGGATAGCGTTTTGCGGGGGTTAATGAAACCTGATTTCTTTACTTAAGTTGGCATGCTAAACAATCTAAGGGACCGAGGGTTAACGAAGTAGCCACGGGAAATGGTTTAGGGAGGGTTGTGATTATAAATCAAATTGGTTTGGGTGTGTGCATGGGGGGGGGGGGGGGGGGGGGGGGGGTAAAACCACGGGAAATGTTTTAGGATAGGATTAAGAGTTAATGAAGTAGCCGCGGGAAATGGTTAGGGAGGGTTATGATTATTAATCCACCTGGTTGGCGTAGTTGCAGTGTGTGTGTGGGGGGGGGGGGGGGCGATTGTAGGGGGTTTATGTGGTAAAAGTACCGTCGGAGAGTTAACTTGATGCGGTTTGAGAAGTAGGGATTAATACAGTAGCCACGGTAAATGGTTTAGGAGGGATATGGTTATAAATCAACCTGATTGGGGGTTGGGGTGTTGTAGGGGGTTTATAATGCCTTTAGAAGGGATATGGTTATAAATCAACCTGGTTTGGTGGGTGTTGTAGGGGGTTTATGTGGTTTCAGAGGTAGGTGGTGGCATAATCATCTAGCGGGGACCCGAGCGTAGCGAGGGTACGCCGCTAGTCTATATAAAAGTACACATTTTTTTGTAGGAAAGGGTTCAATGAATCCAACCATGATCATGAAATTGACCATTTTGGAAAAAATTATAAAACACGATTTTAGACCCATTTTAGGTTCTGCAAAGATAACTCAAAATATATTTTTGTCAAATTTTGTCATACTAGTTTTATTACATTCTTCATACAATTCCCTAGGAATTTGTTGTTGTTGACAATCGTTATTATTTTTTGAATTATCGACCAAAAAGTGGCAACAAATGTGATTTTTTTAACCAAACATGGTGATTTTCACGATTTTGGATGTATCAAATCACGTTTTTTAGCACTTTTCCCCCAAAATCGTCAATTTCATGATCATGGTTGGATTCATTGAACCCTTTCCTGCAAAAAAATGTATACTTTTATATAGATTAAATGAATAATGAAGAAGTTACGGCAGTTTTACGGAGGCTAAATCGAAGGTGCACAGCCCCCTTTTAAATCATTGGTTCCTATAAAGTAAAAAAATATAAAAATGTAATAACCGTTTTTACTCCCCCGAGACAGTGACTTTACCGTGTCATTCACTGATCGAAATGAATGAACGCGCACGCCCGCCCTTCAAAGTAGTCCTACCTTTAGGACTACTCTATCTATACTATTAATACTAGAAAAAATGCTCCCCATCCGAGAACCGACAAACCCGAGAACCGAACTCGTGGAGTAGTCCTACAGTTTTGGAACTAAACCCCCCACGGTGCGTAAAGAGCCAGTCACGGACATGACATCATACATAAATGATACACTCCATATATGGACCATCACATTTATCAACAATGTGGGACTGAACTGTCAACACCTCACGCGCGCGCGCGCGCCAGAGCACTATGCAAGGTCATGCTTGGAGTGCTGATAGCTAATGTACATGTTTGGAATAAGGATTTAATATTAAATTCTGTATTTTGATTTCATCAATACTATTAATTATAGGCCTATGATATTAATTAATGTTTGATCCCAATCATCGCTTGTTGTTATCAGTGGCCTAATTTATTTCATTGGTAGAAAATGCATAATAAATCATTCGGAGTCATTACAAGTTAATTAGACCAACTTCCAGATCACGGATACTTTACAAGCACCCCCCCCCCCCCCCCTTGTCTTTTTGAGGGACCCCCTAAGATTTTAAGATTTTTGCAAAAATATACATTGTCAGTCCAATAATAAATTAAGAGGTGTACAACACCCCCTTAGATTTAATATGACCAAAGTCATGTATTCTCACCTCTGACAGTGAGGACGGTGTGTATGGGGGGGGGGGGGGGGGGGGGGGGGGGGGGGGGGGGGGGGGATATACCAAAGTCAAGTATTTCTCTCCTCTGACAGTCAGTGGGTGTGTGTGTGTGATGGGTGGGGAGGGGGGGGGGGGCAGTTATTCGTACATGCTCCTATATGAACCCTTTCCCCTTGAAAACCATTTTCAAAATGACAACACAAATCCGTTAAAATGGTCGATTATGATATGATATTGATATTATGGACCAAACAGTGATGTTAAACATCACTTTATGTTTTTAAAGCTAGCAAAATCTTACAAAAATCACTAAGATTTTAAGATGTTTGAAAAAATATAGCGTCAGTCCAATATTAGTTAAAAAACTTGATTTTTTTGCGCGCTTCGCGCGTATTAGTTTCAATGTTAATTATTCAAGCATAACAATATGGTTTCAGTAACGTTAACCATTTGTAGTTTAATAAAATGGAGATTTTTGCGCGTATTGGTTAAACGGGATTTTTTGCACGCTTCAAACCTATTAGTTTCAATGTTTTATTATTCAAGCATAACAAGATGGCTTTAGGAAAGTTTTCTGGACCATTTTATTTAAAAAACTGGACATTCAATATTTAACTATTCAAGCATAACAAGATGGCTTTCAGGAACTTTTCTGGACCATTTTAGTTAGAAAAACTGCAAATATTTGCGCGCTTCGCGCATAATTATGTTCAATATTTCATTATTCAATCATATCCAGATGGCTTTAGGAACGTTTTCTGGACCATTTTAGTAAAGAGTGGAAATTTGGGCGCGCTTCGCACGTATTAGTCTTAATGTTAATTATTCAAGCATAGCAAGATGCTTTCAGGAACGTTTTCATGACCATTGTAGTTAAAACACTGGTAATTTTTGCGCCTTTCGCGCGTAAAATTGTGTACAATATTTAATTATTCAAGCATAAACAAGATGGCTTCAGGAACGTTTTCTGGACCATTTCATTTATAAAAATTGATTTTTTTTGCGCGCTTCGCGCGTTGTAGTTTTTTAATCTTTCATATAGTATCTCTCGTATTTTAGAGTGTTTATGAACCAAGCCAAAGTTTATTAAAAATAAATGTAAATATTCATATAGCAAGGAAGAGCTTTCCTAGGCCATTCAAACTTTCTAAAACCCAACAGCTTTATGGGGCTTTGCCCCCTGAACCCATACTGTCTCTAAACCAAGTCAAAGTTTATTACAAAATAAATGTAAATATTCATAGCAAGGAGAGCTTTTCTAGGCCATTCAAACATGCTAAAACCCAACAGCTTCAGGGGCTCCTACCCCAAGGGCTTCGCCCCTGGAGGGCCCCTTGACCCCACACCGTAGTGGTGAAGACTTCCAAACCTGGATACTTAGTGACCACACTAATTTCCAGAGTTTTAACTGTCTGCAGACAACATTAAATTTAGCACTTAACATAACTTTTTGGTCCCCCCCCCTTTTTTTCAACTTGAAACTTTTTAGACCGCCCCACCCCCCCATCAAAGTATTTCTGAACACTCCCTTAACAGGTTTGTTTGGTTTTATTCCTTTAGCACTCGCCTTTATTACCTATTAACATGATTAAACGTACAAACATTTACAACAGTAAGGGAGTGTTCAGAAATACTTTGGTGGGTTGGGGGGGGGGGGCGGTTTGCCAAAACTGTGGGGGTCTAAAAAGTTTCAAATTGCCCAAAGGGGGGATCAAAAAGGTTTTGGTAAATAAAGGGCGGGGGGTCAAAAAAGTGTGGCCATAGTATAACGCCTGGGTGGAAAAAAAAATTTGCAAGGTACGCGCGCTTTAGTTCAGAATTGTTCAGTTTTTAAAAGGCAATAGGTGTAAAAAGACAATTTGTGTAGTAAAACAAAAAAATCCCGCTACACACGAATATTTTTGTGAACTTTTATTTTAGAAACATTACAATTTAAAGAGTGAAGCGGACATTTTCATTTTGGGGTGTAAAATAAAACTTAGATCATAGCAACGTCCGGACCAACCACTGCAAATTGTGCGACAAAATGAAACTTGTATACAAAATGAAACTTTCCACAATTTCAACAAAGTACTGTTGAAAAAGCTGGTCATAAACGAGATAAACACAATTGTTTGCGTGCTATGCACGTTTTCGAATGCATTTTGTACAGCAATTTTTGCGCGTTACGCGCGAATCTTTGTGCAAATTAAACTTTCCACAATTTCAACAAAGCTACAGTTGAAAAAGGTGGTCATTAACGAGATAAACACAAATTTCTGCGCGCTACGAGCAAAAGAGGCATTCATGTTGAGTGAATCTGAAATGTTGTACATTGTGGTATGGTCCGGACCGCCAGCGTCGTAAAAAGAAGCCAACAGGTCTTTTTCTACATGAAATAGTAAGGTATGTGTGTGGTGTGTGTGGGGGGGGGGGGGGGGGGGGGGGGGTCAATAAAAAATATTAAAAATAGTTAAAGGGGGTCACAAAAGTTTTGCAATTTGTAAAGGGGAGGTCAAAAATGTTTCGACACAGACAAATTTCAGTTGCCCAGCCCCCCACCAAAGTATTTCTGAAACAAGATGCTTTGTCTTATATCATCATCTGTGAAAGATGCCATTGCCATCAGTTAGATGGACACTATTTTGTTTAGCATGCAAACATATAAAAATGAAATGTTCCAACTCAATTTAAAAAAATTAAAAAGCACAGGGCTTAAGGGACCGTTCATTATTTATGGTGGAGGGGGGGGGGGGGGGTGGGGGTGGGACAAATTCAAGACTTGTATGTTAACATTACCTAACCCCCTACAGCTGAAAATGAAAATGACATGACCCCCCTGCTAACCAGTTGCTTTTTACACCCCCCTCCCCCCTCCTACCTGAAAAACTCAACTTGTCACATACTTATAGGGGCTGTCTTTACCTTTGGAATTTTGTTCATGGATATGTTGGCCAATTCTGTTTGTGCCCTATCTGAACGGGCAATAATTCTTTTATGATTGCCCTTTTTTATTGTGTGAAAGTAGTAATGGCGAGCGTAGCGAGCGGAAATTGTGTCATATTTTATACATTTTGGGTGGTTTTGTGAGTCTTTATAACCCAAACAAGTTAGCCTACATTCTGAGCAGAAACGTATAATCCAGTAAAACATTCTACTTTTGTGAGCATTGGTGCAAAGCTGAGTCGAGGTGAAAAACATGGAAAAAATTACATTTTTTTAAATCATAAAATTGGATTTTGTTACATTATACACCCGTGGCTCTAATTTCTTGACCATTGATGATTATATTAATGTTTTTCCACCACATCATCCGAGGCACAGACAAGATTTGCTGTCCAGAAGTCGTCTCATAGTAACACATTTTGAAGTTGATAGGTTTTAATAAAATATGCGCAAATCGCAGAAAAAAAATTGCATTTTCACTCCAAAATAATCTCTAAAATCACCTCAATCACAACCGTCTGTATAGTTTTAAAAAAAGTTACACAACCCCCCCCCTGTTTAAGAATAAAAAGTAACATAACCTCCCCCCTATTTCAACATATGAAAGTTACATGACCCCCTATAGTTTACCCAACCGCCCTCCAGCATAAATAATGAACGGTCCCTAAGTGCTGTTGAACTATACTGTCACGAAGTATCTAAAATTATTATCAAATGTCCATCTAATGTGAATAAGTGTTGCCAAAATGGCTCAAACAATTTCTTATTTGTTTCTTACATACATTGTAGTTTTAATTGAACAAGATGTTACATTGGTGTCAAACGTATACACAAATTGGGCTATAAATTGCGATTTTAGTAAATGCACACAGGATGAGGGACTAATTAAAGATCTGTGATTAAAATGGTGTACATTTCACACCTTGCCCTTAATTGGCGCGTATTGCGGTTTGACGAACCCTATCATCACCACATGTGGTCTGGCTACTGTCTTGTCTTCCTTGGCACTGCTATTGGCCAGTGTGTGCATGATGTCATCGGGGTATCGTGTTGCATTGTGGTCTAGTGCCGGATTCTCGGCACACATTTGTCCAAAACTGTAGGGCCACTCTTTTGACTCGGCTAGGATGGCTGATAGTGTTTCTATATTCTATCTTAGTATAGTATTTCCCTGGATAGTGATAGTGGCCCTACGAGGAGGGCTACTTCAAAGGTGCTGTTGTGTTCATACACGCGTATAAAGGAAGGCGGGAGATGCATTGCGTAAAAGCTGCGTCTGTAA
This sequence comes from Ophiura sarsii, assembly GCA_035610835.1. Classification (NCBI taxonomy): domain Eukaryota; kingdom Metazoa; phylum Echinodermata; class Ophiuroidea; order Amphilepidida; family Ophiuridae; genus Ophiura; species Ophiura sarsii. The sequence continues at coordinate 11,381,865 of CM069442.1, read as the reverse complement.
AGTTACGTCACTGTCCAGAGCAAGCATGTGCAACCTTTCACCCACCCGGGCCTCATTGTGATTTTGAGATCCATTTTGAGATCCGTCCAACCCTCCCCCTATATCCTAGCCTGCAGGTACTGGCAGAAGATTAACCATGACGCCATGCATAAGAAAATGGCATATATAGTCATGGTATCAAAAAATAAATCTCTTCTTTTCACTATCAGTCAGGTATACGGAATATATTATTGCGAATAAATTTAATAAACACGTGACTAATAAAGTGAATTTGACCCGAATCACTAACTGACTAATGATTTTTTCTCCGTTAACAGATTGCTCATCGTATCTAGAGACAGCATTTAGTCATCCATCTGATCCTAGCCGATGTTACAATATGTCTCAAACGAAAGGTACCTTTTCCAGTGGACTTGATTTGTGCACTGGTATTGGAGTTGGATGGAAACCAGTAGATATTGAGGACCAAGAGGAGAACGACCTCTTATATCAAACCTTTCAAACGTTGTATTCATCCTTGTAAGTATTGTAACAACTGTCCTGTTTGTTGATCGGACTGACATAAGACAAGGGACAGAGTGTCTATTTTGATGTACCTTTAATTCATCTCCAGCTCAAAGTTGTGCTTTACGGGAATGTTCCGCATGTTTTCCCTCTCTATCAACCTTTGACCTTAATGATCTGCCATAGAAGACCCGCTGAATACACAAGGGGGCGCTATCACCGTTACCAGACGGTGACCAATGCCACACAACTATCAAACACTCATTATCACGGCAAAAAGGAGAAAGTTCCTAAAAAGTCCACACTCACTCAGAGGCCATAACTTTGATTCTGATCGCCTTATGATAAGACCTAAAAAAAAAGATGGCTGAGGTTTATAATTTAACTAAATTTTGATATTAAAAAGACAAAGTCTGGTGGCATGGATAACAAATATTTCAGAGTGGGGCACATGAGGGTCAATTGAGGTCAATTAGGTGACACATTTGTAATTTCTAAAAGATTATTTTTTAAAACTTTTTTTTTCAAAAAAGAGAAAGAAAAGCGCGACTGAGTTTTCCCGATTGTTACGGTCGGTCGGGAAAGGGCAATCCAATATATATTTATTGTTGGCCTAATCACACTGTTTGCTGTATCTTTTCTCCTGCAATGTTATTGCGGTATGTTTTTTACACGCAGAGCGCGCACTATAATTTGTCTGCGGATGGTTTGTCCAATTTGAAATGAGCGGGTTTTATTAAAAAGTGAATTGAGTTAAAAAAGTGAATTAGCTCCAAGAGAATCCAGTCGATTTGATCGATGTTACCAATTAAACTCCGCACAAAAAGAAAGTAACCACTTTTTTCGAGACACCCTGTGTTTAATTCCTAAGACCCTTAATAAATTCAAAATATGGGCAAGAACTGGAATTTTCTCTTGCGCATTTTGACACCTCGTTTGTCACAATAGCACCAATATTGATGAAGCAGTCTCCATTTGAATACAAAATGATGCAGATTTCATTGTTGCACTTAACTCTATACCCATGAAATAAAGAATAAGTTCACATACGCAAATGATAAGGATGATAAGCAAGGTTTGTTTTGCTCATGGGCTTTGTTTAATCAAAACAAAAAATGAAATTAAAAAGTATTGTCAAAATTAACCACAAATCCATCAGTATCGTGTGTGTCTTCCTCCTACCCGGGCCTCCTACAGGGTTGGAAACAATTGACGAAGTGAGATGTTCGGATTATGATTTTCTTTTCATGGAGAAAAGGAAGTGATACGCTTTAGATTTACTGTTTTGTTTACGATCTTTTCATGGGTATAGGGCTAAGTGCAACAATGGAAACTGCATCATTTCGTATTCAAATGGACACAGCTTCATCAATATTTGTGCTATTGTAACAAATGAGGTATCAAAATGTGCAAAAGAAAATTTCTGTTCTTTCCCATATTTTGAATCTATTTAGGGCTCAAGGAATTAAACACAGAGTGTCTCGGAAAAAGTGGTTACTTTCTTTTTGTGTTGTGTTTATATATAAATGCACATAGGCTTATCACCCGTTGAAATGAGCTATTGGAATGAATAAAAATAGGCTACTCTCTAAATGTCAAAGAGTAGATTTCCACTCTTTCAAGGAGTTCAACGCAGGACAACACGTTTTTGAGTGGAAAAACACTCTAAAAGGAGTGAAAGGGGATTTTATAGAATGTTCAACTCTATTGAGAGTGAAAAATTAACCTTCAAACTCATTTAAGAGTGGAAAGGTTGTCCTTCGTTTCACTCCCTTCACTCCTTTCGAGTGAATTTCCACTCTTTCCACTCGTTTTACATTTAGAGAGTATATGATTGAATGATTTGATCAATTATTTATTCTTTTTAAATTTGAACCAATGAAACAGCAAAGGTTACTGGATAGGCCAGCACGACGAGATAGGGAGAGAGAACGTGTTTGGCTATCGTCTTTTGTCGAACTGTGATGGAGTCTATCTGAATTGGGATTTTGACCACAGTGAACCTAACGGAGCAGACGATAAAAATTGCGCGGCAATGGAGGATGGAGATAATGGCTACTGGAAGGAGGTGAATTGCAATGATGACGGTTTTTATATAATGTGTAAGATGACCAAGGGTAAGTTGTTGCTTTATAAGTTATACAGTTAAGCCCACAATTATTCATACCCTTTGAAAAATATGAGTTTTGTGCATTTTTCACATACCAGCTGGAGTGGTGGAATTTTCGCTTTACACAAAAGACAGTTGGTTTGCAAGTACAAATCAATATATTTGGGCTCAACATTTTTTGCATAACAATAGAATTGAACAAGAATTGTGTTTTTAAGCCTGTCCAAAATGATTCATACCCAATACCAAGTCTCAGGATTGAAGCCATTTTTGTTGTGGTAATACACATGTTTTTGACATTCCAAACATTCTTTATATTGTGTGATAGGCTTGTCATGCAATTATTCCATGATGTGTGCAAACAATGTGGATGCATTAAATGTGTCCTATTGAATGTACAGTGAAGGATATTAAAGGAAAACACTCTAGCTCTTTGTCAGCATGGCGAAGAAGACCAAAGAACTCAGTAAGGACCTTTGTGTGTGCATATTGTGAATGCTCACAAATAGGGGAAGGCTACAAAGCTATTTCGAAGTAATTCCAAGTGCCAGATTCCACCATACAAAGCATAATTAGGAAGAACAAGACGTTCAACTCAGTTTAACACCTTGAAGGACACGGTCGGAAGCCAACGGTGTCCCCTTGCTTGACAAGAAATGTATGGTGAAAGGCCAACAACAATCCACAGATCACCGTCAATGCTCTCCTGAATAATCTTGTTGGGTCTTGGACCAATATATTAAGGCAGACACTCCAGCAGACATTGCACACGAGAAAGACTCTACTCCTGAAAAGAGACAAAGAGAAATTCGTCTAGCATTTGCAAGAAGTCCAAAGAAGACCAAAGAACTCAGTGAGGACCTTTGTATGTGCATATTGTGAATGCTTACAAATAGGGGAAGGCTACAAAGCTATTTCGAAGCAATTCCAAGTGCCAGATTACACCATACAAAGCATAATTAGGAAGAAAAAACTCAGTTAAAAACCTCGAAGGACACGGTCGGAAGCCAACGGTTCAGCATTGATGGTGATCTGTGGATTGTTGTTGGCCTTTCGCAATACTTTTCTTGCCAAACAAGGGGACACCATTGGCTTCCGACTGCGTCCTTCAATGTTTTTCTACTGAGTTGAACTTCTTGTTCTTCCTAATTATGCTTTGTATGGTGGATTCTGGCACTTGGAATTGTTTTGAAATAGCTGTAGCCTTTCCCCTCTTTGTGAGCATTCACAATATGCACAAATAAAGGGCCTCACTATAAAGTTATTAAGTCCTCACTGAGTTATTTGATAAGCTAGAGTGTTGTCCTATACAGGGTGACCCTAAAATAAGGGTGCACATGTTTGCGCAACTTGATGACCATTAAGTCCTAACGTGTGGTGTAATATCTTTATACACACAGAAAGGTAAAATACTCAGCTTTTAGATGCCGTTTATTTTATCTGATTTGAGTTTGTCAATCCTGAGATATACCCAGTTTATCAAAGCTTACCAAAATCGACGTTGTACCACTTTTACAGAAAGAATGATTATGAGCGTCAAAGCGATACTAACATTGGTCTATCCATGGGCATCAATAGTCTTGAAACATTTTGGGGTGGGCATTTGACCAGAATTGTTTAAAAGAGGCTGAGGAACAAAAATGATGTCCTTTGAATATGTGGTAAGGGATTTCTACGAGCAGTTATTCTCGGATCCCTCTGAAGTGGTCGCCGCATGTTATCAATGTGTTACCGTGTCCTGTGCCACTTTTCGTATCTTAGTCTTCCAGAATGTTCTTTATTCATGTTGGTGCATGGACCATATCTACCAAGTATTTCCAATACTCCTTTGTATATAGGTGTATTCCTTGATGGTACGTGAGTGTATGGGAAATGAATGGCAAACTCTCTGGTGACTTCTGCTGGATTTGTCGGTTCATGATATTTTAAGACCATGAAGACCTTCTTCTAATGAAAATTGAGGCCGCACCCAGCCATATGGACGTCTGTCTTGTTTTGAAATGTAGGCTCAATAAATATTATGTGAAACCTCGTCAAAAGGACTGGTTCGAATCATATAACAAACATATTTATATTCAGCTCTGCTTGGATACACAGGCACTCATTCTATTACAGTGATCAAAAAAAGTAACTATATAGGTAATAAATGGACTTTTAACTACCCATAATCGATGTTCTGCCACTTTTACAGTTTCAAAGGTTTATTTCTAAGATACAATTTCCACTTGTACGATTGCCCTTCACCAGTGTTATGCAAAATAATATTTTTGTTTTGAGATTGAATAGGTTTAAATACAGTTATCAAAAAAGTAACTGTACAGGTAATAAAAGGGCTTTTAACTATAAAAAAAAATATATCCTACCAAAAATATTAAATCATAAAGTTGTTGAAAAATGTATCTTCTTTAATATGAGATATTGCACGCTAGGATCGGTTGAATATTGAAGAAGTGACAATCCAAAATGTAAGGTAAAGTCTCAATTTCATTTTCACATTTTACATTTCAATACGGGGGGAGAGTATGGCAGGTAGCGTGTATGTGGCGTATTGATCCATCGGAACAATACGGCCGACTGTCCAATCTAATAATGCATCCCCCAATTGCACTACCGGTAATCGATAGGGTCGTAGATGGGTCCGCGTGTAGAAAATAAAAATGTGAAAATAAAAATCGGACTTCACCTTACATTTTGGAGTGTCATTTCCTTAATATTCACCCAATCCTAGCGTGCAATATCTCATATTAAAGAAGATGAATTTTTCAACAACTTTATTATTTAATATTTTAGGTAGGATATATATTTTGTTATAGTTAAAAGCCCTTTTATTACCTGTACAGTTACTTTTTTGATAACTGTATTTAAACCTATTCAATCTCAAAACAAAAATATTATTTTGCATAACACTGGTGAAGGACACTCGTACAAGTGGAAATTGTAAACCTTTGAAACTGTAAAAGTGGCAGAACATCGATTCTGGGTAGCTCTAGTTAATGGTCCATATTTCAGGATTGAAAAATCCGAATCAGATGAAATAAGCAGCATCTGAAAGCCAGGTGTTTGGTCTTTAAATATGTGTAAACATCTTACACGAAATGGTAGAACTTCATGGTCAACAAGTTTGGTAAACACGTGCACCCTTTTTTAGGGACACCCGGTAACATCCTTCACTGTACATTCAATAGGACATTGTACGCAAACACCATGGAATAATTATACTACAATATGAAAGCCTATCACACACAATATACAAAACATGTGTATTGTCACAAAAAAATGGCCTCAATCCTGAAACTTGGTATGGGGTATGAATAATTTTGGACAGGCATAAAAATAAAATTCTTGTTCAATTCTATTGTTATGCAAAATATGTTGAGCCCAAATATATTGATTTATTCTTGCAAACTAATTGTCTTAAGTGTAAAGCGAAAGTTCCACCACTCCAGCTGGTATAGATATGAGAAAAACACAACAACAAAAAAATCGTATTTTTCAAAGGGTATGAATAATTGTGGGCTTAACTGTATGTTTAGTCCAATGAAACCAGCAATTAAAAAAGTGCTCAATCCAAAGGGAGCAAAATCTAAAATTAAATAAAACTTGAGTAATCACATAGTGCTGTGGGGTTTTGTTTACTTTCCCGCTTTATCCCTGGCTTTACATCTTTACATGTAGTAGTTTTTGTAATAATAACCTTGTTGGACACAAGTTCACCAGTATGCATTTTGTTTCGAAAAGTGAGGGTCTGTCAGACCTCACGAAACAGTTCTGTCAAGCACTATAGGCCCACGTGATGACTTTTAAGAAAGTCTTATTTAATTGTATAAGTTATATGTATATTCTTTTTAAGAAAGTCTTATTTAATTGTATAACTTATATGTATATTCTTTTTATGAATAAGTGAATGCCAGAAGAAGCTGTTTTAACAGATTGGAATTTAGCTAATGAAGAATACTTCTCTTTATGTTGTCAGATTGATGTTAAAGATGACAACAGTCTGAAAGTATACAAACAACAAATGATGTTCTTAATACATAACAACTATATACAATGAAGCAATACGTGTGTAGATGCTATAGTTCAACATCCCCCCCACGTTAGAGGGGTTAATACCGCGCTAACGTAACAACTAGCAGATTAGCGGGTCTGCCATTTACCAGTCTCAGGCACGTAGTGACGAGGCTTTATTGTTTGTCTGTGAGGGCGTGCGAGGGCAACTCCACCTGACGCGACTGGTGTAATAGGTGCTGTTGGTATGTCCGGTGGTGGCAGATTTGTTTTTGAGGGCGTCAGCGGGATCAGTGGTGCTGATGCTGCTGTATGGTCCAGCACGGGCTGTGCTGGGGCATCCATCGTTGGCACGGTAGCCTCTGCAAGGGCGTCCCCAGACCCTTTTCATTGGGGGGGTGTAAAGGTCATCAATTGCCGACAGAGCCATTTGTGCCGACAAAAAAAATTTTCGGCTCGCTTCGCTCGCCGGAATTAATACACGCATATTTTAGTGTGGACTGTATGGTCAGAACCGTCAATCAGTTTTCAGACATGGGGGGGGGGGACACAAATTTGATAATGATAATTTAAATGTTAAATAAAGCAGCGCGCAGCGCTGATTGAATAGTTCTGGGGGAGTCAAGGGCGTATCCAGGACTGTTTTGATAGGGTGCACACATCCTCAAGCCATCTTGTTTATCTTAAATATATAATTAAAACGTTGAAACCAATACAAAGCACGCAAAAAGCTGCAGAAAATATGCGCGCCAGTGGCGTAACTAGACTTTTTCATTTGGGGGGGGGGGGGGCAAGAAAGGGCATTGACTTGAAATGGGCTTCATTCCAGTGTCAATAAATGCGCGTGTAGCGCGCGAAAACGTTCGACTTTACGCCTACCTTTTGTACGATTGAACTTCATTTCGGCTCTAAACAAGCTATTACCATAGAATATTGCATTTTATGAAGACATGCGCGCGTAGCGCGCGAAAATTTTTCATCTGTTACTTTGTACCATCATTATTCCATGATTCATTTGGGGGGGGAAAGTGGGGGGCAAGGGTTCCAAGTGGGGGGCTCCAGGCCCCCCCCCCCTGAGCGCGCAACATTTTTCAGTTTTTGAACTAATGGTCATGGAAAACTGTCCTGAAGCTTTCTTGATTGGCATTTCTAACACTTAAATAGTCAAGTATGACGTTTTGACGGTTTGATATTGCATAGTTACACATATCAAGTCCTGATCCAAATCGTATGGTTTGAGGGCCATTATAATGTTGAAACCTGTAGAAAATTAATATGCGCGCAGAGCGCGCAAAAATTTTCAGGTTTTGAACTAAAATTAAAATGGTCATTGAAAACTAGTTGGAAGCCTAATTGTACTGGTTGGAAACTAATACGCGCAAAGCGCGCAAAATATTGCATTTCTAACACTTAAAGGGTCCATCCAGTATAACGATTTTAACGTCACCCATATAATATGTTTGGTTCGAGACATTTATAATGTTGATTCCTGTAGAAAGAATGCGCAAAGCGCAAAAAGATTTTCAGTTTTTAAGCTAAAATGGTCATGGAAAAATTTCCTGAAGCCATCTTGTTCAGCTTGAATAATGAAACATTGAAACTAATATGCGCGAAGCGCGCAACATTTGCCATTTCTAAAACTAAAAGGGTCCAGTATGACGTTTTTAACATCCCCCATCATATTTGGTTTGGTTCGAGATCCATTATAATGTTGGAACCTGTAGAAAGAATGCGCGCGAAGCGCACAAAGATTTTGAGTTTTTAAACTAAAATGGTCATGGAACACTTTCCTGAAGCCATCTTGTTTTTGTTGAATAATGCTAACAAAACATGGTCAAATGTTCAGTATAGGCATGATAGGCCTACAGCCTGTATGTCCGACAACGACATAGACAGATACCATTACGTGAGATATCGATTGTGCCCCTGGTGCACACACTGTAAATCCTGGTCTCACGCAAATAACGACAGTTGTGCTTATTGTCTTAATTATAATGATAATTTGCATTGTTCAAGTCGAAGTTAGGACAGAGTCTACTTATAAGTTCTTACTTTGCATTGACACCTAAATGTTGGAGTTGGACTTACTTTTGCGATAGACTGATCAGTGAGCTTGCAGCGTCTACAATCAGTACAATGAGAGCAATTGGCCTACATCAACTTACATGTACATAATTATAGGCGAATTAGTTAATATTTCGTAACCTATGCGCCAACATGATTGGCCATTGGCGACATTATTGACTTGGGTTTGCATTGACAACGACAATGAAATAGGCCTACAGTGTAGTTAGTATAATTAAAGGTCCCACACATTGCCCGTTATGCCTAGCCTAGGCCTATACTATCCCGACACAATGTTTGTGTGTGTCTTGACAATGAGCAAAACAAAGACTTGGGCCTAGGCTGTTCATGTGCGCCGACACAAAATCTCATAAAAATGGGCTCGTTCACAGTGCCTACAAATGCATATGCCTACATTGCCTTTGTTCATTTTTGATTTTATTTGTGTTAAAATAACATATATGCCGACACAACATTATCATTTGCGCATACGATAATTGTTATAGGGCTTTCTTTCTTTCTTCCCTTTTTCCTTTCTTTCTTTCCTCTTTCCTTTCACTTTCTTTCTTTTTTTCTTTCTTTCTTTTTTTCCTCTTTTCTTTCCCTTTCTCTTTCTTTCTTTCTTTCTTTCTCCTCTTTCTTTCTCCCCTTCTTTCTTTCCCTTTCTCTTTCCTTTTTTTTTCTCCCTTTTCTTCCTCCCCTTCCTTTGATTTGCCCACAGCACCATAATTTTGCCGACAGATTTGATGAATGGGGGGGTGTGACACCCCCCCACACCCCCCCTCTGGGGACGCCCTTGAGCCTCTGTCATAGAAGTAGACGTGTGCGGTCGTGCGACAGCGGTGGGGCCCTGTTCCAGCTGGTCTGACGCTGGCTGTGGTTGCGGTGCCATTGCGTGTCGTTGTGGTACGCTCATGCCATGGTCGACCATGTGTCGTCGCGAGCGATGTGTGGAATCCTCGATTGCGACCGTGGGTGGAGTAAACTTGCGTAAGAAGCGCCTGTTTCTTAGCGATAAGCGTCCAGATCCATCAACCTTGACCCAATATTGGTCATGGTCCCTTAGCTCGACGACTGTGCCGGATTTGTCCCACTTAGTAGGATGCGGACCGTGTTGGTTCTGCAGGAACACGCGGTTGCCCAGCGATAGTGGTGCAAGGGGCCTTGCGTGAGCGTTGAGGGCTTCAAGTGAGCGTGGCATCCGGGCTTTCATTGCGTCTTCTTTAAGTGCCCATGCTTCGCGCCAGGTAGTGCGAATGGATGGGTTAGTGAACTTATTCTGTCGGCTGACGAATGAGAAGGCATCGCGTATAGGTCTGCCGAAGACTATTTCCGCCGGTGAGATGTTGCAGTCAGGATCCGGAGTGTTGCGCAATTGGAGTAGTGCCCGTAAGAGACCGTCATTATCAAGGGAACCAGTGGGCCCAACATTGTCCATCAGGGTGCGCTTCGCCTTCTTGACTGCTACTTCGGCGCGGCCATTCGATTGAGCGAAGTAGGCAGATGACACACGGTGACGGACTCCCCATCGTGTAAGGAAGTCGGCAGTCGCAGAAGCAGAGAATTCTGGGCCTCCATCACTCGAGATATCCTCAGGAACGCCAAACGTGGCAAATAATGTTCGGAGAGCAGCGATCAGGCCCTGCGCTCCAGCCTGAGTAGTACCATGCGGTGCTCTGAAGATCTCGACCCATCCAGATAGACGATCGCCGGCGACTAGGTAGTGGCATCCACCGAAGTCAAAGAAGTCAGCGTAGATCGATTCAAATGGTGTTGCGGGGACTGGCGATAGTGTAGGGGGCAATGCAGCTTGTGACGGGGCGTTCCGGTTGCATGCTGTGCATCTTTCGCGGGCTGACTGAATGTCCTTTGTCATTCCCGGCCAAAACACGATAGCGCGAGCACGTGATTCCATGGACGTGACGCCTTGGTGGGCGGAGTGGAGTGTCTGGAGAACTTCGCCACGAAGGGATGATGGGATAACGACACGGTCACTGAACAAGATGACACCATCCAATACATGGAGCGACTCTCTGTATTGCCAGAATGCGGCCAGCCCGTCATTTGCGGTACGGTGTGCATCCCCGAAGCCGGTGTAGATGGCATCCATAAGCTGGCGTGTGACAGGATCGGTTGCGGTCTCAGAGGCAATGCGTTCCCATGTCAATGCTGTTATGTTCTGCGTCTCGTGACGGATGGCAGCAGTCATGGCGCATTCGGCATCATCTTGTGCTGAGTGTAGTGTGAGGCTAGATAGCTCTGCAAAGTTGCTTACGGGGTGTCGGGACGTGGCGTCAGCGGCAGTATTAGTCTTGCCGGGGAGATGTGCGATCTCAAAGGCCCATGGTAGTGTACGCTGCTTGAGGCGGAAGAGTCTGGAGTTGGGGATCTCATCGAGAGTACGGTCTCCCATGATCTTGATCAGGGGCTTGTGATCAGTGACAACGAGAAGGTCATTGCATCCTTGAGTAAAGTATTTCGACTGTTCGAGTCCCCATGCCACTGCCAGTGCCTCGCCCTCGATTGCAGCATAGCGCTGCTCTGCAGATGAGAGGAATCTGGAGCCAGCTAATGTTACCCTCCATCCATTATCGCAGCAGTCAGGGATGCGGGACTCGCAGACACAGTGCTTCTGTGATAGAAAGTATCCGATGCCCTTGCAGGACCAATCTGGGCGTAGGCAGGTTCTCTTCGTAGGGTCAAATATCTCTACGCCGTGGCGGATGGCGTCAACGATGGCATCCTTAGATGTATTGAAGGCTTCATCAAGCGCAGGAGTCCATTCGAAGCGGACCTTTGGGCTGAGGAATGGTTTGAAGGGCGCCATGGTGTCGCGTAGTTGTGCATAGTTGGCGACCTGGTTAACTAAGCCGAACCAGCTACGGATGTCTGTGGTGGATGCTGGCGTCGGAAATCCGCGTATAGCGTCGAGGTATTTCGGCAGTGGCTCGATGGCTTCATCAGAGATCCGAAAGCCTGCAAAATCAACCTCTCTGCGTGCGAAACGGAATTTGTCTGGATTGAGAACTATTCCTGACTGGCCAACACGAATTAGGAAGGAGGATAGCGTCAAAACGGCGGTTGTATCCGTCACCGGATGAGAGGAAGCCTTGGGGCGCTCTGGTGTACCTCCATCGGCTGAAAGGTGTGATAAAGGTGGTCAGATGGCGATCACATTCCTGAAGGGGGACGCTGTGATACCCGTTCCATGCGTCACTGACTGTCTTCCAAGTTCCTTTGGGGACGCGTCTCGCTAGGTGGAACGGTGACTCGCTGGCGAATGTTTCTCGCTGGCAGTTTTTGTTTAGTGGGGAGAGGTCCACGGTGCGGCGTGGAGTTCCATCGTGCTTCCGTGTAACGACCATGCGGTGGCACCACAGTACTGGTTCGCCATATGGGACTTTTTCAATGACTCCTAGTGCCTCATCTCGTAATAGGTCGCTGTGTACCTGCTCTTGCCAATGTATTGGTACTGTGGCAGGTTTATGCACTGCCTTAGGGGGTGCACCTTCCTTGAGGTGAATCTCCACTGGAGGCCCTGTCATGCATGGGAGGGGGCGGTGAGGACAGGTATTAAATGACGATGCTGCAAAGTGTTGTAGCAACCAATCTTCCATCTTACTATTGTTGGCAGGGGTGCACTCGAAAGGAAGGGTATCGGGCCGATCGGGAACCACTGTACGTGGTGGACAAGAACATGGGCCTGTGCCATTTGAAGGTGGTGCGGAGCAACCGGCGTTGATTGCAGGGTGATCCTCCTTAAGTGGACGTTGGGCCTTTGGGGGCTGAAGTTCAGCTGCTCCAACTGAGGGGAAGTCGTGCGATACTATTCCAAGATCCATCATGGCTTCCCAAGACAGATAAAATCCATGGGCTGACTTGCTGACATATACCATGGTGGCGCACGATTTCTTGTCGTCGCTCAGGGGCACTCCTTGTAGACGCACGATGATAGCGCCGTCTATGGTGATAGGAGACTTGTTAGCTGCGACTAGGTCTACGTGGACAGGAACGAGGTCTTCCTCAGAGATTCCAGCAGCCAAAAAACCGTCCATGGACCAGAGGCAAGATTGGGCTCCAGTGTCAGCCATCGCTGTGATGGTCGTAGGTGCGGTGGTAGGACAGCGTCGTCCGAAAGCTCGATAGTCCGAGTTGTTCACTGACATGTGTAGCTGCACTTCCGGATGGTTCAAGAAGCGGGCCCTGCGCCATGCACCCTTTGAAAAGATATTGTGGGCGTGAACTTGGGTAGAACGTGGTTCCGACTGCGTTTGCTTGAAACGGGGGCGTCGTCGATGGCGACGGTGGCGGTTATTAGTGCGCATGGGTGGCTGTTGGTGGTTTGATCCCGTTTCGTGCAATGCCGACACTTGTGCGAATATCACCCCAGTTTCAGATGTAGAGGACGCTTGGTGCTGAGATCCGTCCCTGCGGCGGCTACTCCGCTGCGCCCTGTAGCATTTGATGCACTGGCGATGGGGTCTAGTGTTCCAGCCTCGAGCACCCTCGGAGAACAGGGAAAATGTCTGTTTGCAGTCAGGGCACATGGCAGTTCGGTTACGGTCGGGGGTCGACTGCGTGCCTGTTGGGGTGGCTTTTTCTCGGCGGAAGGAGGATATTCCAGCCGCGGTTGTGGGCAAGGCATTCCTGGCCATTTCTTTGCTCTCGACAATGGCAATGACGTCGTTTACCGCGCGTCCGAGTATGGCATCAGTGCCTAGCACCTCGCGTCGAATATCAATGTCCGCAATACCTGCTAGGAGGACGTCCCGGACTATAGTATCGGTAAAGTTCACTTTCCGTGTACAAATGCACTCTGTGACGTAGGCACAGGTTTCAGCTTTTCCACGCACTCTGGCTGCGAACGAGCGGAAAGGTTCATCTCGCTGCTGTCGCATCTGGACGAGTTCAGCGCGTATGACACCAGTAGCAATGGGAATGACGGCAAGCAACTTCATCGCGGCCATTACGTCGGTAGTGGGCTTGGAGACTATGGCAGGATCCGTCTTTAGTAGGCTGTTCCCGAGAGTATCACCGGCACATTGGAAGAGTTGTGGCGAAGAGGCATTAGGATCGAGTCCGGATCCGGTGATGAATGCATCCCAACGACGTGTGAAGACATTCCACTCCTCAGGTGTCACACCTACATCCACCTTTGGGCGCTCTAATCTTGGGCCACGTGGAGCAGGGTGTACTTGTCCAGCCATGTGTACCGTAGAATGTGCCGATAGCAGAGCGCAGGCGATGGCTTCAGACGACTCTGGTGTTGCGTATGGGCATCCATCTACCGGGCAGTTAATTACGACCATCTTGGTAGTTCCTGTAGTTAGTGGCTTGAGACTGTTGTCATGAAGAATACTTCTCTTTATGTTGTCAGATTGATGTTAAAGATGACAACAGTCTGAAAGTATACAAACAACAAATGATGTTCTTAATACATAACAACTATATACAATGAAGCAATACGTGTGTAGATGCTATAGTTCAACAGCTAATGAAGTATAATTAAAGAGCCTTTCCTACATTGATAACGTAACCCGAGGGTGACGATACACATACAACTCAAAATGTACAAAATGTCGAACGCAAAGTTATCTTTATAAACATACAGGGTGAGTCAAAAAGAAGTTGTACGGGAATAAATATTTGACATAAAGTTTGACATTCCAATGAGACACGTATTCAAAGAGCAACTCATTCCGCTCATATGACAAAAGAAATCATTGAAATCGATCAATTATATCAGGAGCTATGCATGTTTTAATAAAAGAATCCCTTTTTTAGCTGTCCACGGAACGCTTAATTCTCTTGATATCTACCCACTCTAAGTGGGCAGCAAAATTCACACACGGTCATTCATATTCAAATAAGATTAAAGCCCGGGAGTTTCAAACACAGGTGGGAATGGTGTGCCTAAAATAAATAATCAGTGACTACAATAAGACTTTAACCTTCTCTTTTTGACGGATAATATGATTTTGCATTATGAGGAATAAAACAATTACTTCCTAATATGATAATGATGAGTTTTAAACATTTTCTTTACTTTGTTCTGTTTTACGTATCGGTGGACAGCTAAATAAATGGGTTCTTTTAGTAAAATAGCTATAACTCTGGATAGGAATTATCGATTTCAGTCGTTCTTTTTTTCAGATGATCGGAAGAATATTCTTGTCAAAATATCGCTTGAGTTTTAGGTCAATTTTCTTTTCTTTCTCAGGAAAAAATATTCAAATCCGTACAACTTCTTTCTGACTCACCCTGTATTTGTACATGCTTAAAAATACTAATGCTACATTATATCAATATTCCTCCATTTTTGTCACAACTAAGAACCGTCTGTTGACGAATGCGCTGCCAATACTCACAATTGCCACGCCAATGCAATATGCACCGATACGGCAGGTTCTTTCACGTGTGCCTGCAATACAGGCTATACGGGAGACGGGATAACGTGTGAAGGTAGGTGTAGGATAGTTAGGCCCGAAAGAAATTGTTGTGCTGCCATCAGCGACAAAAATCAGGAATCATTTTTTATCTATTTAAATTTTAACCAATTTGTCAAAATATTACTATTTTATGCTTGAAATGAATAAGTTTGCTTGTATACATTGCTTTTAGACTATTATCACACGGCCAATTCCATGCCAAATGTGAAAAACAGCCAAAATTTCAAATTGGTTTTACAAGTTTTTCTCCTCTATTGTTGGTAAGGGGTATATCTCTATTTATCAAGTCTGGTATGATCTCACCTCAATTTGTTCGTTTTGGTCATTACATCACCGTTTGAAAATAGGTGCGCAAAAAGGATAATGCTTTTTTAATTTGGCTTGAAAAAAGCTAGTTACAAAAGTGTATTATTTTTGTAATATAAAGTATTGCTTTTTAAATGCTATTTGTGATTTAGTTATTCTAAATAAAGCTTCCAATGAAAGTAAAAAGCAAAAAAGTGATATCACTTGCGAAAGGCGCAATGCGAGTTATCATTTTTACGTTCATTTTTTCCATTGGATCGCGTAACGTCCGTAACATTTTTAATTTTTTTTTCCCTCTGGGAGAAAACTAATTGGCTGATTTCAATAACATCACAAACTAACACTGTTAGTTTGTGATGGGTTCAATCATTGAGCAAAAAAATAAATAAATCTATAATTAGAAATACCTTAACGAACGTTACGGACATTACATAAATCGTTACGGACGTTACATAAATCGTTACGGACGTTACAGCTTTTACTCAAGGCTTTGAAGAGCTTCTAAATGACACACCTTTGTGAGCTATAACACTTAAAATATTAATTTGTCAAAAATGTGGTATAATTTGACAAATTAGACCACATTTTCTTCAACAATGGTTTAGACTTGTGCACTGCTACATAGTCAGTGTAGCCCAACTGAGGAAAAAGTACTGTTGACATTTGCAAAGTTGACAAGTCAGGAGTGTACCACTATGTAATTCTTTGATACTGTGTTGTCTTGCCACATATTATGCTTTGAACTTGAAACTTCCAGAGTAGTTTCTGATAAGCATTGTTTAAAATATGTTAAACAGTTCTGTGACAGTTACATCTTTTGTGTATGAAAACTTTTGCCCTCTAAAGTGACGAAAAACAAGTAAAGTGTTTTTCATAAGAAAAATTACATTTTTTCCATTTTCAGTGGTAGAGATATACTTGATAGTGTTAGAGTGGGTAGTGTTAATAACCTTTAATATAGATACCTAAAACACAAAAAAGCTTTGTGTGAATGAAAAAAATTAGCATACTTTGTAGTAAATATGCCATAAAACATAAATAGATGTTTTCAGACTACCCCTTCCATTATTTTACAACTTTAACCAACTAAGGGACCGTTCATTATTTATGGTGGAGGGAGGGTTGGGACAAATTCGAGACTCGTATGTTAAAATTACCTAACCCCCCTACAGCTGAAACTGAAAATTACACGACCCCCCTGCTAACTAGTAGCTTTATACACAACCCCCCCCCCCCCACCTCCCCGGAAAAAAAACTTGTCACATACTTAAGGGGCTGTCTGTAACTTTGGAATTTTGTTCATGCATAACCTACGTTGTCAAATTTTGTTTGTGCCCTATCTGAACAGCCAATAATTTTAGGATGCCCCTTCTTTTTATGGTGTGAAATTAGTAATGGCGAGCGTAGCGAGTTGGAATTTCTTTTCTCATATTTATACATTTTGGATGGTTTTGTGAGTCTTTATAACCCGAACAAGTTAGAACATTCTGAGCAGAAACGTATATTCTACTTTTGTGAGCATTGGTGCAAAGCAGAAATGAGGTGAAAAGCATGCAACAAATCACATTTTTAAATCATGAAGGGGTCACACCACTAAATAAAGCTCCATAGGGATATGTACAAAAACACCGATATAAAACTCTGTTTTAGACCACTAAATTACGAAATTGGACCCTATAGAGTAATTTTTTCTTAAAGATTATCACATTTCCCTACCAAAAAGTGAAAAAAAGGTAGGTTGACCTGCTCGATTTTCCAAAATATGCCCATGGAGTTGACTACCTCTCTGACGAGCTTGGAAATGTCGCCGTAATCGCCAATGTTTCCAGTAAAAAGCACAAATTTGAAAGATCTCTCAACATTTACCTAGATGATATTCACAGTTTATAGTCAGGGTGCATGTAGGTGATGTCCCATTAATCACAATTAATCAAAAATCATAGGCATTTACGCAATTGTATTGTACAAGTCTTTTTAAATTGAGGATTTTGTGATGCATACTTTCCGATTCTACCTTTAAACACCGTCCCTAAGGGTAGGGGATATGGATTTTGTAACATTATACACCCTGTGGCTCTAATGTCTCGACCGTTGATGATTATAGATGTTTTTTCCACCATATCGTCAATTTGCTGTCCAGAAGTCGTCTGATAGTAAAGTTTTTGAAGTCGATAGGTTTTAAGAAAATATGCGCAAAGCCCCCACCCCCCCTGTTCAAGAATAAAAAGTTACATAACCCCCCCCCCCTATTTTCACATATGAAAGTTACATGACCCCCCTATAGTTTACCCCGCCCCCCTCCACCATAAATAATGAACGGTCCCTAACATCAAAGTAACACAAGAAAAACACATGGACTTTATGACAAATTAGGGATAAAATGTCCCATTTTGATATTATAAATCTTGTTTTATTATTGATTTTAATACCTGTAACGTCCGTAACGCTTCAAAATGTAACGTCCGTAACACTAAATCAACAGCGTTGGACGATACGGGAGTACTAATTTCAAACTTGCTTTTCATGTTAACATAGAATGGAGTCAGGGCTTGCTCAATATAGTTGACAGAAAAAAATAAAACAGGGAATTCATGGAACTGAACAGAGATTTAAGGATATGTACCATAGTCAAAAAGGCACTTCATTTCAAGGTAACGTCCGTAACGCTCGTTTCTAATTTTTGTTGCTAATTAACTAAGAAAGCTAAAACAAAATTGCTTCATTATATTGAACATTAGAGTGTTTACTACTAGCATACTAAGAAATAAAGTGTTATCTTATCAGCAAACAGATGTGCTATTCAATTAAAAGTTGCAAGTTGCATGTATCTGTAACGTCCGTAACGGTGGAATTGACAACACTAGAAACATTAGTCAAATTGACATTTATAAAATGTTGTCTTGTCACTGAACCACGGGCTGTCAGTAATATTTGTCAGTAAAAAGAAAAAGAAAAGAAAACTGACCGATCGTCCCGACTTCAAGATTTTTGGCACTTGAGGGCAACACCACATTTTTTTTGGCCTTATTTGAATATCCATGTGCAATGGACTACAAAGGGGAATCGAACACGGCCCGATTCTACAGTCAGTTGAATCGGTGTATGACACCCAATTCATTGCGTTGCTTTGACCGTGGGATACTGAATTGGCCTAAATAGGATGAAACAGGAGTGTCTTCTTTCTGAAAATCTTGAACACATTTATTATTCCCGACAAGATAGCAGCTACTCCAAAACACGGATATTATTGTAGTGGATACCAATACTGGTCTAATCCGTGTTTTGGATTAGATGCCATTATGGGTAACCTCTATTATCTGTGATTCGACTGCCGAACCAATAGAATAGTTAGAATGGTCGCGACGGATGGAATGTAAGAAAAATATCGTGCGATAACTGGCAGTCACAACTCACTGTCGGTCGATGATACCAATACAAATTGATGACGGTAGTATTTGTCGTAGAAACTGTTTGACTTTGTTTTGGAGGCTTTTCTGATGTGGATTTGTAGGGTGTTATTCTAATAGTGAGGGATTTGACGCGCAAAGGAGAATGCCTTGTACCAGCAAGCTTTTGGGACTAACAGTTCTAATCAATGTCATCTTCAGTTGATTTTGGTGTAAGAGGTAGCCTACAGTGAGACGTTGAATTGATAAGAAAATACATATAGGGCCTAGTTAGGAGAGCTGAGACGACAGGTAGGCCTACTAGTAGATTGATTTGTGAGGTATGGACAAGGGTTCTGGATGGTATTATCTCATATTATATAACGCATGAAAATATTCCTGTCATTTTATTGGTGGAAACTGCATCACGTGACATAAAATAGTTTCACCTTTTCACCCAAATAACGGGTCAAGCGGTCAAAATAGTACATTTTGATGGGAGCTTTTGGACCTGGCAGTCGCCCACTTTTCCCCCGACTCGCCCACGCCCCACGCCTACGCCCATCCCTACCTTCATTTCGTGAGACGGTGAGAAAGTAAACAAAACGCGTCGTCTGCTGTTGCTGCGCTCCCGGTTGCACTGTATATTTATAGTACAGTTTTGTGTAACTTTTCTAGATAGAATGGATTAATTAGGATTTGAATTATTTGATGAAGATGCCATTAAAAAGCTGTTGAATGGCGTAGACAGCGAAATTACGAAGAAGGCAATAAGATTCGCTGTACATCGATTTGAGGAGTTTAAGAAAGTAGTCGGCGAGCAAGCACCGGTTGCGGTAGATCAGCTCGACATTTTTCTGAAGAGATTATACTCTTGTCTTCGTCAGAAGAATGGTGATCTCTATCAAAAGAAGTCTATGCAAGCCATCCGTTATGGATTACAAAGGCATTTCCTACAGCTTCGGAACTTTGACATTTGTTGAAGGACCCGAGTTCACGCAGAGTAACAACATGTGGAAGGCCGTGCTCGTCAAGTTGAAAAAATGTGGCAAAGGCAGCGTCAAACACAAAGCTGCAATCTCGCTAGGAGACATGGATAAGCTACAACGAAGCGCTGATCTTAACATAGACACACCCAAAGGCCTACAAAATAAGGTCTTTATTGATCTGATGTTGTATTTCGGAAATCGCGGACGCGAGAACCTGTATGTCGCCTGGAGATTACTTTCTTGACGAAGATGAAGATGGGCTCAGCTACATCTCCCGTCGAGACATGATGACAAAATCACGCCGTGAAGGAGATGACGAATCGTACAGTGGTGTTATGTACGAAATACCTGGCTCAGAACGATGTCCAGTTACAACATATCTGGAATATGTGAGCAAGCTTAACCATAAGCTTTCAGGCATCCTGTGGCAGAAGCCAAGAAAGATGGAAGATGCCAGAGATGGATCACTGTGGTACGATGCTGTCCCTGTGGGTAAAAATACACTGGGCAACAAGATGAAATTGCTAGCCGAGTCAGCAGGATTGACGAAACCGTACACCAACCACTGTCTGCAAGTGGTCACAAATCTGAATCAAGTCTCAAGCACTATGTCCAAACCAGCGATGACAAGAAAAAACGCAGGTCGGCAGCTCTAGCAAAGCAGATGAAACAGGAAAGAGCAATGCCTAGCCCTACTACTAGCATCCCTAGGCCAAAGCCAGAGGATCTTCCGGGCCCCAGCAACGCCGCGGCTGATGTTGTTCAGTCGATCAACCTCAACGACCAACAACAACTAGCCTTAGTTGAGGGAGGCTCCGCCCTGTTGACCAGTAGTCAAGAGCAGGTGATACTACAAGAGATGAGTATGACATCAATGACATCAACCACGAATGTGTCCAATTCTCCATCAATTAGTGGATCAACCATCTAGAATTTCAACTTTCATGGATCGGTTACATTCTATAACCATCCTAATAACTAGCTAAAACTATAGCTTGAAGAATAACTGTAAATATGTTGACATTTTCGCTATTTAAAAGCCTACATTTCGTGTTCGGACTGATTATATAAACCTAGCCTAGCCCTAGGCTACAATCAAGGAAAATAATAGTTGGCACACTTGACGCAACTTATTACAAATATCCCTGTGCTCGCAATTGAGATCAGACTTGGGACATAGCACTGTTTAATAGAAAGCAAAAGTCTCCCCCTTTCTTATATCCTTCCCCATCCCCCATCAATCAATGTTGGGGGACCTACCATGGCTTCTGATAATATGACTCGGATCAACATTGCCTCCGGGGAGAGGGGCGGGTTTTTTCCGTAATTAAGACAAGGTGTGCCAACCTTTTTTTCCTTGATTGTCTGAGTCATTTGCTAAAAAAATCATCTGTGTTTAGTCTTTTGGCTATAACATGAGATTAAACAAAGATTTCTTCACCAGATTTGGACGACAGATAGGTTATAACACTGGTCACGTGTTCAAACAATATGCGTCAACGTACTTTTAGGGACCGGTCACTTTTAAATACGGAGGTATATTTTTCACTTAAAATGGCAGTGAAACTATAGAAATGACCAGTTATTTAAATTCAGATGGATGCTCGACCTCATATATCATCAGCTAAACGTTGAGAAAACATCTTCCTGTCGTTTATATATATCTCAAGACCAGTATCTATATCTATATATCTTAATACCAGTGGCTATATAACTTAAAAATATAGACCCAACATGAAATATGCCTGTTTTGTTTTGACAATAAATCAAAGTTGTCAAGCCATTACGCCCATTTATAAGAATGAGTACATCTGCACTCTTTCGGTACCAAAATCTAGGACATTATGATTATTCAAGAAATAGAAGACACGATGATAGTGCTGATTAAAAACAAATAATGCAAATCATGATTGTTAGAAAAAAGAAGCAACAAATAAAACATTATCGAATAGAAGCTTAGACAAGGATTCGAACCCGGGACAGTGGGGTGCAAGTTTCATATGTTAACCACTACACCAACCGGGCGTGTGTGCATATTGTAACTGAATTATACGCTATCAATGCTCGTGTATTGTCATCGCAATGGTGAAACAATATCATCGGTTCACCATAAGAAATCATCAAATGTGTCATTGTTACGATATACAGAACTGATTTTTCAATGGATAAGGGATTAGAGGACAAATACCGTTCATATAGACCCTTTTAAAGCAAATATTAAGCACCGCATACCTACCTTTCAACGGTGTACCATTGGTGAAATAATATAAATCTATAGTCATATATGTTTAAATTCAGCAGGGGTGAACCGTTGAAACATACCGAAGATGCGATTCATTTCTTCTAAAAGATAGCCTATGAGTTTCACATTGTCCACTAAACACTAATCCATTGAGAAAAAAAGTTTTGCATTTCATAATAATGAGAAATTTGATGAGTTGTAATGGTGTACCGTTGCAACGATTCACCGCTGCAATAACAATGCACGTGTATTGATAGCGTATAATTCAATTACAACATGCACACACGCCCGGTTGGTGTAGTGGTTAACATATGAGACTTCCACGCCGCGGCCCCAGGTTCGAATCCTTGCCCAATCTTCTATTTTTCTTCTTCTTGTGTGTGCCTCTAAGCTTATTTCTAAACGATCATAAAGTCCATTTTTTAAATAATCGGCACGTTATCTTAGAGTTTTGTCTTCATGGCGCATTATTTGATATATGTGACTTTATTTATTTTCCATAATTTCATATTTAAATGATAAGAACATAACGTGTCATCTTCTGAAGATAGTAATGTTTGCATGAACTATAACAATGACAAGGCCTATTATACACCTATAGTCGCACACAATTAACATACAGAGACAGCGTTAGTAAATAATGACCAGTCCCTAATACACAAAGTGACTTTTCGTTCTTCTATCTTTGTTTGTATTAGTCATTCTGTTTATGTGGCTTTATTTATTTTGTAAATAAATGTTATTATGATTATTTTCCATGATTATATATTTTAATGCTAGGAACATAACATGGCATCGTGTCATTAATTGCTATCTTCTGAAGATAGTAATGTTTGCATGAACTATAACAATTGCAAGGCCTATTATAGACCTATCGTCGCACACATTTAATATACAGAGACAGCCTTAGTAATTAATGGCCAGTCCCTAATACACTTTTGTCTGACTTAATATGCCGTCTATCAAATGTTGATTAGAAATCAATTAATACATATACGAACTCTAATTGTTCTTCAACATTTTGTTTCACATCCATGAAAATAAATTGTAAAAATAACATGTTTTGACGTATATGTTGCCTAAGTATTGACTGACCAATCCCTAAATGACGTAATTGATACTTGTAACTTTTTGGGAATGTTGACAATATAGCCTACAATAATCGTGCAAAACCTCGTTAGCATCGGGCATTTGGTTCTAAAGTTATAGCCAAAAAACCAATCCCACATGGTGAATTTAGGATTTCGCTCAGACAATCAAGGAAAATAATAGTTGGCACACTTGACGCAACTTATTACAAATATCCCTGTGCTCGCAATTGAGATCAGACTTGGGACATAGCACTGTTTAATAGAAAGCAAAAGTCTCCCCCTTTCTTATATCCTTCCCCATCCCCCATCAATCAATGTTGGGGGACCTACCATGGCTTCTGATAATATGACTCGGATCAACATTGCCTCCGGGGAGAGGGGCGGGTTTTTTCCGTAATTAAGACAAGGTGTGCCAACCTTTTTTTCCTTGATTGTAGGTCCAGCAGCTTGTCTTGACCCACCGCTGGGCCTAGCCTATAGGACTACATCATTTGCCAGTTGAATTATTTGAACTTGAACTGTTTCGCGTGGAATAATTACACGATAAAGACTTTTTGACGAGAAATCAATTTGTTTTGGATTGTTTTATGAACTTGGGGAACTAATGATATCGGACTGATGGGGAGCTCAACTCTGCTAAATTAGGTGAGTACCGTATCACTATCACTGATGGTTGATGAAAATGTGTAAAATGACAGAAATATTTTCATGCGTTATATAAAACAAATATTTAATGATCTTAATTCGGGAAATGGTGCAAACTATTGGCCCCTCGGTGACTGGAGGCCGTGGGCCTACTGTTTTCCCTCGACCTCCGGTATCGGGAAAATAGTAGGCCCACGGCCTCCAGTCACCTCGGGGCCAATAGTTTGCACCATTTCCCTCATGATCATTAAATATTTGTATACCAGTGCGTATTGGCTGAAAGATTGGAGGATGAGCGAGAGCGAGAGAGAGTGAGAGGGGGGGGGGGGGGGGGGGAGAGGGGGGGGGGGGGGGGAGGGGAGAGGGAGAGAGAGAGAGAGATAGATAGAGATAGAGAGAGGGGGAGAGATAGAGGGGGGGGGGGTGCTATGATACACAGATAAGCCAAACACATTGTTGTGGCGTTGTCATGGTTATAGCGTTGTCATATTCTTTTTAGTCAATCCCAGTCTTAAAGTTATGAGGGAATTGCCATATTATACAGTTTTGATAGGATAACTAGACGACTAATAGTGTGAAATGAGTGGAATTATTTTCTAGTGCGGTTCATATTACAAATGTATTAATTAACAGAAACAACGGGAAAGTATATAAATGCTTATTCAATTTTGAAACATGGTAACTGCATAGCCCTAAGGGTCCTTCATTTGACCTTTGATTATACGTCCCCCACTGCAATATTTTCGACAAAAGTTCATGGGAAAGTGGCGGCGGAAGTACCAGAGTTTAGGGGGACGGGACAATTTAGGGGGACGGGACATTGAATGCACGTGTTCTATGAGGCACTTGACAACTGTTAGGGGGGAGGGTGGGCAGAGGAGGTCGCGAAATTTAGGGGGCTCGCCCCCCCCCCCCTCCCCCGCCCGCCCCCTCATCGGGGGCTGGCAAATTCATTTTCTTGACTTCTTCGCTCGAAACCGTGTAGGTTATTGTTTCGTATTTTAAATAAGCCTAAAATGTAACATTATTTTGGGTACGGATAGCGCTGCACCCCTTGGCACATAATACGCATTTTGTAAAGAAATGTCGCGTTTGAGTGGGGCCAGAGCCGTTGGAGTTGCGGTACTAAATTGATCAGCAAATTTCACTGGTTTGTCGCATTAAACATCTTCGGACGGAAAACAAATCTACAGGAACTAACTAAACAGCATATTTTTTTTCTCAAAATGGACTTCAAAAAGTCCATATTCCAGCCCTATGCATCTTTTTCAGTCATTTTAAGAGTGATAACCATATTAGGTGTTTCCACTTCATTTGCACAATAAGAGAGTTGCCTTGCAGAATTTGTAGCCCAATTAAAGAAAACCACACCACACACACACCCCCATGCCCGGTTCTGGCATGCTCTGCAGTCGATACGGCCCATTATAGCAGAATCGATGACGTGGGTTTGCGTGACATGGAAGCGCCGGCGGCGAACGTAGGAGGGGAGGGGCCGGGGGTGGGTGGGTGCGGAAGTATGCCGAACTTGAATTCAAAATATTTTGAAAATATTATTTATGTCAACTCTACGCGGCGGCGGCAGCGGCGAATAGACCGGGAAGGGGGAGGGGAGGGGGGGGGGGGGGGCGGGCGGGTGCAGAAGTTAGCAGAACTTAAATTCAAAATCTGTTAAAAAGATTATTTCAGTAAATTCCACGCGGCGGCGAACGGAGCGGGCATGCTGAAGTGTGCAGAACTTGAATTCAAAATCTTTTGAAAATATTATTTCTGTCAATTCTACGCGGCGGCGGCGGCGAATAGACCGGGAAGGGGGAGGGGGGGGGGGGGGGGGGGGGGGCTGGGTGTCAACTCCACGTGTCTTAGAATCAAAAATGTCTTTTTAAATACTATTTAGATCATGTTAGACCCCGCGCCGTTCGGAGAGGGGGTTTACGGAAGTATGCAAAACTTACATTCAAAATCTTTTTTTGTTCTCATTAGAGCGTAATAGTAATACGTTTAAAATTATATTTTTTGATATTTAAAAAAAAAAGATTTTCTCCGAATTTTGTTCCTACTAGCGAAAATTAGACCCTCATATTTTGGTCATTTCGATAAATATACATGTTAAACTTTATATCGTTTAAAGCAATCATTTATGTTTTTGGCACGTGTCCGAGAAGCGCCAATGTCGCACAATCTTGTATTAAAAGACAGTGGGGTGGAGAAGATGTGCTTTTATACAGAGCTCTATGGAATAAAATGTACATAATCGTCGATATCTCGAAAAGAAAATCATTGATCAAACATAATATTTTTTCAAATTAACTTTTTTGGGCAGGGAATATACGGTTCTTTTCTTTTCTTTAAAAAAAAAGAAGAAAAAAAAGAAGAAAAAAAAGAAAAAAAAGGATAAAAAAACTAGATAATGACTTCAATTAGTCCTTCTTTGCTGAATGAAAGTCAAATTGACTGGAATTTAATTATATTTGCATCTTCGCCGGAACACACGCCATCACCCCCGCCCACCCCCATGCCCGGTTCTGGCATGCTCTGCAGTCGATACGGCCCATTATAGCAGAATCGATGACGTGGATTTGCGTGACATGGAAGCGCCGGCGGTGAACGTAGGAGGGGAGGGGCCGCCCACCCCTACTTGTAAATACCTCCGACCGAGGACTTGTACGTTTACCCATACAACTGTGGACTTCTTCAAATTCATGAATTTTTGGTATTTATGGGCCAAAATATGAAGTATTCAAGTGAACCATTTATATCGCGTTTAAAAAAAAAGTCTACCTTCAACCTATCTCACTTTAATTTTCTACATACTAACCGTGGACGTTGTATGCAGCTTGTTATTGTAAATGAAACCGAGGACTTGCCTCAGATTAGAATGGGAATAACATAGCGACCTCGTTTGGGCGGTTAATAACGGGAAATTGCAGTTAATCTAACCGAGGACGTCCTCGGTCGAAGGTGCGTCCTCGTTTGGAAGGTGTGTATCCACATTGAAGTCCTCGTTTGCAGGTATTTACAAACGCACCCCTGCAATGCACACATCACCCTATTTGTTCAGCATGTTCAGTGTAAGCGCAAAGCATGCGACAAGGTTCCGCGTACAGTTTCGTGGTCCAGGCACGGTTTCGTGGTCCAAGTTCGGTTTCGTATTGCGACGTACACTTCACTTCAATTTGTTTTGGGTTATTTTGCGATTGCTTCGAGAGCGTTATTAAGTAGATTGTTGTAATTCTAAATCGACATGACAAGATTTCGTTGGAATTGACCAAATATTATGCTCCCATTTCACTAGTATACAGTAAAATGAATTATATTCTTATACAGTGGTGTGGTTTTGGATGTAAACAGGCAATTTGATTGGTTGGGCTGATCTTCGGCCGATACGTACTATTATGAGACCGATTGGGGCGGAATTTAATTCATACCTTAAAGTGGGTATGGTCATCGCGTTAAGATGTTCAAGCGAGCCATACACAAACTTACCCATAGACAAACCGATCATTAAGCATAATACACACAGTGCCATGAAGCTGCCGCACCCTGACGAAGTTCAATATCGGCATGACGAAGGTCATTTGCTTGCGCAGCTTGCCTTCGTTCTGGCGCAGCTTGTGCGATGAGTGTATATAATCATGATAATTATGTACAAATCATGTTTTGACATCTATTGGTTTGTTATGGAAACTATGTAAAATAATGCATTTTCGGGAAATAGGTCTACATGGTTTATTTTATACCGATTGGCACCAACACTTTGCAACGACTTGTTTGATGATCGATTTAAAAATCATATTTTTAAATCTATCGGTTGCTATGGAAACCATGTAAAATAATGCATTTTCGACAAAAATAGGTCGACATGATTTAATTTTTAACCGTTTGGCACGAAAACTTTGCAACAACCTGACTTGTTTGATGATACACATTTTTGATATGTTATGATTTCAAAATCATGTTTTAGCATCTATTGGTTGCTATGGAAACCTTGTTAAATAATGCATTTTGGGGGAAAATAGGTCTACACACCGTTTAATTGGCACCCAAACTTTGCAACAACCCGACTTGTTTGATGATCCACATTTTCGATGTGTTTTGATTTAAAAATGTTTGACATCTATTGGTTGCTATGGAAACCTTGTAAAATAATACATTTTCGGTATAAAATAGTTCTACATGGTTTATTTTTCACCGTTTGGCACATTGGATGGACAACTTGATATGAAATCAGTTTAAAGATTTGGCAAATTCATCATGGTTGATTTTGCGATGATCTCGTATTGTGTATAGATGTAACACGCAAAGGTTTGGGTTTTGGAATATCCAGAGTTATGATCAGACATGAGTTCATCCTCCGTATGGCAATCC
Source organism: Ophiura sarsii (assembly GCA_035610835.1). Lineage (NCBI taxonomy): Eukaryota > Metazoa > Echinodermata > Ophiuroidea > Amphilepidida > Ophiuridae > Ophiura > Ophiura sarsii. The sequence continues at coordinate 11,353,703 of CM069442.1, read as the reverse complement.
TTTAACCCTAACCAGTAAAGCTATGTTTTTGTGCGTATCGGGGGGAGGGGGAAAAAGTACTATTTTTTTGACCCGAAAAATCACCCAGCACCCCCGGGATTCGATCGCGGGACCCCCGCACCCCAGTCTGTCCCCCTACCAACTGAGCTAAACTGCCAGCGCATATGCGGGCTAAAACTTCCAGCCCACATATGCCTGCGGTAGGTGACGTCATTGATTCAATGCAGCAGCACGTGCGTGGAGATAGTTTCTGGCAGTGAGATTTTGTGAGATTCAGTTGGGTTAGGGTTAATAACGTGTCATCAGTGCGTAAACATGTTGTATGAGACCACCAGAGGTCGTAGAATTCAAAACGTGAATGACATCACTTTTGGCGGGATTATCCATTATAAACATTAAAGTCACCAAGTAAGAATAATTTACCTGGGAACAGAGACATATCAGTGTCAAGTTGTTCAAATTCATTGAGAAACATGTAGACCTATTTCCCCCGAAAATGTGTTATTTTACAAGGTTTCCATAGCAACCAATGGATGTCAAAACATGATTTTTAAATCAAACAATATCGAGAATGTGGATCACCAAACAAGTCAGGTTGTTGCAAAGTTTTGGTGCCAAACGGTGAAAAATAAACCATGTAGACCAATTTTTCCCTGAAAATGCATTATTTTACATGGTTGCCATAGCAATCAAAAGATGTCAAAACATGATTTTTAAAACAAAACACATCAAAAACGTCGATCATTAAAAATGTTAGGTTGTTACAAAGTTTTGGTGCCAAATCGGTAACAAATAACCCCCACCCCCGAAATGCATTATTTTAAAAGGTTTCCATAGCAACCAATAGATGTCAAACGTGATTTTTAAATCGAAACATATCGAAAATGGGGATTATCATTTACGTTCATAAAAGTAATAAAATCATCTTCAAAAATGAAAATATAACAAAATCACCAAAATAATAGTTTATTTCATATTTTCCAGATCGAACTAACCCTCATCCTGGTTTTTTTAACATATCTAAGAGATCAAAAATGTATCAGTATTGTGTGACGCTTTGTCAAATTCAGCCCTCTTAACTTTTTAAAATTCGCATTGGTCAAATTATAGTTCGGGTTAGCAGGGTTAGGGTAAACTTATGGAATAAACCATTAATACTGCTGAATTTTACGCAGAGGCACTCCCATATCTGACACCAATGCATAGCTATATGGCTTGACATTTTTGTTTTGTTTTTCCCAATTTTTTATATTCAAATGCAGAAAACATCATTAAAATGAACCAACCATTAACATCAATGGATGGTCCCATCATATTGCAGAGGTTCTCCAGGCAGACCTTTACTGATGGTAAATAACGTTTTTAACTGGGTGAACAATAATCATTATAATAAGTCACCCTACCCATGTCTAGCCTAGGCCAAAATGTACACCTCCCAGCCGGTTTAAGATCCCCATATAATATGTTTTTGTTGATGAAAGAAAATCAACTTTGGAAATCAGAATTAAAACCCCCGTAAATAAAAATTGAAGAAGCTATGCCACCATCTGTCACGTTTAACGAACTTGTTATTCTAAAATTCGACCTTTATAAATCTAAGATGGCCGCATTATATTCAAAGTCTAATTGCAAAAAACTCTTGCTGACTTAAATGAATAAAAAGATTTTGATAACACTGGGAATCCATTGAATAATTTTGTTTAAACTAATTTGAAATATTGTTGAAACATTATTTAGTTTATAGGGAACACATTTATTACAATATCCAGTGATTCTTTTGATATGATTATTTAGTTCATTTAAGAGTAGAATTAGCTTGACAATAATACCAAGTAATGATTAATAACTTTGTAGAATGCACAATTCATGTGGGCGCAAGCAAGTATAAGGAATTTTGATGGTTTCCATTTATGATATGTAATAATAATATAAATAATGGTTTTAAAATAAAACTTTTAAAATTCCCTCCCAAATACTTTTATTTTTAAAGATGAATAAAGAGATCAATTCTCAATATTTGAGAAGGGGACAATTTTGGGATTAGTTTCACTTGAGTGAATCCATTGACACAAATACGAAGTTTAATTTTAAAGGAAGTCAAAATTGACTGGATTGCATTGGCTATAATGAGCTTAATTAATTATTCACGAACTATTTTCAATGGTAAATTTGTATGGGGATTCATATTGTCTTCAATTTCATGGAATGGAATGAGATGTTGCAGAAAACAGAAATTTATTAATGAGAAGACTGACCTGGAGAAAAGATTCAGCAACACAGTTGTTCACATCATAGTTAAATATAACAGTCCAAATTTAATATCTTGGATGATTTGGACACCATAACCAAGTGTCCTAAAGACTTTTGGTTGCTAGTGTATCGACTTTTTAAAATTGTCAACTGATAGTCCTAGTTAACTGAGCTTCAGTTTGTAGCTTATAGAGAATGAAATCTTAATTCAATTAAGGTCCATTTACTATGAACTAGAAGAGATGTTTCATCATCTGATCATACATTATATTAGTTGCGTGATGGCGCGCTTTTGGTTCGAACCCGCGATCTTCAACCGTGCATCGCCCTAGTGCTTTTGTACTGTAGACATTCATTACCCATCATCTCCCTTACAGATATCGATGAATGTGCAAGAGCATTATTAAAAGACTATCAAATTTGCCATCCTGATGCGACATGTATCAATACAAAAGGCTCTTACACATGCACCTGCAATACCGGTTATAGTGGTGATGGGAAAACAACCTGCGAAGGTAAGCTGCGAATTTCCTTATTTGGAGATCTTTATTATAATTCGCTTCGAATGGATAGAGGCGCAATTCACATATCTTCTCAAATCACGTGTAGTGCGTTTTACGCTATCATGGTAACGTGGCATTACGCTTGGATATGAATTACTGTTTCGATAAAACTTTGGGGAAAGTATGGTTTGTTGTGTTTTACTTAGACCCAAAGTAAAATTGATAACAAAATTAATAATTTAAGCAGTAGATTTGGCTCGAAAAGTAATACTTTGGTGAAAAGATATGGCACTGAATTCGACAGTGATGTATCATACTTACACCTAGCACATAAAGTCCCTGCTCAGGTGCTTTGAGGTTGACTAATTCAAAATATATAATCGGTACCAAAAATCTGAGATATACATTAAATTAGCAAATTTCTTCTCCGCAGTTTGATACCTCATTCAACAAAATCGAATGGATACTTTTAAAGTTATGTCGATTTCAATGATCGTTCATGCAACAGAAAAGTGGCACTAGGTATAGGAATCATTGATTTGTGTGTGATAACTGTGTGCTATCTGAACGTGACAGATGAATGGGTCTTTAGTGATAACCGCAATGTGCGAGACAAAGGGTGTATCTGGCTGTGAAGAATACAAGTCTTAGCTGATAAGCTGTGAGTTTTTCAGTGCGTAAATCCATAGACGGGTAAAACATTGATTTTTACCGTCTATGGTAAATCACACACAAATCAATGATTTCCTATACCTAGTGCCACTTTTCTGTTGCATGAACGGTCATTGAAATCGACATAACTTTAAAAGTATCCATTCGATTTTGTTGAATGAGGTATCAAACTGCGGAGAAGAAATTTGCTCATTTAATGTATATCTCAGATTTTTGGTACCGATTATATATTTTGAATTAGTCAACCTCAAAGCACCTGAGCAGGGACTTTATGTGCTAGGTGTAGTTAATTTTAACCAAGATATGCCGTCTAACATACTCAAAAGACTCCTTGTTATATATCCGGGAAAGTGTGATAAACACTATTGAACCAAAACTATTCACTCGAGACAAGTGGATCGACCTGAAACTATTGAATAAAAGCACCCGATGGAGACAAGTAGTTTAATGGTATATACAATTATAACACATCTCCTAACACAAATACCTCCGTGGCGTGGATACCTTGTCCTTCGATTGTGAACCGTAGAACCCCGGTTCGATCCCCACGCACGGCACGATATGCTTTCATGTTGAATCTTTGGCTTTATCAGTTTTTAATTAATAAAAACAATAATAAGTTTATTTATTTATTTATTTTTTAAAATTCTTGGATAATTAGTACATTTTGGTCAAAATATGACCCAAAGTTGGTGCGATATGTGTTTGAATGGGCAAAAGGAGTTGATCTAAATTTTGACTGAAATAATTCACCAAATTGCATGAATGGAGTTTCAAAAATATTAATCTTTCAGATTATGAGGGGGTCACATTCCACTAAATAGACACCCCTGTGCATGCAAGCACAATTGTTCCTTCCGCATAATCATCCTCTCCAATGTTCACAACAAATTTACGCTACTGCTAGAATCGACTGACTTGTGGCATAAAACGTTATGCTCCAACTTACTTTTGGGTCCGGTTAGGTATAACATTTAGCGTAAATTATCCGCCAGTTACTAGCCTAGTAGCTTACCCCGATTTGGTGCTCTCCAAATTTTGGGTTACGCCTCAGTTACTAGCGAGGTAAGCGCTATTCTTCAGCTACTCGTCATTGGTGCACTCGGCCGTATATATGTGTATGATTTGGAAGGCTACTCTCTTAATTCCGCGGATTGATATTTTCAATCTTTAAACAGTTGACTTTATTTTCAATCTAATAGATTGAATTCAGATTGAAATTAGATTGAAAAGCTCCATTGCCTATCGAATTAAGATTGATTGCAGTATCAATCTGTTCAAAGATTGATTGTATCGTCCAATCGAAAACGGCAATAATATCACGTGAACCAACACCAACCCCGCCGCTTCCAAACTGTCAGGCGGCCATTTTCTGTGCACGACGCGACGGGTGAACTTTTTTCTGAAAATCAGACACTGGGGGGTATCAGTCCTAGAAGGTTAGTGTGTTTTGGTGATACTTTTTAATGGTATAAACGTGGTAAAACGTGGTAATACATACTACAAAAAAACTTTGTCGAGTGACTAGTCCCAATCGGTACCGTAGTGCAAGTGTATCTGTGATACACGGTACTACCACCCTTCATAGACTCCCGTCGCGAAATTCACATTGAGTGTCAGCACTGCCGATTGTCAATCTAAATAAGATTGAACATATCAAACTTTTAGATTGAATTTTCAATCTTTTATAGATTGAAACTTTTCAATCCAAAAAAGATTTAATGTCAATCTTATAAGTTTGTTCCCTCACGGCAATCTATGAAAGATTGAAAAGTCAATCTTTGAGATATAATTTTCAATCTTTGGAATTAAGAGAGTAGATCGAGGCATTGGTGGCACGCGGATTGAAAATAATCATACGATTGTGGCTGTTCAACACAGAATGAGTCTCGTGTTCTCTGTAGTTCGACGCGCTCTTGGTTGCGCGGTTTTAGACTGCAACATTATTGTCAACGTGTGGTTATAGTTCCACCAAATCGTGATGAATGCACAATTGCATTACAAATATTGTGACAAACCGCGCGCCGGCTAGTGTGGATATCTGACCTGCGGTTACACGAGCGATCCAGGCTTGAAGGCCGTGGGTAAACGGTAAATATGTGATTTACCTGTTATAATTAAAACATGACAAAAGCACTGATATTTCAACTCATGTACGAATCACTTTTAATTGTGAACAACTGGATAAATATGCAAATCTGTTAATCACTCTAACATATCTCAGACACGACCCTCATATTACCCACATATACCATACTTAATCATATTACAGGGGACACTTGAAGATAGCCTCTAAATAACTTGTGCACAGGAAATATTTCTCCTGTGTGTAATCACGGTAAATAAATGCTAATTGGCATGTGCACACACACGAAGGTTGATTTCTCCTGTGTGTTGATTTCTCCACTGTAAATAATTACAATTGGACGGTGTGCACACAGGAAGGTTGATTTCTCCTGTGTGTATAATCACGGTAAATGATTACAATTGGACGGTGTGCACACAGGAGATTGATTTCTCCTGTGTGTATAATCACAGTAGAAAGGTCATTTCACGGTATAAGTTCCATTGTTCAATCCTTACAAAACGTGACCTGACTCATTCCCATCAGCTACGGCTTCTTTGATCACATTTACATGCACACTTTTGTCACTGTATCATTGATCACGTTGATCCTTCATTGACTTTCACATGCATGTCTGTCACAACAATGGTAGAAAGACCTTGCTAATCTTACTTCTAATTATCTCTTATACAACCTGTGTTATCATGTAAACACTCAGAACTCTTCCGCCTTCGCACAACTAGTCTTTAGCAAGTCAATCTAAACCATTTTCAGTAGTCTTTTCAGGACAAATCCATCCAAACATCGTGGGCCATCTTATCGTGGACATAGGCTCTCAGCGCTAAATTCAGCCCGGGATACTGTACATGTGTTTCTAACAATAGAGGGCAGTATACCAGTTTAGCGGTACAATCCATTCTATACTTTCAGTGTGTAGCGGCCGGCGCGTGAAAGAGCCCCCACCCAAGATGGCACCGTCCCGGTGGCATAACAACAAAAAAAACACGACCCAAAGCTGCTCATTGAAAACAACACACTTCAAAAAAGAGTGCTACAAAAAATATTACAATAAGAGATAACATTTGTACATAAGGCATACAAATTAGTCAAAGCACCTGTTAAGATTGGATATAGTCATTAAAAATTACAACATGTGACATGATATAGTATCTAGTTGACAAGCACATCATCAGGTTTGGCACAATTCCTGTAAGTGATCAGTATCCATCAAAAAGTCTCTGCTGCACTGACGATACCCCTGCAGATTCTACGCAGATCTGACATTCAGGTAGGTTAACAAGGCAATCTCCAAGAAATGAACCAGCCAATTCAATCTGCCGACATTACACATTTATTCGTGTCGCTAGAACCCTGCTACCTTAATCCAGATCGGTTCATCAGTCCGCGTGTGGCAGGTCCCACTGTCCTTAGCTCGACAGGCCCTCCACTTTGCACAACCGGATCATCTGTCCTTCACTCGACAGGTACCCCTCAACTGACTACCGCTTCAAAGTCTAGTATCCTCGTCAAGACACCTTGAATATAAAAAAAATCAAGACAATACATCAAATTGCATGTATTCCCTTCATATCTCTGGGCAACCATGCACAGTGGTGTTTTAGCCCCCAAGGTACACGATGCCAACCAAATATATTTGCTATAAGTCTTTTCTTGCGTAATACCACCATACAAAGAAGGCGTTGTAAGTGTCAACAGTCCACCTGCACTAGTCATATCACATGGTGTCATAAAATATGATTTTGTTAATCATGGTCCAATAATATATATATTTACATCTGGCATTCCTCCAAACGTGCTTATAACATGCACGAATAAACACTTGAACGTTACATCTGGCACATTTGCACAAAGTCTTCGAAATGGGCAGTCATTTGACACTGTCCGGCCAGATTTATTCTACCCCGTGGTGGTGGCACAGGCACTTGGCGAGTTGGTGTCACACGTCTTGGTGCTGGGACAGGTGCAACTGGACGAAGTGCTGTCGTCACACATCTTGATTCTGCATAAGGCGTTCGACGCACTGACGGTAGTTTTGTTCTGCCATATCCGTGGACGAATTGCAGCTGATCCACTTGTACGCAATTTCTCTGATAATGCCCTATTCTTCTGCAGCTGTAACAACAAGCTGTTCTTTTACGCTCCTCACGCTGTTTCTTATTCAGTCTCATTATACGGGGAGGATACGTCGTGGCAGGTTTATTCATGGTTTTGGACTCGCGGAACGCCTTAATCTCTTTCTCCATTAACAGGATATTTTGTCAATCTGGATTCTGAAAAGTCCACTTTATTTTCTTCAAATTAATTTTCAAATTTTCAAATTTTCCCTCTTCCACCAATTGTTTAAAAAAAAGAAGAAAAAAAATGTGCACAAACACACAATTGGAAGAGGGAAAATTTGCAAGTCCACTTCCTCAATACAAAACATGTGTAGAGAAAAAATGATTATCATTCAAGGTATTGCCATCCTATTTCGGTTTGCAGTGTTGCCAAGGTTGTTCATTACAAGCCCAATTGGACCAAAACAACAACAATGCAAAAAACCCACATGTTTGACTTCCATTCAATGTTAGCGCACTATTTCAAGCGGTTGATGTCATCGGTCCACATACAGTTTTGTCATGCAGTGCGTTTGTTGAAATGTCAGTGTCAAGTCAATGCAAGCAGTACCAGTAGTATTGATAGTCTGCCTCCAGTCCAGCACAGCATTTGATATCCACCTAATGTTCATGACACGATTACTGTAGATCTTTGATTTTGATCCCTTGTTGACATTGTCAGATACAGCAGAGTGTGTGCGTAAAGATTAAAAATTGCGCATCGGTCCGAACTCGTCATTCGTCTTTGGTATATGCATGTTCTACTTGCCATAACATTAAGAGTTAAGCTAGGCACATGGAAGAGAAAAACAATGTCATCTGATATTCTAATAGTCAGTCCATGGTAGCTACACAGTGTTACAGGCAAAATGCATGTTTTTCCAAAATATAATGCAATATACACCCAAAAAGGTTACTGAAATCACCCCAAAAAAGGTAAATGCAGCCCAAATATGTGCTGAGATAATAAAGAAGATCAAATTCAAATCCAAAATGACAAGAATTGGGCTAGATAATGTTCCAATGAGTGTACACAACAAGGCACATACAATCCTGAGTGGCAGGCAAGTGTGTGGGGGTGTGTGAGTGATTAATGGTGACAGGCTTTGTGCTCAGTGTTACCAACTTTTACCAACTATAATAGCCCAATTATGTAATGAACAATATATTTCCCTATATATTTCAAATGACAAACCTTGACTTCACAAATGCACCTCATTTGGGCCAAATAAGATGAACCACAGACAGAATCACGAAATCTCTTGAAAAAACCCCTCCTGTATTATATGACATAGGGGAATATGGGGCAACTGGTCCTATGGGCAACTGGACCGAAATGAAGGATTTTGTAGTTGTATGGGCATACTGCTTTCTTTTGAAAAGTACGACTTATGTTGAAACTTGACGTATATCCTTACCTTCTAGATTCCAAAACATTTGCAACTTTAGGGTATTTACACATGTGATATTCTCCAGATCTTTGAAGCCACCTCCTTGAGTGACTTATGGAAAATTCACGGATACTATGGGGTTTAGATCATGTTTAATGTATTTTATATGATTGATAGATATGCAACAGTAAATATATACATGCAGTACAGTCATCCTAAGATGCCAAGTGCATATTGCATTTGATGGGTGGTATATCGGGTAGTGTGCTAAGGGACTTTTCGAAATATGATTTAAACCATTAGGTTGTGGTTGTGACGACCGTAAAATTTGGGACATTGGTGGTTTGGATTTGCGATCAAAATTATCATTTAAAGAATGCTTCAACTTAACTCATTATCACGGGTATTCATTTGGTAGAGTTATTAGCTTATGAATTTGGAAATAACAAAGTATACCATTTCTTATTTTATCTAAAGATACTCCTTTACTTGTAGGACCTGAACGCCGTAATAATTGCGAATTCAAAGATACTCGCTGGCTACAGAAAACTGCGTAATGGCCAAAAACTAAAATGCAGTTTTGTCTTTTTGTCTGAAATGTTTTGGAGTTATTGATTATTATGACAAATGGTGGTATGTTTTAACACATTTTGGCGTGAAATTTATTACGTCACAGGCGTGCTTGAATAATGTTTCATCTCGAGAAAGTGCTGAATCATTTGTTGGGGCAAGTGGTCCGAAGGGGTATGGGGCAACTGGTCCACCTGCAAAAACTTAATCAAAAATTGTAAAATTAATTTTGAAAATTAGTTGTTAGTGTCAATAAAACATGACTCGGTATTGAAATGTGAATAGAATATGAAATATTTCACATTCTTTATTAGTTCTTAGACATTTTGGGGTATTTTGGGTCTAATCCCACTATTTCTGCTATTGAATGATTACAATATGATACGAACTTACTTTAGAATGGTTGAAAACCTCGGAATTATGAATTACATCTGTATTATATTTTAAATGGTGTCTGTAAATATATTTTCAATGACGAAATATCATGATTTATGTATTTTATTCACATCTTTTGGTGTATATTAACTGTTGGGTCATCATTGTCATATTGACTAACTTCGCCTGCAACATGAAAAGCTGGCTAAATATCAAGATGGTTTATTTTAAGTGCTAAATGATGATTATGTGAAGTAAATAAAATCATTAAAGAAAGGGGTATATATATAGACAAATGTATGGGGCATCTGAATATCACAACCATGTAACACTTTAACTAGGTTCATACCGTTTTATCTAATAAACGTGCAGTCGAAAATTATGTCGCTTGCTTTGTACACCATTAGTATTACTGCTATTTACACGTTAACCACGAAAACTGTATAAAACATGGGTTTCATGAGACATGTATCCTTTTTACACGTTATATAATATGGAAATGTGTTTGTAAAGAAAATACAGCCTAGTTTCCGTGTTGTCATTCAATGATTTTCTAACGTTGGAATATATAGAACCAGTTGCCCCAATGATGGGGTAACTGGTCCGTGCCCAGTACATTTTTTTGTTCGTGGTAATTGGCTTTTTGTTTGGATATTTTTTAACATTGATTACTAGTATATGTTATATGTAAACAGTCACATGGGTGATATTTTCCATAGCAATTCCATAAATATTTACACGAGCTTTAAGCTTTTATATCATGAAATATGCTTAACCGGACCAGTTGCCCCATCCTCCCCTACATGTAGTTAATATTTATTGTGAAGAGTTTTGTAAGCGATTTTAAGTTATCGCCTGTCGGCCTCAATGGCGTACCCAGGGGGACCAAGGGGGCCGATGCCCCCCCTGAAATATCCCCGTCGGTAAACTTGAGCTTCCGTAGATAGATTTGCGATTTCTACCATGCGATTTTTTTCAGCCGTTTTTGAGGACAAAGTCATCGCCCCCCTCCCACTTACCCCACTTATCAAGATTTCAGCTGCTGACGGGGAAAAAAAATTGGGTCACTTTTACGATTTCTTTGTCGTTACATCATGCCTTTCGTCGGTTACAACTATACCGTGCCCCCCCCCCAGTTTCCAACAGAAAATGAATGCGCAAATTATGCATGTTTTGTCAGAGCGAGCAATTGCTGTACTGACAAGATTTGTATGAGCTCAAATTACCAATTTGTTTTGAGACAATGAAATTGAATTCAATTTGATATGAAATATTTTAAATTTGTGAAATTTATTTTAAATTTGTGAATTTTCTGGAAAATTATGAATTTTGTGTGTGAAAATGTTGTAACAATTTTGCAAATCAGTGTTGCATGGACGATATATTATTTGGTGGTGTGCACCCCTAGCTCCCATATACTCACACGGAATACGTCACAACATTGTAGACGAAGCTAAGAGGGCCATAGGCTCTTAGATATTGGATTCCTTATTTCAAACCATTTGCATCAACATTCTTAAGTAACGGATCATGATGATCTAACCAGCAAGCAGCTAAAGTACATGCAATTCATTGATACCGTAAGTCTGACGTATGATTATTGTTTTTTCTACAAGCACTATTATTCATTGTATTTTATACGTGTACATTCCAGATATTGACGACTGTAGCCCAAATCCATGCAGTAATGAAGGTGCTTGTACCGACGAGGTTAATGGCTATTCTTGTGCCTGTGTGGACGGGTGGACTGATGCGACATGTTCAACCAGTAAGCTGATTTATCTACTATCAAAACATCATTATATATTTTATTAACACGCACATTCATCGATGCGATTGATCTGACGCTATTCATTAAGTTTGTAGACATTTTATTAAAACGCACATTCATCTTTGTCCGAAACACATTGCTTCAAAATCAACTACCCACTTTTTTTCTATAATTGTATAATTATGTCTTCTGCTTAAAAACAATCACTTTTGTGGGGTAACTGGCATTTTTTGCTCGCAACGGGCCAATGATATGTATCTTAGGTACGACAGGCTGCCTATATCTTAAGATAAGTGGTTTTAACTCTAAATTGGTGGAAACAGTCAAATCGTGTAAAATGGTACCGTTCAAGAAAAAGCTAAAGATTTTGGTGTGGAGGAAATAATCTATAAATGCCAAGTTATGAAATATTTAGGTACATTTACAGCACTTTTTACTTTTTCTAGGATGTTAAATTTAGACTTAAGGTGGGGTCTATCTTAATTTCAAACACTGACGGGTATTGCCAGAATGCAAAATATTATTTGGTGGTGTGCACCCCTAGCTCCCATATACTCACACGGAATACGCCACAACATTGAAGACGAAGCTAAGAGGGCCATAGGCTCTTAGATATAGGATTCCTTAGTTCATTGATACCGTGAGTATGACGTATGGTTTTTTTCTTCTACAAGCACTAATATTCATTGTATTTTATATGTGTACATTCCAGATATTAACGACTGTAGCCCAAATCCATGCGGTAATGAAGGTACTTGTACCGACGGGGTTAATGGCTATTCTTGTGCCTGTGTGGACGGGTGGACTGATGCGACATGTTCAACCAGTAAGCCGATTTATCTACTATCAAAACATCATTATATATTTTACTAACACGCACATTCATCGATGCGATTGATCTGACGCTATTTATTAAGTTTGTAGACATTTATTTAACCCAGATTTTAGTACACCTTAACTCGAACTCGAGGGTGTGAAGGGTATAGTAGGAATCTCTTGAAATCGATATCTACTGATTTATTAAACGCAGATAGGAACTAGGTGACGTTTTATGTATGCATGCTAAGAAGTTATTTCTAGACATTGCGAAAGATTACACGGAATCTTTGCACTTAGGCACATTTGTCCGAAACACATTGCTTCAAAATCAACTACCCACTTGTCCATCCTTATTTTGATATTCTGTGCTTATAAAAACTATATAAATTATCCGATATTACATGGAACCCCGGTGAGACAGTTTACGTTCCGAACATTGATTGGTGATGAAGGGGAGGGGTCAGGCCTGGGAGGGGTATATTGAAGAGGAGCTTCCAGGCTAGCAGATGCAAATTGACATTTTCACATGACTCTAATAACGCTTCTATATGGTAATTAAAAGGTGCAAACAAGGGTCAGTATTCGAACACCTTTTTCCTATATAATTGTATAATTATGTCTTCTGCTTAAAAACAATCACTTTTGTGGGGTAACTGGCATTTTTTGCTCGCAACGGGCCAATGATATGTATCTTAGGTACGACAGGCTGCTTATATCTTAAGATCAGTGGTTTTAACTCTAAATTGGTGGAATCAATCAGTCAAATCGTGTAAAATGGTACCGTTCAAGAAAAGCTAAAGATTTTGGTGTGGAGGAAATAATCTATAAATGCCAAATTATGAAACATTTAGGTACATTTACAGCACTTTTTACTTTTTCTAGGATGTTAAATTTAGCCTTAAGGTGGAGTCTATCTTAATTTCAAACACTGCCGGGTATTGCCAGAATGCAAAATATTATTTGGTGGTGTGCACCCCTAGCTCCCATATACTCACATGGAATACGTCACAACATTGTAGACGAAGCTAAGAGGGCCATAGCTCTTAGATATAGGATTCCTTAGTTCATTGATACCGTGAGTCTGACGTATGGTTTTTTTTCTTTCTACAAGCACTAATATTCATTGTATTTTATATGTGTACATTCCAGATATTGACGACTGTAGCCCAAATCCATGCGTTAATGAAGGTACTTGTACCGACGGGGTTAATGGCTATTCTTGTGCCTGTGTGGACGGGTGGACCGATGCGACATGTTTAACCAGTAAGCCGATTTATCTACTATCAAAACATCATTATATATTTTATTAACACGCACATTCATCGATGCGATTGATCTGACGCTATTTATTAAGTTTGTAGACATTTATTTAACCCAGATTTGAGTACACCTTAACTCGAACTCGAGGGTGTGAAGGGTATAGTAGGAATCTCTTGAAATCGATATTTACTGATTTATTAAACGCGGATAGGAACTAGGTGACGTTTTATGTATGCATGCTAAGAAGATATTTCTAGACATTGCGAAAGATTACACGGAATCTTTGCACTTAGGCACCTTTGTCCGAAACACATTGCTTCAAAATCAACTACCCACTTGTCCATCCTTATTTGGATATTCTGTGCTTATAAAAACTATATAAATTATCCGATATTACATGGAACCCCGGTGAGACAGTTTACGTTCCGAACATTGATTGGTGATGAAGGGGAGGGGTCAGGCCTGGGAGGGGTATATTGAAGAGGAGCTTCCAGGCTAGCAGATGCAAATTGACATTTTCACATGACTCTAATAACGCTTCTATATGGTAATTAAAAGGTGCAAACAAGGGACAGTATTCGAACACCTTTTTTCTATAATTGTATAATTAAGTCTTCTGCTTAAAAACAATCACTTTTGTGGGGTAACTGGCATTTTTTGCTCGCAACGGGCCAATAATATGTATCTTAGGTACGACAGGGTGCCTATATCTTAAGATCAGTGGTTTTAACTCTAAATTGGTGGAAACAGTCAAATCGTGTAAAATGGTACCGTTCAAGAAAAGCTAAAGATTTTGGTGTGGAGGAAATAATCTATAAATGCCAAATTATGAAACATTTAGGTACATTTACAGCACTTTTTACTTTTTCTAGGATGTTAAATTTAGACTTAAGGTGGGGTCTATCTTAATTTCAAACACTGCCGGGTATTGCCAGAATGCAAAATATTATTTGGTGGTGTGCACCCCTAGCTCCCATATACTCACATGGAATACGTCACAACATTGTAGACGAAGCTATAAAGAGGGCCATAGGCTCTTAGATATAGGATTCCTTAGTTCATTGATACCGTGAGTCTGACGTATGGTTTTTTCTTCTTTCTACAAGCACTAATATTCATTGTATTTTATATGTGTACATTCCAGATATTGACGACTGTAGCCCAAATCCATGCGTTAATGAAGGTACTTGTACCGACGGGGTTAATGGCTATTCTTGTGCCTGTGTGGACGGGTGGACTGATGCGACATGTTTAACCAGTAAGCCGATTTATATACTATCAAAACATCATTATATATTTTATTAACACGCACATTCATCGATGCGATTGATCTGACGCTATTTATTAAGTTTGTAGACATTTATTTAACCCAGATTTGAGTACACCTTAACTCGAACTCGAGGGTGTGAAGGGTATAGTAGGAATCTCTTGAAATCGATATTTACTGATTTATTAAACGCGGATAGGAACTAGGTGACGTTTTATGTATGCATGCTAAGAAGATATTTCTAGACATTGCGAAAGATTACACGGAATCTTTGCACTTAGGCACCTTTGTCCGAAACACATTGCTTCAAAATCAACTACCCACTTGTCCATCCTTATTTGGATATTCTGTGCTTATAAAAACTATATAAATTATCCGATATTACATGGAACCCCGGTGAGACAGTTTACGTTCCGAACATTGATTGGTGATGAAGGGGAGGGGTCAGGCCTGGGAGGGGTATATTGAAGAGGAGCTTCCAGGCTAGCAGATGCAAATTGACATTTTCACATGACTCTAATAACGCTTCTATATGGTAATTAAAAGGTGCAAACAAGGGACAGTATTCGAACACCTTTTTTCTATAATTGTATAATTAAGTCTTCTGCTTAAAAACAATCACTTTTGTGGGGTAACTGGCATTTTTTGCTCGCAACGGGCCAATAATATGTATCTTAGGTACGACAGGGTGCCTATATCTTAAGATCAGTGGTTTTAACTCTAAATTGGTGGAAACAGTCAAATCGTGTAAAATGGTACCGTTCAAGAAAAGCTAAAGATTTTGGTGTGGAGGAAATAATCTATAAATGCCAAATTATGAAACATTTAGGTACATTTACAGCACTTTTTACTTTTTCTAGGATGTTAAATTTAGACTTAAGGTGGGGTCTATCTTAATTTCAAACACTGCCGGGTATTGCCAGAATGCAAAATATTATTTGGTGGTGTGCACCCCTAGCTCCCATATACTCACATGGAATACGTCACAACATTGTAGACGAAGCTATAAAGAGGGCCATAGGCTCTTAGATATAGGATTCCTTAGTTAATTGATACCGGGAGTCTGACGTATGGTTGTTGTTTTTTCTACAAGCACTAATATTCATTGTATTTTATATGTGTACATTCCAGATATTGACGACTGTAGCCCAAATCCATGCGTTAATGAAGGTACTTGTACCGACGGGGTTAATGGCTATTCTTGTGCCTGTGTGGACGGGTGGACCGATGCGACATGTTTAACCAGTAAGCCGATTTATCTACTATCAAAACATCATTATATATTTTATTAACACGCACATTCATCGATGCGATTGATCTGACGCTATTTATTAAGTTTGTAGACATTTATTTAACCCAGATTTGAGTACACCTTAACTCGAACTCGAGGGTGTGAAGGGTATAGTAGGAATCTCTTGAAATCGATATTTACTGATTTATTAAACGCGGATAGGAACTAGGTGACGTTTTATGTATGCATGCTAAGAAGATATTTCTAGACATTGCGAAAGATTACACGTATTCTTTGCACTTTAGGCACCTTTGTCCGAAACACATTGCTTCAAAATCAACTACCCACTTGTCCATCCTTATTTGGATATTCTGTGCTTATACAAACTATATAAATTATCCGATATTACATGGAACCCCGGTGAGACAGTTTACGTTCCGAACATTGATTGGTGATGAAGGGGAGGGGTCAGGCCTGGGAGGGGTATATTGAAGAGGAGCTTCCAGGCTAGCAGATGCAAATTGGCATTTTGACATGACTCTAATAACGCTTCTATATGGTAATTAAAAGGTGCAAACAAGGGTCAGTATTCGAACACCTTTTTTCTATAATTGTATAATTATGTATTCTGCTTAAAAACAATCACTTTTGTGGGGTAACTGGCATTTTTTGCTCGCAACGGGCCAATGATATGTATCTTAGGTACGACAGGGTGCCTATATCTTAAGATCAGTGGTTTTAACTCTAAATTGGTGGAAACAGTCAAATCGTGTAAAATGGTACCGTTCAAGAAAAGCTAAAGATTTTGGTGTGGAGGAAATAATCTATAAATGCCAAATTATGAAACATTTAGGTACATTTACAGCACTTTTTACTTTTTCTAGGATGTTAAATTTAGACTTAAGGTGGGGTCTATCTTAATTTCAAACACTGCCGGGTATTGCCAGAATGCAAAATATTATTTGGTGGTGTGCACCCCTAGCTCCCATATACTCACATGGAATACGTCACAACATTGTAGACGAAGCTAAGAGGGCCATAGGCTCTTATATATAGGATTCCTTAGTTCATTGATACCGTGAGTCTGACGTATGGTTTTTTCTTTCTTTCTACAAGCACTAATATTCATTGTATATTATATGTGTACATTCCAGATATTGACGACTGTAGCCCAAATCCATGCGTTAATGAAGGTACTTGTACCGACGGGGTTAATGGCTATTCTTGTGCCTGTGTGGACGGGTGGACTGATGCGACATGTTTAACCAGTAAGCCGATTTATCTACTATCAAAACATCATTATATATTTTATTAACACGCACATTCATCGATGCGATTGATCTGACGCTATTTATTAAGTTTGTAGACATTTATTTAACCCAGATTTGAGTACACCTTAACTCGAACTCGAGGGTGTGAAGGGTATAGTAGGAATCTCTTGAAATCGATATTTACTGATTTATTAAACGCGGATAGGAACTAGGTGACGTTTTATGTATGCATGCTAAGAAGATATTTCTAGACATTGCGAAAGATTACACGGAATCTTTGCACTTAGGCACCTTTGTCCGAAACACATTGCTTCAAAATCAACTACCCACTTGTCCATCCTTATTTGGATATTCTGTGCTTATAAAAACTATATAAATTATCCGATATTACATGGAACCCCGGTGAGACAGTTTACGTTCCGAACATTGATTGGTGATGAAGGGGAGGGGTCAGGCCTGGGAGGGGTATATTGAAGAGGAGCTTCCAGGCTAGCAGATGCAAATTGACATTTTCACATGACTCTAGTCTAGATCCTGAGGTGCTATCCAACTACAGGCCTGTATCTAATCTTAGTTTCATCTCCAAGCTGAATGAACGCATAGTATGCAACCAACTACAGGAACACCTTGCTGCAAACAAAATGTATGCACCCCACCAGTCTGCCTACCGACCCAACTGCAGCACGGAAACAGCTCTTCTGCGCCTTCAAAATGATCTGCTTTGCGCATTGGATAATAAGAAAGACGCTGTTCTTGTTTTGTTGGATTTATCGGCTGCATTTGATACGATAGACCACAAAATGCTTCTTGAACGGATGCAAACTAGATATGGTGTTGATGGTACTGCGTTAAAGTGGTTTAAATCCTATCTCTCTAATCGAGTGCAGTCTGTTGCAGTTGGATCCAATCTTTCACGAACGCATAAATTGATATATGGTGTACCCCAAGGGTCTGTGATTGGTCCCTCCAAATTTACCATGTACAGTGCTCCAGTTGAAGACGTAATTTCTAGCCATGACATCGATGTTCTATCTTACGCGGATGACACGCAATTGTATGTTACTTTTCATCCTGATGAAAGAGAGGAAGCAATTTCTCGTCTGGAGCGCTGCATCGCTGATGTCAAAGGATGGATGACTGCAAATAAGTTAAAGCTGAACGACAGTAAGACTGAGGTTATACATATTACCTCTCGTTTCACGCCAACTGTGCCCATCAACCCTGTAACTATCGGTGATAGTCCCATATTTCCGTCAGATGCTGCACGAAACCTTGGAGTCATCTTTGACCAACATCTGTCAATGACTGCACATGTGAATAAACTGTGTCAATCAGCCTCGTTTGCTTTACGCGCCATTGGACAGATCAGAAAGTACCTTGATCGAGGGTCAACGGAGAAACTTGTGCACGCGTTTGTCTCATCCAGATTAGATTACTATAACTGCCTTTTGTACGGACTTCCTGATAAACTTATCTCTAAATTACAACGTGTTCAAAACTCAGCGGCAAGATTAGTTACAGGCACAAAGAAACGTGACCATATAAGTCACGTCATCAGAGATCTCCACTGGCTTCCTATTAAGAAAAGAATCGTGTTCAAGCTCCTGCTCATTGTGTATAAATCACTTAACAATGCTGGTCCAAGTTATGTGTCTGAATTGCTGAAACCTTATATTCCCACGGCTAACCTTCGCTCTGGCTCCCGTGAGTTTCTTGTTGTTCCAAAAAGCAAAATGAAGTCTTTCGGTGATAGAGCTTTCTCCATCGCGGGCCCTAAATTATGGAACACTCTCCCAATGGACATACGTCAGGCAGGTTCAGTTCAGGAGTTCAAGTCGCGACTTAAGACCTACTTATTTAACTTGGCAATCTAATTGATGTGTTTTTGTTCATGATCTTTCATTTCATTCATAATGCATTTTTCATGTCATACACATTCATATCTCTTGTTTAAATATGCATTTGACTCTTTGTATGTTTATCTCTGTAGTTTTATGATCATTGTTGTATTTTTGCTTTAATCTTGTATTTATATGTTGTACAGCGCTTTGAGTTTAGATCTCACTAAAGTAAAGCGCTCTATAAGTGTGTGTTATTATTATTATTATTATTACTCTAATAACGCTTCTATATGGTATTTAAAAGGTGCAAACAAGGGACAGTATTCGAACACCTTTTTTCTATAATTTTAAGTCTTCTGCTTAAAAACAATCACTTTTGTGGGGTAACTGGCATTTTTTGCTCGCAACGGGCCAATAATATGTATCTTAGGTACGACAGGGTGCCTATATCTTAAGATCAGTGGTTTTAACTCTAAATTGGTGGAAACAGTCAAATCGTGTAAAATGGTACCGTTCAAGAAAAGCTAAAGATTTTGGTGTGGAGGAAATAATCTATAAATGCCAAATTATGAAACATTTAGGTACATTTACAGCACTTTTTACTTTTTCTAGGATGTTAAATTTAGACTTAAGGTGGGGTCTATCTTAATTTCAAACACTGCCGGGTATGGCCAGAATGCAAAATATTATTTGGTGGTGTGCACCCCTAGCTCCCATATACTCACATGGAATACGTCACAACATTGTAGACGAAGCTATAAAGAGGGCCATAGGCTCTTAGATATAGGATTCCTTAGTTCATTGATACCGTGAGTCTGACGTATGGTTTTTTTTCTTTCTACAAGCACTAATATTCATTGTATTTTATATGTGTACATTCCAGATATTGACGACTGTAGCCCAAATCCATGCGTTAATGAAGGTACTTGTACCGACGGGGTTAATGGCTATTCTTGTGCCTGTGTGGACGGGTGGACTGATGCGACATGTTTAACCAGTAAGCCGATTTATCTACTATCAAAACATCATTATATATTTTATTAACACGCACATTCATCGATGCGATTGATCTGATGCTATTTATTAAGTTTGTAGACATTTATTTAACCCAGATTTGAGTACACCTTAACTCGAACTCGAGGGTGTGAAGGGTATAGTAGGAATCTCTTGAAATCTATATTTACTGATTTATTAAACGCGGATAGGAACTAGGTGACGTTTTATGTATGCATGCTAAGAAGATATTTCTAGACATTGCGAAAGATTACACGGAATCTTTGCACTTAGGCACCTTTGTCCGAAACACATTGCTTCAAAATCAACTACCCACTTGTCCATCCTTATTTGGATATTCTGTGCTTATAAAAACTATATAAATTATCCGATATTACATGGAACCCCGGTGAGACAGTTTACGTTCCGAACATTGATTGGTGATGAAGGGGAGGGGTCAGGCCTGGGAGGGGTATATTGAAGAGGAGCTTCCAGGCTAGCAGATGCAAATTGACATTTTCACATGACTCTAATAACGCTTCTATATGGTAATTAAAAGGTGCAAACAAGGGTCAGTATTCGAACACCTTTTTTCTATAATTGTATAATTAAGTCTTCTGCTTAAAAACAATCACTTTTGTGGGGTAACTGGCATTTTTTGCTCGCAACGGGCCAATGCTATGTATCTTAGGTACGACAGGGTGCCTATATCTTAAGATCAGTGGTTTTAACTCTAAATTGGTGGAAACAGTCAAATCGTGTAAAATGGTACCGTTCAAGAAAAGCTAAAGATTTTGGTGTGGAGGAAATAATCTATAAATGCCAAATTATGAAACATTTAGGTACATTTACAGCACTTTTTACTTTTTCTAGGATGTTAAATTTAGACTTAAGGTGGGGTCTATCTTAATTTCAAACACTGCCGGGTATTGCCAGAATGCAAAATATTATTTGGTGGTGTGCACCCCTAGCTCCCATATACTCACATGGAATACGTCACAACATTGTAGACGAAGCTAAGAGGGCCATAGGCTTAGATATAGGATTCCTTAGTTCATTGATACCGTGAGTCTGACGTATGGTTTTTTCTTCTTCTACAAGCACTAATATTCATTGTATTTTATATGTGTACATTCCAGATATTGACGACTGTAGCCCAAATCCATGCGTTAATGAAGGTACTTGTACCGACGGGGTTAATGGCTATTCTTGTGCCTGTGTGGACGGGTGGACTGATGCGACATGTTTAACCAGTAAGCCGATTTATCTACTATCAAAACATCATTATATATTTTATTAACACGCACATTCATCGATGCGATTGATCTGACGCTATTTATTAAGTTTGTAGACATTTATTTAACCCAGATTTGAGTACACCTTAACTCGAACTCGAGGGTGTGAAGGGTATAGTAGGAATCTCTTGAAATCGATATTTACTGATTTATTAAACGCGGATAGGAACTAGGTGACGTTTTATGTATGCATGCTAAGAAGATATTTCTAGACATTGCGAAAGATTACACGGAATCTTTGCACTTAGGCACCTTTGTCCGAAACACATTGCTTCAAAATCAACTACCCACTTGTCCATCCTTATTTGGATATTCTGTGATAATAAAAACTATATAAATTATCCGATATTACATGGAACCCCGGTGAGACAGTTTACGTTCCGAACATTGATTGGTGATGAAGGGGAGGGGTCAGGCCTGGGAGGGGTATATTGAAGAGGAGCTTCCTGGCTAGCAGATGCAAATTGACATTTTCACATGACTCTAATAACGCTTCTATATGGTAATTAAAAGGTGCAAACAAGGGTCAGTATTCGAACACCTTTTTTCTATAATTATATAATTATGTCTTCTGCTTAAAAACAATCACTTTTGTGGGGTAACTGGCATTTTTTGCTCGCAACGGGCCAATGATATGTATCTTAGGTGCGACAGGGTGCCTATATCTTAAGATCAGTGGTTTTAACTCTAAATTGGTGGAAACAGTCAAATCGTGTAAAATGGTACCGTTCAAGAAAAGCTAAAGATTTTGGTGTGGAGGAAATAATCTATAAATGCCAAATTATGAAACATTTAGGTACATATACAGCACTTTTTACTTTTTCTAGGATGTTAAATTTAGACTTAAGGTGGGGTCTATCTTAATTTCAAACACTGCCGGGTATTGCCAGAATGCAAAATATTATTTGGTGGTGTGCACCCCTAGCTCCCATATACTCACATGGAATACGTCACAACATTGTAGACGAAGCTATAAAGAGGGCCATAGGCTCTTAGATATAGGATTCCTTAGTTCATTGATACCGGGAGTCTGACGTATGGTTTTTTCTTTATTTCTACAAGCACTAATATTCATTGTATTTTATATGTGTACATTCCAGATATTGACGACTGTAGCCCAAATCCATGCGTTAATGAAGGTACTTGTACCGACGGGGTTAATGGCTATTCTTGTGCCTGTGTGGACGGGTGGACTGATGCGACATGTTTAACCAGTAAGCCGATTTATCTACTATCAAAACATCATTATATATTTTATTAACACGCACACTCATCGATGCGATTGATCTGACGCTATTTATTAAGTTTGTAGACATTTATTTAACCCAGATTTGAGTACACCTTAACTCGAACTCGAGGGTGTGAAGGGTATAGTAGGAATCTCTTGAAATCTATATTTACTGATTTATTAAACGCGGATAGGAACTAGGTGACGTTTTATGTATGCATGCTAAGAAGATATTTCTAGACATTGCGAAAGATTACACGGAATCTTTGCACTTAGGCACCTTTGTCCGAAACACATTGCTTCAAAATCAACTACCCACTTGTCCATCCTTATTTGGATATTCTGTGCTTATAAAAACTATATAAATTATCCGATATTACATGGAACCCCGGTGAGACAGTTTACGTTCCGAACATTGATTGGTGATGAAGGGGAGGGGTCAGGCCTGGGAGGGGTATATTGAAGAGGAGCTTCCAGGCTAGCAGATGCAAATTGACATTTTCACATGACTCTAATAACGCTTCTATATGGTAATTAAAAGGTGCAAACAAGGGTCAGTATTCAAACACCTTTTTTCTTTAATTGTATAATTAAGTCTTCTGCTTAAAAACAATCACTTTTGTGGGGTAACTGGCATTTTTTGCTCGCAACGGGCCAATGCTATGTATCTTAGGTACGACAGGGTGCCTATATCTTAAGATCAGTGGTTTTAACTCTAAATTGGTGGAAACAGTCAAATCGTGTAAAATGGTACCGTTCAAGCAAAGCTAAAGATTTTGGTGTGGAGGAAATAATCTATAAATGCCAAATTATGAAACATTTAGGTACATTTACAGCACTTTTTACTTTTTCTAGGATGTTAAATTTAGACTTAAGGTGGGGTCTATCTTAATTTCAAACACTGCCGGGTATTGCCAGAATGCAAAATATTATTTGGTGGTGTGCACCCCTAGCTCCCATATACTCACATGGAATACGTCACAACATTGTAGACGAAGCTAAGAGGGCCATAGGCTTAGATATAGGATTCCTTAGTTCATTGATACCGTGAGTCTGACGTATGGTTTTTTCTTCTTCTACAAGCACTAATATTCATTGTATTTTATATGTGTACATTCCAGATATTGACGACTGTAGCCCAAATCCATGCGTTAATGAAGGTACTTGTACCGACGGGGTTAATGGCTATTCTTGTGCCTGTGTGGACGGGTGGACTGATGCGACATGTTTAACCAGTAAGCCGATTTATCTACTATCAAAACATCATTATATATTTTATTAACACGCAAATTCATCGATGCGATTGATCTGACGCTATTTATTAAGTTTGTAGACATTTATTTAACCCAGATTTGAGTACACCTTAACTCGAACTCAAGGGTGTGAAGGGTATAGTAGGAATCTCTTGAAATCGATATTTACTGATTTATTAAACGCGGATAGGAACTAGGTGACGTTTTATGTATGCATGCTAAGAAGATATTTCTAGACATTGCGAAAGATTACACGGAATCTTTGCACTTAGGCACCTTTGTCCGAAACACATTGCTTCAAAATCAACTACCCACTTGTACATCCTTATTTGGATATTCTGTGCTTATAAAAACTATATAAATTATCCGATATTACATGGAACCCCGGTGAGACAGTTTACGTTCCGAACATTGATTGGTGATGAAGGGGAGGGGTCAGGCCTGGGAGGGGTATATTGAAGAGGAGCTTCCAGGCTAGCAGATGCAAATTGACATTTTCACATGACTCTAATAACGCTTCTATATGGTAATTAAAAGGTGCAAACAAGGGACAGTATTCGAACACCTTTTTTCTATAATTGTATAATTAAGTCTTCTGCTTAAAAACAATCACTTTTGTGGGGTAACTGGCATTTTTTGCTCGCAACGGGCCAATAATATGTATCTTAGGTACGACAGGGTGCCTATATCTTAAGATCAGTGGTTTTAACTCTAAATTGGTGGAAACAGTCAAATCGTGTAAAATGGTACCGTTCAAGAAAAGCTAAAGATTTTGGTGTGGAGGAAATAATCTATAAATGCCAAATTATGAAACATTTAGGTACATTTACAGCACTTTTTACTTTTTCTAGGATGTTAAATTTAGACTTAAGGTGGGGTCTATCTTAATTTCAAACACTGCCGGGTATTGCCAGAATGCAAAATATTATTTGGTGGTGTGCACCCCTAGCTCCCATATACTCACATGGAATACGTCACAACATTGTAGACGAAGCTATAAAGAGGGCCATAGGCTCTTAGATATAGGATTCCTTAGTTCATTGATACCGGGAGTCTGACGTATGGTTTTTTCTTTCTTTCTACAAGCACTAATATTCATTGTATTTTATATGTGTACATTCAAGATATTGACGACTGTAGCCCAAATCCATGCGTTAATGAAGGTACTTGTACCGACGGGGTTAATGGCTATTCTTGTGCCTGTGTGGACGGGTGGACTGATGCGACATGTTTAACCAGTAAGCCGATTTATCTACTATCAAAACATCATTATAT
Organism: Ophiura sarsii; assembly: GCA_035610835.1. Classification (NCBI taxonomy): domain Eukaryota; kingdom Metazoa; phylum Echinodermata; class Ophiuroidea; order Amphilepidida; family Ophiuridae; genus Ophiura; species Ophiura sarsii. The sequence goes on along the minus strand of CM069442.1, from coordinate 11,328,256 downwards.
ATTTTATTAACACGCAAATTCATCGATGCGATTGATCTGACGCTATTTATTAAGTTTGTAGACATTTATTTAACCCAGATTTGAGTACACCTTAACTCGAACTCGAGGGTGTGAAGGGTATAGTAGGAATCTCTTGAAATCGATATTTACTGATTTATTAAACGCGGATAGGAACTAGGTGACGTTTTATGTATGCATGCTAAGAAGATATTTCTAGACATTGCGAAAGATTACACGGAATCTTTGCACTTAGGCACCTTTGTCCGAAACACATTGCTTCAAAATCAACTACCCACTTGTACATCCTTATTTGGATATTCTGTGCTTATAAAAACTATATAAATTATCCGATATTACATGGAACCCCGGTGAGACAGTTTACGTTCCGAACATTGATTGGTGATGAAGGGGAGGGGTCAGGCCTGGGAGGGGTATATTGAAGAGGAGCTTCCAGGCTAGCAGATGCAAATTGACATTTTCACATGACTCTAATAACGCTTCTATATGGTAATTAAAAGGTGCAAACAAGGGTCAGTATTCGAACACCTTTTTTCTATAATTGTATAATTAAGTCTTCTGCTTAAAAACAATCACTTTTGTGGGGTAACTGGCATTTTTTGCTCGCAACGGGCCAATGCTATGTATCTTAGGTACGACAGGGTGCCTATATCTTAAGATCAGTGGTTTTAACTCTAAATTGGTGGAAACAGTCAAATCGTGTAAAATGGTACCGTTCAAGAAAAGCTAAAGATTTTGGTGTGGAGGAAATAATCTATAAATGCCAAATTATGAAACATTTAGGTACATTTACAGCACTTTTTACTTTTTCTAGGATGTTAAATTTAGACTTAAGGTGGGGTCTATCTTAATTTCAAACACTGCCGGGTATTGCCAGAATGCAAAATATTATTTGGTGGTGTGCACCCCTAGCTCCCATATACTCACATGGAATACGTCACAACATTGTAGACGAAGCTAAGAGGGCCATAGGCTTAGATATAGGATTCCTTAGTTCATTGATACCGTGAGTCTGACGTATGGTTTTTTCTTCTTCTACAAGCACTAATATTCATTATATTTTATATGTGTACATTCCAGATATTGACGACTGTAGCCCAAATCCATGCGTTAATGAAGGTACTTGTACCGACGGGGTTAATGGCTATTCTTGTGCCTGTGTGGACGGGTGGACTGATGCGACATGTTTAACCAGTAAGCCGATTTATCTACTATCAAAACATCATTATATATTTTATTAACACGCACATTCATCGATGCGATTGATCTGACGCTATTTATTAAGTTTGTAGACATTTATTTAACCCAGATTTGAGTACACCTTAACTCGAACTCGAGGGTGTGAAGGGTATAGTAGGAATCTCTTGAAATCGATATTTACTGATTTATTAAACGCGGATAGGAACTAGGTGACGTTTTATGTATGCATGCTAAGAAGATATTTCTAGACATTGCGAAAGATTACACGGAATCTTTGCACTTAGGCACCTTTGTCCGAAACACATTGCTTCAAAATCAACTACCCACTTGTCCATCCTTATTTGGATATTCTGTGCTTATAAAAACTATATAAATTATCCGATATTACATGGAACCCCGGTGAGACAGTTTACGTTCCGAACATTGATTGGTGATGAAGGGGAGGGGTCAGGCCTGGGAGGGGTATATTGAAGAGGAGCTTCCAGGCTAGCAGATGCAAATTGACATTTTCACATGACTCTAATAACGCTTCTATATGGTAATTAAAAGGTGCAAACAAGGGTCAGTATTCAAACACCTTTTTTCTATAATTGTATAATTAAGTCTTCTGCTTAAAAACAATCACTTTTGTGGGGTAACTGGCATTTTTTTGCTCGCAACGGGCCAATGCTATGTATCTTAGGTACGACAGGGTGCCTATATCTTAAGATCAGTGGTTTTAACTCTAAATTGGTGGAAACAGTCAAATCGTGTAAAATGGTACCGTTCAAGCAAAGCTAAAGATTTTGGTGTGGAGGAAATAATCTATAAATGCCAAATTATGAAACATTTAGGTACATTTACAGCACTTTTTACTTTTTCTAGGATGTTAAATTTAGACTTAAGGTGGGGTCTATCTTAATTTCAAACACTGCCGGGTATTGCCAGAATGCAAAATATTATTTGGTGGTGTGCACCCCTAGCTCCCATATACTCACATGGAATACGTCACAACATTGTAGACGAAGCTAAGAGGGCCATAGGCTTAGATATAGGATTCCTTAGTTCATTGATACCGTGAGTCTGACGTATGGTTTTTTCTTCTTCTACAAGCACTAATATTCATTGTATTTTATATGTGTACATTCCAGATATTGACGACTGTAGCCCAAATCCATGCGTTAATGAAGGTACTTGTACCGACGGGGTTAATGGCTATTCTTGTGCCTGTGTGGACGGGTGGACTGATGCGACATGTTTAACCAGTAAGCCGATTTATCTACTATCAAAACATCATTATATATTTTATTAACACGCACATTCATCGATGCGATTGATCTGACGCTATTTATTAAGTTTGTAGACATTTATTTAACCCAGATTTGAGTACACCTTAACTCGAACTCGAGGGTGTGAAGGGTATAGTAGGAATCTCTTGAAATCGATATTTACTGATTTATTAAACGCGGATAGGAACTAGGTGACGTTTTATGTATGCATGCTAAGAAGATATTTCTAGACATTGCGAAAGATTACACGGAATCTTTGCACTTAGGCACCTTTGTCCGAAACACATTGCTTCAAAATCAACTACCCACTTGTCCATCCTTATTTGGATATTCTGTGCTTATAAAAACTATATAAATTATCCGATATTACATGGAACCCCGGTGAGACAGTTTACGTTCCGAACATTGATTGGTGATGAAGGGGAGGGGTCAGGCCTGGGAGGGGTATATTGAAGAAGAGCTTCCAGGCTAGCAGATGCAAATTGACATTTTCACATGACTCTAATAACGCTTCTATATGGTAATTAAAAGGTGCAAACAAGGGACAGTATTCGAACACCTTTTTTCTATAATTGTATAATTAAGTCTTCTGCTTAAAAACAATCACTTTTGTGGGGTAACTGGCATTTTTTGCTCGCAACGGGCCAATAATATGTATCTTAGGTACGACAGGGTGCCTATATCTTAAGATCAGTGGTTTTAACTCTAAATTGGTGGAAACAGTCAAATCGTGTAAAATGGTACCGTTCAAGAAAAGCTAAAGATTTTGGTGTGGAGGAAATAATCTATAAATGCCAAATTATGAAACATTTAGGTACATTTACAGCACTTTTTACTTTTTCTAGGATGTTAAATTTAGACTTAAGGTGGGGTCTATCTTAATTTCAAACACTGCCGGGTATTGCCAGAATGCAAAATATTATTTGGTGGTGTGCACCCCTAGCTCCCATATACTCACATGGAATACGTCACAACATTGTAGACGAAGCTAAGAGGGCCATAGGCTCTTAGATATAGGATTCCTTAGTTCATTGATACCGTGAGTCTGACGTATGGTTTTTTTTCTCTACAAGCACTAATATTCATTGTATTTTATATGTGTACATTCCAGATATTGACGACTGTAGCCCAAATCCATGCGTTAATGAAGGTACTTGTACCGACGGGGTTAATGGCTATTCTTGTGCCTGTGTGGACGGGTGGACTGATGCGACATGTTTAACCAGTAAGCCGATTTATCTACTATCAAAACATCATTATATATTTTATTAACACGCACATTCATCGATGCGATTGATCTGACGCTATTTATTAAGTTTGTAGACATTTATTTAACCCAGATTTGAGTACACCTTAACTCGAACTCGAGGGTGTGAAGGGTATAGTAGGAATCTCTTGAAATCGATATTTACTGATTTATTAAACGCGGATAGGAACTAGGTGACGTTTTATGTATGCATGCTAAGAAGATATTTCTAGACATTGCGAAAGATTACACGGAATCTTTGCACTTAGGCACCTTTGTCCGAAACACATTGCTTCAAAATCAACTACCCACTTGTCCATCCTTATTTGGATATTCTGTGCTTATAAAAACTATATAAATTATCCGATATTACATGGAACCCCGGTGAGACAGTTTACGTTCCGAACATTGATTGGTGATGAAGGGGAGGGGTCAGGCCTGGGAGGGGTATATTGAAGAGGAGCTTCCAGGCTAGCAGATGCAAATTGACATTTTCACATGACTCTAATAACGCTTCTATATGGTAATTAAAAGGTGCAAACAAGGGACACTATTCGAACACCTTTTTTCTATAATTGTATAATTAAGTCTTCTGCTTAAAAACAATCACTTTTGTGGGGTAACTGGCATTTTTTGCTCGCAACGGGCCAATAATATGTATCTTAGGTACGACAGGGTGCCTATATCTTAAGATCAGTGGTTTTAACTCTAAATTGGTGGAAACAGTCAAATCGTGTAAAATGGTACCGTTCAAGAAAAGCTAAAGATTTTGGTGTGGAGGAAATAATCTATAAATGCCAAATTATGAAACATTTAGGTACATTTACAGCACTTTTTACTTTTTCTAGGATGTTAAATTTAGACTTAAGGTGGGGTCTATCTTAATTTCAAACACTGCCGGGTATTGCCAGAATGCAAAATATTATTTGGTGGTGTGCACCCCTATCTCCCATATACTTACATGAAATACGTCACAACATTGTAGACGAAGCTATAAAGAGGGCCATAGGCTCTTAGATATAGGATTCCTTAGTTCATTGATACCGTGAGTCTGACATATGGTTTTTTTTCTTTCTACAAGCACTAATATTCATTGTATTTTATATGTGTACATTCCAGATATTGACGACTGTAGCCCAAATCCATGCGTTAATGAAGGTACTTGTACCGACGGGGTTAATGGCTATTCTTGTGCCTGTGTGGACGGGTGGACTGATGCGACATGTTTAACCAGTAAGCCGATTTATCTACTATCAAAACATCATTATATATTTTATTAACACGCACATTCATCGATGCGATTGATCTGACGCTATTTATTAAGTTTGTAGACATTTATTTAACCCAGATTTGAGTACACCTTAACTCGAAATCGAGGGTGTGAAGGGTATAGTAGGAATCTCTTGAAATCGATATTTACTGATTTATTAAACGCGGATAGGAACTAGGTGACGTTTTATGTATGCATGCTAAGAAGATATTTCCAGACATTGCGAAAGATTACACGGAATCTTTGCACTTAGGCACCTTTGTCCGAAACACATTGCTTCAAAATCAACTACCCACTTGTCCATCCTTATTTGGATATTCTGTGCTTATAAAAACTATATAAATTATCCGATATTACATGGAACCCCGGTGAGACAGTTTACGTTCCGAACATTGATTGGTGATGAAGGGGAGGGGTCAGGCCTGGGAGGGGTATATTGAAGAGGAGCTTCCAGGCTAGCAGATGCAAATTTACATTTTCACATGACTCTAATAACGCTTCTATATGGTAATTAAAAGGTGCAAACAAGGGTCAGTATTCGAACACCTTTTTTCTATAATTGTATAATTAAGTCTTCTGCTTAAAAACAATCACTTTTGTGGGGTAACTGGCATTTTTTGCTCGCAACGGGCCAATGCTATGTATCTTAGGTACGACAGGGTGCCTATATCTTAAGATCAGTGGTTTTAACTCTAAATTGGTGGAAACAGTCAAATCGTGTAAAATGGTACCGTTCAAGAAAAGCTAAAGATTTTGGTGTGGAGGAAATAATCTATCAATGCCAAATTATGAAACATTTAGGTACATTTGCAGCACTTTTTACTTTTTCTAGGATGTTAAATTTAGACTTAAGGTGGGGTCTATCTTAATTTCAAACACTGCCGGGTATTGCCAGAATGCAAAATATTATTTGGTGGTGTGCACCCCTAGCTCCCATGTACTCACATGGAATACGTCACAACATTGTAGACGAAGCTATAAAGAGAGCCATAGGCTCTTAGATATAGGATTCTTTAGTTCATTGATACCGGGAGTCTGACGTATGGCTTTTTCTTTCTTTCTACAAGCACTAATATTCATTGTATTTTATATGTGTACATTCCAGATATTGACGACTGTAGCCCAAATCCATGCGTTAATGAAGGTACTTGTACCGACGGGGTTAATGGCTATTCTTGTGCCTGTGTGGACGGGTGGACTGATGCGACATGTTTAACCAGTAAGCCGATTTATCTACTATCAAAACATCATTATATATTTTATTAACACGCACATTCATCGATGCGATTGATCTGACGCTATTTATTAAGTTTGTAGACATTTTAATATTTAACCCAGATTTTAGTACACCTTAACTCGAACTCGAGGGTGTGAAGGGTATAGTAGGAATCTCTTGAAATCGATATTTACTGATTTATTAAACGCGGATAGGAACTAGGTGACATTTTATGTATGCATGCTAAGAAGATATTTCTAGACATTGCGAAAGATTACACGGAATCTTTGCACTTAGGCACCTTTGTCCGAAACACATTGCTTCAAAATCAACTACCCACTTGTCCATCCTTATTTGGATATTCTGTGCTTATAAAAACTATATAAATTATCCGATATTACATGGAACCCCGGTGAGACAGTTTACGTTCCGAACATTGATTGGTGATGAAGGGGAGGGGTCAGGCCTGGGAGGGGTATATTGAAGAGGAGCTTCCAGGCTAGCCGATGCAAATTGACATTTTCACATGACTCTAATAACGCTTCTATATGGTAATTAAAAGGTGCAAACAAGGGTCAGTATTCGAACACCTTTTTTCTATAATTATATAATTATGTCTTCTGCTTAAAAACAATCACTTTTGTGGGGTAACTGGAATTTTTTGCTCGCAACGGGCCAATGCTATGTATCTTAGGTACGACAGGGTGCCTATATCTTAAGATCAGTGGTTTTAACTCTAAATTGGTGGAAACAGTCAAATCGTGTAAAATGGTACCGTTCAAGAAAAGCTAAAGATTTTGGTGTGGAGGAAATAATCTATAAATGCCAAATTATGAAACATTTAGGTACATTTACAGCACTTTTTACTTTTTCTAGGATGTTAAATTTAGACTTAAGGTGGGGTCTATCTTAATTTCAAACACTGCCGGGTATTGCCAGAATGCAAAATATTATTTGGTGGTGTGCACCCCTAGCTCCCATATACTCACATGGAATACGTCACAACATTGTAGACGAAGCTATAAAGAGGGCCAAAGGCTCTTAGATATAGGATTCTTTAGTTCATTGATACCGGGAGTCTGACGTATGGTTTTTTCTTTCTTTCTACAAGCACTAATATTCATTGTATTTTATATGTGTACATTCCAGATATTGACGACTGTAGCCCAAATCCATGCGTTAATGAAGGTACTTGTACCGACGGGGTTAATGGCTATTCTTGTGCCTGTGTGGACGGGTGGACTGATGCGACATGTTTAACCAGTAAGCCGATTTATCTACTATCAAAACATCATTATATATTTTATTAACACGCACATTCATCGATGCGATTGATCTGACGCTATTTATTAAGTTTGTAGACATTTTAATATTTAACCCAGATTTTAGTACACCTTAACTCGAACTCGAGGGTGTGAAGGGTACAGTAGGAATCTCTTGAAATCGATATTTACTGATTTATTAAACGCGGATAGGAACTAGGTGACGTTTTATGTATGCATGCTAAGAAGATATTTCTAGACATTGCGAAAGATTACACGGAATCTTTGCACTTAGGCACCTTTGTCCGAAACACATTGCTTCAAAATCAACTACCCACTTGTCCATCCTTATTTGGATATTCTGTGCTTATAAAAACTATATAAATTATCCGATATTACATGGAACCCCGGTGAGACAGTTTACGTTCCGAACATTGATTGGTGATGAAGGGGAGGGGTCAGGCCTGGGAGGGGTATATTGAAGAGGAGCTTCCAGGCTAGCAGATGCAAATTGACATTTTCACATGACTCTAATAACGCTTCTATATGGTAATTAAAAGGTGCAAACAAGGGTCAGTATTCGAACACCTTTTTTCTATAATTGTATAATTAAGTCTTCTGCTTAAAAACAATCACTTTTGTGGGGTAACTGGCATTTCTTGCTTGCAACGGGCCAATGCTATGTATCTTAGGTACGACAGGGTGCCTATATCTTAAGATCAGTGGTTTTAACTCTAAATTGGTGGAAACAGTCAAATCGTGTAAAATGGTACCGTTCAAGAAAAGCTAAAGATTTTGGTGTGGAGGAAATAATCTATAAATGCCAAATTATGAAACATTTAGGTACATTTACAGCACTTTTTACTTTTTCTAGGATGTTAAATTTAGACTTAAGGTGGGGTTTATCTTAATTTCAAACACTGCCGGGTATTGCCAGAATGCAAAATATTATTTGGTGGTGTGCACCCCTAGCTCCCATATACTCACATGGAATACGTCACAACATTGTAGACGAAGCTATAAAGAGGGCCATAGGCTCTTAGATATAGGATTCTTTAGTTCATTGATACCGGGAGTCTGACGTATGGTTTTTTCTTTCTTTCTACAAGCACTAATATTCATTGTATTTTATATGTGTACATTCCAGATATTGACGACTGTAGCCCAAATCCATGCGTTAATGAAGGTACTTGTACCGACGGGGTTAATGGCTATTCTTGTGCCTGTGTGGACGGGTGGACTGATGCGACATGTTTAACCAGTAAGCCGATTTATCTACTATCAAAACATCATTATATATTTTATTAACACGCACATTCATCGATGCGATTGATCTGACGCTATTTATTAAGTTTGTAGACATTTTAATATTTAACCCAGATTTTAGTACACCTTAACTCGAACTCGAGGGTGTGAAGGGTATAGTAGGAATCTCTTGAAATCGATATTTACTGATTTATTAAACGCGGATAGGAACTAGGTGACGTTTTATGTATGCATGCTAAGAAGATATTTCTAGACATTGCGAAAGATTACACGGAATCTTTGCACTTAGGCACCTTTGTCCGAAACACATTGCTTCAAAATCAACTACCCACTTGTCCATCCTTATTTGGATATTCTGTGCTTATAAAAACTATATAAATTATCCGATATTACATGGAACCCCGGTGAGACAGTTTACGTTCCGAACATTGATTGGTGATGAAGGGGAGGGGTCAGGCCTGGGAGGGGTATATTGAAGAGGAGCTTCCAGGCTAGCAGATGCAAATTGACATTTTCACATGACTCTAATAACGCTTCTATATGGTAATTAAAAGGTGCAAACAAGGGACAGTATTCGAACACCTTTTTTCTATAATTGTATAATTAAGTCTTCTGCTTAAAAACAATCACTTTTGTGGGGTAACTGGCATTTTTTGCTCGCAACGGGCCAATAATATGTATCTTAGGTACGACAGGGTGCCTATATCTTAAGATCAGTGGTTTTAACTCTAAATTGGTGGAAACAGTCAAATCGTGTAAAATGGTACCGTTCAAGAAAAGCTAAAGATTTTGGTGTGGAGGAAATAATCTATAAATGCCAAATTATGAAACATTTAGGTACATTTACAGCACTTTTTACTTTTTCTAGGATGTTAAATTTAGACTTAAGGTGGGGTCTATCTTAATTTCAAACACTGCCGGGTATTGCCAGAATGCAAAATATTATTTGGTGGTGTGCACCCCTAGCTCCCATATACTCACATGGAATACGTCACAACATTGTAGACGAAGCTATAAAGAGGGCCATAGGCTCTTAGATATAGGATTCTTTAGTTCATTGATACCGGGAGTCTGACGTATGGTTTTTTCTTTCTTTCTACAAGCACTAATATTCATTGTATTTTATATGTGTACATTCCAGATATTGACGACTGTAGCCCAAATCCATGCGTTAATGAAGGTACTTGTACCGACGGGGTTAATGGCTATTCTTGTGCCTGTGTGGACGGGTGGACTGATGCGACATGTTTAACCAGTAAGCCGATTTATCTACTATCAAAACATCATTATATATTTTATTAACACGCACATTCATCGATGCGATTGATCTGACGCTATTTATTAAGTTTGTAGACATTTTAATATTTAACCCAGATTTTAGTACACCTTAACTCGAACTCGAGGGTGTGAAGGGTATAGTAGGAATCTCTTGAAATCGATATTTACTGATTTATTAAACGCGGATAGGAACTAGGTGACGTTTTATGTATGCATGCTAAGAAGATATTTCTAGACATTGCGAAAGATTACACGGAATCTTTGCACTTAGGCACCTTTGTCCGAAACACATTGCTTCAAAATCAACTACCCACTTGTCCATCCTTATTTGGATATTCTGTGCTTATAAAAACTATATAAATTATCCGATATTACATGGAACCCCGGTGAGACAGTTTACGTTCCGAACATTGATTGGTGATGAAGGGGAGGGGTCAGGCCTGGGAGGGGTATATTAAAGAGGAGCTTCCAGGCTAGCCGATGCAAATTGACATTTTCACATGACTCTAATAACGCTTCTATATGGTAATTAAAAGGTGCAAACAAGGGTCAGTATTCGAACACCTTTTTTCTATAATTATATAATTATGTCTTCTGCTTAAAAACAATCACTTTTGTGGGGTAACTGGCATTTTTTGCTCGCAACGGGCCAATGATATGTATCTTAGGTACGACAGGGTGCCTATATCTTAAGATCAGTGGTTTTAACTCTAAATTGGTGGAAACAGTCAAATCGTGTAAAATGGTACCGTTCAAGAAAAGCTAAAGATTTTGGTGTGGAGGAAATAATCTATAAATGCCAAATTATGAAACATTTAGGTACATTTACAGCACTTTTTACTTTTTCTAGGATGTTAAATTTAGACTTAAGGTGGGGTCTATCTTAATTTCAAACACTGCCGGGTATTGCCAGAATGCAAAATATTATTTGGTGGTGTGCACCCCTAGCTCCCATATACTCACATGGAATACGTCACAACATTGTAGACGAAGCTAAGAGGGCCATAGCTCTTAGATATAGGATTCCTTAGTTCATTGATACCGTGAGTCTGACGTATGGTTTTTTTTCTCTACAAGCACTAATATTCATTGTATTTTATATGTGTACTTTCCAGATATTGACGACTGTAGCCCAAATCCATGCGTTAATGAAGGTACTTGTACCGACGGGGTTAATGGCTATTCTTGTGCCTGTGTGGACGGGTGGACTGATGCGACATGTTTAACCAGTAAGCCGATTTATCTACTATCAAAACATCATTATATATTTTATTAACACGCACATTCATCGATGCGATTGATCTGACGCTATTTATTAAGTTTGTAGACATTTATTTAACCCAGATTTGAGTACACCTTAACTCGAACTCGAGGGTGTGAAGGGTATAGTAGGAATCTCTTGAAATCGATATTTACTGATTTATTAAACGCGGATAGGAACTAGGTGACGTTTTATGTATGCATGCTAAGAAGATATTTCTAGACATTGCGAAAGATTACACGGAATCTTTGCACTTAGGCACCTTTGTCCGAAACACATTGCTTCAAAATCAACTACCCACTTGTCCATCCTTATTTGGATATTCTGTGCTTATAAAAACTATATAAATTATCCGATATTACATGGAACCCCGGTGAGACAGTTTACGTTCCGAACATTGATTGGTGATGAAGGGGAGGGGTCAGGCCTGGGAGGGGTATATTGAAGAGGAGCTTCCAGGCTAGCAGATGCAAATTGACATTTTCACATGACTCTAATAACGCTTCTATATGGTAATTAAAAGGTGCAATCAAGGGACAGTATTCGAACACCTTTTTTCTATAATTGTATAATTAAGTCTTCTGCTTAAAAACAATCACTTTTGTGGGGTAACTGGCATTTTTTTGCTCGCAACGGGCCAATAATATGTATCTTAGGTACGACAGGGTGCCTATATCTTAAGATCAGTGGTTTTAACTTTAAATTGGTGGAAACAGTCAAATCGTGTAAAATGGTACCGTTCAAGAAAAGCTAAAGATTTTGGTGTGGAGGAAATAATCTATCAATGCCAAATTATGAAACATTTAGGTACATTTACAGCACTTTTTACTTTTTCTAGGATGTTAAATTTAGACTTAAGGTGGGGTCTATCTTAATTTCAAACACTGCCGGGTATTGCCAGAATGCAAAATATTATTTGGTGGTGTGCACCCCTAGCTCCCATATACTCACATGGAATACGTCACAACATTGTAGACGAAGCTAAGAGGGCCATAGGCTCTTAGATATAGGATTCCTTAGTTCATTGATACCGTGAGTCTGACGTATGGTTTTTTTTCTCTACAAGCACTAATATTCATTGTATTTTATGTGTGTACATTCCAGATATTGACGACTGTAGCCCAAATCCATGCGTTAATGAAGGTACTTGTACCGACGGGGTTAATGGCTATTCTTGTGCCTGTGAGGACGGGTGGACTGATGCGACATGTTTAACCAGTAAGCCGATTTATCTACTATCAAAACATCATTATATATTTTATTAACACGCACATTCATCGATGCGATTGATCTGACGCTATTTATTAAGTTTGTAGACATTTATTTAACCCAGATTTGAGTACACCTTAACTCGAACTCGAGGGTGTGAAGGGTATAGTAGGAATCTCTTGAAATCGATATTTACTGATTTATTAAACGCGGATAGGAACTAGGTGACGTTTTATGTATGCATGCTAAGAAGATATTTCTAGACATTGCGAAAGATTACACGGAATCTTTGCACTTAGGCACCTTTGTCCGAAACACATTGCTTCAAAATCAACTACCCACTTGTCCATCCTTATTTGGATATTCTGTGCTTATAAAAACTATATAAATTATCCGATATTACATGGAACCCCGGTGAAACAGTTTACGTTCCGAACATTGATTGGTGATGAAGGGGAGGGGTCAGGCCTGGGAGGGGTATATTGAAGAGGAGCTTCCAGGCTAGCAGATGCAAATTGACATTTTCACATGACTCTAATAACGCTTCTATATGGTAATTAAAAGGTGCAATCAAGGGACAGTATTCGAACACCTTTTTTCTATAATTGTATAATTAAGTCTTCTGCTTAAAAACAATCACCTTTGTGGGGTAACTGGCATTTTTTGCTCGCAACGGGCCAATAATATGTATCTTAGGTACGACAGGGTGCCTATATCTTAAGATCAGTGGTTTTAACTCTAAATTGGTGGAAACAGTCAAATCGTGTAAAATGGTACCGTTCAAGAAAAGCTAAAGATTTTGGTGTGGAGGAAATAATCTATCAATGCCAAATTATGAAACATTTAGGTACATTTACAGCACTTTTTACTTTTTCTAGGATGTTAAATTTAGACTTAAGGTGGGGTCTATCTTAATTTCAAACACTGCCGGGTATTGCCAGAATGCAAAATATTATTTGGTGGTGTGCACCCCTAGCTCCCATATACTCACATGGAATACGTCACAACATTGTAGACGAAGCTAAGAGGGCCATAGGCTCTTAGATATAGGATTCCTTAGTTCATTGATACCGTGAGTCTGACGTATGTTTTTTTTTCTCTACAAGCACTAATATTCATTGTAATTTATATGTGTACATTCCAGATATTGACGACTGTAGCCCAAATCCATGCGTTAATGAAGGTACTTGTACCGACGGGGTTAATGGCTATTCTTGTGCCTGTGTGGACGGGTGGACTGATGCGACATGTTTAACTAGTAAGCCGATTTATCTACTATCAAAACATCATTATATATTTTATTAACACGCACATTCATCGATGCGATTGATCTGACGCTATTTATTAAGTTTGTAGACATTTTAATATTTAACCCAGATTTTAGTACACCTTAACTCGAACTCGAGGGTGTGAAGGGTATAGTAGGAATCTCTTGAAATCGATATTTACTGATTTATTAAACGCGAATAGGAACTAGGTGACGTTTTATGTATGCATGCTAAGAAGATATTTCTAGACATTGCGAAAGATTACACGGAATCTTTGCACTTAGGCACCTTTGTCCGAAACACATTGCTTCAAAATCAACTACCCACTTGTCCATCCTTATTTGGATATTCTGTGCTTATAAAAACTATATAAATTATCCGATATTACATGGAACCCCGGTGAGACAGTTTACGTTCCGAACATTGATTGGTGATGAAGGGGAGGGGTCAGGCCTGGGAGGGGTATATTGAAGAGGAGCTTCCAGGCTAGCCGATGCAAATTGACATTTTCACATGACTCTAATAACGCTTCTATATGGTAATTAAAAGGTGCAAACAAGGGTCAGTATTCGAACACCTTTTTTCTATAATTATATAATTATGTCTTCTGCTTAAAAACAATCACTTTTGTGGGGTAACTGGAATTTTTTGCTCGCAACGGGCCAATGCTATGTATCTTAGGTACGACAGGGTGCCTATATCTTAAGATCAGTGGTTTTAACTCTAAATTGGTGGAAACAGTCAAATCGTGTAAAATGGTACCGTTCAAGAAAAGCTAAAGATTTTGGTGTGGAGGAAATAATCTATGAATGCCAAATTATGAAACATTTAGGTACATTTACAGCACTTTTTACTTTTTCTAGGATGTTAAATTTAGACTTAAGGTGGGGTCTATCTTAATTTCAAACACTGCCGGGTATTGCCAGAATGCAAAATATTATTTGGTGGTGTGCACCCCTAGCTCCCATATACTCACATGGAATACGTCACAACATTGTAGACGAAGCTATAAAGAGGGCCATAGGCTCTTAGATATAGGATTCTTTAGTTCATTGATACCGGGAGTCTGACGTATGGTTTTTTCTTTCTTTCTACAAGCACTAATATTCATTGTATTTTATATGTGTACATTCCAGATATTGACGACTGTAGCCCAAATCCATGCGTTAATGAAGGTACTTGTACCGACGGGGTTAATGGCTATTCTTGTGCCTGTGTGGACGGGTGGACTGATGCGACATGTTTAACCAGTAAGCCGATTTATCTACTATCAAAACATCATTATATATTTTATTAACACGCACATTCATCGATGCGATTGATCTGACGCTATTTATTAAGTTTGTAGACATTTTAATATTTAACCCAGATTTTAGTACACCTTAACTCGAACTCGAGGGTGTGAAGGGTACAGTAGGAATCTCTTGAAATCGATATTTACTGATTTATTAAACGCGGATAGGAACTAGGTGACGTTTTATGTATGCATGCTAAGAAGATATTTCTAGACATTGCGAAAGATTACACGGAATCTTTGCACTTAGGCACCTTTGTCCGAAACACATTGCTTCAAAATCAACTACCCACTTGTCCATCCTTATTTGGATATTCTGTGCTTATAAAAACTATATAAATTATCCGATATTACATGGAACCCCGGTGAGACAGTTTACGTTCCGAACATTGATTGGTGATGAAGGGGAGGGGTCAGGCCTGGGAGGGGTATATTGAAGAGGAGCTTCCAGGCTAGCAGATGCAAATTGACATTTTCACATGACTCTAATAACGCTTCTATATGGTAATTAAAAGGTGCAAACAAGGGTCAGTATTCGAACACCTTTTTTCTATAATTGTATAATTAAGTCTTCTGCTTAAAAACAATCACTTTTGTGGGGTAACTGGCATTTTTTGCTCGCAACGGGCCAATGCTATGTATCTTAGGTACGACAGGGTGCCTATATCTTAAGATCAGTGGTTTTAACTCTAAATTGGTGGAAACAGTCAAATCGTGTAAAATGGTACCGTTCAAGAAAAGCTAAAGATTTTGGTGTGGAGGAAATAATCTATAAATGCCAAATTATGAAACATTTAGGTACATTTACAGCACTTTTTACTTTTTCTAGGATGTTAAATTTAGACTTAAGGTGGGGTTTATCTTAATTTCAAACACTGCCGGGTATTGCCAGAATGCAAAATATTATTTGGTGGTGTGCACCCCTAGCTCCCATATACTCACATGGAATACGTCACAACATTGTAGACGAAGCTATAAAGAGGGCCATAGGCTCTTAGATATAGGATTCTTTAGTTCATTGATACCGGGAGTCTGACGTATGGTTTTTTCTTTCTTTCTACAAGCACTAATATTCATTGTATTTTATATGTGTACATTCCAGATATTGACGACTGTAGCCCAAATCCATGCGTTAATGAAGGTACTTGTACCGACGGGGTTAATGACTATTCTTGTGCCTGTGAGGACGGGTGGACTGATGCGACATGTTTAACCAGTAAGCCGATTTATCTACTATCAAAACATCATTATATATTTTATTAACACGCACATTCATCGATGCGATTGATCTGACGCTATTTATTAAGTTTGTAGACATTTTAATATTTAACCCAGATTTTAGTACACCTTAACTCGAACTCGAGGGTGTGAAGGGTATAGTAGGAATCTCTTGAAATCGATATTTACTGATTTATTAAACGCGGATAGGAACTAGGTGACGTTTTATGTATGCATGCTAAGAAGATATTTCTAGACATTGCGAAAGATTACACGGAATCTTTGCACTTAGGCACCTTTGTCCGAAACACATTGCTTCAAAATCAACTACCCACTTGTCCATCCTTATTTGGATATTCTGTGCTTATAAAAACTATATAAATTATCCGATATTACATGGAACCCCGGTGAGACAGTTTACGTTCCGAACATTGATTGGTGATGAAGGGGAGGGGTCAGGCCTGGGAGGGGTATATTAAAGAGGAGCTTCCAGGCTAGCCGATGCAAATTGACATTTTCACATGACTCTAATAACGCTTCTATATGGTAATTAAAAGGTGCAAACAAGGGTCAGTATTCGAACACCTTTTTTCTATAATTATATAATTATGTCTTCTGCTTAAAAACAATCACTTTTGTGGGGTAACTGGCATTTTTTGCTCGCAACGGGCCAATGATATGTATCTTAGGTACGACAGGGTGCCTATATCTTAAGATCAGTGGTTTTAACTCTAAATTGGTGGAAACAGTCAAATCGTGTAAAATGGTACCGTTCAAGAAAAGCTAAAGATTTTGGTGTGGAGGAAATAATCTATAAATGCCAAATTATGAAACATTTAGGTACATTTACAGCACTTTTTACTTTTTCTAGGATGTTAAATTTAGACTTAAGGTGGGGTCTATCTTAATTTCAAACACTGCCGGGTATTGCCAGAATGCAAAATATTATTTGGTGGTGTGCACCCCTAGCTCCCATATACTCACATGGAATACGTCACAACATTGTAGACGAAGCTAAGAGGGCCATAGCTCTTAGATATAGGATTCCTTAGTTCATTGATACCGTGAGTCTGACGTATGGTTTTTTTTCTCTACAAGCACTAATATTCATTGTATTTTATATGTGTACTTTCCAGATATTGACGACTGTAGCCCAAATCCATGCGTTAATGAAGGTACTTGTACCGACGGGGTTAATGGCTATTCTTGTGCCTGTGTGGACGGGTGGACTGATGCGACATGTTTAACCAGTAAGCCGATTTATCTACTATCAAAACATCATTATATATTTTATTAACACGCACATTCATCGATGCGATTGATCTGACGCTATTTATTAAGTTTGTAGACATTTATTTAACCCAGATTTGAGTACACCTTAACTCGAACTCGAGGGTGTGAAGGGTATAGTAGGAATCTCTTGAAATCGATATTTACTGATTTATTAAACGCGGATAGGAACTAGGTGACGTTTTATGTATGCATGCTAAGAAGATATTTCTAGACATTGCGAAAGATTACACGGAATCTTTGCACTTAGGCACCTTTGTCCGAAACACATTGCTTCAAAATCAACTACCCACTTGTCCATCCTTATTTGGATATTCTGTGCTTATAAAAACTATATAAATTATCCGATATTACATGGAACCCCGGTGAAACAGTTTACGTTCCGAACATTGATTGGTGATGAAGGGGAGGGGTCAGGCCTGGGAGGGGTATATTGAAGAGGAGCTTCCAGGCTAGCAGATGCAAATTGACATTTTCACATGACTCTAATAACGCTTCTATATGGTAATTAAAAGGTGCAATCAAGGGACAGTATTCGAACACCTTTTTTCTATAATTGTATAATTAAGTCTTCTGCTTAAAAACAATCACCTTTGTGGGGTAACTGGCATTTTTTGCTCGCAACGGGCCAATAATATGTATCTTAGGTACGACAGGGTGCCTATATCTTAAGATCAGTGGTTTTAACTCTAAATTGGTGGAAACAGTCAAATCGTGTAAAATGGTACCGTTCAAGAAAAGCTAAAGATTTTGGTGTGGAGGAAATAATCTATCAATGCCAAATTATGAAACATTTAGGTACATTTACAGCACTTTTTACTTTTTCTAGGATGTTAAATTTAGACTTAAGGTGGGGTCTATCTTAATTTCAAACACTGCCGGGTATTGCCAGAATGCAAAATATTATTTGGTGGTGTGCACCCCTAGCTCCCATATACTCACATGGAATACGTCACAACATTGTAGACGAAGCTAAGAGGGCCATAGGCTCTTAGATATAGGATTCCTTAGTTCATTGATACCGTGAGTCTGACGTATGTTTTTTTTCTCTACAAGCACTAATATTCATTGTATTTTATATGTGTACATTCCAGATATTGACGACTGTAGCCCAAATCCATGCGTTAATGAAGGTACTTGTACCGACGGGGTTAATGGCTATTCTTGTGCCTGTGTGGACGGGTGGACTGATGCGACATGTTTAACTAGTAAGCCGATTTATCTACTATCAAAACATCATTATATATTTTATTAACACGCACATTCATCGATGCGATTGATCTGACGCTATTTATTAAGTTTGTAGACATTTTAATATTTAACCCAGATTTTAGTACACCTTAACTCGAACTCGAGGGTGTGAAGGGTATAGTAGGAATCTCTTGAAATCGATATTTACTGATTTATTAAACGCGGATAGGAACTAGGTGACGTTTTATGTATGCATGCTAAGAAGATATTTCTAGACATTGCGAAAGATTACACGGAATCTTTGCACTTAGGCACCTTTGTCCGAAACACATTGCTTCAAAATCAACTACCCACTTGTCCATCCTTATTTGGATATTCTGTGCTTATAAAAACTATATAAATTATCCGATATTACATGGAACCCCGGTGAGACAGTTTACGTTCCGAACATTGATTGGTGATGAAGGGGAGGGGTCAGGCCTGGGAGGGGTATATTAAAGAGGAGCTTCCAGGCTAGCCGATGCAAATTGACATTTTCACATGACTCTAATAACGCTTCTATATGGTAATTAAAAGGTGCAAACAAGGGTCAGTATTCGAACACCTTTTTTCTATAATTATATAATTATGTCTTCTGCTTAAAAACAATCACTTTTGTGGGGTAACTGGCATTTTTTGCTCGCAACGGGCCAATGATATGTATCTTAGGTACGACAGGGTGCCTATATCTTAAGATCAGTGGTTTTAACTCTAAATTGGTGGAAACAGTCAAATCGTGTAAAATGGTACCGTTCAAGAAAAGCTAAAGATTTTGGTGTGGAGGAAATAATCTATAAATGCCAAATTATGAAACATTTAGGTACATTTACAGCACTTTTTACTTTTTCTAGGATGTTAAATTTAGACTTAAGGTGGGGTCTATCTTAATTTCAAACACTGCCGGGTATTGCCAGAATGCAAAATATTATTTGGTGGTGTGCACCCCTAGCTCCCATATACTCACATGGAATACGTCACAACATTGTAGACGAAGCTAAGAGGGCCATAGCTCTGAGATATAGGATTCCTTAGTTCATTGATACCGTGAGTCTGACGTATGGTTTTTTTTCTCTACAAGCACTAATATTCATTGTATTTTATATGTGTACTTTCCAGATATTGACGACTGTAGCCCAAATCCATGCGTTAATGAAGGTACTTGTACCGACGGGGTTAATGGCTATTCTTGTGCCTGTGTGGACGGGTGGACTGATGCGACATGTTTAACCAGTAAGCCGATTTATCTACTATCAAAACATCATTATATATTTTATTAACACGCACATTCATCGATGCGATTGATCTGACGCTATTTATTAAGTTTGTAGACATTTATTTAACCCAGATTTTAGTACACCCTAACTCGAACTCGAGGGTGTGAAGGGTATAGTAGGAATCTCTTGAAATCGATATTTACTGATTTATTAAACGCGGATAGGAACTAGGTGACGTTTTATGTATGCATGCTAAGAAGATATTTCTAGACATTGCGAAAGATTACACGGAATCTTTGCACTTAGGCACTTTTGTCCGAAACACATTGCTTCAAAATCAACTACCCACTTGTCCATCCTTATTTGTATATTCTGTGCTTATAAAAACTATATAAATTATCCGATATTACATGGAACCCCGGTGAGACAGTTTACTTTCCGAACATTGATTGGTGATGAAGGGGAGGGGTCAGGCCTGGGAGGGGTATATTGAAGAGGAGCTTCCAGGCTAGCAGATGCAAATTGACATTTTCACATGACTCTAATAACGCTTCTATATGGTAATTAAAAGGTGCAAACAAGGGACAGTATTCGAACACCTTTTTTCTATAATTGTATAATTAAGTCTTCTGCTTAAAAACAATCACTTTTGTGGGGTAACTGGCATTTTTTGCTCGCAACGGGCCAATAATATGTATCTTAGGTACGACAGGGTGCCTATATCTTAAGATCAGTGGTTTTAACTCTAAATTGGTGGAAACAGTCAAATCGTGTAAAATGGTACCGTTCAAGAAAAGCTAAAGATTTTGGTGTGGAGGAAATAATCTATAAATGCCAAATTATGAAACATTTAGGTACATTTACAGCACTTTTTACTTTTTCTAGGATGTTAAATTTAGACTTAAGGTGGGGTCTATCTTAATTTCAAACACTGCCGGGTATTGCCAGAATGCAAAATATTATTTGGTGGTGTGCACCCCTAGCTCCCATATACTCACATGGAATACGTCACAACATTGTAGACGAAGCTAAGAGGGCCATAGGCTCTTAGATATAGGATTCCTTAGTTCATTGATACCGTGAGTCTGACGTATGGTTTTTTTTCTCTACAAGCACTAATATTCATTGTATTTTATGTGTGTACATTCCAGATATTGACGACTGTAGCCCAAATCCATGCGTTAATGAAGGTACTTGTACCGACGGGGTTAATGGCTATTCTTGTGCCTGTGAGAACGGGTGGACTGATGCGACATGTTTAACCAGTAAGCCGATTTATCTACTATCAAAACATCATATATTTTATTAACACGCACATTCATCGATGCGATTGATCTGACGCTATTTATTAAGTTTGTAGACATTTATTTAACCCAGATTTGAGTACACCTTAACTCGAACTCGAGGGTGTGAAGGGTATAGTAGGAATCTCTTGAAATCGATATTTACTGATTTATTAAACGCGGATAGGAACTAGGTGACGTTTTATGTATGCATGCTAAGAAGATATTTCTAGACATTGCGAAAGATTACACGGAATCTTTGCACTTAGGCACCTTTGTCCGAAACACATTGCTTCAAAATCAACTACCCACTTGTCCATCCTTATTTGGATATTCTGTGCTTATAAAAACTATATAAATTATCCGATATTACATGGAACCCCGGTGAGACAGTTTACGTTCCGAACATTGATTGGTGATGAAGGGGAGGGGTCAGGCCTGGGAGGGGTATATTGAAGAGGAGCTTCCAGGGTAGCAGATGCAAATTGACATTTTCACACGAATCTAATAACGCTTCTATATGGTAATTAAAAGGTGCAATCAAGGGACAGTATTCGAACACCTTTTTTCTATAATTGTATAATTAAGTCTTCTGCTTAAAAACAATCACTTTTGTGGGGTAACTGGCATTTTTTGCTCGCAACGGGCCAATGATATGTATCTTAGGTACGACAGGGTGCCTATATCTTAAGATCAGTGGTTTTAACTCTAAATTGGTGGAAACAGTCAAATCGTGTAAAATGGTACCGTTCAAGAAAAGCTAAAGATTTTGGTGTGGAGGAAATAATCTATCAATGCCAAATTATGAAACATTTAGGTACATTTACAGCATTTTTTACTTTTTCTAGGATGTTAAATTTAGACTTAAGGTGGGGTCTATATTAATTTCAAACACTGCCGGGTATTGCCAGAATGCAAAATATTATTTGGTGGTGTGCACCCCTAGCTCCCATATACTCACATGGAATACGTCACAACATTGTAGACGAAGCTAAGAGGGCCATAGGCTCTTAGATATAGGATTCCTTAGTTCATTGATACCGTGAGTCTGACGTATGGTTTTTTTTCTCTACAAGCACTAATATTCATTGTATTTTATGTGTGTACATTCCAGATATTGACGACTGTAGCCCAAATCCATGCGTTAATGAAGGTACTTGTACCGACGGGGTTAATGGCTATTCTTGTGCCTGTGAGAACGGGTGGACTGATGCGACATGTTTAACCAGTAAGCCGATTTATCTACTATCAAAACATCATATATTTTATTAACACGCACATTCATCGATGCGATTGATCTGACGCTATTTATTAAGTTTGTAGACATTTATTTAACCCAGATTTGAGTACACCTTAACTCGAACTCGAGGGTGTGAAGGGTATAGTAGGAATCTCTTGAAATCGATATTTACTGATTTATTAAACGCGGATAGGAACTAGGTGACGTTTTATGTATGCATGCTAAGAAGATATTTCTAGACATTGCGAAAGATTACACGGAATCTTTGCACTTAGGCACCTTTGTCCGAAACACATTGCTTCAAAATCAACTACCCACTTGTCCATCCTTATTTGGATATTCTGTGCTTATAAAAACTATATAAATTATCCGATATTACATGGAACCCCGGTGAGACAGTTTACGTTCCGAACATTGATTGGTGATGAAGGGGAGGGGTCAGGCCTGGGAGGGGTATATTGAAGAGGAGCTTCCAGGGTAGCAGATGCAAATTGACATTTTCACATGAATCTAATAACGCTTCTATATGGTAATTAAAAGGTGCAATCAAGGGACAGTATTCGAACACCTTTTTTCTATAATTGTATAATTAAGTCTTCTGCTTAAAAACAATCACTTTTGTGGGGTAACTGGCATTTTTTGCTCGCAACGGGCCAATGATATGTATCTTAGGTACGACAGGGTGCCTATATCTTAAGATCAGTGGTTTTAACTCTAAATTGGTGGAAACAGTCAAATCGTGTAAAATGGTACCGTTCAAGAAAAGCTAAAGATTTTGGTGTGGAGGAAATAATCTATCAATGCCAAATTATGAAACATTTAGGTACATTTACAGCATTTTTTACTTTTTCTAGGATGTTAAATTTAGACTTAAGGTGGGGTCTATATTAATTTCAAACACTGCCGGGTATTGCCAGAATGCAAAATATTATTTGGTGGTGTGCACCCCTAGCTCCCATATACTCACATGGAATACGTCACAACATTGTAGACGAAGCTAAGAGGGCCATAGGCTCTTAGATATAGGATTCCTTAGTTCATTGATACCGTGAGTCTGACGTATGGGTTTTTTTCTCTACAAGCACTAATATTCATTGTATTTTATGTGTGTACATTCCAGATATTGACGACTGTAGCCCAAATCCATGCGTTAATGAAGGTACTTGTACCGACGGGGTTAATGGCTATTCTTGTGCCTGTGAGGACGGGTGGACTGATGCGACATGTTTAACCAGTAAGCCGATTTATCTACTATCAAAACATCATTATATATTTTATTAACACGCACATTCATCGATGCGATTGATATGACGCTATTTATTAAGTTTGTAGACATTTATTTAACCCAGATTTGAGTACACCTTAACTCGAACTCGAGGGTGTGAAGGGTATAGTAGGAATCTCTTGAAATCGATATTTACTGATTTATTAAACGCGGATAGGAACTAGGTGACGTTTTATGTATGCATGCTAAGAAGATATTTCTAGACATTGCGAAAGATTACACGGAATCTTTGCACTTAGGCACCTTTGTCCGAAACACATTGCTTCAAAATCAACTACCCACTTGTCCATCCTTATTTGGATATTCTGTGCTTATAAAAACTATATAAATTATCCGATATTACATGGAACCCCGGTGAGACAGTTTACGTTCCGAACATTGATTGGTGATGAAGGGGAGGGGTCAGGCCTGGGAGGGGTATATTGAAGAGGAGCTTCCAGGGTAGCAGATGCAAATTGACATTTTCACATGACTCTAATAACGCTTCTATATGGTAATTAAAAGGTGCAATCAAGGGACAGTATTCGAACACCTTTTTTCTATAATTATATAATTAAGTCTTCTGCTTAAAAACAATCACTTTTGTGGGGTAACTGGCATTTTTTGCTCGCAACGGGCCAATGATATGTATCTTAGGTACGACAGGGTACCTATATCTTAAGATCAGTGGTTTTAACTCTAAATTGGTGGAAACAGTCAAATCGTGTAAAATGGTACCGTTCAAGAAAAGCTAAAGATTTTGGTGTGGAGGAAATAATCTATCAATGCCAAATTATGAAACATTTAGGTACATATACAGCATTTTTTACTTTTTCTAGGATGTTAAATTTAGACTTAAGGTGGGGTCTATATTAATTTCAAACACTGCCGGGTATTGCCAGAATGCAAAATATTATTTGGTGGTGTGCACCCCTAGCTCCCATATACTCACATGGAATACGTCACAACATTGTAGACGAAGCTAAGAGGGCCATAGGCTCTTAGATATAGGATTCCTTAGTTCATTGATACCGTGAGTCTGACGTATGGTTTTTTTTCTCTACAAGCACTAATATTCATTGTATTTTATGTGTGTACATTCCAGATATTGACGACTGTAGCCCAAATCCATGCGTTAATGAAGGTACTTGTACCGACGGGGTTAATGGCTATTCTTGTGCCTGTGAGGACGGGTGGACTGATGCGACATGTTTAACCAGTAAGCCGATTTATCTACTATCAAAACATCATTATATATTTTATTAACACGCACATTCATCGATGCGATTGATCTGACGCTATTTATTAAGTTTGTAGACATTTATTTAACCCAGATTTGAGTACACCTTAACTCGAACTCGAGGGTGTGAAGGGTATAGTAGGAATCTCTTGAAATCGATATTTACTGATTTATTAAACGCGGATAGGAACTAGGTGACGTTTTATGTATGCATGCTAAGAAGATATTTCTAGACATTGCGAAAGATTACACGGAATCTTTGCACTTAGGCACCTTTGTCCGAAACACATTGCTTCAAAATCAACTACCCACTTGTCCATTCTTATTTGGATATTCTGTGCGTATAAAAACTATATAAATTATCCGATATTACATGGAACCGCGGTGAAACAGTTTACGTACCGAACATTGATTGGTGATGAAGGGGAGGGGTCAGGCCTGGGAGGGGTATATTGAAGAGGAGCTTCCAGGCTAGCAGATGCAAATTGACATTTTCACATGACTCTAATAACGCTTCTATATGGTAATTAAAAGGTGCAAACAAGGGTCAGTATTCGAACACCTTTTTTCTATAATTGTATAATTAAGTCTTCTGCTTAAAAACAATCACTTTTGTGGGGTAACTGGCATTTTTTGCTCGCAACGGGCCAATGCTATGTATCTTAGGTACGACAGGGTGCCTATATCTTAAGATCAGTGGTTTTAACTCTAAATTGGTGGAAACAGTCAAATCGTGTAAAATGGTACCGTTCAAGAAAAGCTAAAGATATTGGTGTGGAGGAAATAATCTATAAATGCCAAATTATGAAACATTTAGGTACATTTACAGCACCTTTTACTTTTTCTAGGATGTTAAATTTAGACTTAAGGTGGGGTCTATCTTAATTTCAAACACTGCCGGGTATTGCCAGAATGCAAAATATTATTTGGTGGTGTGCACCCCTAGCTCCCATATACTCACATGGAATACGTCACAACATTGTAGACGAAGCTATAAAGAGGGCCATAGGCTCTTAGATATAGGATTCCTTAGTTCATTGATACCGTGAGTCTGACGTATGGTTTTTTCTTTCTTTCTACAAGCACTAATATTCATTGTATTTTATATGTGTACATTCCAGATATTGACGACTGTAGCCCAAATCCATGCGTTAATGAAGGTACTTGTACCGACGGGGTTAATGGCTATTCTTGTGCCTGTGTGGACGGGTGGACTGATGCGACATGTTTAACCAGTAAGCCGATTTATCTACTATCAAAACATCATTATATATTTTATTAACACGCACATTCATCGATGCGATTGATCTGACGCTATTTATTAAGTTTGTAGACATTTATTTAACCCAGATTTTAGTACACCCTAACTCGAACTCGAGGGTGTGAAGGGTATAGTAGGAATCTCTTGAAATCGATATTTACTGATTTATTAAACGCGGATAGGAACTAGGTGACGTTTTATGTATGCATGCTAAGAAGATATTTCTAGACATTGCGAAAGATTACACGGAATCTTTGCACTTAGGCACCTTTGTCCGAAACACATTGCTTCAAAATCAACTACCCACTTGTCCATCCTTATTTGGATATTCTGTGCTTATAAAAACTATATAAATTATCCGATATTACATGGAACCCCGGTGAGACAGTTTACGTTCCGAACATTGATTGGTGATGAAGGGGAGGGGTCAGGCCTGGGAGGGGTATATTGAAGAGGAGCTTCCAGGCTACCAGATGCAAATGGACATTTTCACATGACTCTAATAACGCTTCTATATGGTAATTAAAAGGTGCAAACAAGGGTCAGTATTCGATCACACATTTAGGTACATTTACAGCACTTTTTACTTTTTCTAGGATGTTAAATTTAGACTTAAGGTGGGGTCTATCTTAATTTCAAACACTGCCGGGTATTGCCAGAATGCAAAATATTATTTGGTGGTGTGCACCCCTAGCTCCCATATACTCACATGGAATACGTCACAACATTGTAGACGAAGCTATAAAGAGGGCCATAGGATTCCTTAGTTCATTGATACCGTGAGTCCGACGTATGGTTTTTTCTTTTCTTCTACAAGCACTAATATTCATTGTATTTTATATGTGTACATTCCAGATATTGACGACTGTAGCATAAATCCATGCGTTAATGAAGGTACTTGTACCGACGGGGTTAATGGCTATTCTTGTGCCTGTGTGGACGGGTGGACTGATGCGACATGTTTAACCAGTAAGCCGATTTATCTACTATCAAAACATCATTATATATTTTATTAACACGCACATTCATCGATGCGATTGATCTGACGCTATTTATTAAGTTTGTAGACATTTATTTAACCCAGATTTTAGTACACCTTAACTCGAACTCGAGGGTGTGAAGGGTATAGTAGGAATATCTTGAAATCGATATTTACTGATTTATTAAACGCGGATAGGAACTAGGTGACGTTTTATGTATGCATGCTAAGAAGATATTTCTAGACATTGCGAAAGATTACACGGAATCTTTGCACTTAGGCACCTTTGTCCGAAACACATTGCTTCAAAATCAACTACCCACTTGTCCATCCTTATTTGGATATTCTGTGCTTATAAAAACTATATAAATTATCCGATATTACATCGAACCCCGGTGAGACAGTTTACGTTCCGAACATTGATTGGTGATGAAGGGGAGGGGTCAGGCCTGGGAGGGGTATATTAAAGAGGAGCTTCCAGGCTAGCCGATGCAAATTGACATTTTCACATGACTCTAATAACGCCTCTATATGGTAATTAAAAGGTGCAAACAAGGGTCAGTATTCGAATACCTTTTTTCTATAATTGTATAATTATGTCTTCTGCTTAAAATCAATCACTTTTGTGGGGTAACTGGCATTTTTTGCTCGCAACTGGCCAATGATATGTATATTAGGTACCACAGGGTGCCTATATCTGAAGATCAATGGTTTTAACTCTAAATTGGAGGAAACAGTCAAATCGTGTAAAATGGTACCGTTCAAGAAAAGCTAAAGATTTTGGTGTGGAGGAAATAATCTATAAATGCCAAATTATGAAACATTTATGTACATTTACAGCACTTTTTACTTTTTCTAGGATGTTAAATTTAGACTTAAGGTGGGGTCTATCTTAATTTCAAACACTGCCGGGTATTGCCAGAATGCAAAATATTATTTGGTGGTGTGCACCCCTAGCTCCCATATACTCACATGGAATACGTCACAACATTGTAGACGAAGCTATAAAGAGGGCCATAGGCTCTTAGATATAGGATTCCTTAGTTCATTGATACCGTGAGTCTGACGTATGGTTTTTTTCTTCTTTCTACAAGCACTAATATTCATTGTATTTTATATGTGTACATTCCAGATATTGACGACTGTAGCCCAAATCCATGCGTTAATGAAGGTATTTGTACCGACGGGGTTAATGGCTATTCTTGTGCCTGTGTGGACGGGTGGACTGATGCGACATGTTTAACCAGTAAGCCGATTTATCTACTATCAAAACATCATTATATATTTTATTAACACGCACATTCATCGATGCGATTGATCTGACGCTATTTATTAAGTTTGTAGACATTTATTTAACCCAGATTTTAGTACACCTTAACTCGAACTCGAGGGTGTGAAGGGTATAGTAGGAATCTCTTGAAATCGATATTTACTGATTTATTAAACGCGGATAGGAACTAGGTGACGTTTTATGTATGCATGCTAAGAAGATATTTCTAGACATTGCGAAAGATTACACGGAATCTTTGCACTTAGGCACCTTTGTCCGAAACACATTGCTTCAAAATCAACTACCCACTTGTCCATCCTTATTTGGATATTCTGTGCTTATAAAAACTATATAAATTATCCGATATTACATGGAACCCCGGTGAGACAGTTTACGTTCCGAACATTGATTGGTGATGAAGGGGAGGGGTCAGGCCTGGGAGGGGTATATTAAAGAGAAGCTTCCAGGCTAGCAGATGCAAATTGACATTTTCACATGACTCTAATAACGCTTCTATATGGTAATTAAAAGGTGCAAACAAGGGTCAGTATTCGAACACCTTTTTTCTATAATTGTATAATTATGTCTTCTGCTTAAAATCAATCACTTTTGTGGGGTAACTGGCATTTTTTACTCGCAACGGGCCAATGATATGTATCTTAGGTACCACAGGGTGCCTATATCTTAAGATCAATGGTTTTAACTCTAAATTGGAGGAAACAGACAAATCGTGTAAAATGGTACCGTTCAAGAAAAGCTAAAGATTTTGGTGTGGAGGAAATAATCTATAAATGCCAAATTATGAAACATTTAGGTACATTTACAGCACTTTTTACTTTTTCTAGGATGTTAAATTTAGACTTAAGGTGGGGTCTATCTTAATTTCAAACACTGCCGGGTATTGCCAGAATGCAAAATATTATTTGGTGGTGTGCACCCCTAGCTCCCATATACTCACATGGAATACGTCACAACATTGTAGACGAAGCTATAAAGAGGACCATAGGCTCTTAGATCTAGGATTCCGTAGTTCATTGATACCGTGAGTCTGACGTATGGTTTTTTCTTTCTTTCTACAAGCACTAATATTCATTGTATTTTATATGTGTACATTCCAGATATTGACGACTGTAGCCCAAATCCATGCGTTAATGAAGGTACTTGTACCGACGGGGTTAATGGCTATTCTTGTGCCTGTGTGGACGGGTGGACTGATGCGACATGTTTAACCAGTAAGCCGATTTATCTACTATCAAAACATCATTATATATTTTATTAACACGCACATTCATCGATGCGATTGATCTGACGCTATTTATTAAGTTTGTAGACATTTATTTAACCCAGATTTTAGTACACCTTAACTCGAACTCGAGGGTGTGAAGGGTATAGTAGGAATCTCTTGAAATCGATATTTACTGATTTATTAAACGCGGATAGGAACTAGGTGACGTTTTATGTATGCATGCTAAGAAGATATTTCTAGACATTGCGAAAGATTACACGGAATCTTTGCACTTAGGCACCTTTGTCCGAAACACAATGCTTCAAAATCAACTACCCACTTGTCCATCCTTATTTGGATGTTCTGTGCTAATAAAAACTATATAAATTATCCGATATTACATGGAACCCCGGTGAGACAGTTTACGTTCCGAACATTGATTGGTGATGAAGGGGAGGGGTCAGGCCTGGGAGGGGTATATTGAAGAGGAGCTTCCAGGCTAGCAGATGAGATGCAAATTGACATTTTCACATGACTCTAATAACGCTTCTATATGGTAATTAAAAGGTGCAAACAAGGGTCAGTATTCGAACACCTTTTTTCTATAATTGTATAATTATGTCTTCTGCTTTTAAAACAATCACTTTTGTGGGGTAACTGGCATTTTTTGCTCGCAACGGGCCAATGATATGTATCTTAGGTACGACAGGGTGTATATGATATGTATCTTAGGTACGACAGGGTGCCTAAATCTTAAGATCAGTGGTTTTAACTCTAAATTGGTGGAAACAGTCAAATCGTGTAAAATGGTACCGTTCAAGAAAAGCTAAAGATTTTGGTGTGGAGGAAATAATCTATAAATGCCAAGTTATGAAACATTTAGGTACATTTACAGCACTTTTTACTTTTTCTAGGATGTTAAATTTAGACTTAAGGTGGGGTCTATCTTAATTTCAAACACTGCCGGGTATTGCCAGAATGCAAAATATTATTTGGTGGTGTGCACCCCTAGCTCCCATATACTCACATGGACAACATTGTAGACGAAGCTAAGAGGGCCATAGGCTCTTAGATATAGGATTCCTTAGTTCATTGATACCGTGAGTCTGACGTATGGTTTTTTCTTTCTTTCTACAAGCACTAATATTCATTGTATTTCATATGTGTACATTCCAGATATTGACGACTGTAGCCCAAATCCATGCGTTAATGAAGGTACTTGTACCGACGGGGTTAATGGCTATTCTTGTGCCTGTGTGGACGGGTGGACTGATGCGACATGTTTAACCAGTAAGCCGATTTATCTACTATTAAAACATCATTATATATTTTATTAACACGCACATTCATCAATGCGATTGATCTGACACTATTTATTAAGTTTGTAGACATTTATTTAACCCAGATTTTAGTACACCTTAACTCGAACTCGAGGGTGTGAAGGGTATAGTAGGAATCTCTTGAAATCGATATTTACTGATTTATTAAACGCGGATAGGAACTAGGTGACGTTTTATGTATGCATGCTAAGAAGATATTTCTAGACATTGCGAAAGATTACACGGAATCTTTGCAGTTAGGCACCTTTGTCCGAAACACATTGCTTCAAAATCAACTACCCACTTGTCCATCCTTATTTGGATATTCTGTGCTTATAAAAACTATATAAATTATCCGATATTACATGGAACCCCGGTGAGACAGTTTACGTTCCGAACATTGATTGGTGATGAAGGGGAGGGGTCAGGCATGGGAGGGGTATATTGAAGAGGAGCTTCCAGGCTAGCAGATGCAAATTGACATTTTCACATGACTCTAATAACGCTTCTATATGGTAATTAAAAGGTGCAAACAAGGGTCAGTATTCGAACACCTTTTTTCTATAATTGTATAATTATGTCTTCTGCTTAAAATCAATCACTTTTGTGGGGTAACTGGCATTTTTTGCTCGCAACTGGCCAATGATATGTATCTTAGGTACCACAGGGTGCCTATATCTTAAGATCAATGGTTTTAACTCTAAATTGGAGGAAACAGACAAATCGTGTAAAATGGTACCGTTCAAGAAAAGCTAAAGATTTTGGTGTGGAGGAAATAATCTATAAATGCCAAATTATGAAACATTTATGTACATTTACAGCACTTTTTACTTTTTCTAGGATGTTAAATTTAGACTTAAGGTGGGGTCTATCTTAATTTCAAACACTGCCGGGTATTGCCAGAATGCAAAATATTATTTGGTGGTGTGCACCCCTAGCTCCCATATACTCACATGGAATACGTCACAACATTGTAGACGAAGCTATAAAGAGGGCCATAGGCTCTTAGATATAGGATTCCTTAGTTCATTGATACCGTGAGTCTGACGTATGGTTTTTTTCTTCTTTCTACAAGCACTAATATTCATTGTATTTTATATGTGTACATTCCAGATATTGACGACTGTAGCCCAAATCCATGCGTTAATGAAGGTATTTGTACCGACGGGGTTAATGGCTATTCTTGTGCCTGTGTGGACGGGTGGACTGATGCGACATGTTTAACCAGTAAGCCGATTTATCTACTATCAAAACATCATTATATATTTTATTAACACGCACATTCATCGATGCGATTGATCTGACGCTATTTATTAAGTTTGTAGACATTTATTTAACCCAGATTTTAGTACACCCTAACTCGAACTCGAGGGTGTGAAGGGTATAGTAGGAATCTCTTGAAATCGATATTTACTGATTTATTAAACGCGGATAGGAACTAGGTGACGTTTTATGTATGCATGCTAAGAAGATATTTCTAGACATTGCGAAAGATTACACGGAAT
Organism: Ophiura sarsii; assembly: GCA_035610835.1. Lineage (NCBI taxonomy): Eukaryota > Metazoa > Echinodermata > Ophiuroidea > Amphilepidida > Ophiuridae > Ophiura > Ophiura sarsii. The sequence continues at coordinate 11,295,662 of CM069442.1, read as the reverse complement.
CTTTGCACTTAGGCACCTTTGTCCGAAACACATTGCTTCAAAATCAACTACCCACTTGTCCATCCTTATTTGGATATTCTGTGCTTATAAAAACTATATAAATTATCCGATATTACATGGAACCCCGGTGAGACAGTTTACGTTCCGAACATTGATTGGTGATGAAGGGGAGGGGTCAGGCCTGGGAGGGGTATATTGAAGAGGAGCTTCCAGGCTACCAGATGCAAATGGACATTTTCACATGACTCTAATAACGCTTCTATATGGTAATTAAAAGGTGCAAACAAGGGTCAGTATTCGATCACACATTTAGGTACATTTACAGCACTTTTTACTTTTTCTAGGATGTTAAATTTAGACTTAAGGTGGGGTCTATCTTAATTTCAAACACTGCCGGGTATTGCCAGAATGCAAAATATTATTTGGTGGTGTGCACCCCTAGCTCCCATATACTCACATGGAATACGTCACAACATTGTAGACGAAGCTATAAAGAGGGCCATAGGATTCCTTAGTTCATTGATACCGTGAGTCCGACGTATGGTTTTTTCTTTTCTTCTACAAGCACTAATATTCATTGTATTTTATATGTGTACATTCCAGATATTGACGACTGTAGCATAAATCCATGCGTTAATGAAGGTACTTGTACCGACGGGGTTAATGGCTATTCTTGTGCCTGTGTGGACGGGTGGACTGATGCGACATGTTTAACCAGTAAGCCGATTTATCTACTATCAAAACATCATTATATATTTTATTAACACGCACATTCATCGATGCGATTGATCTGACGCTATTTATTAAGTTTGTAGACATTTATTTAACCCAGATTTTAGTACACCTTAACTCGAACTCGAGGGTGTGAAGGGTATAGTAGGAATATCTTGAAATCGATATTTACTGATTTATTAAACGCGGATAGGAACTAGGTGACGTTTTATGTATGCATGCTAAGAAGATATTTCTAGACATTGCGAAAGATTACACGGAATCTTTGCACTTAGGCACCTTTGTCCGAAACACATTGCTTCAAAATCAACTACCCACTTGTCCATCCTTATTTGGATATTCTGTGCTTATAAAAACTATATAAATTATCCGATATTACATCGAACCCCGGTGAGACAGTTTACGTTCCGAACATTGATTGGTGATGAAGGGGAGGGGTCAGGCCTGGGAGGGGTATATTAAAGAGGAGCTTCCAGGCTAGCCGATGCAAATTGACATTTTCACATGACTCTAATAACGCCTCTATATGGTAATTAAAAGGTGCAAACAAGGGTCAGTATTCGAATACCTTTTTTCTATAATTGTATAATTATGTCTTCTGCTTAAAATCAATCACTTTTGTGGGGTAACTGGCATTTTTTGCTCGCAACTGGCCAATGATATGTATATTAGGTACCACAGGGTGCCTATATCTTAAGATCAATGGTTTTAACTCTAAATTGGAGGAAACAGTCAAATCGTGTAAAATGGTACCGTTCAAGAAAAGCTAAAGATTTTGGTGTGGAGGAAATAATCTATAAATGCCAAATTATGAAACATTTATGTACATTTACAGCACTTTTTACTTTTTCTAGGATGTTAAATTTAGACTTAAGGTGGGGTCTATCTTAATTTCAAACACTGCCGGGTATTGCCAGAATGCAAAATATTATTTGGTGGTGTGCACCCCTAGCTCCCATATACTCACATGGAATACGTCACAACATTGTAGACGAAGCTATAAAGAGGGCCATAGGCTCTTAGATATAGGATTCCTTAGTTCATTGATACCGTGAGTCTGACGTATGGTTTTTTTCTTCTTTCTACAAGCACTAATATTCATTGTATTTTATATGTGTACATTCCAGATATTGACGACTGTAGCCCAAATCCATGCGTTAATGAAGGTATTTGTACCGACGGGGTTAATGGCTATTCTTGTGCCTGTGTGGACGGGTGGACTGATGCGACATGTTTAACCAGTAAGCCGATTTATCTACTATCAAAACATCATTATATATTTTATTAACACGCACATTCATCGATGCGATTGATCTGACGCTATTTATTAAGTTTGTAGACATTTATTTAACCCAGATTTTAGTACACCTTAACTCGAACTCGAGGGTGTGAAGGGTATAGTAGGAATCTCTTGAAATCGATATTTACTGATTTATTAAACGCGGATAGGAACTAGGTGACGTTTTATGTATGCATGCTAAGAAGATATTTCTAGACATTGCGAAAGATTACACGGAATCTTTGCACTTAGGCACCTTTGTCCGAAACACATTGCTTCAAAATCAACTACCCACTTGTCCATCCTTATTTGGATATTCTGTGCTTATAAAAACTATATAAATTATCCGATATTACATGGAACCCCGGTGAGACAGTTTACGTTCCGAACATTGATTGGTGATGAAGGGGAGGGGTCAGGCCTGGGAGGGGTATATTGAAGAGGAGCTTCCAGGCTAGCAGATGCAAATTGACATTTTCACATGACTCTAATAACGCTTCTATATGGTAATTAAAAGGTGCAAACAAGGGTCAGTATTCGAACACCTTTTTTCTATAATTGTATAATTATGTCTTCTGCTTAAAATCAATCACTTTTGTGGGGTAACTGGCATTTTTTACTCGCAACGGGCCAATGATATGTATCTTAGGTACCACAGGGTGCCTATATCTTAAGATCAATGGTTTTAACTCTAAATTGGAGGAAACAGACAAATCGTGTAAAATGGTACCGTTCAAGAAAAGCTAAAGATTTTGGTGTGGAGGAAATAATCTATAAATGCCAAATTATGAAACATTTAGGTACATTTACAGCACTTTTTACTTTTTCTAGGATGTTAAATTTAGACTTAAGGTGGGGTCTATCTTAATTTCAAACACTGCCGGGTATTGCCAGAATGCAAAATATTATTTGGTGGTGTGCACCCCTAGCTCCCATATACTCACATGGAATACGTCACAACATTGTAGACGAAGCTATAAAGAGGACCATAGGCTCTTAGATCTAGGATTCCGTAGTTCATTGATACCGTGAGTCTGACGTATGGTTTTTTCTTTCTTTCTACAAGCACTAATATTCATTGTATTTTATATGTGTACATTCCAGATATTGACGACTGTAGCCCAAATCCATGCGTTAATGAAGGTACTTGTACCGACGGGGTTAATGGCTATTCTTGTGCCTGTGTGGACGGGTGGACTGATGCGACATGTTTAACCAGTAAGCCGATTTATCTACTATCAAAACATCATTATATATTTTATTAACACGCACATTCATCGATGCGATTGATCTGACGCTATTTATTAAGTTTGTAGACATTTATTTAACCCAGATTTTAGTACACCTTAACTCGAACTCGAGGGTGTGAAGGGTATAGTAGGAATCTCTTGAAATCGATATTTACTGATTTATTAAACGCGGATAGGAACTAGGTGACGTTTTATGTATGCATGCTAAGAAGATATTTCTAGACATTGCGAAAGATTACACGGAATCTTTGCACTTAGGCACCTTTGTCCGAAACACAATGCTTCAAAATCAACTACCCACTTGTCCATCCTTATTTGGATGTTCTGTGCTAATAAAAACTATATAAATTATCCGATATTACATGGAACCCCGGTGAGACAGTTTACGTTCCGAACATTGATTGGTGATGAAGGGGAGGGGTCAGGCCTGGGAGGGGTATATTGAAGAGGAGCTTCCAGGCTAGCAGATGAGATGCAAATTGACATTTTCACATGACTCTAATAACGCTTCTATATGGTAATTAAAAGGTGCAAACAAGGGTCAGTATTCGAACACCTTTTTTCTATAATTGTATAATTATGTCTTCTGCTTTTAAAACAATCACTTTTGTGGGGTAACTGGCATTTTTTGCTCGCAACGGGCCAATGATATGTATCTTAGGTACGACAGGGTGTATATGATATGTATCTTAGGTACGACAGGGTGCCTAAATCTTAAGATCAGTGGTTTTAACTCTAAATTGGTGGAAACAGTCAAATCGTGTAAAATGGTACCGTTCAAGAAAAGCTAAAGATTTTGGTGTGGAGGAAATAATCTATAAATGCCAAGTTATGAAACATTTAGGTACATTTACAGCACTTTTTACTTTTTCTAGGATGTTAAATTTAGACTTAAGGTGGGGTCTATCTTAATTTCAAACACTGCCGGGTATTGCCAGAATGCAAAATATTATTTGGTGGTGTGCACCCCTAGCTCCCATATACTCACATGGACAACATTGTAGACGAAGCTAAGAGGGCCATAGGCTCTTAGATATAGGATTCCTTAGTTCATTGATACCGTGAGTCTGACGTATGGTTTTTTCTTTCTTTCTACAAGCACTAATATTCATTGTATTTCATATGTGTACATTCCAGATATTGACGACTGTAGCCCAAATCCATGCGTTAATGAAGGTACTTGTACCGACGGGGTTAATGGCTATTCTTGTGCCTGTGTGGACGGGTGGACTGATGCGACATGTTTAACCAGTAAGCCGATTTATCTACTATTAAAACATCATTATATATTTTATTAACACGCACATTCATCAATGCGATTGATCTGACACTATTTATTAAGTTTGTAGACATTTATTTAACCCAGATTTGAGTACACCTTAACTCGAACTCGAGGGTGTGAAGGGTATAGTAGGAATCTCTTGAAATCGATATTTACTGATTTATTAAACGCGGATAGGAACTAGGTGACGTTTTATGTATGCATGCTAAGAAGATATTTCTAGACATTGCGAAAGATTACACGGAATCTTTGCAGTTAGGCACCTTTGTCCGAAACACATTGCTTCAAAATCAACTACCCACTTGTCCATCCTTATTTGGATATTCTGTGCTTATAAAAACTATATAAATTATCCGATATTACATGGAACCCCGGTGAGACAGTTTACGTTCCGAACATTGATTGGTGATGAAGGGGAGGGGTCAGGCATGGGAGGGGTATATTGAAGAGGAGCTTCCAGGCTAGCAGATGCAAATTGACATTTTCACATGACTCTAATAACGCTTCTATATGGTAATTAAAAGGTGCAAACAAGGGTCAGTATTCGAACACCTTTTTTCTATAATTGTATAATTATGTCTTCTGCTTAAAATCAATCACTTTTGTGGGGTAACTGGCATTTTTTGCTCGCAACTGGCCAATGATATGTATCTTAGGTACCACAGGGTGCCTATATCTTAAGATCAATGGTTTTAACTCTAAATTGGAGGAAACAGACAAATCGTGTAAAATGGTACCGTTCAAGAAAAGCTAAAGATTTTGGTGTGGAGGAAATAATCTATAAATGCCAAATTATGAAACATTTATGTACATTTACAGCACTTTTTACTTTTTCTAGGATGTTAAATTTAGACTTAAGGTGGGGTCTATCTTAATTTCAAACACTGCCGGGTATTGCCAGAATGCAAAATATTATTTGGTGGTGTGCACCCCTAGCTCCCATATACTCACATGGAATACGTCACAACATTGTAGACGAAGCTATAAAGAGGGCCATAGGCTCTTAGATATAGGATTCCTTAGTTCATTGATACCGTGAGTCTGACGTATGGTTTTTTTCTTCTTTCTACAAGCACTAATATTCATTGTATTTTATATGTGTACATTCCAGATATTGACGACTGTAGCCCAAATCCATGCGTTAATGAAGGTATTTGTACCGACGGGGTTAATGGCTATTCTTGTGCCTGTGTGGACGGGTGGACTGATGCGACATGTTTAACCAGTAAGCCGATTTATCTACTATCAAAACATCATTATATATTTTATTAACACGCACATTCATCGATGCGATTGATCTGACGCTATTTATTAAGTTTGTAGACATTTATTTAACCCAGATTTTAGTACACCTTAACTCGAACTCGAGGGTGTGAAGGGTATAGTAGGAATCTCTTGAAATCGATATTTACTGATTTATTAAACGCGGATAGGAACTAGGTGACGTTTTATGTATGCATGCTAAGAAGATATTTCTAGACATTGCGAAAGATTACACGGAATCTTTGCACTTAGGCACCTTTGTCCGAAACACATTGCTTCAAAATCAACTACCCACTTGTCCATCCTTATTTGGATATTCTGTGCTTATAAAAACTATATAAATTATCCGATATTACATGGAACCCCGGTGAGACAGTTTACGTTCCGAACATTGATTGGTGATGAAGGGGAGGGGTCAGGCCTGGGAGGGGTATATTGAAGAGGAGCTTCCAGGCTAGCAGATGCAAATTGACATTTTCACATGACTCTAATAACGCTTCTATATGGTAATTAAAAGGTGCAAACAAGGGTCAGTATTCGAACACCTTTTTTCTATAATTGTATAATTATGTCTTCTGCTTAAAATCAATCACTTTTGTGGGGTAACTGGCATTTTTTTACTCGCAACGGGCCAATGATATGTATCTTAGGTACCACAGGGTGCCTATATCTTAAGATCAATGGTTTTAACTCTAAATTGGAGGAAACAGACAAATCGTGTAAAATGGTACCGTTCAAGAAAAGCTAAAGATTTTGGTGTGGAGGAAATAATCTATAAATGCCAAATTATGAAACATTTAGGTACATTTACAGCACTTTTTACTTTTTCTAGGATGTTAAATTTAGACTTAAGGTGGGGTCTATCTTAATTTCAAACACTGCCGGGTATTGCCAGAATGCAAAATATTATTTGGTGGTGTGCACCCCTAGCTCCCATATACTCACATGGAATACGTCACAACATTGTAGACGAAGCTATAAAGAGGACCATAGGCTCTTAGATCTAGGATTCCGTAGTTCATTGATACCGTGAGTCTGACGTATGGTTTTTTCTTTCTTTCTACAAGCACTAATATTCATTGTATTTTATATGTGTACATTCCAGATATTGACGACTGTAGCCCAAATCCATGCGTTAATGAAGGTACTTGTACCGACGGGGTTAATGGCTATTCTTGTGCCTGTGTGGACGGGTGGACTGATGCGACATGTTTAACCAGTAAGCCGATTTATCTACTATCAAAACATCATTATATATTTTATTAACACGCACATTCATCGATGCGATTGATCTGACGCTATTTATTAAGTTTGTAGACATTTATTTAACCCAGATTTTAGTACACCTTAACTCGAACTCGAGGGTGTGAAGGGTATAGTAGGAATCTCTTGAAATCGATATTTACTGATTTATTAAACGCGGATAGGAACTAGGTGACGTTTTATGTATGCATGCTAAGAAGATATTTCTAGACATTGCGAAAGATTACACGGAATCTTTGCACTTAGGCACCTTTGTCCGAAACACAATGCTTCAAAATCAACTACCCACTTGTCCATCCTTATTTGGATGTTCTGTGCTAATAAAAACTATATAAATTATCCGATATTACATGGAACCCCGGTGAGACAGTTTACGTTCCGAACATTGATTGGTGATGAAGGGGAGGGGTCAGGCCTGGGAGGGGTATATTGAAGAGGAGCTTCCAGGCTAGCAGATGAGATGCAAATTGACATTTTCACATGACTCTAATAACGCTTCTATATGGTAATTAAAAGGTGCAAACAAGGGTCAGTATTCGAACACCTTTTTTCTATAATTGTATAATTATGTCTTCTGCTTTTAAAACAATCACTTTTGTGGGGTAACTGGCATTTTTTGCTCGCAACGGGCCAATGATATGTATCTTAGGTACGACAGGGTGTATATGATATGTATCTTAGGTACGACAGGGTGCCTAAATCTTAAGATCAGTGGTTTTAACTCTAAATTGGTGGAAACAGTCAAATCGTGTAAAATGGTACCGTTCAAGAAAAGCTAAAGATTTTGGTGTGGAGGAAATAATCTATAAATGCCAAGTTATGAAACATTTAGGTACATTTACAGCACTTTTTACTTTTTCTAGGATGTTAAATTTAGACTTAAGGTGGGGTCTATCTTAATTTCAAACACTGCCGGGTATTGCCAGAATGCAAAATATTATTTGGTGGTGTGCACCCCTAGCTCCCATATACTCACATGGACAACATTGTAGACGAAGCTAAGAGGGCCATAGGCTCTTAGATATAGGATTCCTTAGTTCATTGATACCGTGAGTCTGACGTATGGTTTTTTCTTTCTTTCTACAAGCACTAATATTCATTGTATTTCATATGTGTACATTCCAGATATTGACGACTGTAGCCCAAATCCATGCGTTAATGAAGGTACTTGTACCGACGGGGTTAATGGCTATTCTTGTGCCTGTGTGGACGGGTGGACTGATGCGACATGTTTAACCAGTAAGCCGATTTATCTACTATTAAAACATCATTATATATTTTATTAACACGCACATTCATCAATGCGATTGATCTGACACTATTTATTAAGTTTGTAGACATTTATTTAACCCAGATTTTAGTACACCTTAACTCGAACTCGAGGGTGTGAAGGGTATAGTAGGAATCTCTTGAAATCGATATTTACTGATTTATTAAACGCGGATAGGAACTAGGTGACGTTTTATGTATGCATGCTAAGAAGATATTTCTAGACATTGCGAAAGATTACACGGAATCTTTGCAGTTAGGCACCTTTGTCCGAAACACATTGCTTCAAAATCAACTACCCACTTGTCCATCCTTATTTGGATATTCTGTGCTTATAAAAACTATATAAATTATCCGATATTACATGGAACCCCGGTGAGACAGTTTACGTTCCGAACATTGATTGGTGATGAAGGGGAGGGGTCAGGCATGGGAGGGGTATATTGAAGAGGAGCTTCCAGGCTAGCAGATGCAAATTGACATTTTCACATGACTCTAATAACGCTTCTATATGGTAATTAAAAGGTGCAAACAAGGGTCAGTATTCGAACACCTTTTTTCTATAATTGTATAATTATGTCTTCTGCTTAAAATCAATCACTTTTGTGGGGTAACTGGCATTTTTTGCTCGCAACTGGCCAATGATATGTATCTTAGGTACCACAGGGTGCCTATATCTTAAGATCAATGGTTTTAACTCTAAATTGGAGGAAACAGACAAATCGTGTAAAATGGTACCGTTCAAGAAAAGCTAAAGATTTTGGTGTGGAGGAAATAATCTATAAATGCCAAATTATGAAACATTTATGTACATTTACAGCACTTTTTACTTTTTCTAGGATGTTAAATTTAGACTTAAGGTGGGGTCTATCTTAATTTCAAACACTGCCGGGTATTGCCAGAATGCAAAATATTATTTGGTGGTGTGCACCCCTAGCTCCCATATACTCACATGGAATACGTCACAACATTGTAGACGAAGCTATAAAGAGGGCCATAGGCTCTTAGATATAGGATTCCTTAGTTCATTGATACCGTGAGTCTGACGTATGGTTTTTTTCTTCTTTCTACAAGCACTAATATTCATTGTATTTTATATGTGTACATTCCAGATATTGACGACTGTAGCCCAAATCCATGCGTTAATGAAGGTATTTGTACCGACGGGGTTAATGGCTATTCTTGTGCCTGTGTGGACGGGTGGACTGATGCGACATGTTTAACCAGTAAGCCGATTTATCTACTATCAAAACATCATTATATATTTTATTAACACGCACATTCATCGATGCGATTGATCTGACGCTATTTATTAAGTTTGTAGACATTTATTTAACCCAGATTTTAGTACACCTTAACTCGAACTCGAGGGTGTGAAGGGTATAGTAGGAATCTCTTGAAATCGATATTTACTGATTTATTAAACGCGGATAGGAACTAGGTGACGTTTTATGTATGCATGCTAAGAAGATATTTCTAGACATTGCGAAAGATTACACGGAATCTTTGCACTTAGGCACCTTTGTCCGAAACACATTGCTTCAAAATCAACTACCCACTTGTCCATCCTTATTTGGATATTCTGTGCTTATAAAAACTATATAAATTATCCGATATTACATGGAACCCCGGTGAGACAGTTTACGTTCCGAACATTGATTGGTGATGAAGGGGAGGGGTCAGGCCTGGGAGGGGTATATTGAAGAGGAGCTTCCAGGCTAGCAGATGCAAATTGACATTTTCACATGACTCTAATAACGCTTCTATATGGTAATTAAAAGGTGCAAACAAGGGTCAGTATTCGAACACCTTTTTTCTATAATTGTATAATTATGTCTTCTGCTTAAAATCAATCACTTTTGTGGGGTAACTGGCATTTTTTACTCGCAACGGGCCAATGATATGTATCTTAGGTACCACAGGGTGCCTATATCTTAAGATCAATGGTTTTAACTCTAAATTGGAGGAAACAGACAAATCGTGTAAAATGGTACCGTTCAAGAAAAGCTAAAGATTTTGGTGTGGAGGAAATAATCTATAAATGCCAAATTATGAAACATTTAGGTACATTTACAGCACTTTTTACTTTTTCTAGGATGTTAAATTTAGACTTAAGGTGGGGTCTATCTTAATTTCAAACACTGCCGGGTATTGCCAGAATGCAAAATATTATTTGGTGGTGTGCACCCCTAGCTCCCATATACTCACATGGAATACGTCACAACATTGTAGACGAAGCTATAAAGAGGACCATAGGCTCTTAGATCTAGGATTCCGTAGTTCATTGATACCGTGAGTCTGACGTATGGTTTTTTCTTTCTTTCTACAAGCACTAATATTCATTGTATTTTATATGTGTACATTCCAGATATTGACGACTGTAGCCCAAATCCATGCGTTAATGAAGGTACTTGTACCGACGGGGTTAATGGCTATTCTTGTGCCTGTGTGGACGGGTGGACTGATGCGACATGTTTAACCAGTAAGCCGATTTATCTACTATCAAAACATCATTATATATTTTATTAACACGCACATTCATCGATGCGATTGATCTGACGCTATTTATTAAGTTTGTAGACATTTATTTAACCCAGATTTTAGTACACCTTAACTCGAACTCGAGGGTGTGAAGGGTATAGTAGGAATCTCTTGAAATCGATATTTACTGATTTATTAAACGCGGATAGGAACTAGGTGACGTTTTATGTATGCATGCTAAGAAGATATTTCTAGACATTGCGAAAGATTACACGGAATCTTTGCACTTAGGCACCTTTGTCCGAAACACAATGCTTCAAAATCAACTACCCACTTGTCCATCCTTATTTGGATGTTCTGTGCTAATAAAAACTATATAAATTATCCGATATTACATGGAACCCCGGTGAGACAGTTTACGTTCCGAACATTGATTGGTGATGAAGGGGAGGGGTCAGGCCTGGGAGGGGTATATTGAAGAGGAGCTTCCAGGCTAGCAGATGAGATGCAAATTGACATTTTCACATGACTCTAATAACGCTTCTATATGGTAATTAAAAGGTGCAAACAAGGGTCAGTATTCGAACACCTTTTTTCTATAATTGTATAATTATGTCTTCTGCTTTTAAAACAATCACTTTTGTGGGGTAACTGGCATTTTTTGCTCGCAACGGGCCAATGATATGTATCTTAGGTACGACAGGGTGTATATGATATGTATCTTAGGTACGACAGGGTGCCTAAATCTTAAGATCAGTGGTTTTAACTCTAAATTGGTGGAAACAGTCAAATCGTGTAAAATGGTACCGTTCAAGAAAAGCTAAAGATTTTGGTGTGGAGGAAATAATCTATAAATGCCAAGTTATGAAACATTTAGGTACATTTACAGCACTTTTTACTTTTTCTAGGATGTTAAATTTAGACTTAAGGTGGGGTCTATCTTAATTTCAAACACTGCCGGGTATTGCCAGAATGCAAAATATTATTTGGTGGTGTGCACCCCTAGCTCCCATATACTCACATGGACAACATTGTAGACGAAGCTAAGAGGGCCATAGGCTCTTAGATATAGGATTCCTTAGTTCATTGATACCGTGAGTCTGACGTATGGTTTTTTCTTTCTTTCTACAAGCACTAATATTCATTGTATTTCATATGTGTACATTCCAGATATTGACGACTGTAGCCCAAATCCATGCGTTAATGAAGGTACTTGTACCGACGGGGTTAATGGCTATTCTTGTGCCTGTGTGGACGGGTGGACTGATGCGACATGTTTAACCAGTAAGCCGATTTATCTACTATTAAAACATCATTATATATTTTATTAACACGCACATTCATCAATGCGATTGATCTGACACTATTTATTAAGTTTGTAGACATTTATTTAACCCAGATTTTAGTACACCTTAACTCGAACTCGAGGGTGTGAAGGGTATAGTAGGAATCTCTTGAAATCGATATTTACTGATTTATTAAACGCGGATAGGAACTAGGTGACGTTTTATGTATGCATGCTAAGAAGATATTTCTAGACATTGCGAAAGATTACACGGAATCTTTGCACTTAGGCACCTTTGTCCGAAACACATTGCTTCAAAATCAACTACCCACTTGTCCATCCTTATTTGGATATTCTGTGCTTATAAAAACTATATAAATTATCCGATATTACATGGAACCCCGGTGAGACAGTTTACGTTCCGAACATTGATTGGTGATGAAGGGGAGGGGTCAGGCATGGGAGGGGTATATTGAAGAGGAGCTTCCAGGCTAGCAGATGCAAATTGACATTTTCACATGACTCTAATAACGCTTCTATATGGTAATTAAAAGGTGCAAACAAGGGTCAGTATTCGAACACCTTTTTTCTATAATTGTATAATTATGTCTTCTGCTTAAAATCAATCACTTTTGTGGGGTAACTGGCATTTTTTGCTCGCAACTGGCCAATGATATGTATCTTAGGTACCACAGGGTGCCTATATCTTAAGATCAATGGTTTTAACTCTAAATTGGAGGAAACAGACAAATCGTGTAAAATGGTACCGTTCAAGAAAAGCTAAAGATTTTGGTGTGGAGGAAATAATCTATAAATGCCAAATTATGAAACATTTAGGTACATTTACAGCACTTTTTACTTTTTCTAGGATGTTAAATTTAGACTTAAGGTGGGGTCTATCTTAATTTCAAACACTGCCGGGTATTGCCAGAATGCAAAATATTATTTGGTGGTGTGCACCCCTAGCTCCCATATACTCACATGGAATACGTCACAACATTGTAGACGAAGCTATAAAGAGGACCATAGGCTCTTAGATCTAGGATTCCGTAGTTCATTGATACCGTGAGTCTGACGTATGGTTTTTTCTTTCTTTCTAAAAGCACTAATATTCATTGTATTTTATATGTGTACATTCCAGATATTGACGACTGTAGCCCAAATCCATGCGTTAATGAAGGTACTTGTACCGACGGGGTTAATGGCTATTCTTGTACCTGTGTGGACGGGTGGACTGATGCGACATGTTTAACCAGTAAGCCGATTTATCTACTATCAAAACATCATTATATATTTTATTAACACGCACATTCATCGATGCGATTGATCTGACGCTATTTATTAAGTTTGTAGACATTTATTTAACCCAGATTTTAGTACACCTTAACTCGAACTCGAGGGTGTGAAGGGTATAGTAGGAATCTCTTGAAATCGATATTTACTGATTTATTAAACGCGGATAGGAACTAGGTGACGTTTTATGTATGCATGCTAAGAAGATATTTCTAGACATTGCGAAAGATTACACGGAATCTTTGCACTTAGGCACCTTTGTCCGTAACACAATGCTTCAAAATCAACTACCCACTTGTCCATCCTTATTTGGATGTTCTGTGCTAATAAAAACTATATAAATTATCCGATATTACATGGAACCCCGGTGAGACAGTTTACGTTCCGAACATTGATTGGTGATGAAGGGGAGGGGTCAGGCCTGGGAGGGGTATATTGAAGAGGAGCTTCCAGGCTAGCAGATGAGATGCAAATTGACATTTTCACATGACTCTAATAACGCTTCTATATGGTAATTAAAAGGTGCAAACAAGGGTCAGTATTCGAACACCTTTTTTCTATAATTGTATAATTATGTCTTCTGCTTAAAAACAATCACTTTTGTGGGGTAACTGGCATTTTTTGCTCGCAACGGGCCAATGATATGTATCTTAGGTACGACAGGGTGTATATGATATGTATCTTAGGTACGACAGGGTGCCTAAATCTTAAGATCAATGGTTTTAACTCTAAATTGGTGGAAACAGTCAAATCGTGTAAAATGGTACCGTTCAAGAAAAGCTAAAGATTTTGGTGTGGAGGAAATAATCTATAAATGCCAAGTTATGAAACATTTAGGTACATTTACAGCACTTTTTACTTTTTCTAGGATGTTAAATTTAGACTTAAGGTGGGGTCTATCTTAATTTCAAACACTGCCGGGTATTGCCAGAATGCAAAATATTATTTGGTGGTGTGCACCCCTAGCTCCCATATACTCACATGGACAACATTGTAGACGAAGCTAAGAGGGCCATAGGCTCTTAGATATAGGATTCCTTAGTTCATTGATACCGTGAGTCTGACGTATGTTTTTTTCTTTCTTTCTACAAGCACTAATATTCATTGTATTTCATATGTGTACATTCCAGATATTGACGACTGTAGCCCAAATCCATGCGTTAATGAAGGTACTTGTACCGACGGGGTTAATGGCTATTCTTGTGCCTGTGTGGACGGGTGGACTGATGCGACATGTTTAACCAGTAAGCCGATTTATCTACTATTAAAACATCATTATATATTTTATTAACACGCACATTCATCAATGCGATTGATCTGACACTATTTATTAAGTTTGTAGACATTTATTTAACCCAGATTTTAGTACACCTTAACTCGAACTCGAGGGTGTGAAGGGTATAGTAGGAATCTCTTGAAATCGATATTTACTGATTTATTAAACGCGGATAGGAACTAGGTGACGTTTTATGTATGCATGCTAAGAAGATATTTCTAGACATTGCGAAAGATTACACGGAATCTTTGCACTTAGGCACCTTTGTCCGAAACACATTGCTTCAAAATCAACTACCCACTTGTCCATCCTTATTTGGATATTCTGTGCTTATAAAAACTATATAAATTATCCGATATTACATGGAACCCCGGTGAGACAGTTTACGTTCCGAACATTGATTGGTGATGAAGGGGAGGGGTCAGGCCTGGGAGGGGTATATTGAAGAGGAGCTTCCAGGCTAGCAGATGCAAATTGACATTTTCACATGACTCTAATAACGCTTCTATATGGTAATTAAAAGGTGCAAACAAGGGTCAGTATTCGAACACCTTTTTTCTATAATTGTGTAATTATGTCTTCTGCTTAAAAACAATCACTTTTGTGGGGTAACTGGCATTTTTTGCTCGCAACTGGCCAATGATATGTATCTTAGGTACCACAGGGTGCCTATATCTTAAGATCAGTGGTTTTAACTCTAAATTTGATGGAAACAGTCAAATCGTGTAAAATGGTACCGTTCAAGAAAAGCTAAAGATTTTGGTGTGGAGGAAATAATCTATAAATGCCAAGTTATGAAACATTTAGGTACATTTACAGCACTTTTTACTTTTTCTAGGATGTTAAATTAAGACTTAAGGTGGGGTCTATCTTAATTTTAAACACTGCCGGGTATTGCCAGAATGCAAAATATTATTTGGTGGTGTGCACCCCTAGCTCCAATATACTCACATGGACAACATTGTAGACGAAGCTAAGAGGGCCATAGGATTCCTTAGTTCATTGATACCGTGAGTCTGACGTATGGTTTTTTTTCTCTTTCTACAAGCACTAATATTCATTGTATTTTATATGTGTACATTCCAGATATTGACGACTGTAGCCCAAATCCATGCGTTAATGAAGGTACTTGTACCGACGGGGTTAATGGCTATTCTTGTGCCTGTGTGGACGGGTGGACTGATGCGACATGTTTAACCAGTAAGCCGATTTATCTACTATTAAAACATCATTATATATTTTATTAACACGCACATTCATCAATGCGATTGATCTGACACTATTTATTAAGTTTGTAGACATTTATTTAACCCAGATTTTAGTACACCTTAACTCGAACTCGAGGGTGTGAAGGGTATAGTAGGAATCTCTTGAAATCGATATTTACTGATTTATTAAACGCGGATAGGAACTAGGTGACGTTTTATGTATGCATGCTAAGAAGATATTTCTAGACATTGCGAAAGATTACACGGAATCTTTGCACTTAGGCACCTTTGTCCGAAACACATTGCTTCAAAATCAACTACCCACTTGTCCATCCTTATTTGGATATTCTGTGCTTATAAAAACTATATAAATTATCCGATATTACATGGAACCCCGGTGAGACAGTTTACGTTCCGAACATTGATATTGGTGATGAAGGGGAGGGGTCAGGCATGGGAGGGGTATATTGAAGAGGAGCTTCCAGGCTAGCAGATGCAAATTGACATTTTCACATGACTCTAATAACGCTTCTATATGGTAATTAAAAGGTGCAAACAAGGGTCAGTATTCGAACACCTTTTTTCTATAATTGTATAATTATGATTTCTGCTTAAAAACAATCACTTTTGTGGGGTAACTGGCATTTTTTGCTCGCAACTGGCCAATGATATGTATCTTAGGTACGACAGGGTGCCTATATCTTAAGGTCAGTGGTTTTAACTCTAAATTGGTGGAAACAGTCAAATCGTGTAAAATGGTACCGTTCAAGAAAAGCTAAAGATTTTGGTGTGGAGGAAATAATCTATAAATGCCAAATTATGAAACATTTAGGTACATTTACAGCACTTTTTACTTTTTCTAGGATGTTAAATTTAGACTTAAGGTGGGGTCTATCTTAATTTCAAACACTGCCGGGTATTGCCAGAATGCAAAATATTATTTGGTGGTGTGCACCCCTAGCTCCCATATACTCACATGGAATACGTCACAACATTGTAGACGAAGCTATAAAGAGGGCCATAGGCTCTTAGATATAGGATTCCTTAGTTCATTGATACCGTGAGTCTGACGTATGGTTGTTGTTTTTTCTACACGCACTAATATTCATTGTATTTTATATGTGTACATTCCAGATATTGACGACTGTAGCCCAAATCCATGCGTTAATGAAGGTACTTGTACCGACGGGGTTAATGGCTATTCTTGTGCCTGTGTGGACGGGTGGACTGATGCGACATGTTTAACCAGTAAGCCGATTTATCTACTATCAAAACATCATTATATATTTTATTAACACGCACATTCATCGATGCGATTGATCTGACGCTATTTATTAAGTTTGTAGACATTTATTTAACCCAGATTTTAGTACACCTTAACTCGAACTCGAGGGTGTGAAGGGTATAGTAGGAATCTCTTGAAATCGATATTTACTGATTTATTAAACGCGGATAGGAACTAGGTGACGTTTTATGTATGCATGCTAAGAAGATATTTCTAGACATTGCGAAAGATTACACGGAATCTTTGCACTTAGGCACCTTTGTCCGAAACACATTGCTTCAAAATCAACTACCCACTTGTCCATCCTTATTTGGATATTCTGTGCTTATAAAAACTATATAAATTATCCGATATTACATGGAACCCCGGTGAGACAGTTTACGTTCCGAACATTGATTGGTGATGAAGGGGAGGGGTCAGGCCTGGGAGGGGTATATTGAAGAGGAGCTTCCAGGCTAGCAGATGCAAATTGACATTTTCACATGACTCTAATAACGCTTCTATATGGTAATTAAAAGGTGCAAACAAGGGTCAGTATTCGAACACCTTTTTTCTATAATTGTATAATTATGTCTTCTGCTTAATATCAATCACTTTTGTGGGGTAACTGGCATTTTTTGCTCGCAACTGGCCAATGATATGTATCTTAGGTACCACAGGGTGCCTATATCTTAAGATCAATGGTTTTAACTCTAAATTGGAGGAAACAGTCAAATCGTGTAAAATGGTACCGTTCAAGAAAAGCTAAAGATTTTGGTGTGGAGGAAATAATCTATAAATGCCAAATTATGAAACATTTAGGTACATTTACAGCACTTTTTACTTTTTCTAGGATGTTAAATTTAGACTTAAGGTGGGGTCTATCTTAATTTCAAACACTGCCGGGTATTGCCAGAATGCAAAATATTATTTGGTGGTGTGCACCCCTAGCTCCCATATACTCACATGGAATACGTCACAACATTGTAGACGAAGCTATAAAGAGGGCCATAGGCTCTTAGATCTAGGATTCCTTAGTTCATTGATACCGTGAGTCTGACGTATGGTTTTTTTTCTTTCTACAAGCACTAATATTCATTGTATTTTATATGTGTACATTCCAGATATTGACGACTGTAGCCCAAATCCATGCGTTAATGAAGGTACTTGTACCGACGGGGTTAATGGCTATTCTTGTGCCTGTGTGGACGGGTGGACTGATGCGACATGTTTAACCAGTAAGCCGATTTATCTACTATCAAAACATCATTATATATTTTATTAACACGCACATTCATCGATGCGATTGATCTGACGCTATTTATTAAGTTTGTAGACATTTATTTAACCCAGATTTTAGTACACCTTAACTCGAACTCGAGGGTGTGAAGGGTATAGTAGGAATCTCTTGAAATCGATATTTACTGATTTATTAAACGCGGATAGGAACTAGGTGACGTTTTATGTATGCATGCTAAGAAGATATTTCTAGACATTGCGAAAGATTACACGGAATCTTTGCACTTAGGCACCTTTGTCCGAAACACATTGCTTCAAAATCAACTACCCACTTGTCCATCCTTATTTGGATATTCTGTGCTAATAAAAACTATATAAATTATCCGATATTACATGGAACCCCGGTGAGACAGTTTACGTTCCGAACATTGATTGGTGATGAAGGGGAGGGGTCAGGCCTGGGAGGGGTATATTGAAGAGGAGCTTCCAGGCTAGCAGATGAGATGCAAATTGACATTTTCACATGACTCTAATAACGCTTCTATATGGTAATTAAAAGGTGCAAACAAGGGTCAGTATTCGAACACCTTTTTTCTATAATTGTATAATTATGTCTTCTGCTTAAAAACAATCACTTTTGTGGGGTAACTGGCATTTTTTGCTCGCAACGGGCCAATGATATGTATCTTAGGTACGACAGGGTGTATATGATATGTATCTTAGGTACGACAGGGTGCCTAAATCTTAAGATCAGTGGTTTTAACTCTAAATTGGTGGAAACAGTCAAATCGTGTGAAATGGTACCGTTCAAGAAAAGCTAAAGATTTTGGTGTGGAGGAAATAATCTATAAATGCCAAGTTATGAAACATTTAGGTACATTTACAGCACTTTTTACTTTTTCTAGGATGTTAAATTTAGACTTAAGGTGGGGTCTATCTTAATTTCAAACACTGCCGGGTATTGCCAGAATGCAAAATATTATTTGGTGGTGTGCACCGGTACCCCTAGCTCCCATATACTCACATGGACAACATTGTAGACGAAGCTAAGAGGGCCATAGGGTCTTAGATATAGGATTCCTTAGTTCATTGATACCGTGAGTCTGACGTATGGTTTTTTCTTCTTTCTACAAGCACTAATATTCATTGTATTTCATATGTGTACATTCCAGATATTGACGACTGTAGCCCAAATCCATGCGTTAATGAAGGTACTTGTACCGACGGGGTTAATGGCTATTCTTGTGCCTGTGTGGACGGGTGGACTGATGCGACATGTTTAACCAGTAAGCCGATTTATCTACTATTAAAACATCATTATATATTTTATTAACACGCACATTCATCAATGCGATTGATCTGACACTATTTATTAAGTTTGTAGACATTTATTTAACCCAGATTTTAGTACACCTTAACTCGAACTCGAGGGTGTGAAGGGTATAGTAGGAATCTCTTGAAATCGATATTTACTGATTTATTAAACGCGGATAGGAACTAGGTGACGTTTTATGTATGCATGCTAAGAAGATATTTCTAGACATTGCGAAAGATTACACGGAATCTTTGCACTTAGGCACCTTTGTCCGAAACACATTGCTTCAAAATCAACTACCCACTTGTCCATCCTTATTTGGATATTCTGTGCTTATAAAAACTATATAAATTATCCGATATTACATGGAACCCCGGTGAGACAGTTTACGTTCCGAACATTGATTGGTGATGAAGGGGAGGGGTCAGGCATGGGAGGGGTATATTGAAGAGGAGCTTCCAGGCTAACAGATGCAAATTGACATTTTCACATGACTCTAATAACGCTTCTATATGGTAATTAAAAGGTGCAAACAAGGGTCAGTATTCGAACACCTTTTTTCTATAATTGTGTAATTATGTCTTCTGCTTAAAAACAATCACTTTTGTGGGGTAACTGGCATTTTTTGCTCGCAACTGGCCAATGATATGTATCTTAGGTACCACAGGGTGCCTATATCTTAAGATCAGTGGTTTTAACTCTAAATTTGATGGAAACAGTCAAATCGTGTAAAATGGTACCGTTCAAGAAAAGCTAAAGATTTTGGTGTGGAGGAAATAATCTATAAATGCCAAGTTATGAAACATTTAGGTACATTTACAGCACTTTTTACTTTTTCTAGGATGTTAAATTTAGACTTAAGGTGGGGTCTATCTTAATTTCAAACACTGCCGGGTATTGCCAGAATGCAAAATATTATTTGGTGGTGTGCACCCCTAGCTCCAATATACTCACATGGACAACATTGTAGACGAAGCTAAGAGGGCCATAGGATTCCTTAGTTCATTGATACCGTGAGTCTGACGTATGGTTTTTTTTCTCTTTCTACAAGCACTAATATTCATTGTATTTTATATGTGTACATTCCAGATATTGACGACTGTAGCCCAAATCCATGCGTTAATGAAGGTACTTGTACCGACGGGGTTAATGGCTATTCTTGTGCCTGTGTGGACGGGTGGACTGATGCGACATGTTTAACCAGTAAGCCGATTTATCTACTATTAAAACATCATTATATATTTTATTAACACGCACATTCATCAATGCGATTGATCTGATACTATTTATTAAGTTTGTAGAAATTTATTTAACCCAGATTTTAGTACACCTTAACTCGAACTCGAGGGTGTGAAGGGTATAGTAGGAATCTCTTGAAATCGATATTTACTGATTTATTAAACGCGGATAGGAACTAGGTGACGTTTTATGTATGCATGCTAAGAAGATATTTCTAGACATTGCGAAAGATTACACGGAATCTTTGCACTTAGGCACCTTTGTCCGAAACACATTGCTTCAAAATCAACTACCCACTTGTCCATCCTTATTTGGATATTCTGTGCTTATAAAAACTATATAAATTATCCGATATTACATGGAACCCCGGTGAGACAGTTTACGTTCCGAACATTGATTGGTGATGAAGGGGAGGGGTCAGGCATGGGAGGGGTATATTCAAGAGGAGCTTCCAGGCTAGCAGATGCAAATTGACATTTTCACATGACTCTAATAACGCTTCTATATGGTAATTAAAAGGTGCAAACAAGGGTCAGTATTCGAACACCTTTTTTCTATAATTGTATAATTATGATTTCTGCTTAAAAACAATCACTTTTTATGGGGTAACTGGCATTTTTTGCTCGCAACTGGCCAATGATATGTATCTTAGGTACGACAGGGTGCTTATATCTTAAGGTCAGTGGTTTTAACTCTAAATTGGTGGAAACAGTCAAATCGTGTAAAATGGTACCGTTCAAGAAAAGCTAAAGATTTTGGTGTGGAGGAAATAATCTATAAATGCCAAATTATGAAACATTTAGGTACATTTACAGCACTTTTTACTTTTTCTAGGATGTTAAATTTAGACTTAAGGTGGGGTCTATCTTAATTTCAAACACTGCCGGGTATTGCCAGAATGCAAAATATTATTTGGTGGTGTGCACCCCTAGCTCCCATATACTCACATGGACAACATTGTAGACGAAGCTAAGAGGGCCATAGGCTCTTAGATATAGGATTCCTTAGTTCATTGATACCGTGAGTCTGACGTATGGTTTTTTTCTTTCTACAAGCACTAATATTCATTGTATTTTATATGTGTACATTCCAGATATTGACGACTGTAGCCCAAATCCATGCGTTAATGAAGGTACTTGTACCGACGGGGTTAATGGCTATTCTTGTGCCTGTGTGGACGGGTGGACTGATGCGACATGTTTAACCAGTAAGCCGATTTATCTACTATCAAAACATCATTAGATATTTTATTAACACGCACATTCATCGATGCGATTGATCTGACGCTATTTATTAAGTTTGTAGACATTTATTTAACCCAGATTTTAGTACACCTTAACTCGAACTCGAGGGTGTGAAGGGTATAGTAGGAATCTCTTGAAATCGATATTTACTGATTTATTAAACGCGGATAGGAACTAGGTGACCTTTTATGTATGCATGCTAAGAAGATATTTCTAGACATTGCGAAAGATTACACGGAATCTTTGCACTTAGGCACCTTTGTCCGAAACACATTGCTTCAAAATCAACTACCCACTTGTCCATCCTTATTTGGATATTCTGTGCTTATAAAAACTATATAAATTATCCAATATTACATGGAACCCCGGTGAGACAGTTTACGTTCCGAACATTGATTGGTGATGAAGGGGAGGGGTCAGGCCTGGGAGGGGTATATTAAAGAGGAGCTTCCAGGCTAGCAGATGCAAATTGACATTTTCACATGACTCTAATAACGCTTCTATATGGTAATTAAAAGGTGCAAACAAGGGTCAGTATTCGAACACCTTTTTTCTATAATTGTATAATTATGTCTTCTGCTTAAAAACAATCACTTTTGTGGGGTTACTGGCATTTTTTGCTCGCAACGGGCCAATGATATGTATCTTAGGTACGACAGGGTGCCTAAATCTTAAGATCAGTGGTTTTAACTCTAAATTGGTGGAAACAGTCAAATCGTGTAAAATGGTACCGTTCAAGAAAAGCTAAAGATTTTGGTGTGGAGGAAATAATCTATAAATGCCAAATTATGAAACATTTATGTACATTTACAGCACTTTTTACTTTGTCTAAGATGTTAAATTTAGACTTAAGGTGGGGTCTATCTTAATTTCAAACACTGCCGGGTATTGCCAGAATGCAAAATATTATTTGGTGGTGTGCACCCCTAGCTCCCATATACTCACATGGACAACATTGTAGACGAAGCTAAGAGGGCCATAGGCTCTTAGATATAGGATTCCTTAGTTCATTGATACCGTGAGTCTGACGTATGGTTTTTTCTTTCTTTCTACAAGCACTAATATTCATTGTATTTTATATGTGTACATTCCAGATATTGACGACTGTAGCCCAAATCCATGCGTTAATGAAGGTACTTGTACCGACGGGGTTAATGGCTATTCTTGTGCCTGTGTGGACGGGTGGACTGATGCGACATGTTTAACCAGTAAGCCGATTTATCTACTATCAAAACATCATTATATATTTTATTAACACGCACATTCATCGATGCGATTGATCTGACGCTATTTATTAAGTTTGTAGACATTTATTTAACCCAGATTTTAGTACACCTTAACTCGAACTCGAGGGTGTGAAGGGTATAGTAGGAATCTCTTGAAATCGATATTTACTGATTTATTAAACGCGGATAGGAACTAGGTGACGTTTTATGTATGCATGCTAAGAAGATATTTCTAGACATTGCGAAAGATTACACGGAATCTTTGCACTTAGGCACCTTTGTCCGAAACACATTGCTTCAAAATCAACTACCCACTTGTCCATCCTTATTTGGATATTCTGTGCTTATAAAAACTATATAAATTATCCAATATTACATGGAACCCCGGTGAGACAGTTTACGTTCCGAACATTGATTGGTGATGAAGGGGAGGGGTCAGGCCTGGGAGGGGTATATTAAAGAGGAGCTTCCAGGCTAGCAGATGCAAATTGACATTTCACATGACTCTAATAACGCTTCTATATGGTAATTAAAAGGTGCAAACAAGGGTCAGTATTCGAACACCTTTTTTCTATAATTGTATAATTATGTCTTCTGCTTAAAAACAATCACTTTTGTGGGGTAACTGGCATTTTTTGCTCGCAACTGGCCAATGATATGTATCTTAGGTACGACAGGGTGCCTATATCTTAAGATCAGTGGTTTTAACTCTAAATTGGAGGAAACAGTCAAATCGTGTAAAATGGTACCGTTTAAGAAAAGCTAAAGATTTTGGTGTGGAGGAAATAATCTATAAATGCCAAATTATGAAACATTTAGGTACATTTACAGCACTTTTTACTTTTTCTAGGATGTTAAATTTAGACTTAAGGTGGGGTCTATCTTAATTTCAAACACTGCCGGGTATTGCCAGAATGCAAAATATTATTTGGTGGTGTGCACCCCTAGCTCCCATATACTCACATGGACAACATTGTAGACGAAGCTAAGAGGGCCATAGGCTCTTAGATATAGGATTCCTTAGTTCATTGATACCGTGAGTCTGACGTATGGTTTTTTTCTTCTTTTCTACAAGCACTAATATTCATTGTATTTTATATGTGTACATTCCAGATATTGACGACTGTAGCCCAAATCCATGCGTTAATGAAGGTACTTGCACCGACGGGTTTAATGGCTATTCTTGTGCCTGCGTGGACGGGTGGACTGATGCGACATGTTTAACCAGTAAGCCGATTTATCTACTATCAAAACATCATTATATATTTTATTAACACGCACATTCATCGATGCGATTGATCTGACGCTATTTATTAAGTTTGTAGACATTTATTTAACCCAGATTTTAGTACACCTTAACTCGAACTCGAGGGTGTGAAGGGTATAGTAGGAATCTCTTGAAATCGATATTTACTGATTTATTAAACGCGGATAGGAACTAGGTGACGTTTTATGTATGCATGCTAAGAAGATATTTCTAGACATTGCGAAAGTTTACACGGAATCTTTGCACTTAGGCACCTTTGTCCGAAACACATTGCTTCAAATATACCCACTTGTCCATCCTTATTTGGATATTCTGTGCTTATAAAAACTATATAAATTATCCGATATTACATGGAACCCCGGTGAGACAGTTTACGTTTCGAACATTGATTGGTGATGAAGGGGAGGGGTCAGGCCTGGGAGGGGTATATTGAAGAGGAGCTTCCAGGCTAGCAGATGCAAATTGACATTTTCACATGACTTCTATATGGTAATTAAAAGGTGCAAACAATGGTCAGTATTCGAACACCTTTTTTCTATAATTATATAATTCAGTTTCCATGGTCCGTCCATTGAAACCAAACATTATCACCTCTGGAAAAATGGTAGGTTCCGTTGCTAATGTTATTGTGTTGTTTGGGGGCATTACGGTAAGGACCAATGAAATTAGGGGGTTTAGATAGATGGTAGACCAATCAGAGGCTTTATGGGTTAGGCCGCCATGTTTGGTTTGGCGTAAATTTCATTCTCTGTCAAGATAGCATTGAGAAAGGAGCAGTCAAATTTTTATGCGGTTATTCTTTGCCGTATTCAATCGAAGCTTCGATATAATTCAGCTGGGCGAGCGAACGGTTCGCCAGGTAATAGATACAAGATTACCAAACGATAATGCATGGAAAATACATGAAATAGTACAACTCATTCTAATGCATAGAAAATAGTACCAATTTGTCACATTGTTTACAACGAACTGTTAACTCGGTCGCATCGGAAAGGTTGTAAATTTGTTCCGAATTGTATTAGAATTTTGGGCAAATAGCCGACTGGCGGAGTGTTATCAGCAAGTTCTTTACCGTGTGAGTTAGCATCGACTGTGATTGCGGGTTTGAAGCAGCATTCTACTAATTACTCCTGGCAATACTGGAGGTAAGAAGGGTATTTAATTTAATGTACAACCTCAAATATCAGTGTCATTACGGCTAGTAGTAGCTATGAATCATAGCTCTCTGTCTGAAATGAAACATCCGAGTCTGCGTCGGAAAATGTTGTGGATATTTGCAATTTGTCTGAGCAAAATTGTCAACGTTTGCTTCAGATATCATATTATTTATGGTACGAATCTGTAGCTTGGTTAAATAGTTCATCATATTTCAATTCCCAAGAAGACATACTGTGGTATGGGGACTTAGGCTATTACCGCTCATTAAAAGAATAACGGTACAGGCTTGTTTTTGTAGCTAGGTTACCCAAACGTGCTGGTTGGGTCGCTCACATTTTATGAGTTTTGTGGGGTTTACTTACCGGTTCCGCCAGGTTGTATGGGATCAGTTGGTTGGTATGAATGTTCAATTCTGTATATGAATAACACATATATGGTTCGGGAAGAAACATCATTCGCCCGAAGTGTAAATCCTCATCGGAGACGATAATCGTACTATCACACTCAAAAGGAATTTTGCATTCTTCATAATTGAAGGGAATGTTGCAGTGTACTGATGATGTTCTTTTTCTCTTTTGTCTTATGATAAAATACGTCTTTGCAAGTACAACGGCATCAAGCAGCTTGAAATTGCCAGTGACATCGGAAACTTCCGCTAAGGCTCTGAGGAGGGCTATACTTTACGGGGCGACTACTCCAGGGCATGAACGGGTACAATTCGCCGATATTATCTTCAACAGTAAAAGCCGGTTTCCTGGAGGCGCTCAAGTGGTGGCAACCTTACATTTGGTGAGCAAGTTATAATTTTCCACTTGTATAACAGTTTCACTTGTTTCCTCCATAACCGATCGTAATCGATCGCAGCACTAACTTTGGGTACCATTATTTTAGAGGTTTGGTAGTTCCTTTACACACTATATTCCAGGGCGTTAATACTAATGTGTTATTGTTGTTGTCCAATAGGTACATTATTACACAGTGATACTTCGGACGAGTGCGCTATTCATGACCGGTTACTATGTAATCTGTCAATTCCTTGTTGATAATCATGTCTAGTAATCGCCTGGATTTATACTTGGGGGGTTTAAGGTAATATTGTTACACAATATCAATAGGTGTTACAATGGTGCTTGTTGCGGTCCGGGGGTTGCGGTCACAGATTTAATAAACGATTTGTGTTGGGCTAGCATATTGATTTTGAAGTGTGTACCTTCGACCGGCAAGTGGTTTCTGTCTGTCCTCTAATCCTAAATGTCATACAGCGTGTTTTTACTGAAGAAAAAAAAGCAGGCATATGACTGCTAACGGATTAAAATCCCCCAGTAAAAACACACCACCACCGGCATTTGCCCGCTCATACCGGTTTATTTCTCCTGGATTTTAGATGCCTTTTATCCTTCGAAACCAAGGATAATAGCGGTTGAAACCGGTTAGGAAAAGCAGTCTTTCGTCAGTATAAACACGCACGGTTCCTGCTCAGCGCGTTTGCCGGTGGAAAAGCGGAAGTGGGCACACGATGCACGATCACCTGACAATTAAATGCAAACAGATGTGTATGACCTTTTCGCTGGCATTTATTATAATGAGGTCAGCGGCAGCCGGCAAGTTTATTTATCGAACTGCAATAAAAACACGTCTCTCACACGAGCAACCGGCTTTTATCCTGCTTTTTATAAGACGGGTAAAAGCCGGTTTGCTTAATAAAAACACGCTGATAGTCTTTAACGGAGAGGTAATCCGTTGTCGGTTTGTGCGCACACCTGTATGAATAAAATGTTCCGAAACCTGGGTTATTATAATAGGTTTTGACAGTATATGGCAGCAACTATACTCTCCGCTCGCATTATACTTTCATATAATAGAGGGTATGCAATGAACCAACTGGAACGGTATAACAATGGATCGGGCAGCCATTATGGAGGTATAGGCTAGTCACGTATTCGGATTGACAATTAAATTTCCCGCTCCATGTGATCTGAACTGACCAAATCATATTGTTCCGTGGAATCCATCTTGGAGGCACAGTTCAAATGAGGACATAGTGACGTAGCATTGCATACTCTCTATTGATATATGGGTTATCGATGGAGGAGTTTATCGGCTAGTGAAATTTAAATATATATAATTTATATACACGCATTCAAAGAGGCGAGTGATCATGGAAATGGTAGATACTGACAATAATAAGGAACCATGATTAAAGCTCTATCACATTGCCGATCGTTAACATTATTGTTTTCTTTAAATCCTATTAGAGATCATCCTTAGCTGAGCGTATGCGATAATGCCACATTGGTATAGCCATGGATTAAGTAAGCATGTCTGTTGCCGGGAGTTTTTTGAACAGGTGCACGTATCAATAATGTTGAATTTGAATACATTAAATGATAAAGTGATAGTTTCATGAGGTTGGCTCATATCGGTTCAATAATGTACCATATTAAATTACAGGATCACAACAAACATGGCTTATAAAATGTGATTGTGTTTGAGGCATTTTTTATCTCGAAGGGGCAGTGTGGCAATCATATGGCAAAGTTAATTAGATGTTTGGTCAAGTTAGCCTTCAATTGCGAGCAATGTAATTACCGGAGGTTAGCGGAATTTTAAACATTATTGTTTAATGCATCAGATTTAATTTGTCACTACAGGATCGGTATTGGGTTGTGAACATCCGTGGATTGATGTAACCTTTGGGGTTTGTGAACAAGGTGCATGTTCGTTTCATTACTTGCGAATTTAATCGGCTGGCAACGAATGTGACGTTTCAATTATGAATGTTACAATGTTAATTCATGACCGGGCGAATACGACGCATGGCCTTCGTTTGGTTGATCTTGATCGATACCACATAGCTTATAGAGATACTCACTGGTCCATCCTTATCCCGATATTCGAGGGTTGATTTATATTGGTATTTCTGATCTCTATCTTCAACACTTAGTATTTTGGTTGAAATGTTGTTGCAGTGAGTCTATGCTTGTACGTGTTGGGCCCGACTGATGTGTAAGAGATATTGGCAGTGTATAGTTGAAGTTTTGTTGCGAGTTTGATTAAGTATTAATGTAATTGCATTCGCGATAATGGTTATTGTAAGGGGATGGTGATTGTGGTTGTAGTCAGGTTTCTGATTAAGACTATGGGATAGATTTGAATATGTTTATGATCGTGATTATATGATGGGGATGATGTTGCAAGGGCGATTGTGTTGGAATTTGGATTCAATTGTCATTATGAGAGCGATTTGATTGTAATAATTATGGTTTTGATTATAAGTTTGAGTGTGATTGGGGAAAACCGACCAGTTGGGGGCAACTGTTACAATGGTAGTGGAGGGATTAATGTATCTATCTTTTGCCAGTTACAGCCAAGACCGGATACCTAAAGTACAGACAAACACACGTGTTAAGTGTTTACTCGCTCAGGTTGGCGGGGCCAGTGTCAACCTTCAAATTCTTGCATACTTTGAAAAAGGGGTAAAACTAATTGGTCCAAGCCCAGAGCATGTTAGTTTACAAAGCTAAGTGGAAGCGGCCACAGCAACCGTCATGGCGGACATGTTTACGTCTGACGAGGAAATGAAGATGTGAGGATGATGGAAATCTTCCAATTTTTTGTTATATTTTTATAAGGCTTTTTCTTTCGGACTAGTTATAGCTTACCAGGCTCTATAATTTCAGGTAATTACCTTTAAATGGATTCGGTAGTTTCTTGTGTCTTATCAAAATACAGTTGGTCAGGGCAGCCAGGTTAATATAGGTGCAGAAGTCGGTAGTATTGTACCATAATGCAGCTAGCCACTCGTGCAATTGTCAAAGTAAATTTGTATTTCAGATAGGTATCTGAGAAAGGTCTGGGTATTAATATAGTTGGTCTAAGGAAGGACCAAGTTCGATGAAGGCTCTTGCATACTCGTTATATTTTGTACATTGTTATTGTCGAACTTTTTACTTGTTCTTGTTTTTGTTCTTATAATAATCCATACAGGAACGTATTGGATCATGGTGGTAGCTATACGCAGACAATCCATAGCCCGTGGCGGGGTGCCGAGTCAACTCGATGGTTTTGGTCGGTGTGTTGAAAGTACTTTGCATCACCAACCGGTTAGTCAAGAGGTTTCGGAGAAACAGACGGACGCTTATTCTGATGAATACCTTGGTTCATACGATAGTCTGGACATTCCGGAAAGAAGGTTGAAAACTTTGTTAAGAGAACATTATGCTAATCTGCAAATAGTTTCTAATTGTTATTCGTTCGTACAATATACGCTCATGCCGGTTCTGGTATCCGGAAATGTGTCGATCTATTTGAAGAAAATCAATGCCTTCCGAGTATATAATGCTTACTAAGATTCATGAAACATTTAAATATTGGGTATGGAACGAACAACTTTTGAGCCTTAATCATATAGTGTCTCAGCTGGGTAAGGACATCTTAAATGTTGGTATATATGACATCCGTGGTGGTCATTCAGGACAGTTTGGTCCTCCAGAAACCCTCTATGGGAAATTACAATATGATTAATATGATAATTATGGGCTTGTTAAGTATTCGATATCGGGTTAGCACGAGATAGTTAGCATCTGGGGCCAATTACTGTTTCTTTTTCTCGACGGAGACAGAGTTTTGAGTTTTGCGTAGCAGGCTACTTTCGCATTGAATTCGTATCTTTGTTGAGGATATTGTAGGTGCGTAGCTAAGCACTCCTATGAAATATTTCTGATATGCTATTGTTATATTATGTCGATTCACAATTATGATATATTACACTTTATATGCCTGTTTTGGTATCCGAAATTTTGTCATGAATCTAATTGAAGGAATTCATACCTTCCGTGTATATAATGTGAGACATCTAAATATTGGTGTTGGAACGATCATTGAGTTCTAATCATATTAAATATCGCGATCGTGAAATAAACACCGGATCTTCCCCCATCCCTCCCCCTCGTAATACCGGATTGGCACGAGACGGAGGAGGGGGGGGGGGGGGGGGGGGGAGGGAAGTATGTAGGTTCCTTGCAATGCAATGGCAGTTTCGCATACGTCATCTCACCTCTTGCCAAGTCAATGCAAGGAATCTATGTGGCAGTTTTTGGTGAATTTTATAAAATGTCACTTTTAAAAAATATATTACACATGTAATACAATAAGTAAATCGCGTAGTAGCCAACTTATGTTTCATTAAAGAATATAATGATAAGAAAGGTTCAGCCATTTCATTTTACCATATATCATTTGCTCAAATCCGTGGCAGGTTAATAGTATAACAAATCAATGTAATTCCTAGGTATTCACTGGGGGGTTGGTGACCGTTTGAGTAGTTACTTCAGGCGAACGAGTTGAAATGTTTATACACAGGTGATCCAGCGGTGAAGAAGAGTAAACTAATTATTTGGGATGAAACACAAAGATGTTGTGAACATCCGGGTTTAAAAGAAATGTAATCAGGCTGAATTTGGATACATTCACAAATGCATGTTGTATGAATTAAACAATTTATTTTGATAAACACAGCTTTTACTTCTAGGTAGTCTCTGTGAACATCGTGGTTAAAATAAATGTAATCTAGCTAAATTCTTATTTTGGATGAACAGCACTTTTACTCCTAGGTAGTCACTGGGGGTTGTGTCGCCTGTGCGACCGCATCGGGCAAGACGTTGTGAACATCCGTGGTTTAAAATAAATGTAGAGCTAAATTATGTTACATTCATAAATGCATGTTGTAGGAAATAAAATGTGTTTCCTTCTTAATGCCCGACATGAGGCACAAACAGATCAATGTTTCCTTGTTTAATTTTTCCATGTGGTGATAATTAGGGGGTTTAGATAGATGGTAGACCAATCAGAGGCTTTATGGGTTAGGCCGCCATGTTTGGTTTGGCGTAAATTTCATTCTCTGTCAAGATAGCATTGAGAAAGGAGCAGTCAAATTTTTACCCACCCACCACTCCCATGAGGTTAAAGTCACGTCAGTTAGGGTGGCACGTGAACAGCAGTTTTTGGTGAATTTTATAAAATGTCACTTTTAAAAAATATATTACATATGTAATAGTACAATAAGTAAATCGCGTAGTAGCCAACTTATGTTTCATTAAAGAATATAATGATAAGAAAGGTTCAGCCATTTCATTTTACCATATATCATTTGCTCAAATCCGTGGCAGGTTAATGTAGTATAACAAATCAATGTAATTCCTAGGTATTCACTGGGGGGTTGGTGACCGTTTAAGTAGTTACTTCAGGCGAACGAGTTGAAATGTTTATACACAGGTGATCCAGCGGTGAAGAAGAGTAAACTAATTATTTGGAATGAAACACAAAGATGTTGTGAACATCCGGGTTTAAAAGAAATGTAATCAGGCTGAATTTGGATACATTCACAAATGCATGTTGTATGAATTAAACAATTTATTTTGATAAACACAGCTTTTACTTCTAGGTAGTCTCTGTGAACATCGTGGTTAAAATAAATGTAATCTAGCTAAATTCTTATTTTGGATGAACAGAACTTTTACTCCTAGGTAGTCACTGGGGGGTTGTGTCGCCTGTGCTACCGCATCGGGCAAGACGTTGTGAACATCCGTGGTTTAAAATAAATGTAGAGCTAAATTATGTTACATTCATAAATGCATGTTGTAGGAAATAGAATGCGTTTCCTTCTTAATGCCCGACATGAGGCACAAACAGATCAATGTTTCCTTGTTTAATTTTTCCATGTGGTGATAATTATGTCTTCTGCTTAAAAACAATCACTTTTGTGGGGTAACTGGCATTTTTTGCTCGCAACGGGCCAATGATATGTATCTTAGGTACGACAGGGTGCCTAAATCTTAAGATCAGTGGTTTTAACTCTAAATTGGTGGAAACAGTCAAATCGTGTAAAATGGTACCGTTCAAGAAAAGCTAAAGATTTTGGTGTGGAGGAAATAATCTATAAATGCCAAATTATGAAACATTTAGGTACATTTACAGCACTTTTTACTTTTTCTAGGATGTTAAATTTAGACTTAAGGTGGGGTCTATCTTAATTTCAAACACTGCCGGGTATTGCCAGAATGCAAAATATTATTTGGTGGTGTGCACCCCTAGCTCCCATATACTCACATGGAATACGTCACAACATTGTAGACGAAGCTAAGAGGGCCATAGGCTCTTAGATATAGGATTCCTTAATTCATTGATACCGTGAGTCTGGCGTATGGTTTTTCTTTCTTTCTACAAGCACTAATATTCATTGTATTTTATATGTGTACATTCCAGATATTGACGACTGTAGCCCAAATCCATGCATTAATGGAGGTGCTTGTACCGACGAGGTTAATGGCTATTCTTGTGCCTGTGTGGAAGGGTGGACTGATGAGACATGTTCAACCAGTAAGCTGAATTAAGGAATCCTATATCTAAGAGCCCATGGCCCTCTTTAAACTGTATATGTCTAATACTGCTCGTATCAGTAGTTCCTTAGATTCTTCTATTAGGTACCTTTTGTGTGTACCAATGTACCTGTTTTTTTTGTACTAATGTACCTTTTTCGGACACCCCCCCCCCAAAAAAACCCCTGATAGAATGCATGAAAATTCCCAATTTTAAAAAACAAAAAAGCAACCTGGGAATTCAAAAAAAAGGTGTAGCTGGGACACACCCCTATAGAAGGCAGCAACATTTTGGGAATTACCAATATTGTCTGTAAAATTATGTTTGCCTTCTATAGGGGGTATAGAAGGCAGCACAATTTTGCAGTGAGAATTCCCAATATTTTGTGTAAAAATGTGTTTGCCTTCTATAAGGAGTATAGAAGGCAGCCAGCAACATTTTGCAGTGGGAATTCTCAATATTTTCTGTACAAATATATTTGCCTTCTATTATAGGGGTATAGAAGGCAATAACATTTTGCAGTGGGAATTCCCAATATTTTCTGTAAAAATATGTTTGCCTTCTATAGGGGTGTAGCATTAATAAATGGAATAGCCCAGTATTGACACAAGCATCTTGACCCACACTAAGTGATAAACTTTATTCCGTATCGTCTACAGATATTGACGAATGTACATTAGACCCCGGGATAGAAGGCGCCCACAACTGCAACGCTGACGCGGCATGTGTCGATACTGTAGGTTCATTTACATGTACTTGCAATAACGGATATAGCGGAGATGGGATAACATGTGAAGGTATAATATCATTATTTAAAACATGAACAGCTAAAGATAACTGTTTAATATTGGATGTTATCCCTGTGGAAATTAAATAAGGTCCATCCATAGTTGATTTTATCCCTGTATAAATTGATGATTTATTATCCAAATGTTCCTACCGAGATTCAGGTGTAAAGAAAACCCTATCCGCCGTTTCCGCATCTATTTAAAGATAGTCTAACCCAGGTCTAACCATGAATTATTATTTCGATTTAATTCATTTAGATGATGACGAGTGTGATGTAGGTTCTGATAACTGTCACGCCGAAGCCACATGTACCAATACTGTCGGTTCATTTACTTGCGCTTGCAATATTGGTTATATTGGAGAGGGGGTCATCTGTATGGGTATGTTTAACGTATATAATGAGCCAAAAACTCCTTTATACAAGTTCTAAACAATATACGATTTTTATTAAATGATATAAGAATGAAGCCTTGTAGGAGGTGAAAGCACATTTAAGACAATCGTGATGTCCCAAAATACAAATGAGTCAAACGGCATGTGTTGAATATTGCTTTAAAGATGACTGCCAAACTGTGATAGTCCTATAATGACACTAATAATCATATCAATGGCCTGTGGCGTTGCGGTGGACCAGGGTGATTTAAGCGTCAGCGTACCTAGTTTTCGATCACGTTTAGCTTGCCTAATCTGGTGTAAATTATGAACAGTAGGTACGATGAAGCTTTATATCAACCAGGTCCAATATGTCTTTGCAATGTTGTTGCTAGATATATTGTTTAGGCGCCAAATGACCTATAATCCTTGGAATATTGGTAGGCTGAGGTTGATGATTCAAGACCTACACATTTTGAAGTAGTAAAAGTTGAGTTTTTGGTTTGTTTAGAATTTTGATTATCGGAGGTGGGGGAAGTCAATAATAATACTTTAAGCATACTTGACTAAACAACAGCTCGTATGGGGTGTATTCTAATTAGAGACGTGCGTAACGTTAGAAGGGCATTTCACCTGTTGCATAAACTTACAAATAAGACTATGATCAAAAGATTGTTTTTATTTCGTGGTATTCTCGGGTTTGTATGTGAGCACAGAATTTGGAGAGAAACTATTAGTCCCCGATACTGTCAAATGTGCTGAAGGCTCACGTTCAAGCTGATAACAATATTAGGTCTCTTTTTCAGCGTTGCGATGATTTCCTTCTGATCATGTGACCACTTTTACCACGGTGTATAAGTTATATTAAATTGTTATTGCTCGATATCATAATTGATCATTTTGGCGCATTTTGCAGCTTTATAAATTTTGCTAATATTACAGTGCAACAGAGCATAAATAGAGAGTATGCAATGCTATGTCACTATGTCCTCATTTGAACTGTGCCTCCAAGATGGATTCCACGGAACAATATGATTTGGTCAGTTCAGATCACATGGAGCGGGAAATTTAATTGTCAATCCGAATACGTGACTAGCCTATACCTCCATAATGGCTGCCCGATCAATTGTTATACCGTTCCGGTTGGTTCATTGCATACCCTCTATTACCAAATATTGAATTAAAAATATAGTGCCTCCTGAGTGTTGTACAACCATGAAAATTTCAGTCCTAAGTATGTGTATCATACGTATAATCAAAATAGCTTTGTTTGAAAGATCTCTGTGTTGTCTTTGTATGATTATCAGCATTGCTTAATTTCTTATTAAACCTGATTTCGGATTGGTCAATACGTGATTATCCATACACGCTAATCCAACCAGCTACTGGCTACTGCGTTTACGGCCTTGACTATTTAGACTTTAATAGAGGTCTTTATGGTGGTACCTGTATACAAGCTTGCATTTCAGCACACGGTCACCTAAAGTAACATACACCATTATGCTCAGAACCCTTGAATGCACACTGCTGCTGAATGGCGTTTCAAGTTTCTGTGTTGCGCGGATTTCAAAACATTGGTCCCTTAGCGTGAACATGTCCTTGAAGATTGCTTCTATTGTTTGCGTGCATGGCTGGACAAATATTAATAGACTTTTGCCAAATCTGTGCACAGTTGTACAGTTGTATGAAATACATTGTTATTGTAAGAAAAGTTGCACAATTAATGTATCTAAAGTTTTTATTAATATTACAGAAAAAAATTAAATTGAGAAATGTGGCTTGACTATTTTATTAAGCATAATTTAAGGATTAGTTTGAAACCTTACATAACCATTACATAAGTGTTCCAAATGTTTGGAGGAATATATTTTAAATACTAAAGAGATATTGAATTATCTTCTCAGACCATTGTTTTGAGCACATCTTCACCTTTAATACTTAATAATTTCAATGAGGTCATTATTTAAGCCTAATTAAGAGAGATTTTTGGTTTTTAAAAAAAAGTAAAGATAAATGTTAACTTTTTCGCAGACAGAATTGTTGACAATGATGGGAATTTCATATCCTGGAATTTGGTGTTAATGGCATGTATAGTTTTTGCTGGAAATTACAAAAAGCAAATGTGTAATGTATTTCTTTATAATATGCTAATTATATGCAAAAAAGGTCAAACTATATTTTTCCTAGCCCTATGACATTGAATCACCAAAGTGTATTCTATAATATAATAATGTCATGTCTCCTTGTCTTACATTATGTTAATTTTTGAATTAGAGCATAATTTCAATAACATGCACTTTTGGTAATTTATGCTCTGTTGCACTGTTAGTCAAAAGTTTGAAAATATTTCATTCTTATGCCAATACTGAACTGATAATTGATACGATAATATCGTAAACTGAGGGGGTTTCTATTGGAAAGATTGACACACAGTGGGTACGATTACGCTTAAAATATACCATATCAGGCATTTTTAGAATAAATACGTGGTAATGTCTCTTTTTATTTCTCCCATAATACAAATTTGTTTCATTCATATGTTTCAATTCCAACATGGCGTCTTAAAACTATTTTCTTGTCTATTGCGAGTTCAACACACTATGTTATCTTTAACTCATAATTTATAACCGCAATTTTCAATGATAATCAATGCAAGGGCTCTCATTAAGATTGATACTTTTTAATCAAAAACGTCATTTTTGTTTCTTATAAAAATGCCAAGAAGTTCACAGGTACTACATTTGTCGGATCGATAGTCTATCCTTGTTTTCATACTGACAGAGGTAACGTCCATAGCGTAAGAACCAAATAAGAACACCTTTTTTGAGAGAAGTACTTTGTATTTTATAATAAGGTTGAACAGATTGAACATCTGTTTCTTTTGATGTTTTTACAGATGATGATGAATGTGCAATAGGAGTTGATAACTGCCATGCCGATGGGACATGTGCTAATACGGCAGGTTCATTCACATGTACTTGCAATGGTGGCTATAATGGAGATGGTGTTACGTGTGACGGTAACGTTAACAGCATATTTACTGGCTGATTCTTTGGTGACGTTTTGACAAACAGTATCGATTATAAAGCCTTTTCCAGACGGTTAAAGAATTTTGTATATATACCTATTCAGAGGCTTTGGTAAAGTAGTGCGTAGCTTTCGAGGCCATCTCAGGTCTCTTTTTTAGCGTTGTAATACTTTCCTTCTAGTCACGTAACCACTTTTACCATGGTACAGAGTTATATTCAATTGTTATTGCTCGATATCGTAATTAATCATTTTAGCGCATTTGGCAGATTTTTGAATTTGGCTAATACTAGTCAAAAGCTTAAGAAGATTTCACTCTTATACCTGTATAGGTTACTAATATCTATTCAATTGGATTTTAACTTTAAATAATACAACTGATAAAAATTCTTTTTTTTACATTGATTTTGATTTACTTTAATTATGTTAGACAATGACGAATGTGCATTAGCCTCTGACGACTGCCACGCCGATGCGACGTGTGCCAATACTGTAGGTTCATTCACGTGTACCTGCAATAGTGGATATAGTGGAGATGGATTATCGTGCATAGGTGAGCACATTGAGGGCACACATACCCATGCTTAATATAATGTATTTGGAGTTACAATTTAAGAAACGATGTGAAGAAATCAAGATAGAAATAGGGTAACGTAGAAAGGTATATAAACATAATCAAGATGATGGAGGTCGGAACTTTACAATGCTAATTTGGATGTTCCCAATAAGAAAGGGATGATAGGAGGTCATTGGAGGATGATTGGAGGTCGAAACTTTACAATGCTAATTTGGATGTTCGCAATAAGAAAGGGATGATTGGAGGTCATTGGAGGATGATTGGAGGTCGAAACTTTACAATGCTAATTTGGATGTTCCCAATAAGAAAGGGATGATTGGAGGTCATTGGAGGATGATTGGAGGTCGAAACTTTACAATGCTAATTTGGATGTTCCCAATAAGAGAGGGATGATTGGAGGTCATTGGAGGATGATTGGAGGTCGAAACTTTACAATGCTAATTTGAATGTTCCCAATAAGAAAGGGATGCTTGGAGGTCATTGGAGGATGATTGGAGGTCGAAACTTTACAATGCTAATTTGGATGTTCCCAATAAGAAAGGGATGATTGGAGGTCATTGGAGGATGATTGGAGGTCGAAACTTTACAATGCTAATTTGGATGTTCCCAATAAGAAAGGGATGATTGGAGGTCATTGGAGGATGATTGGAGGTCGAAACTTTACAATGCTAATTTGGATGTTCCCAATAAGAAAGGGATGCGGGCGTACCGAGGAACATTATCTGGAGAAGGCACTAAAGGTGTAAGTTTGACTCGATATGAAACATTTTTCCTGTTCGTCTGGATGATTCTTATTAAGAAAATATTTGTATTGAACCATCGCAACCGCCACTATTTTTGTACTTAGTTGAAATTTGAAATTAACTTAGTTGAAATTTGAAATGTGGATTTCTTTTTTTGTGTGTGTGTTTTTGTGTTTGTTTTTTTTTGGATTTTTTTGTTTTTTTTTGTTTTGGGGATCATGATGATTAACATTAGAGTTTATGGATTTTGACGAGAAAACGAGAATGTATTTCATTTAAAACGTAATATATATAAGGGGGTCCTTTAAATTGCATGTGATCTTTTCCATGGGACGCCCTCTATCTATGATTTCCCCCCTTTTTGGGTCAAATTACATTCAAAACCAGGAAACTAAAATATGTTATAACTTACGGAGCAATATGTTACATAATTACTTCAAAATCAGGTGTTGAAATAAGTTGTCCTGGTAGTGAGTGCTTTCTTCGTTCATAAATAGAATTCTATGGTTTGACACTGTTTTCCCATCGTTTTAACGCCGTTTATAGTGTTTCCGGTTGCAACCTCAAAAGTTAGTGGACACACCCCTACAGAATGCTTTATGATGGAAATCAAACAAATATGTTGAAAAATCGTTAAACTGGAACCAGGTTACCATTATGATTTGGTAATGTAATGTGATCGTTTTAAACGGAAAATACAGTCAAAATAGATTTACGAGTTACGAAAAGTCTTTCCTGATAGTCAAACTTCATGATACATGTTATAAGAGAGAGAAAAAAAATAAGCGCACACATTTGAAAAATATCACATAATATTGCTTTAAGAGATTCAATATGAAAATTCACACGAAGCCTGGAAAAATAACCTCAAAAATGTTATCTTAAGATAAAATCCATACCAATTGTGAGTAACACCACAAAAACAAAACACCGGTTAGGATAAAGATACATTCTTCGCTTAACCATGTAATTGATTATTAATACTATCTATGTGTTTAAAGACGTATGCAAATATTTTTTCTGTCGATTTCAATTTGTTTATTTCGATGAGAACACATTCATACCATACTCTTAATAACTACCATACTTATAGAACAAGTTTTTACACAAAACAATACTTTGTTATGTCTACAGATATTGATGAATGTCAATTAGGCTCCGGGACAGAGGGCGCCAACAACTGCAACGCTCACGCGGCATGTATCAATACCGTAGGTTCATTTACATGTAGTTGCAATAGCGGATATAGCGGAGATGGGATAACGTGTACAGGTAAAATCTTTAATACCTTTTATTCACACTGTTT
The DNA here is from genome assembly GCA_035610835.1 of Ophiura sarsii. Lineage (NCBI taxonomy): Eukaryota > Metazoa > Echinodermata > Ophiuroidea > Amphilepidida > Ophiuridae > Ophiura > Ophiura sarsii. Next base: position 11,255,638 of record CM069442.1, on the reverse strand, counting down.
GTACAAACATCTATCATAATTTTAGTAATATATATTTGTAATTTGTTATTGCCATTTTCCGAGTTCGCTTTCGCAAACTTGTACACCCATAGATAACACTCTACTCTTATGTTGATTGCATTTTCTTCTTGTTTTAGATGATGATGAATGTAAATTACTCACTCATAACTGCTACGCTGATGCAACATGTGCCAATAGTGCTGGGTCATTTACATGCACGTGTAATACAGGCTATAGTGGAGATGGGGTGACGTGTACAGGTATGTTTACCGCCCTCCTAAAAGGGGATACTTTATAACACCTCATGAATCGTGAAGCTAACCAATCTTAAAAGTCAATTTAGCAATTGTATATTATACATATTTTGTTACTGTCCATGTATATTTGGTTTAATTATTTTCCGTTATATCATATCCTTTGCGTATACGCACCGGTGACGGCCAGTCCAGACATGGCACTGAATTTGTGAAGAAAAAGAAAGTACTAGTCCCAGCCCTGCCATAGAGACCTGTAAACAAGACGGCTGTCCAGCCAAAAAAAAATCAAATACCCCAACCAATAAAATTGTGATATTTATTCCTAATTAAGCCGGGAAACAATCACTGATAAATCTAGTTTAATATCCTTTACAGATGATGACGAATGTGAAAACGGATCTCACAATTGCCACGCCGATGCAACATGTACCAATACTGCTGGTTCATTCAACTGTGCTTGCAACAATGGTTATATAGGAGATGGTGTAACGTGTGTAGGTACGGTGACTGAAATAGCGGGGGCCGGGCTCTTTCTGAATTTCTGAAAATGGCTTAATTGAATGTTTAATGTTTCAAACTCGGATTGATACTATGATTTTCTGTCAAAATGGGATCAAGTGAAATCACTTTTGATGTGAATTAAACCGTCTACGCGTTACTTGATCAGTTAAAAGAATTATATAATTTGAAAAAGGGACATCACACTGTGTGTTAAGATCTTTTAACAATAAGCGAGTTTAATAACGAAGAGACATGGGCTATCTAGATTGTACTTTTTACTTTGCCATATATTAATATCACACGTCGTGTTTTTTGATGGAAGCTATGACAATCGGTAATGGAGGCCGTATAAGATGTTCCCACACACCGGCACATTTGAAACTATCCAAACTCGGGATCAGAAAGCTTTTAATCAGGATAACCATTACGTTTCACTTGGATTCGATTCTTTTTGTAGATGGTGACGAATGTCTGTTAGGCTCTCATAAATGCCACGCTGCTGCAATATGTGCTAATAATGACGGTTCATTTACATGCACTTGCAACACTGGTTACACTGGAGATGGAGAAACGTGTGAAGGTAAGATATAAATCCTGTTTTATGAACCTACAAGACAACTTTTGTAAGAAATGGGATACTTCATAATCGTAATGGCTTCATAAATATGTTGAATGAATTTTTTGGAGAAAAAAATCTAGAATTATGTTCACTACCTTTATTTTGCTACACAAAAAAGTACGCTTCGATACTTATGATTCGTCTAATGTCCCGCGTTCAATTATAATTGCTCATCAATTTAGTTATTAATAATTAGTATTAATTTAGAATCATTGTTAGTTGTTACACTCTACACTCTCAGAACAAAGGTTAAAATCTTTAACCATGTTGGTTAAAATTTTAACCAACGGGAGGTTACCAGGTGAACCACACAATTGGTTGGTTAAAACTGTAACCAACAGCTGTTGGTTAAACTTTAACCTGTGGTTGGTTACAAATTTTAATCATTTTTTGGTTAAAATGTTTTGACCAACAGTGGTTGGTTAAACTTTAACCTGTGGTTGGTTACAATTTTTAATCATTTGTTGGTTAATATGTTTTAACCAACAGTAGTTGGTTAAAAAATGTTGGTTAAACTTTTTTTTTTTTTTGCTAAACTTTAACCCATACAACATTACAATATTGATGTTTCATTGGCCCGATATTGGCTTTCAATATTGGCGCCAACACGTTGCCAGGACCAACAAGGGACAGGACAAGGCACAAGATCCTAGCCACGAGGCCGGGAAGCTATAACTTGAAACAGCGGTCGCAATTTTTAGACCACGTCAGAATTTGTATATGAAATCAATCGTGTTATTTTCCGCAAAATATTTTCCTCGCCAATGAAATTCTTTGGCGGGAATCTTGTTATGACCATATTGTTGGTTAAAATTATGATGCCTTAACCAACGTTGAATAAACTAAAAATTACTTATATTTTTACTCTTTAACCAACGCAGTATTAAAAGTAATTTTTAACCAACGCTTCATTTTTAACCAATGTTGTATACTTTTTAACCAACATTCTTTTAACCCATGGGTTTTTAATACCTGTTCTGAGAGTGTAGGTGTTTTACTATAGAAACAAACAATGGTATTATTTCACGCTTGACGATTCCACAGTGCTAAGAGTAAAAGCAAGATATACCAACAGGGTGTGAGGAAACGGGTAATAACAAGGGAGAATAACGCGATAAAACAGATAAATAACAAAAACAAACAATAACACACGGAAATGCACTGGGACAAGCAATGAAAATTGCTGTGCAATGAAACAACAAAGATATATGGTAACAATAAAGACCGACGTTTCAAGTGGATATACCACCCTTCATCAGGGACAAAATATAAAAAACAAAAGTGTTAAGAACTATAAATAAGATAATTAACTAGACAAGTCCACCACTGTAATTATAGCACAATGTCAGTAATATATGTTGACTACTAGACACCCAAGTTAACACTAAACAAAACTAACAAGTTCACTATAGAATACAGATCCATGTGGCTAGGCAAACTAACAAAACATGTACAATGATTCCACAGTGATTTTCATATAAGATAATGTTCACAAAAGTGATGATAACGTTTTCACTGTTAAAACATTAATACGAATTATTTTATAGATGATGACGAATGTAAACTTGGATCACACAACTGCCACGCCCATGCCACATGCACCAATACTGCCGGTTTATTCGTATGTACTTGCAATACTGGTTTTACAGGAGATGGAAAGAATTGTGCAGGTATGTATGAGTGGCCATCAAATACAACAAAAAATGTGTAAGATAATACGTCTAAGTTAACACGTAGTACGTGTAAAGGGAAATGGTACTTTAGGTCCCAAATACTGGTATGGTCACGCTCGCCTCCCAATAGGGTGGTGCTGTTACATTTTTTAGTTTCATGCTGTGATATTCCCTAAAAATGTTTAAAACCACAAAAGCTATCTCAACAAATTTGTTATCATTGTAAAGCCCTAATAGCAATCTATCCGCCTGCAAAATGGCATTGGTATAGCTAATACAGAAAGGGGTACAGAAGATACAGCTGTTTGAAGTTTGGAGACCAGGGGTGGTGCAGGAAGCGATTTTTTTAAAAACTAATCAACATTTGTAGTAGACTTTTTTCAGATTTTTTTTTCTGCGCGGAGAAAATTGACCCCAAAAGTCACCTCGACCCCCCCCCCCCCCCCCCGGGATTAGAACCACGGACACACCAGGCGAGTGAATTTCCACTACACGTCGGGTCGGGGCGAGTTAATTTCCATTACACGTCGGGTGTTAAACTACTTGGCTCAGTGTACTTCGCCAAGTATATAGCTTTGGTCTATCTTTTCTTCGAAAAACTGCTACGTTTGGGTGAACAGAGAGATTGGCTCTTTGGATATTGTTGGATTTGGCAGGGTTAGGGGTATAGAACCGAAAATTACAAAATTTTGGAAGAAAAATAAATAAAGAAAAAATGCTCGTTACCCTTACCTGCGGGTCACTTCTCAGATTTTCTTTCTGCGCGGAAAAAAGTGACCCCCAAAGTCACCGCGATCCACCCTCTCAGGATTTGAACCACGTACCTCTAACACATGGGGCGAGTGAATTTCCACTACACCACTGGTTCCAAGGCTACTTCCTGGGTCCATCTTTTCTTTTTCGGGTGGAACAAAGAGATTGGCTCGTTGGATTCTGTTGGATTAGGCGGGTTAGGTTTAATACTTGTTTGCAAATATTAAATTTAAAGTGTAACAATTGTTAATGGAATAAAGCAAGAATGTTATCTTAGGCCTCTAATACATCTTAGACGTCTAACCTTACAACCTTAGACGTCTAACCTTACAACCTTAGACGTCTAACCTTACAACCTTACACATACTACATGTTATCTTACGCGTACTTCGTGTAACTTTAGACGACTAACCTTATACATATTTGTTTATACTATGGCCACTCATAAACCTTACACGTACTATGTGTCACCTAGATATTACATATTACACGTTTTTTGGCCACTCATAGGTATGTTTATCTATACATACAATGTGACTATTAACTCTAATCGTGCAACCTATTTTCATGAATCGCTAAAAACACGAACGCTAGTGTTATGCCTGAATGCGGTACTTGTTACACTCATTTACACATACTTATTTTTGTGGATTTCTGTCGCTTTTTCAGATGATGACGAGTGTTTACTAGGCTCTGATAACTGCCACACTGATGCGACATGTGCCAACACAATAGGTTCATTCTTATGTTCTTGTAACATTGGTTACAATGGAAATGGTGAAAAATGTGCAGGTAGATGATTCACATTTAAATATAAAAACCACTTCATTATCATTTTAATTGATGGTCAGATATTTAATGGAGCAAATAGGATTGCGCCGCAAAATGTTTAACCATTGGCTTCACATCATTTTCACGAACGAAGGCTATCGAGTGATAACTTACAAGCGTAAGAAATTAGACTGCCGCGACCATTTCTGAAAAAAAGGTTCTTTATACGACAAACACCATATCCTTGGAGTGACGAATGTACAAAGTTGCGCCCTTACCCTACTATTATCATCCAGAAGAAGAGATGTAAGAAAAAGTAAACCAAACTTTAGAGGCAACACGTTTGTATATAGGGAGGTAGAATGTATGAAAACGGGGAATTTGAAGCTCCACAAAGGACAATTGATCTCCATGACTTCCTACTATCCCAATGTAATACTTCTGCTCCCCTTTCCTACCATTGCACATATTGTGTCGAACTGTCGATTATTCATTTTAAGGAATCACTTATTACTTTGATTGTTTTGTAAAACTCGGGCATAAGAACTCATATATTCGTAAAATCCGACCGCTGAAAAGGGCTATGATTTGATGCAGGCTGAAAAGTCTCTTAAGAATTATTAGAGAGGTTTTACATGGGCTTTGGCTTTGAGATACACTATCACTTTCTAATCTTGGTGTGGTTCCTTAACGACTGACAGAGAAACGTGGAAAAGGACTTATAATATAAAAGTATAACAATTTTTCAGTCTGACTGCTTCAACGATAATTCTGACTAATAACGTAGCGTGTACATTATCAATGTTCACTTGTAGATATTGACGAATGCTCAGTGGGAACTAACAACTGCAACGCTAACGCAACATGTGTCAATACTGTAGGTACATTCACATGTACTTGCAATAACGGATATAGTGGAAATGGGATAACATGTACAGGTAAGGATATGACTATTTTCATCTTAAATTATATACATGTATGTAAAAAATAACGAACTAAGACAAATATTATGTGCAGTATCTGTCATTAATTCGATTTGTGACATTAATATTGGTAATTTGCATTTTGTGCCTTGTAATCCTTCAAAAAGTTTGCATTAAGTGCCTTGTAACCCTTCGAAAAGTTTTTAAAATACTTTAATGTGCACATTTAAGGCATTTTCACAGTGGTTTGTTTTATCCTTTGTCGAAGTAGTCATGACGTGTGATATCGAGATACAAAATAGGCGACTGACTCGAGCAAAATTCAGTAACTCGAACCCATTGATTTGTACAGTGACCCTTTAGTGACTCAACATGTCTCAAACTAAAAGATTGCGAAATGAGTTGACTCGAGCTGGTTTTTCCGTGACTCATTCCATTACTGACTTTATGGTTGCGATAGATATGGTCTTGTTTGCGTTGTATAGATGTTTTGACTTGTTGATATTTATTTGTCGCAGATGTAAACGAGTGTTCACAAGGCTTGCATAACTGCCATGCGGATGCTTACTGCGCCAATACTGCAGGTTCATTCACATGTACCTGTAAGACCGGTTATACTGGAAATGGGGTAAAATGTGAAGGTAAGTCTGAACGTGAAGGTATAATTTTCCATGATCTGAATTATTGTTGGTATGGGGAATTCCTTCAAAATTCGGAGGAATTTACTGATTTTTAACAGGGCCTCGAAATGTCCGCTCGCTAAATTGAGACTACTGTTTTGACGTGGCGCATTGCATTCTTTGTGTTTTCTGACAATATGCGATACATTTGTTGGGGAAACGAGGAAAGACACGAATATTGTTTGATATTCAAGTATAGTAACAGTTTTCACCGGTCTGCATGTACTAAAAGTAGATCATTGGGGTTTTGTTTGTGTCGTTTTATATCTAAATTCCACCCGGTGAAATATTCGCATTTGATTCCGCGGATAAAGCTCGCTCAATGGCAATTTTACTTTTACATGATTTATGTGATCTTGTCCCAGTATAGAATTTCCAGTAAGTTGCACTAATGAAACTTCCATATTTTATTATATATCCCATTTTGAAAGTAGGCCTATCTGTTAAAATATCTTGTTTGAATTCATTATTCTGTAACATTCACTTTTCATAACAGATGCGTGTGCCTCGTCGACATGTAAATACGGTTCATTCAAGCGTATTCGTCGGGGCGTATACATTAAATCGCCACCACCCCTAACTAAAGTGAAAGCAAGAACATATGTCCGGTGTTCTAAAGAATGTTTGACGACAAACGGTTGCGTGACCTTTACATTTGACCGAGCGGAAAGGATGTGTCAACTCTATGAAGAGGAAACAACAACGACACCATTTGCCATGAGTAATAGTTCATATAGTGATATTTATATCTGGATATAGTTGACCGTACACATAAATATTTCAAGAAAAGTTTTCAATATAGTAGTTCAATAATGGCAACTACTATATTGAAATCTTTTCTTGAAATATTTATGTGTACGGTCAACTCTATCAAGCTATAAATATTAGATGTTCTTTCAAAACTACCATATTGAAAACTTTGATAAAGTTGCGAAAACACGAGGCAAATCAGTATGATATTTAATTAATAATCTTGTTACACCCAACGTTCGCTCAAATTTTGAACACAGTGGGATGGCGTACACGCCGATACTTTCCATAGCAATAAAAAGGCGTACAACCACAGTGTACAGTATGTTAATGTCTGCATTTATTAGCATAGATCGTATGTGGCATCGGCAAACACAAAACGGCAATGTCTTGCTACAATTGATGCGCGCATGGTTATAACAATTAAAAATATGCTGTAGTAGTACACGGTTTATTCCGTACGGGACGTCTAGCAAGATATAGCCCACAAAACGTATCGGAAATAGTTTTATTTGCTCTATTGGCTCACAGATGTGAAAACCAATAAACTCCACTTTTACTATCAAAATTAAGATATTTATACCACAAGAATTCCATAGTTTTCTCATTACACCTATTTAGGTCTGAACGATGTTCCATTTGTATATTTAAAGAAAATAGTAGTGTAAAAGTATAATAGGAAACCTTTTTACTGGTGTGGGATCTTTAAAAGAAGCACTGGAACTGGAAAACGTACGTAAGTCAAGATCTTTAATGGAAGTCCAGAAACAGGAAAACCTACGTTGTTAGTCATATTTCAATAGAAGAAAGGCTGCAACAAGGAAACCAACTTTAACTGATATTAAACATTAGTGCAGACACTGTGAAACACATAGTATTGTAGCGTTATTGGGGCCACGAAATGGACAATGGGTTTATGACTATTATTTATGACATGCTTTGATCACCAATACTCAATTAATAAACACTTACTGACTTTGTTTATGACACGCTTTTAACGCTAACCTTTTATTTATAAACACTTACTGAATCTGGAAATCTTCACCGGTATCCGTACATACACTTGGGACTCAGGGATATTTCACCGGTATGCGTACATACACTTGACGAGGATATTTCACCTGTATGCGTACAACCACTTGACTAGGAAATTCCACCTGTATGCGTACAACCACTTGACTAGGAAATTCCACCTGTATGCGTACAACCACTTGACTAGGAAATTCCACCTGTATGCGTACAGACACTTGACTAGGATATTTCACCTGTATGCGTACAACCACTTGACTAGGAAATTCCACCTGTATGCGTACAACCACTTGACTAGGATATTTCACATGTATGCGTACATACACTTGAATCTGGGATATTTCACATGTATGCGTACAACCACTTGACTAGGATATTTCACCTGTATGCGTACATACACTTGACTAGGATATTTCACCTGTATGCGTACAACCACTTGACTAGGATATTTCACCTGTATGCGTACAACCACTTGACTAGGATATTTCACCTGTATGCGTACATACACTTGACTCTGGGATAATTTTCTCCAGTCGGCATAACTATACAGTGAATACACTTTATGGGGGGGGGGGGGGGGGTAAATTGGAGATGTTAATCCTGTAATTTCACAAGTGTGTGTACAACCATTTTTGTGGGTCAGGGCTCGCGTTGTAAGATGTAATCCTGTTATTTCACAAGTGTGTATACACCTGGGCCAGGGTAGGGAAGCTCACGTGGTTTAATCGTAATTTCACAGGTGTGAATACATTTCTACTTGGGTCAGGGCTCACGTTGACTAATCTTGTAAGCTCAATGATTTCAGGGCAACAGGCTACAATTTATCATAAATGGCATTGACTATATGAGTGCGTAGTTTCCAGGGGTGCCCGAACAATCATGCAATAACAACAATTGAATTGTCATGAGGTGTCAACAGCGGGGTCAACAGTGTGTGTTAACAATTACATGGGTTCAATAAATATCACTCAATTATTAAGCTTATTGTACACACTAGTTGATTCAGTGTTACATATTCCGGCCCATTTTCTAATAACGGATTTCCGTATACGTCAAGTCATGAAATTTAATCGACTGTCAAACCTTGAAAGGATGTAAACTTCGACGATCTGCTATATCGTGGTAGAAGGGAAGTCTTTTTATATTCCTAAGACAGCGCTACAATCCGTGTCCTACGATGATAATTAACGCAATGTTTTGTCGTAATATAATAGATTAGTGTCTAAAACGCTTGTTTAGACTTAAACTACTGCAAAATATACCGAAAAAGTACAATAAATCATGGAATCCAATGAATAACCATGTAAAAAACACTAGTGACTAGTCTCTTATAGCACTACTGGATGCAATAACCCGGGCAATGCTCTAGCGTAGTGACTGGCGCTGTTGAAGAGTTCATTGGCTATTGTGAAGAGTTCTAGGCAATTCATTGTTAACAACAAGAGAGGGCAGTATTTCACAGTTCCGTTACAGTATTATACCCATGTTTGATTGATTATTGGTCACTTAATCATTGCAAGGCTACCAGCAATAGCCCATTTTCATTTGCTTATTAATGAAGGTCCTAACTCCATCAGTCCGGTATACGGAGAAAATTTAACCGAGTTAACATACTGCACATGCAAAGAAGATTTCTTGATGTACCCCATCATGCTTAGCGCCCCTACAGTACCAGCTGGACTTAATACCAAAACAAACAGTCCCACACATGTGTTAAAGTAATTAACAGCTGGAGGTCGTCTGACCTCTACCATAGTAATACATGGTGCAGATAGGGTAAACTTGGCCACAAATATGAAAGAAGTTGAATCCCAACTAAAACTTGTATTTATAATAAGAAAATCAAGAGAGGACTGTATTTAAGACACATCAATCATATTACTTGCAACAGGATTTTCTTAAAGACCCTCGTTTAACTACTTTATAAGCATTTCCTTGCATGCACTGTAATGTCGATGGGAACCAGTAGACACTGGTGACAGAAATCAGTGGTCATGTGATGAAAGTGAAGTATCCTGGGATGCATCAAGAAATCTTCTTTGCTGCACAAGTGACTCCTGTTGATCTGGTTTCGGTGAACAAGACAGGGAAAGATTCCGGGATGTGAACTCTTCAATGTACAACAGTATAGGACTATTATGAGGGGTACACAAGTAATGGATAGAAATGGGATGGGGAAAAATTGTTTACATTCTAGACGGCCTATTAACTGTTTGACTCGGAACTACATCATATTAGACAGATTGTTACCAATGGAAATACAATTTCGCTCACGGAAACCGAAATTACATTGATTTTAAGACCCGAATTTAGACCCATTTCAGCGATGTTTAGTGAAAGGGGGATATGATCGCAAGGATTACGTCATACCCGATGGACAATACTCTTCGATGACTGACAGCATGTATAAATGACGTAATGCAGTCCAGTCAGCGCTAAACATGGTCGCCTCCACTTAGTCACGTGTCCATTAAATTTACTCGATTAAATTGTCTCCGTATATCTCACTGAACACTCGGGTAATAAAAAAGAAATACACTTTAAAGGTAGATGTTCCGATTTTCAACTTAAAAAAAGTCGTGTTCCAAAGTTTGAGTTGCATAGCTCTAATGGTTCTTATTTTAGACGCACAAGATGCTGTGAACTGTACCCATTGAGTAGTACACAAACTATATCGGTGGTTACCACCATTCGCGGTAATTCGACGTTATTTCATCGATTTCTCCGTAATTATACCGATTTAGGCCATCAAATTTCAGTATGATGATGAGAAAAATACGAGCTTTCATATGATATAAAAATCTCCGTATGTTTGAAATAATTCTGTGTTACGAAAATGTGATCGGGTCATCCACCTTTAACAAACTAATTCAAAATCCTTTATCGTCAATATGTAAATTGCCGGCGATTTCCAAGTGAGAAAGTGCTTAGTTTTTATTGATGTGCTGTACAAGATTAATACATTTTTTACCGACTAATAATTACTGCATTACATTGGACTGTTTCTATCCAAAGATATAGGCATATTTGTATCACTTTTGAACCAACTATTTGACTTTTTCTCAAAAAGAGCCAAAGTGGATGTAGGCCCTTTTGCAAAATACCTCTTCATATTATGATTACGACGAAGGGGTCAAGCTTTCCGAAATCTTTTAGGTCAGAGAATTATTATAATGTTGAGATAAAAAGTTATACAATATTCAAGATTTTTCTAGAAAGAGGAATTGGATGTTGCTAGATTGACAACAATTATACAACACAGCTCATGAATAAATGGAAAAAAGTGTACTCTAGGTACCAGATTCTGGGCTGTACTAGCATCGTCCAATACTGGTACACAGTCAGTGTTCCAGCATCGGCCGATACTGGCATATATAAAATGTTCCAGTATCGGGCGATACTGGAACATAATTATGACCCAGTATCTTTAAATACTGTGACAAATCTCACTGGTATCATGTGTACCAATATCGCCCGATACTGGAACATAAAAACGTTTCAGTATCGCTCGATACTAGAACACAATTTGGTGTTCCAGTATTGACCGATACTGGACAGTAAAATCGTACCAGTATATCGACCGATACTCTGGCACATTTTATGTCCCAGTATTGAACGATACTGGTATACTAGTATCTGGGACCTAAAGTACACTTTTCCAATAATGGACGCCTTATACTTTGAACATTTTACCCTCTGTAATCTCTTTATCAGGTTTGAGGTATCTCAACTTCTAATTTGAAATTGTTTCAACAGAATTGGGAGTTCAGTTTAAAAGTATATTGCATACTGATTCATTACTTAAAAAATAGTTCTAATTGATTAAAGTTGATATTTTGTTGAACAAATCCAAGAATTGCATGTACTCACAATTAGACGGTTTCGTCAACCAGTTCGGTTGACTTCTTCAGTAATGGCTTGATCCACTTCTTTTTCCCGCGAGAGATGATATTCTCGTTCCCAGGATGCAAAGTTGTTGTGATGAGTGGATCAAACACGTGACTCAGAGAATAAGTGAGTCATGTGTTTTTCACTTTGTTAAGGGGTCAAAAAAGTTGTCCAGTTTGTAAAGTGTGGGTTTAAAAGTTGGGGGGGGGGGGGGGGTACCAATTATAAAACTTTGGTCAGCCCCCCCCCCCCCCCCCCCCCCCCGTACATTTTAATCCTGGATCAGCCACTGTGAAGTGTGGGTCGGGCGGAGTCGGGACGGGAGAATTTTACGGGACGCCACTGTTTGCGGTGCGAATCTAAGGATCTTCGTATGACTATCCACATCCAGGTGTCAAGCGCGGCACAAAGTCTTGAGTGACCAACATCGATTACTCTATTCATTACGCTGGGCAGGTGTATAAATATGTCTCTGTAATTATTATATTTCGCTACGAAAATAACAATGATATTTCAACTGTAACACCTATTTAACATAAGTATATATGTATCCGAATGTGTGAATATACTATGCCGTAATGAGCAGTGATAATTGTGAATAAATATCGTGCTTGGATAAAAGAAAGTGTCCTGATTTTCTTAAGCTTAGTTGACCGTTTACAAATCTGGGAGGTGGACTTCGGTTGAATGGTGCAATGATAATGGAGGATTGCGACTAGAAAAGCCACCAGTTGATCAATTCTAGAAACCTAAGAAAATTATTATTATTATTATTATAAAAATGGAGTGAATTATCAATACGTGCAAGTATCTCTTATTGATGGTAAACTTAACTGTCATATAAATGAGGCAATATTCACAAGCGTGTTTATACATTGCATAATTTAAAAGTTAGGAGCACCATAGCATATTATTAAGATATCGCACAAATGAAATGTTCTGATCTGATGAAACTTTTCAATAGCACTTTATTAGTATGAAAGTATATCACATTGTGAAGGAAAATACTTGATATGTGCACATATTATAAGTAATTCTGAGTTCATTGCTTCTTCTGCTAAAGTTTTGTAACATATAAAGTGAAAATTTAACTTTCTTGCTCTATGAAATAGAAATATTATTTGTCTGCGTTGATATTTAGGTCTTTCACGAAGTCTAGCTCCGTTGAATAAGCTACTGTTTTCACTCAATTTTAGTCATGTTACAGTAACAGTATTGTATTATTGTCTACTGTGTGTATATCCCATTGTAATTGTGAAAAAGGGTCAGCTTATAAAACCTGTCATATTTTGCTTATTTTGCTTATCAGTTGATTACTTTCATTTTGTTTTGTTTTGAAGATGGACTTAGATTAAATATCCTTTATACAAACAAAACAAATGTTATAGTTCGATGAACTTCAAGTGGCAGCAGCACCAGCATCAACATTTTTGGGTCAAATGGGGAAGGGGAAGACTTTTTTTTTGGGGGGGGGGGGGGGGTAAGATACTTCTTTCTTTTTATGTATGTTGAATCCCCCCATCAGCACATTGCCTCACAACATTGATCAATAAGGAATAAGAGAATAAAAAACACCAAGTTTTCTCACTAATAAACAGACCCATAAACATTCTTATATGTTTTGACCAAATTTATAAGTTTGCTGCAAATAATAAAGAACCAAGTTAACTATCTTGTATAGAAGCTACTGCCAGAAAGGCATATACCAATACAGATATTTTTTATTTGAAAATCATACAATTGAATATATCAAAAAATTAAAACGCTGAAACATCAATACAACATAAGTTTACGGATTAAATAAATATTTGTCTTGGGCACCGGACGAACCTTGGGTAAATATAGAAAATGTTAACACTTTCCACGTGGCAGGTGTCTGCAGAAGACATTCCAACATTTTACAAAATGTTTCAAAAAGGTCAAAATTGTTAAATTTCATAACCATATTTGGAATCACCATGTGATATCCATTGAAATAAGTACAAAAACGCCAAGTATTGATTCAGCAATCCTCTAGATAGACCTTGGAAGTTGGGAAAGGTTTCTGAAAAATGGTAAAACCAATAGCCACATGAAAAGTGTTAATATATTCCTTATAATTGATATTGATTTCATATAAAAGCAGAAAGGGTTGCTTATTAGAGAACAGTTTTGATTTATTTTAAGACCACACAGAAAATGAAGCAGAAACATACTAAAAGCTGCACATTACACAAACCAAAGCAAGATACAAAGCCCATTGTCACTTTGTCTTCTTCGTATACCTTTTTCCTTTTCCTTGTCACTGTACATGTATGTACAACACTCTCTGGCCTGTGATCACGGCTGTTTGATCCCACATAATTTGTCCGATTTATTCTGAGGACACTGAAACTTGTTGGCCCGGTTCTGGTTTTTACTGATTCAAGTACCTGAATATTTTGGCCATCTTTTGTAGAAATTTCAGAACATTTGTTGGTACCAGTTCTGAGATATAGAGCTTTGAATATTATTATTACCTATAATAGCGCCCTCATTGATCACATTTCCAATAGAGTTACATGTAAAATGTGTGTCAAGTAGAAAATGCCGATAATTTAAAAAGGGCTCTACAATTTTCTTGAAACCTTCACCGTATACTCGTATTCATTTAGCGCTACCTAAATCAGGTCAAACCATAAATGGACCACTTTGTAATCTTTTTCATCCCATAATTTTAATTATAAATCGGACAGACAAACAGCCGTGTGATACTGTGGTTTATGTTCCATCCTCGGATCTTACCCCGGAAAAAAGGTCTACTTACATTGGATTTGAACCTTATGACCTTTGTGTACTGCAACACGAGCACTAGTACAACATTTGGGATGAATGCATGATGAGCAAAATGTTCGTGTGGGGTTTTGTGGGGATCGAAATGGACCAATGGCGGACACAATATTACGAAGTATATGAATATTTATATACCATCTTCCTCGAAATTTGAGATAATTCAAAATGGCTATTTTCTAGCACTGGATAAACGTTGTTCGGTCTAACATTGTAGCCATTGGAGTACATGTAAGCCTTGATATGGTCCTCACCCAAAATAATTTCCTCAGAGATATAGCTACATTTCCGTATATGGGACTATTTCCTATCTTTCAATTTCGCATAGTAAAAAGCCTTCATACCTCCGAACATGGACAGATAATGTGATCGTTTTTTACGATAAACTATAAACTCTTACACAGCTACAGAAATAACACCTTCACATGTTTCTAAATGTACATCGTCAACTTGAAAATTAGCGTGTTATGACGTTACTCCTGGGGGGCGGTGATACATGAATTATGCATCAAAAGCATCATCCCTAGTGTGCTTAAAGCACAGTTCTGTGGTCGATTTCTCAGATGGGAGAAGATTTAGCATGAAGAAGTATCAGAGGGTGTTGTTCGATAGTGCGACAGTGAAATGTAATATGGTATACGAAGTAGATTAATTGTCACCCTGCTAAGATAATGCCTACATGCATGTAACTCATTCTTTTACGTTTCAAACATTCAGAAAAACCCAACTTTGTTTTTAGAAAAAAACACTTGGTATAAAGATAATTAAACCTCTAACAGTGTTGCCGTTAGTCATAACAACAGATGCACTTGATTATGGAGTTATGACTTGGGAAAAAAACTAAATCGGGCAAAAAAAAAGTGAGTTAGGCAGTATTCGTTATAAAGGTTTTACAATACAATGACATATAAAATATAATCAGGAAAAAGTAAATAAGCAGCATTTGAATGATTACAAGATTGAGCAGTTTTTATTCTAAAATACTTACAATTTATCATAAAAAGATGGCCATACCCTACCATAGGTAAAAGTTCAGATGTAAATGAGGCTAAATGTGTAGTATCTACTGGAGAGTGTAGTATGCCACTAAATTTAATTTAACATCCATGCCAATAATAGAATAGAGAGGAAATTGTGCCGCTGGTTATATGCATGACAAATCATTATGTTCCCACTCCCTTAACACCTTTGGACCTGTGATTTTGACATTTCGCCGGTAATAAATCATCTACAGTTTTGTCAACGGCTGACTATGCGGTCCGTTTTTAGGGTTATGAAGGTTAGTTTATGCCCTTGGGGCATAATCATGTCCTTTGCAGTATGTCCTTGGGGCATAATCATGTCCTTTGCAGTCTTTTTGATTTAGACTACATAGTGGGAAATAGACACATCCTAAAGATGATTTATTATCGGCGAAATGTCAAATCACAGCTCCAAAAGTGTTGAGGGAGTGGGAACACAATGAATGGAATATACACCATATATACCTGTTAAAAACTAATGCAAAATGAGTAACAAATAGCACCTGATCCCAGGTGAATTACAACCATAAAATATATAAATATATATGACAAGATATGTGAGAAGGCCAAAGTGTATAAAAACCATGCAGGGTCTAGACAAATATCCCAGGGTTATAGGGGTGGAGTTCCACTTAAAGGCATATTATGTGATTTTTTTCAGAGAGCGCCCTCTATTCATTTTTTTTTTAGAAAGTAGATTTTCTTGCAGATTTACATTTCTGATCATAAATCATACACACATTCCAAGTTACAGAGCGATACGATTCCTAATTACCTCAAAATCATGGTTTTAGAGTGAATTTAGAGTGAAAAATATAAACTGTCGGATAATCCGACAGTTTATTTTCACTCTAAAATCATGATTTTGAAGTAATTAAGAATCGTATCGCCCTATAACTTGGAATGTATGTACGATTTATGATCAGAAATGTAAATCTGCAAGAAAATCTACTTTTATTATTTTTTTTGATGTTGAGGGCGTTCCCTGGAAAGATCACATAATATACCTTTAAAACAAGCTTTTTGCATACACAATTTTATGACTAGAAACAGTACAAATGGTGTAACACCCACATCCCATTTAGCCACACACAACTGTGTTGCGGTGCTTTCACAGTGGGGGGGGGGGGGGTAAAAGTCAGGTCTAAGCAGAGCAAATACAGAGCGCTTTGAATGACAAGGTCAACACCCTCCACCCACAATGCGCATTCTCGATACAATACTTATCTAAAGATTACAATTGTTACAATATATAATTAAAATTTCAATCAGAAATATAATACAAGGCAATTCGGTGATATATTGAAAACATAATAATAATTTCAGATACTATATAGAATTCGTCATAGCAGTTAATAATTGGCAGTTACAGTAAATTACATATTTGCATAACCTTCAACAGAATTTTGTATAAAAACAAAAATTCAAAATTTTTAAAAAATATAATAGAACATTTATACTATTTCTGTCATAAAAATTATTTGATTCTCGTAGCTCTCCCTATTCACTTTCTGAAATTTTAATGATTGATAGGCCTAATTATTTCTCGACTTACTACAGTCACTTTCAAGTGTTTTTATAGAACTCTAGGGGCTAACCCTCAAATACTTAAAACAAAGAGCCTCACCGTTTTCCTGATGCTGCAGAAAGATGCTGGCAATATAAATTTTGCATGAAAACAGCCATATTTACGTGTCAATTACGTAAAAAAATAAATTAACAAAAAACGCCTTCCCTCTTCACTTTTCGAAGGCCAGTGTTACGAGAATCTAATAATTAATTTTAAGTGGCCTAACATCATTGTCTGCGATGTATTAAATATACACTAGAACAAGGAAGTTCAATATGCATATGGTACAGGGTATATCAGAATGAACTGTATCGAGGCAATATGATTTATTACGGTATGAATTTGATTGATATTGTTTAAACCGCCCAGCTTTCATAAGAATTTTAAATTTTGAAAATCGGACATTTCTGATGGAAAATACAGACTTTCTAGTAAAGATCGTAGATTATCAATTTAAAACATCCTACTACCCTTCCACATCACTTGTAAACTATTTATTATTTGCATACTTTTTTGGGTGAAATTTGGAGATAAATTTTGATTTTTAATCGGCAAATAAATCGGGATTTGTTCTGCTTGAGTGGTTTTAACTTTCCTTTCTTTGGCGGGAGTTTTGAATATTGCTTATATGGTGTGGGCTACATTGTTTGACATGTTGGGGATAGTGGTAGAGAGGATAGATTGAAATTGATAACCCGTTTTTCATCGATTTTCGATTATGTCTTGTCACACAAGATATCTTAATGAAATTAACATAATATAGGAAACATGTTCACCTTTATATTGCAGGTGTTTAAATTTAAGACAATAATCATTTTGTATATTTATGTATTTTAGAAACATGGTACAGTTCATTCTGATACACCCTGTATACTGGTTTGCATGCATACTTACATGAGCGTCGTTTGCAGTGGATACTAGCATTTATGAATTACCATTATTATTATTTTATTATTATTATTATTATACAGGGCGAGTCAGAATATTTTGGACCCAATTTGATAATTAACGTAGCCATTATCAAAACAATTTGTACATCAGATATGTTACAGGTTGATATGTTTGGAAATACTCTAAAACACAAGAATTTCACAGCATGAACATTTTTTTTAGCGAGTTTGCAATACACCTCGTTTACGGAAATTCTTTTCCATTTTGGTTAATTTTCAGGCAATTTTCAAAATATTTCACAAATATTAAATAGTTTCAAAAATGTTTTGGGTTTTTTTGTTTGAAATTCAAAACAAATATGTGTCACTTGGGCCCATAGGAAAAGATAACTCAAAATATATTTTGTCAAATTTTGTCATACTAGTTTTATTATATTCCTCATACAATTCCCTAGGAATAGTTGTTGTTTTTTTGAAAATCTTTATTATTTTTTGAATTATAGACCAAAATGTGCTAAAATACATGATTTTTTAACCCCCAAAATCGTGAAAATCACCATTTTTAGTTTAAAAAAATCACATTTTTTGGCACTTTTTGGTCGATAATTCAAAAAATAATAAAGATTTTCAAAAAAAACACAAAAAAACTGTTCATAGGGAATTATATGAGGAATATAATAAAACTAGTATGACAAAATTTGACAAAATTTATTTTGAGTTATCTTTTCCAAACCTAAAAAATTGGGTCAAAAAAGTGTTTTTTAATAATTTTCTCCAAAATGGTCAATTTTATGATCATGGTTGGATTCATTGAACCCTTTTCTGGAAAAAAATGTATACTTTTATATAGATTAAATGAATCATGAAGAAGTTACGGCAGTTTTACGGAGGCTGTACCTGAAGGTGCACACCCCCCTTAAGCCCCAGGACAATGTTAAAACCTTAATTTCATCGAATGGTGAGTTTGACCTGAATGGATTAGATTGGCTCGCAAAAATTACTATATTTGTCACGATACAGTTTAGTACTATTCACAGATTTAACTATACAGAGTTATCTACATTCCAGCACCAAACTCACAACTTTTGAAAAATATTTGTACATAAAATGTCTAAGTACCATAATTCTTTCTTTTAACTACAATAAAAATAAGTACTGTTTCGTTGAATCGTTCAAGGTTTGTGGAAGATAACGTTTATGAAAATGTGGCTATGATCACTACTGGAATATGTGCTGATGTCATCTCCCGCACCCCAAATTTCAGGTGTTACAGCAGTGGTTCCCAACCTCTGGGTCACGACCCCAGTTGGGGTCGCGACGCACCTTTTGTGGGGTCGCGGACTAGCCTAATTTAACAAAAAATAAAATTAATTATAATGTTGTATCATAGTAACACAGGTGACTTTGTTCTGTGAGGGGTCGCGCTCTGTTGCTTGTTTCTGGAATAGGGTCACCTTCAGAAAAAGGTTGGAAACCACTGTGTTACAGAGTATTATTAGACCATAACCCTATCACAGACCCGATGGTTTCGGACAGCCAAGAATTTATCTGAATTTCAGAGTGGCCTCTTCAAGAGCGCTATGCACATTATCAAACTGTTTGAATTGCTCTGTCCCCCACCTCCTCCACACCAGCACATGGTGTTTGAAAAGACCAGACTCACCCACTATCTCCTGGCAGATGACAACACGATCTTCCCCCACCCTCAGGAGATGATTGACAGGGCTGGCAAGCATACCCGCCATGGCTAAAATGGCTACAACTTGGCCGCACCTATACCCCTGATTATCACCTATACTTATAACGAGAACGTCCCCTAGGTCTCTCCCCACCCAAAGAGTATCCTCCACAATTTCTATGGAATGGATTTTGGCAGTGGCAGCTCTTGCCTGAATGATAGGAAGTTTGTTTCCTGTGTACATGCTATGTCTTACGACCTCAAGTTCTTGTCTGAAGGTATCGGACAGAGCTCTCGCCCTTGTATGCGAGGGGAGTGTTGCAGATTGGTTGCTAGGAAGGGTCTCACCGGCAGCCTCTTGATTCAATTTTTCAAGTATGTCTGTCTCCGCTGAACCCTCAGTGCCGCGTCCCAATTTTGATTCCTCCGATCCATTAGGATTGGCATTCATCTTGGCAGAAATATGACCCATCGTGGCAGAACTTCGATTCACATCACCCGCGGCAACTTCATCCTCTTCAACTTCTGTGATGCTATCACGCATCGACATCACTCCGTCATGCGTGGACAACACCTCCCCTTTAGACATCACCACATTCCCACAGTCAAAAGAGTCCACACGCTTCCTACTCTTCACATCATACTGCACCACAACCGGTGAACCCTGTACGAAGCACCAGATGTGCTCACCCTGGTAAGTGAAACCCTGTACGTAATTGACCTGATCCACGTTGATGACCTTCTCTTCCAACTTCATATCAGGTATGGTGATGATGCGTATGGTATTGCCGCATCCAACCCACAGCTCGTTACTCTCAGGAATAAGTTGCATGCAGGTGCACGGTTTCTTGTTCCCCAACTTCATGATTTCGAACTGGTTCCAGTCGGTGGTGGGATCCTCGGGACAAGACTGATGTAGAAATACAATCACGGTACCATCCTTTAAACCAGCGAACAGATAGCCATACGGTTCATCAGAAGACCTCTGAGATACAATGAAAGAGAATTTGATTTAAGCATGACAAATAATTCAATTGTTTAAACAATGTCATGCATCATATGTTATGTTTTGAATGAAGATGTCATGTTATGGGTATGGGCAATTAGAACCATCTCCAATAGTCACTATAGGAGTCACACAGCACCTTTATTTGCTAAGTATAATTTTCTTACAATAACCGATATGTACACAATGGAACTTGGTGTATTCATGTTTAAATATTCCATAAATGATCTACCCGTAGCTTTTAAAACCTTCTTTTCAAAACGTTCAGATGTTCATAACTATCCAACAAGACATGGCATTGATTTTAACATGACAAATAACAAAAAGACTTTCCCCGACCGTGCTATTCGAACCAATGGTCCAATTCTCTGGAATTCACTTCCCAAAAACATGAAACAATCCAAATCTTTAAAGCATTTCCGAACGCAGTTAAAGCAAAACCTTATCCAAAATTACGAGTAATCTATTGTTTTTTGAGCCCGTCCTTGTTCTGTCTTGTTTATGATGTTGTGGAATTCTTATTGTTTATTTTAGTATAATATGTTTGTTTATGTATTGCTTGTATTAAGGGGTAGACCATAAATGGGCCTCATTGGCTTTCCAGTCTACTCCTCCATATTGTGTTTTTTTATATGTGATTTGATGTATTTTTTATATGGAAATAAAGATTGATACTATATATTGATACTATACTATGGTGACCCCTGTTCACTTTCTTTGTTAGTATTAGTATTCATAAACTAATTACCTTTTCAGTTTCAGAATATTACCAATGTCCTATTTTTCATGCTTGGAAAAGCCAAACTAATTTGAAGCACTTGGTGTAACCTATAAGCACTAAACTTGCTCCTCCCCCAATGGTCTGACACTGTGACCCTCTGAACCTTCATGGCAAATACCCTCTCCTAGTCGTTGGTGTGACACTAGTATACCTGATTGTCACACATGTTCCTTTTGACACGTAATTAAAGAAGGGCTAGAACCTTTTGCCTTTAAGGCATTACATTTGGTGGGCATTCTCACACGGGGGGGGGGGGGGGGCACTGACATTGGAAAAGGGTATAGGTATGTGCCGCGCTGAAGACCCTCTTTTTCACCCTCTGCTGCTAGCTCTTATGACCCCCCTTTTGAGCCTGCATCAGTTCTTAAGACCCCCAATTTTATTGAAAATTAAAAAATCATGAAATTTTGCGTTATAACACCAAAATGTGCGTTCTTGTTTATCAAAATTGAAATTTAGGCCAGTTCTCAAGACCTACTTTTTTGAAAAAATCAGTTCCTAAGACCCTATTTTTCGTCATATAATCGACTCAGTTCAGTTCTGTAGCCCCTTTTTGAGACCCTGGGCGGCACACCCATACCCCAAAAAAAGTTGAGTGCCCACCCCCCCGGGGCATTTTCCTTTTGATCTGTTGTAATAATTATGATCTAACAATGAAGTGACAGCTGTTCATAAAACTGACCAATCTGTGTACAGCTAGATCAGCCTGTCATGGGTCATCCAGAATTGAAATTGATATATTGTTGAGTACCAGCCCAATGTTAATTTGAGGGCAATCAAATATACACCTAGCACATAAAGTCCCTGACCAAGTGCTTTGAGGTTCGCTAATTCAAAATATATAATCGGTACGAAAAATCTGAGATACATTAAATGAGCAAATTTCTTTTCTGCAGTTTGATACCTCATTCAACAAAATTGAATGGATACTTTTAAAGTTATGGCGATTTCAATGACCGCGCATGCAACAGAAAAGTTGCACTAGGTATAGGAATCATTGATTTGTGTGTGATTACTGTCATAACTGTGTGCTATCTGAACGAGCAGATGAATGGGTCTGGAGTGATAACCGCAATGTGCGGGACAAAGGGTGTATCTGGCTGTGAAGAATGCAAGTCTTAGCTGATTAGCTGTGAGTTTTTTCAGTGCGTAATCACACACAAATCAATGCTTTCCTATACCTAGTGCAACTTTTCTGTTGCATGCGCGGTCATTGAAATCGCCATAACTTTAAAAGTATCCATTCGATTTTGTTGAATGAGGTATCAAACTGCGGAGAAGAAATTTGCTCATTCAATGTATATCTCAGATGTTTGGTATCAATTATCTATTTTGAATTAGCTAACCTCATAGCACCTGGTCAGAGACTTTATGTGCTAGGTGTACATTGTCTGCTTACTCAAAAATCTCTCCAAGCAGCCTTTATTGTATTGGGCCCTATTCGTTACTGTTTCTATCCCTGGAATAGTCCAGCCAATAGCCATAACACACATAAGAAGTGATCATGTAGAATAGTAACTTATCAACATCTTGACGTTTTCGTACACATGCATTACTTTCATGATTGCTGAGTACTGTCACTCTAAGCCTGTTGTCCTTACCTGTTGTGTATGTGGTTGGTAACTTAGAGATACAACGTCTGATGGAACACACAACTCTGCTAGGTGGGCAAAATCTGATTGACCGCTTAACCCTTTCATGGCATACACATTGACCGTATTCTCCTGTTACAAAAAAAACAACCAAAATGCTTTATTTAGCAAAACCAATGGAACAATTATTACTAAATTTTCCACAATAGCATATTGGAATTCTAAAGTTTCCAAAATGTATGCAATCCACGGTGTAAAACTGAAACTAAAGCGTCATCAAAATAAGTTGCAGGTTTTCTGGGTCACCCTGTACTTAAAGCGCTGCTGTTACATACGTGACTACCCCTGTACAGGGGTCGGAATTTGAAAATTGACTTAATTGAGCTAAAAAGCATACCAAATTGTTTGTCTCAGCAAAATATGATTCCAAAAATGTATAGTTTGCGATATGTCCGATAATACAAGAATAAATACAAGACTACACAGTAATGTCATTGCTGCAATTGATACATGATGTCACCTTTTCTGGGAATCCTTTGTCCCCTTCCTCGATGGCTCTATTATTGCTAATTATGTTTCGCTTACCTGTGTGCCATGAATATGCAAATCATTGACCTGTACTGCACACGTGACCCTTGGTCCATGCCATTCATTGGACACTACGTCAGATTCTTGCGAGTGTTCCACATTGAATTCAATGAAGGAGCGTTTCTCATTGTGACCTCTCCATAACCACATGCGATACTGATTACGACCATGTCGAGCTGCAGACTAAATAAACAGAAACAAAACAACTGTATTTTCAAATCCTTGAAAAAAACCCTAGACTTGGCCAGAGTCACCAGGACTTGGCTGGCCTTGAGTAACAAAGGATTTGCTCAACAAATACCTTGATTCAACTTTCAGCCTGATAAACCGATATTTTTAGCAGATCATGTTTAGCCATAAGGCACAACAGCAGTTTCTTCAGGATGTAATGTAACATGTTAACATCCAGGCCTGAAAAATAGCAACCGCCCAACTGGCGGGTAAACATTTTAAAACTCACATGAAGTGAAATGGTTGAATTTCTGTTGACAGGTTCTTGTGAATTACCTGCCAGACTGGCTGGTTGAATAAAGTTCCAGCCCTGCTAACCTCCACTTTTTAACATCCCATGCACATATAGTCACCTTCAAGATTGTTGGCCTACAATTATCATCAATTATCCACTTCATTACGCATCTGTGCACAAACATGCATCACATGGAATGTCCCTCGTCAACAGAACAGAAC
The DNA here is from genome assembly GCA_035610835.1 of Ophiura sarsii. Classification (NCBI taxonomy): domain Eukaryota; kingdom Metazoa; phylum Echinodermata; class Ophiuroidea; order Amphilepidida; family Ophiuridae; genus Ophiura; species Ophiura sarsii. The sequence goes on along the minus strand of CM069442.1, from coordinate 11,231,172 downwards.
TTGATGGCTCTGAAGATATCTCTTAAAGTAGGTTGCTGCTGGCCTACTATTAATTTGGCTCTTAATAGAACCTATTCCAAAGGATTGCCCCTTGACCAATTGAAGTTATGTGAAATTTCCCCTGTCTACTAAGGACTCGAAAAAGTATACTGCACAGTAGTGTGGTCACTGATCCGTAAGGCAAAAAAAAGAAGTTATGTTGTCCTCCACAGCTCTCAGAGAGGAAGGGCGGGCAGGCGGATTTTTTCTTTATTTTTATTTTCTTCTTATACCAGCGAAAGCTCAAAGTTCAGCCAACAAGAAGTTGAAATCACACTAAGAGTCGCACATATATGTTATACATGTAAAACAGTTTAAGTGGGTTTGCACGAGAAAACCATGCAGACCCGGGAAGAAGGGGGTCAGCCATTTTTGTTCATATTGTGGCCAGGGCATGTAGATAGTGTAACAACTTTTATTTTTCGGTAAAAATATCACAGTCTTTCTAGATGCTAAATTATCATTACTTTGAAATCACACCTTTTTACCACAAATACTCCAAGATTGATTTACATGAGTATTTGTTACATACATGTAAAATAGCAAAGCTTGAGGATTTTAAACTAGTTTTCGTTTCAGGAACTACTAGCAACATTCCCTTTAGAATGCATGAAAAAAAGTACCAGTAGTGTTCCCACTTTAGGGGAAAAATACATCAAATTGTCTCTAAAAAGGCGGTAAACTGGTCAAAAAATGGGTTTGAACGACTTCATTGTTTCTTGTTGGACAGCAGATTCACCGATTAATTTCATATGTACTGTGAAGCTAACACCTATGCCCTACCTTAGAAATAATAAAACCATTGTAGTTAAGTTTCTTTAAACTAGAAACACTTATCTGTTTATGACAATATGAAATGACGTACAATAATTAGTTTGGTGTATACAGAGGGTTACCGTGCATACACACACCCAGGACTCCCTCAAACCAACTTTGGTGACTTACTTTCATGATCCTAAAACATATTCAGGATGTTACCAAAAATAATTTTGTTATGCTAAGGGGTTATTCAAGATGGCGTCCAAAATGGCCGCCTAAACTGGTAAAATCTCATAAAATGACATATAGCAATCAAAATGAATGGTGAAAACATAGTTTGAATAGTGGCATGTATGCATTATACCGCTAGACACTCATATCCAGAACTTTTGCTTTGTAAACACAACTTAATCCAAGATGGCCGCCAAAATGGCCGCCTAAAATGGTAAAATTCCATAAATTGGCATATATGAACCAACATGTATGATCAGAGTATATAGTTTTAACAATGGGATGTGTGTGTTAGAGTTCGACCATTAGAAACTCATATCTAGTATTATTGCTTTGTTAACATACTTTAAAACCAAAATGGCCGCCAAATTAATGGCCAAAATCACATAAAACAGCATAATATCAATCAATATGTATGGTGAAAATATATTTTTAACGATGGAATGTATATGTTAGACCACTAGTTTATCATCCTCAGTTTTTCTTGCTTTGAAAACATAGTTACAAATCCAAAATGATTGCCAAAATGGCCCCCACATTGATCCCAAAATGGCTGCAAAAATTGCGAAATTGAATAAAATGGGATAATATCAACCTAAATGTATGATGGAAGTATAGTTTAACATTGGGATGTATGTATTAGACCACTAGTAACTCATATCCAGTATATTTGCATTGTAATTACATACTTTAAATCCAAGATGGCCACCAAAATGACCACTGTAAATGTAAAAATAGTCCACATGAGTGTATGATAATCCAAAATAGATATTGTAAGAGTGTATATTACATCACATTCACCAAATAGTTTGTTCTAAACTGCTAAGCTACTGCTGTTAGATATAAGGCCCACCTCTGGGACAATTTTGATTCTGTACAACTTTCCAAAATAGCTGCCAGAATGGTTAAGTTGATGTTAAATGACCTAAAACAATTGTTTTGTAATGAGATTGGATCAAGACTATTCTTTTCTTATGTCCGAAGGCTGACAGCAAAATTGTTAACTTTATTTGTTGGTAGTGGCTCTTTGAACTTTATTCTTTTCTTCCATCTTTTCTGGCACAAGCATTTTGCTTGAGTTTGGTCCCTTCAGGACCCAAGCGTGTGTCCGTACGGACTGACCGTGTAAACAAACACAAACAAACAAATGATACTATGTAATACCAATACCCCCAAATATAACAGGACATCATTCAATATATTTCTATGGTAAAGCCTAGGGGCTGTATATCTAGTTTGGGTATGTTAAAATATCCAAGATTAGCTGCAAAAGATTAAAATAACTGAAAAACAGTATTAGTTTATTGTTAGTGTTACAGTAGATATGACCAAATTATTTCAAACTAGATCTACAACCCCTAGCTTTAACATAGGCATATAACTGTTGCATTCAATATATGCCTATGATAAAGCCTATACTTTCATCATACATTTAGGTTGATATTATCTCATTTTATGCAATTTGACAATTTTTGCAGCCATTTTGGGACCAATTTGGGGCAATTTTGGCAACCATCTTGGATTTGTAACTATGTTAACAAAGCAAAAACTACTGAATGTGAGAACCTAGTAGTCTAAACATATACATTCCATCGTTAAAATTATATTTTCACCATACATTTCGGTTGATATTATGCTGTTTTATGGGATTTTGGCACTTAATTTGGCGGCCATTTTGGTTTTAAAGTATGATAACAAAGCAAAAATACTAGATGAGTTTCTAGTGGTCTAACATATACAGCCCATTGTTAAACCTATACTCTGATCATACATGATGGTTCATATATGCCAATTTATGGAATTTTACCATTTAAGGCTGCCATTTTGGCGGCCATCTTGGATTTAGGTGTGTTTACATAGCAAAAGTTCGAGATATGAGTGTCTAGTGGTCTAATTCATACATCCCACTATTAAAACTATACTTTTCGCATACATTTTTATTGCTATATGTCATTTAATGAGATAAAACTAGCTGCATCAAATCATATTGCTAGGAATTTGAAATAAATAATGATAAAAGATAACATTGTAAAAAGAGATTGCAGAGGCCCAACTACAATTATTTTATATTTTCATAAGAAGGGCTCATATCTGACCTTCCTCTGCATATTAGCAAAAAAAGTCAAAGTGGCTGTCCAAATGAGTAATGGTTTCTCAAAAAATATCATTATTTTGACCAAAAATGAGTAAAATTGCCAAAATTAAGATTTTTTTTACAGAAAACCAAAACACTTCCAGACGTTTGGTTAATGTCACATTATGAGGTAATGTGTCATAAATATTGTCACCAAAAATTAAGTTGATATCTGTAGGTATGCTCTATTCCAACCCATTTGATGCCAGATTGACTGTTTTAAAAATAGACGTTTTTTTAGGTAAAAGTCTCATTTTACACCTCCCCATATAATGATATCTAGAAACACTGTGAATTTTTCATACACATTATGAAGTATAGCTTATACTAAGGGATGTAGACAATCAGTATGGCCGAAAATTTCCGACCCCCTTCTTCCCATATTTCAAGAAACTGCATGGTTTTCTCGTGCAAACCCACTTAATATTTAAAAAATCTGAAGAAAAAAACACAACAAATCGGAGCGGCCCTTAAATCTGACACGGGGCATTCGCGGACAACCTTACAATCCTTTCTTTGCCTAATGATTGTTTGATGACAGCCACACCTACCTCCTTGTCATCATGAAGAGCAGTTCCATACAGACAAACATCTGAATCACTCTCCAATCTCAACACATTTCTCAGACACAGAAAGCTAGCACTACGCATGGACTGTAACGCCTCTTTTGCATGTGGTCTGTCTACCGGACTATCTTGCCAACACGAGGCCATCAGGTTCTCAAGGTGGTAGAATCGGGGTAGCATTGTGTACTCCTCCGACTTGAAGCTGGGACGGATACCTGAATATATGATACGTACATAATCAAATAGGTTATATATATTAATAAATGAATAAACATTTAATTTCTAATACAAGGCTGCTAGCGTTTTCCATGTGTAATGTGAACAATGCTTTTTGCATGTGGCCTACCAAATTGTATTCCAGTATCGAGCGATACTGGAACGTTTTTATGTTCCAGTATCGGGCAATACTGGTACATAATTATGTGCCAATATGTGCCAGTATCGTATACTGGAACACTGACTTTGTACCAGTATCAAACGATACTGGGTGTTCCATCGAACGATACTAGTACAGTTCAGAATCTGGGACCTAGAGTACACTTTTTCCTTTTCCCAGTATGTAAAGTTATTTGTGTTTGTGTGAGAACCCTCACTACTGAACCACTTGTTCCAGATTCAAAGTGCTGTATATCATTAAGTAGTGGTGACAGAATGGTTAGGCTTCTGTTCTAAACAACGGGAGATCTTGGGTTTGAGTCCGGTGCAGATGAATGTATTTGCTTTTTATTAAAGTTGGGACATTCAGTGGTGCTCTGTTATATAGCGTATTCCACAATGTAAGCACAGTCCCAAAGCGCTTTTTGGTCAATTATTATCGCTGCCATTTTTGAATCAGAACCCTTTCATTGCTACACTTAGGAGGCTATACCTATGTGTTTATCTAGCCCCTTTCAGTTGCGATGAGTTCCTTTAATATACTGCTCCCTAAAGGTTCATTTAAATAACAAATTTATGTAACATCTGATTATATTTCACAATGTCTAGGGTTTAAAAACTTGTTCAAATTATGTTCACCATGGTGTGTTGTTTTTGACACTTCTACACATTGTGAAAGGATGACAAACCATACAAACACTACTGTTATGAGTTACGGGTAATTAAAATATGATGACTGCGTCTACAGGGTGAGCGGAAAAATTAGGACATGAAAATTGGGTATGCAGAATGAATGATGTTCCCTCGCTGTCTACTTATATCTGTAATATCTCAGCGACTTTATGGTCGATATCGCTGTAATTTGACTATGTGAGCCAAGACATAGCTATATATAACAGGATATTTCTTTTTTTCAGAGCAATATGTGATTTGGATATATTGCCATAAGGGTACAGTACTCAGTAAAAAGTACTTTTTGATACACCCTGTATACATAAATAAACATTACGGCCCTTATTCTTGTACTAAACACGGTTTTAGGTTAAAACCCTGTCTAACTAAATGCGTGTCTAACTTAAACGCGTGTTTATATTTTAAAAAACATGTTTAACAAAACACGGTTTTAAACCCTGCGAATCTCATCCCCCAGAGTGGTCGTGTGTTACTGTATACAGGCATTATTTTTGTTGTGGCCCTAATGGATTACAATAGATATCGACCGAATGCCTTAAATACATGGTACTTTTAAAGACTACACTATCCGCACGTCAGCTTGCACCGGGCACGGTTGAGTGATCATTCAAGGCATACAGTTGGTGCGCGAGTTTAGTTAAACGCGCACTAAACTACCCCGTACCCATGTTTATAGTTAGACACATTTCGGCGAGTTAGACGCGTGTTTAAGTAAAACAAATGTACGAGAATCGCATTTAGTTAAACGCTGTGTCTAAAGTCAAAGTTAGACGCGTGTTTAGCTTAAAACCGTGTTTAACTATGTACGAGAATACGGCCCTTGATGTTCTAAAAGCATACCGGTAACACATAAATACCTGATGTAACGGCTGCTTTCGTCTCCACGCTATTCTGAAGATCTTGAAACGGCAATATCCCACTGATGATGTGGTGCAGTAACATACCAAAGGAAAATATGTCAACCTATAATGATAAAGAAGCAAGTTTAAAAGGGTTTTAAAAAGGTGTCATTGACCAGATTTGAAGTACAATTACCGATTGCCGGTTTTGCTGTCTATAAAATAATAGCCCCAACTTTTCTGATGATTGACCAGTTTTGATATATACTGGGGAATGGCACTTGTATGTGCATCTAATAGCCACTGTTCTGTCTGGCCATTCAACATATTATATAAAGTAAAACTGTCCTGGGGTTATACTACTTTATACATTAAAGCTAAGGCCAAACAAAGAAAGAAAGTTTGTCTCAGAAACATTTTGCATTTCATTTTTTTTATTTTAGAAAAAAGGCTATGAGGTATGCAATTTTGTAGACCTACACGCCGTAGCACATGTCACATACCAATGCTGGCAGACTTCTGAGACAAACCTTCTTCTTTGTTTGGCCTAAAGGGCAAGATGGAGATACAATGTTTTAATAGAACACCAACAATATTATGCTATGTATAAGTTCTAGAATGGACTCTAAACTATATAGGCATTTATCTCATGACTCATAAAACAAGCATTTGAATCAAAACAAGTCCTTTTGGAGTCTACTTGTTTCTCTCCAAAAAAGAAAGAAAACTAAAGAAAACTAATGGACTACAATCCTGGAAAGAAGTCTTGGAACACATACGTATGATTAACAGAAAGGTGTCACCTCCACTCCCCTGTACAATGTTGACCAAGGCCAGTGGCTCCTGCAGCTTGCCAGAGTGTCCCAACATTGATCTATGGGGGTGGGGAAGGAAAAAACTAATTTGAACAGTTTCCGTTTATAACAGAAGACACTATGTATCACTACATGCACACAATACCCAACACATGTGCTCAACGTTCCCATTCCAAGGACTTTTTTCCAAGATTGTAGGCCAGTATAATTATATACACTGGAGTGTTGCCTAATTTCTCTTGGAAACATGAAATACAAACCAAGGAATAAATTTACACCCACCTTCTCATCGAAAGCTTTCCCTCTGAGAATCTCTGGAGCAGAAAAAGCATGGAAACCCGCCTCGCCCCGATTGCCACCAGCGTCCAGATTGTGTGATATCCCATAGTCTGCCAACTTGACATTGATCACATCCTCCGGGTCAAGAGAAAAGAGCAGGATGTTGTCCGTCTTCAGATCGGTGTGGATAACTCTTGTGCTGTGCAGGTAGTTAATCGCCGTCATGACCTGGAGTGCCATCTTGTAAGTGATAAGATGCGGCAGCAGCGTTCCTTGGACGACGCGGTCGCAAACGAAAGCAGGTCTGCTACACACGTACTGAAGGTGAAGCTCAGAGGCCAGGTCTCCCATGGGGGCAAATTCCATGGCGAACAGCAACTTGTGGACGGAGGCTCCGATCAATTTCAGAATACACGGATGTTTCAGGCGGGACATCATGGCCACTTCGCTTCGAAGCTTTGGAAACGTGGTGATGACAGAGAACATCTTGGATTCATCATTCATCGGAACGTCTTCAACAGATGATACGGAAGAGAGTTCTTTAGAAGACTGATTTGCGTCGTCTAAATTCGTAAGCGTTTTCACAGCCACCGGTTCATCGTTGTACATAGCTTTGAATACCTGCCCGAAAGCACCGCTCCCCAACTTTTTACCGAGAATCAGCTTCTGCGAATCCAGGATGCTGATACCGAGATCCACTAGGAACAGGTCTGGCACCAGAGATTTGAGAGACACAGGAACGTCTCTGTGCATCTCACACACTGTTTCATCTTGGCCATTCATGGCTGCCGCAATGGCTAAGTCTTCCAATGGGAATACTTTGATGGAATCAAATTCATTGATTCTATCACCGTAGCCGGAGTTGTTGTGTATGGCATCGAGGCAGGTGGGACATGGAATGAGTCGCTGGACGTGAGTGGTTCCATCGTATCGTGATTGTTCCAGTCCTGGTGAATGTCAAAATATAAGAATCAAATGATTAAAGGCGAGGTACCACTCTGAGTTACTAGCCATATCAAGTTCTCTTGGGAATTGGCAATTTCTCCATGTTAATGCTGCACAGTCTGTCAACAAGTGAACAGGTGTATGACCAGTTCGTCTGTGGTGAATTACTAAAACGGTAGGCCAGCTTTAAGTAGCTAATTGTTGAAACAACAATGTCTGAATTGTTAAAGGAGGGGTCCCGCAAGCACAACATTGTGCATTACATGTTAGAAAAATAACTATCAAGCTCAACCTTTGTAATTATATAGAACAAAACACCACACTTATGACAAAAACGAATAAAAAACGCTATCTCTCAACATGCTATTTTTAAAATTTGCGGCGATCAATAGTCCAGGTGTTGATGAAGTCACAGTTATACAATGCACATGTGCAAATTTGAGCACCAATAACCATGACTGCGTCGACACCGGGACTTTCGATCTCAGCAAATTTAAAAATTGCATGTTGAGAGATGGTAGTTTTGATTCGTTTTTGTGACTAGTATGATGTTTTGTTATATATAGTGTCGCAATTTCATCTCGATAATTATTTTCCTAACAACTAATGCTCAATGTTGTGCTTGCGGGACCCCTCCTTTAACACATGAAAAGGCACTTTAATATTTTAGGGCCATGCAAATGGTGATTTAATGGTAGATTATACTTATTGGAATAAATCTTACGGAATGAAAGGCGAAACACATAATATACCCTTAAACAAGTGTTTAGCTTTCAATAATATTCATAGATCAGAATAACCCAATCACCCTCTATAGTTTACCTAAAACAGCCAATAAAAAAGCCAAAACCCTGTGCACTGACAAATATTTTCTTACAAATTTCAAGTATGTGAATGATAGGCACATTTAATAATACAGAAGGTGAATTTTTACCCACACAAATTTGATTTGTTTGAAGTAAGGCCAAAAAAATAAGTTGACTGACCCAAATTTTCAAAAATCTAGGGTCGCTATTTTTTTTTTTTTCAAAGTAAAAAAAGAAAGAAAATGTTTTTGTTTTTGTTTTGAAAGAAGCACATAACAATAAAGAAAGATAAAAACGTGTTTTTAAGTAGTATCTGCTTGTTTAAAAAAAAAACATTAAAAAAAACACACATAAAAAACCACACAAAAAACCATGTTTTTGTGTAGTTTAAATTTTAAAAAAAAAGAAAAAAAAGAAGAAGAAAATCCGACCGTCCGACCCAGATTCTGGCCCTGAAAGGGCAAGGAATTTTTTTTTTTGGGGCCTAATTTTAATATCTTGCATTTACCTGGATACCATTCGCTAAGCAGAGTTTCAACATGATCAACGACAAAACCCATTGGCTGAAAGACTCCTCGTTTGTCCCGAACGGTGATCCGTATTCCCGGCCGCCGATCCGGGAATCGCATCGGCTCTATCTGAATCTGGCCGTTCTCATGGTGTATGTGCATACCTTCTTGCCATACGGCACTGTGGGCTTGTCTAAGGTGGACACTGCCTTCACTGTATAAAACCAGAGATAATCAAAAGAAGGGATTATCGTCTACTATTGAAATTTTGTAGAAACGTGTGCTATAATCTATATATCTCACTCGCACCTGTATGATTTGAATGTTTGTAAAGCCCGGTATCCAGCAGGGCTAGTAGTAGTCTGTTGCGACAACAAATTGTCACTCATACTGTATGTACTTAATGTAAGGTCACGAGTTTAACGCGTTGCAGAATTAGCGCGAAATTGAAGTTAAAAAATGCACAAAAAAACGTACAAGACACAAAATGTATAAATAGTCTTGAATAAAACAATATAAATATTAAAAAACGATACGTAGTAAAAAAAACCAACCAGTAATGAGGTAAGCCTAAAAATCTAAAATGATGTGTTTTTCTGTAAAGTGTATTTATTTTGGTTTTACAGATCGTAAATTTAAAGCTTTCTTGGGGAAAATTACATCACAGAAAAATGCAAAATTTACAAAGCGGAAAAACGCGGAATTCGACAGTTACAAAGCAGAAAATTCATGACCTTAAATTAATGATAATATATTAAACTATCTTTAGAAAAAAAATGTGTCGGTGGAAATTCAAAACCTTCTAACATTTTGAACAACTAAAATTATTGCATGAATTCACTAACGCAATTTATGTAACAACAATTTATACAACTGTTCACTTGGTGATTTATTACATCTAAAGTCGAGTGCACTCGGGACAATGAGTGCATCTTTTCAGATGGATGTTAGTTTCTGGGAGTGTCAGGTTATTTATAACTGTTGAGGGTTTATTGCATGACAGCGCTAAAGACTACATGGACTTCTATAATGCTTTCTTATGATCGATTTTTATGCGAGACACACATAGCTTCAACAGAAAATACTGGCTTAGCCGTCCCTTGTATTTGAAAGTCACTGGTAAAACAGAAACAGATTGGAAATAAATTATTGTGTTGCCCTCAAGTGCCAAAAATGTTGAGGTCGGATCAGGTCCACAGCAGCCTCCATAATATTCCTGCATCGCATAGCATTTTGCTATAGGATATAAAGCTTGAAACCAGAGAACCATAAAAAGTTGCATGCTTTATAGCTGCCACTTTGTTTAGTATTCAATCACAGCAGCCTCGATGATGTCCCAGTATCGCATAGCATTTCGGCCTGTAACCATTTTAAACATGGAACCACCGTACAACTTGCGACATTTTGCCTTCAATTCTCACAGCCCTAGGGCAGGTTATACTTGAGTGATTCGAGATTGAACAGCACCCACAGGTAGCTGGTGTCCTAATGAACAATTCCCAATGTGTATAAATCGCTCCATTATTTTAAATTTGAAAGAAGTATGGGGATCAGCAACGCGTAAGAAATGTGATGTTTGGATAACTCCTTAAAATCTATCTTTATCAACGACGTTGCCAAAACAGTTAATCTAGTGTAGCATTGTGGCCACGCTCTAGGGTTCCCACGTAGGAATCCCGGGTTCAATTCCTCAACCAACCTGTATCATTATATATGGTTGTTTTTTGTAACATACATGTTCCTTCAGCGGTCATAGTCTACCTCGCCGGATCTGAACAAAAGGAAAATCCCTGTCTATAATATATTTTGTGTAGTATTATGGGATAAAGGCATTGGCTGCTGTGGGTCAGGTCGGTCTGTTAGATTGTGTCATGGTTCATGTCAAATGAAAATATTTGGGAAATTTCTTTTAACAATTTTAGAATTTGTTGCATTTATATATTGTTTTCACCTGTTAATGACATTTTTGCATTAAATGTAGCCGAGACGTTGTATATTTAAAGTCATGTTATGCAATCTTTCCAAGTGGCGCCCTCTATATTTGATTTTTACTTCGAAAGCAGATTTTCTTGCAGATTTTCATTTTTATCATAAATCATGAAGATCTTCTAATAAGTTACAGAGCCATACGATTCCTATTTACTTCAAAATCATGGTTTGAATACCTTAAAAAAACCCTGTTAGAGTCTGCTCCAACAACTTATTTTGTGAGTGATTTTTCCCGCTTTTTGTTCGTAAATAGAATTTCATGGTTTGACACCATGTTACTGCTGCTTACAGTGTTTCCTGCTACAATCGCAACTGTACACAAGTAAACAGAATAGTATGGAATGCTTTATGATGACAATAGAAGCAAATATGTTGAGAAATTCCTTAAATTGGAAGCATGTAGAAGCAAATATGTTGACAAATTCCTTAAATTGGAAGTAGATTATTGCTTTAAAAGTATTTTAATTCTATACCTGAATTTTCTGACGGATGAGCTTCTTCTCTTGATGGTCTTCTTAGCGTCCATATTCTTAACATTGACCATAAGCCTTGCGACTAATCTGCTCCAGAATCCTGGCGGGATGTAAGACATCCGGTACCATCTCATTAGGGTATGCTTGAACACACTCTTGGCAGTACGGTCGAACACTGGACGGCCTTTTGGGAGCAGGGACGGTATCAAATACCTGAGATTGAAGACAAAAAGGTTTGTGAGACAAAAATGATGGATGGTGTAATGTGGTTATTGGATTTTCTTGGGATAAATAATAATAATAATAATCAGTATTTATAAAGCGCCTTTTCCAAATGGCTTAAAGCGCTGTAATTTTTCTGCTGGTGAATCATCAGAATCAGGTCGCATCAACTAGGGGACTGCCAATTTCTAGCGCAAACCTATTCGCACTTAGATTACTACAAATCATTATTGTCTATCGACCTTTTAAAAAAAAATCTGAAAGGAACAAATTAAAAAAAGAAAAAGATTATCTAACTAGTTGCTTCAAATATTCATATATCCTTATTTATAAGTGGGAACCAAAATAACATTGGGTACCATTTTAATTACCCGGTTTATCAAACTTTTCTCTATTAAACAAACTTACGATTGCTATAACTGTTAAAGATTGTAACTGTACATGTTATTGCAAAGCTATTACCAGGGTAGGAAACCATAGATTGGACCCATTGTATGGGCTAGGCAATAGTATACAGTCTTAAAAAAAGTAACTATTAAGGGAATAAATGGGTTTTTAACTCTAAAAATATATATCGTACCTCAAAATATAAAAACATAAAGTTGTCGAGAAATGTATCTCCTTTAATATGAGATATTGCATGTTAGGATCGGTTGAATATTGAAGAAGTGACAAATCCAAAATGTAAGGTTAAGTCACATTTTTCTTTTCAGCACGGGGAGAGTATGACAGTAGCGTGTATGTGGCGTATTGATCCATCGGAACAAATACGGCCGACTATCCAACCTTCGCATACATCCCCAATTGCACTCCCGGTAATCGATAATGTACTCGTGTAGCTGGGTCCGCGTTTAGAAAAGAAAAATGTGAAAATGAAAATCGGACTTCACTTTACATTTTGGAGTGTCACTTCCTCAATAATCACCCAATCCTAGCGTGCAATATCTCATATTAAAGAAGATAAAATTGTCAACAACTTTATAGTTTAATATTTTTAGGTAGAATATATATTTTTAGAGTTAAAAGCACCATTTATTACCTGTATAGTTCCTTTTTTTGATGACTGTATTCATGTTTACAAGATTAGATATGGATAATTTGCTTCCATCATCGCATGTTACTATCCAATGGTCTGATATGTTCTGTTTGGTCCAGTATTTAGGGCAAACTGATATTGATGGCTGAAATAGAGTGCACCGGTTTAGTCCAGCTAATTTCAGGTAATTTTGACATTTAAAGCCAACACTTTCGCTCTTGCTCAAGATTTTTTCTTGCCCCCTGTTTCCCCCTCCAAATGTTGATGCTGGCGTTGTCACTGATTGCATTTTATACCTCTAACCCAGGGGTGGGCAACCTATGGCCCGTGGGCCGCATCAGCCCGCCAGTGTTTTTTTGTGGCCCGTGGCCAGTGGTTTTTTGTGTTTCAAGAAAAAGAAAACAAATCAATCTATTTTACATCATCACAAAAAACGAGCTAGCTGCTTAGCATTTTTTGGCACAAATGATGTTCCTCAACTTGTGTAGGTCTTTTTTTCCCCATAATAACTGTCATCTGCACTGTTTTAAATAGAGATTACGTTTTTGTGAAGATAGATTATTAAGCACACACCTATGCTTGAAAGTCTTCAGAATCAAAGGTTTTAAATCAACAGCAGGTCATTGCTAGAAAATGCAGCCCAGTCAATTTTTCACTCCTTATATCTGGCCCATTCATTCAAAAAGGTTGCCCAACCCCCGCTCTAACCTTTTGTCACCTTAGAACCCCCTCCTGACAAATACAATACCTGTTGAGCCCAACAGGAAGAGCTATTTCAAATCTCATCAGCAACTGTAAATACTCCTCAAACCGTTTCCCTCCGAAACCAGACTTCTCGCAGAGTTCCGCTAGTCTAGACTGTGGTATCATTCCGTCTTGTAGATAGTAGTCATCCTGAAGCTGTACGACAGCATAGAGGACGCTACACAACCAGGCAGGATCCAGGAAATAGACGTTGGTTAATCTGTAAGTGTGATCGCTCACGTGGATCAGGCTACCGGTGTCTTGCAGAAATGATACAACTACAGAAAAACAGAAGGATATATGTAGGGTCATAATTAGAAAGCATCTGGAAATCAGAAAAAGTGTACTTTAGGTCCCATACTGGTATACCAGTATCATTCAATAATGGAACATAAAAGTTGCCAGTATCGCTCAAAACTGGTAACGATTTTACTGTTTCAGTATCGGTTGATACTGATGGAACACCAAAATGTGTTCCAGTATCGAGCGATACTGGAACGTTTTTATGTTCCAGTAGCAAGCGATACTACATGTAGTTAACATTTTACCAATGTGATTTATCCCAGTATCGAACGAACTATTACATAATTGTGTTCCAGTATCGACTGATACTGGAATATTTTATATGTCCCATCGTTCGATACTGGAACAATGACTTTGCACCAGTATCAAAGATTCTGTACAGTCCAGAATCTGGGACCTAAAGTACACTTTTTCCCGGAAATCCACCATGGGCCGTTATTCCCCAGGGGGAGTAGGGATAGGGTGGGAGGTGGCGGTTCTTAGATTGTATCACAGGGTGTGAGACAACAGGGGTGAAAACCTTATTCATTTCTAAAGGTCATTTTACCTTGGACAGGTACAAAGATTTAAGGTATTTTCTCAAAATATAAGCCTGTTAATCAATACCACTTTTCTTCTGTCTAAGGATCATCCAGTTAAAAACCAGCTGTAGATCTATAGTGGTGAATGCAGGGCCTCTATTACTGTAAAAGTAGAAATGTTCGTGCTTATTAAGTGCTAAAATTAGCAAGCACAAAAATAAAAATGCACAAATATATTCATTTTGTATGTAGGTCTATGTAAGGAAGCTCAAAAAAGCAACACAAAAACAAGCAAAATTGTTCAAAATGTGCAAAGCATGTAAAGTTACATGCGCGAAAATGTTCACTTTTACAGTATAGAGGTGTTGATAATTCTCACTAACCTTCCTCTAGTTGCTCAGCTGACTGTATCTGTTTTGTTGGTGATTCCCGAATGATGTTTCCTAATTCAGCTTCTGTCATCAGTTGTGGGATAGGGGGCGCTGCTTTCTGGCGTGATATCCTCTCATCCGCTAGACGCTGTTTCAGAATGTGAAATACTTCTGGTACCTGTGCACAAAAAACAGAAACATGAAGTCCATAAGGCAAAAAAAAAAAGAGAAGTTGTGTTGCCCTCACAAGCCTAAAATCTGGAAGGACGGCCGGCCGGATCTTTTTTTTAAAATTTTTAATTTTAAATTTTACCAAATCAACGATTTTATACCTATTATTTCAGTCAACATGTGTGAAGATACTAAGGAAAACGCTTACTGGATGTATTTTCAACCCAATGGTGAATATTTTGGTTTCTTGCCCATCTCTTTTCACAGATTGGAAGATCTTGAGAAAAAAAATCTTGAAAAAAAATCTTGAAAAAAAAAATCTTGAAAAAAAAGAGAAAAAAAAGAAAAAACTCTTTAAAAAAATAAATAAAAAATACCCGGCCCACATTCTCAGAATTTTGACCCGGCCGGATGAGAACAACTATTATTTTTTTTTTGCCTAATTATTACCTGGCCCCCAACTGAACAAAAAAGTTGGTTACCATGACTGTTCTAAAAATCGCGGAAAAAGGGTTATATTTTCGATTGTCAGCGCGGACAGCGAAATCATGAAAATAGGGGTATTTCATGAGTTAGTGTCCGCGAAATTCAAAAAAAGGGTATATTACGAAGAGGAAAAAACAAAAAATATCACAGTATGGATTTAATCATTTGATTTAACATGGTAACAACCCAATTTCACAATTTGGGGTACACCAGTTTACAACATAGGACCATAAACGGTTACTGTTGGGAGCAACAAGTTTTCATCTATTTAATGTATGTATAAAGTGTCTTTGAAAAAGGGGTGTTTGAAATGATGGTCATTAAAAACCAAAAAAGGGGTATTTTCACCCCAATTTTGTCCAAAAAAGGGGGTAAAATTGTTTGAAAAATCCTTGCAAAGGGGTACTTTGAAAACTGAAGAACAGTGTTACCAACTTTTGTGTTGAGTTGGGGGGGGGGGGGGGGGGGGGGGGAGCCTGTGGTTGCCATAGTCTGAGCCAGAGTCACCTATATCACGTATCGCCATAATAGTGAATAACTAGATGACTGAATGAAATGGAAAAAGGTATGAATTTGGATTGCTCATATTTAGATCTTAAACGTTTGTATTCCTCTGAGATGAATATAACTTGTCTCATGTTTTATTCAAATCTTAGTCATTTTCTAGAGATTCACTACAAAACAGTATTGCTATTAAACATTAGCATCAAGATAACTCTCCACAAGTACCTAATAAGAAGCCAAGGAGTACTTTCCATAAATATTAAATAAAAGTGATCCCACGTATTTCTTAAACTGACCTTAGTAATGGTTATAATCCAGGCCTGAGTGGTGATCTAATTCACTCTATCCAATTAATAAATCATATATTATGTGAAGTGGCTTCATTACCCTCAGTGTTTGCATGTGTAACCCGTTGATCTGATTTGATCTTTGCCTGAGTGGTGATCTAATTCACTCTAGTACACCCAATCAATAAATCAATATTATGTTAAGTGGCTCCATTACAGCCAATAGCCAATTAGGCTTGAATGGTGCTTGTATTTTAGTTGAGCACACTTAATCAATTAATCAATACTCTGTGAAGTGGCTTTATTACCCCTCAGTGTTTGCAAGGGCAACCTGTTGAGAGCTATTTGGTTTATAGCCATGGGCTTGAATGGTGCTCATTAGTTCAGCGCACTTAAAACACTTTCCATGTGGCTATCAGTTTTATACCAAACTGATTTTACAGAAACCATTCCCAACTTTCAAGGTCTATTTCAAAGATTACTGAACCAATACATCACATGTTTGTACTTATTTGAATGCATTTCTCAAGGTGATTCCACAGATGATAATGAAGTTTAATATTTTTGATATTTTTGAAACATTTGTAACAATTTGGAACTGTCGTCTGCAGTCCCCTGCCACGTGGAAAGTGTTTAAAATACTATGTGAAGTGTCTAGTTTCATCTACCAATTTCTGACAATTGCTATTACTTGATTCTTCTTATTATACTTTGGATATTTCTAAAACATTGTGGTATATCTGACTTTGAAAATTGATGTTAATAATTGGTGTCTGAATGTAGGTATTTTGTTGCAAGGGGGTGTGGACCCTCAGGTATAGCCTCCGTAAAACTGACATAACTTCTTCATTATTCATTTAATCTATATAATTAATATTAATCTAATCTATATAAAGGTATACATTTTTTTTGCAGAAATGGGTTCAATGAATCCAACCATGATCATGAAATAGACCATTTTGTAGAAAATTATAAAAAAACATGTTTTTTGACCCATTTTAGGTTTGGAAAAGATAACTAAAAATATATTGTGTCAAATTTTGTCATACTAGTTTTATTATAATCCTGATAAAGCTACCATAGGAAGCTTTTTGGTTTTGTTTTTGAATATCTTATTTATTTTTGAATAATAGACCAAAACGTGCCAAAAAATGTGATTTTTGTTTATACCAAAAATATTATTTTCATGATTTTGAGGTTAAAAAAAAATCACATTTTTGGGTATGTTATGCGCTGTTGCCACTCAATATGTATAAAGCAACATTTCCTGTAAATATCCGTTGGGCAGCCTTTCTTTATTCATGCTCAAGGTCTGGATTTTTGTTGTTGTTGTTGACAGAAAAGCAAAGTTAGGCCATGCTTACTTACTTTGCGACCAACAAGAGGTTCTGTCTCCTGAACAGGTCCGTGCTCCTGTCTATAGCTCATCTGCAACGCGCATTCGTACAGAAGACTCTTCAGTTCCTTCACGCCTGCTCCGTTGCCATGGAGAGCCTCAACCTCGACAAAGTTTTCCGAGAGACTTGGAAACTTTTCCTGTATGACTTCATGGAGTCCTTCAATGGTCTGTTCACGGAAGCCATTCTTTGTGGATAGCTGGTCCAGGTGGGTTCCGACAGTAATGATGATACTTTGAGGTGCTTGTGACTGATGAGTAATGAAATAACAAAATATGATTACGGCAAGGAAAAAAAACCTGTCGGTCGGGCTCTTAGCCCGACCGACCCACTTTTTGCGTTCGTAATTTTATTTGTTACCATTTATTTTATCAAATACCTTATTCTTTTTGCAGATTTTGATGACATTTAAGGTCAAAAAAATTAAAAAAATAAAAAATAAACCCGACCGACCAGGTTGGGTTTTTTCTGTCGCCTAAAGCAATATTATGTGATCTTTTCCAAACTTTTATAAATATGATTTCAATCCAATGAAAAATAAGAAAACTAGCGGACTTTGCGTAAACCATGTCATTTACTGGTTTGTACAATGGGATCTACATGTACCGACCAGTAAATAACATGGTTTACGTTTTTAATACGTTATAATAATTGTCAACATAGTAAATAATCTACCAGTCAATAGCAAAGTTTAGTTTGGTAATCCATTTAAAGGTAGATGACCCGATCACATTTTCGTAACACAGAATTATTTCAAACATATGGAGATTTTCATATCATATGAAAGCTCGTATTTTTCTCATCATCATACTGAAATTTGACGGCCTAAATCGGTATAATTACGGAGAAATCGATGAAATAACGTCGAATTACCGCGAATGGTGGTAACCACCGATATGGTTTGTGTACTACTCAATGGGTACAGTTCACAGCATCTTGTGCGTCTAAAATAAGAACCATTAGAGCTATGCAACTCAAACTTTGGAACAAGACTTTTTTAAGGATGACCTTTCATGTAGAATAGAAAACTTCAAGTTGAAAATCGGAACATCTACCTTTAATTCTGGCACAAATCAGTACTTGCTAAAAAAAATCAGCAAAACAGATGCATGCATATTCTGTGCAAATCAAAACAGTTTTGTTAAACAGTTCTCGAACCCACTGTGGATGGTTCATTGAGATACAAGTCGAGCACTTTCATGTTACTCGACTGTTACTGTGTGAATTCCCATTGTACAAACCAGTAAATGACATGGTTTACGCAAAGTACGCTTGTTTTCTTATTTTTCATCGGATTGATCTCATATTTTCAGGATATCATAATAATGAATTGGGCTTTACATTAAGACTAAATTGGTCATGGTCCAATGATTATGATAAGAATTACACCGTCATGAAACAGAGTCCTACATTTTTTGGGTCACCCTGTATATCAAGGACAAATTTGAAAGATATGCAGATGTGTTACAGTCCAATACCTGCATCTTAAAAGGTGAGTTCTTCTAATTAACAACATTTAATTCTTAAAAGTATAATTAGAGAGGTACAGGCAAAATGGAAAACAAATTATTTTCAACCGATCAGTGAGCAATTGTTATAGCTCCTTAAATACATTGATTTCTAAAGAAATCTACATACACATGCCATACAAAAAAGAGGTGAACAAACCTGAATATTAAGTAGCCATGGGCGTAACTTTTCGATCCCGGCTTCACGATCTCCGATATCCCACACAAGAATGTACAGAGTATGACGAGTAAATAATGTCTGGTGAATGAGGGCGTAGTTGTCACCACCTTTCAAGTCCCAGATGGTGAAGGATATGTCTTCATCGGCCTGAAAGAAATCAGAACTGAATGTAATAATTGGGTAGATAATGCAATCACAATAAACTTCTAAATCCAAACAGGTTAAATAAAAACATATACTGGACATAAATTCAAAAGCAGTACAAGAAGTTTCATTAACACTTTCCATGCGGCTATATGGTTTAACCTTATATAAAACAGATTTTTTAGAAACCTTTCCCAACTTTCAAATTCTTATCTCAAGAATTACTGAACCAATACTACGCATGTTTGTACTTTATATTTCAATACTTTTCATGGTGATTCCAAAAATTCTGACATTTTTGAAACATTTTGTAAAATTTTCGAACTGTCGTCTGCAGACGCCAGCTGCGTGTAAAACGTTAACACAAGAACACACACTAGATAACTACATGAAATACATAGTAAATCTACAGTTCTAAAGATAAGACCATGTATTTGAATTATGAACAGAGCTTGCTTGGTGTATAAAAACAGCTAGCAGCTTATATGATGTGTGCACATGAGAAAATGTTCTTTATCATAGATGTTGTTTGAAAAAGTCAGGTAAATCATATGCCAACAGTAATTATTGGGAAGAATATATCTTAGCAGGAGAAAAAACAAAATCCACTTTAAAATCAAAAGAAACTAGAGCGGTTCTGGGGTTTCGCGGTTTTCGAGTTTCGCGGTTGATGGGGTTTAGCAGTGTCAGATTTAGTGGTTATCAATAGGGCGGTTATTGACATTGTATTGGTTTTAACATGATATGTTAGGATCTGACCAGAACCATGGAGGACGGGCGGAGCAGTGATGGTATGAAAATGAAATGATTATGAAGTGGTTTGGATTTATTGTGTGGGAGATAATATTTGAAACCCGTTTGTTTGTTCTAAAGGGTTTGCTTTGTATTTGATTCAACCATAAGAATGAATTGCTGACAGAGCTGCCGTTGGTGTTTGATGTGGCCTGTAGAGTGTATTCAGGTGTGAAGGTAAAAAGTTTGATTTGATTAATGTACTTTCCGGTTGCAACCTTGGCCCTGTGGGACCTAGGACTTAGCGGGGACCATGCGGGCAAGAAAAATGTTGCCTTTCTACGCAGGGACAAGAGTCAGTACTCATAAGTGGTATATCATTACGTTTTGTCACCAATACAATTGTAGCATGTAATTTATATAGACATGCTTGTCTATTAATTAGCAAGAGTTGAAATGCAAATTCCATTTAAATGGAATGGGGCTGGTGAAAGTTTGAGTGAAATGAACATTTGTACACAAAATGCACAATATACAAAGAAGAATAGACAGAAACAGTAATGTAATAATCTTTACATAAACAGTTTATTAAGATGAACATGGGTCCTTCCACGAAGTTGCGTACACAAAGTGTGACATGATAGTCAAATTTAAAAGTTGCCTGATTGAATTCCAAAACATCATTTTGAACTTCCTAATGTATGCATAATGTTAAAACAAAATAAACAAACAATCCTCGCAAACACGAGGGCCGAGGGGCTATCTTATTCGTTACGCCATCACCGACGAGAGATGAACGAAACTGATTAGAGCATGCGCATTGTGTTCTCTCAACATCGATCAGCTGATCGCCCGGCGGCATATGATATTATTGTTTACATCGTAAAACAAGGCATTACACACATGCGCTTTTTGAACGGAATAGCCGCGATCGATTAGGGTTAATAATTTTGTAAATTCGTCTTTGTATACCGACAGTCCAGGCAAACGCTAATTGAAAACTTGGCTTAAAATTTCTTTAAACTGAATAAAGAGGCAATTTAAAAAAGCTTTGCGGTAAAATGGATTTTGCTTTCGATTGACAGCGAATATGCATAATGCGGCAGTCTCGCGATGTATTGAATGACTGAGATTAGTTTTCGTAGTCGATTGAAAACAGATATTTCGCCCGTAATTTGATCAGCATGGATATCAACATAATGTAATCTTAACTCTAGTGTGATTATTTATTTTTGTCAAAGATTCGATCATTCATCTTTATTTACTTGTTTTGTTACTGCCATTCACTTGCACTTTACAGTTTCATTCATTGTTGCATTTTGTTGTTTTATCACCTTTTTAGTTACCTATGAGATCAATTTGACGACAACAATTATATATAATATTATATTCGCATAGAAATCATAAGGTTTATTTTAATTTGCCTGACCGCCAAATGTCGAAATTTGGAAAATGGACCCAAATATCATTATATGATTTTTTATTTTTTTTAAATACGTATGAGATCCATGATACAAAAAAGTCAAGCCGCAATCAATTTGGTGACAAAAAAAAGTCATTCGCATAGAAATCATGATTATTTTTTATAATTCTAGGCTTGACCGACAAATATCAAAATTTGACAAATTAGCCCAAATACCATTATTTGGTTAAATAGTTCAATTTTGTCTGGGTACGTATGAGATCGATGATGCAAAAAAGTCAAGCCGCAATCAATTTGGTGACAAAAAAAAGTCATTCGCATAGAAATCATGATTATTTTTTTAAATTCTAGGCTTGACCGACAAATATCAAAATTTGACAAATTAGCCAAAATACCATTATTTGGTTAAATAATTCAATTTTGTTTGGGTACGTATGAGATCAATGATACAAAAAAGTTAAGCTGCAATCAATTTGACGACAAAAAAGTAATTCGCATAGAAATCATAACATTTTTTAAAAAATTCTAGGCTTGAAAAATGAATTTGAAAAATTAGCCCAAATACCATTATTTGGTTAAGTAATTCAATTTTTGTTGGTACATATGAGATCGATGATACAAAAAACTCAAGCCGCAATCAATTTGGCGACAAAAAAGTCATTCGCATAGAAATTATAATGACTTTTTTTTAAATTCTAGGCTTGACCGACAAATATCAAAATTTGAAAAATTAGCCCAAATACCATTATTTGGTTAAATAATTCAATTTTGTTTGGGTACGTATGAAATCGATGATACAAAAAGTCAAGTCGCAATTAATTTGACAACAAAAAAGTTGTTCGCATAGAAATCATAACAATTTTTTTAAAATTCTAGACTCGACTGACAAATATCAAAATTTGAAAAATTAGCCCAAATACCATTATTTGGTTAAATAATTCAAACATTTTTTGGTACGTATGAGATCGATGATACAAAAAAGTCAAGCCGCAATCAATTTGACCACAAAAAAGTAATTCGCATAGAAATCATAACATTTTTTTTTAATTCTAGGCTTGACCGACAAATATCAAAATTTGAAAAAATTAGCCCAAATACCATTATTTGGTTAAATAATTCAATTCTTTTTGGTACATATGAGATCGATGATGCAAAAAAGTCAAGCCGCAATCAATTCGGCAACAAAAAAGTCATTCGCATAGAAATCATAATTATTATTTTTTAAATTCTAGGCTTGACCGACAAATATCAAAATGTGAAAAATTAGCCCAAATACCATTATTTGGTTAAATAATTCAATTTTGTCTGGGTACGTATGAGATCGATGATGCAAAAAAGTCAAGCCGCAATCAATTTGGTGACAAAAAAAAGTCATTCGCATAGAAATCATGATTATTTTTTTAAATTCTAGGCTTGACCGACAAATATCAAAATTTGACAAATTAGCCAAAATACCATTATTTGGTTAAATAATTCAATTTTGTTTGGGTACGTATGAGATCAATGATACAAAAAAGTTAAGCTGCAATCAATTTGACGAAAAAAAAGTAATTCGCATAGAAATCATAACATTTTTTTTTTAAATTCTAGGCTTGAAAAATGAATTTGAAAAATTAGCCCAAATACCATTATTTGGTTAAGTAATTCAATTTTTGTTGGTACATATGAGATCGATGATACAAAAAACTCAAGCCGCAATCAATTTGGCGACAAAAAAGTCATTCGCATAGAAATCATAACGATTTTTTTTTAAATTCTAGGCTTGACCGACAAATATCAAAATTTGAAAAATTAGCCCAAATACCATTATTTGGTTAAATAATTCAATTTTGTTTGGGTACGTATGAAATCGATGATACAAAAAGTCAAGTCGCAATTAATTTGACGACAAAAAAGTTGCTCGCATAGAAATCATAACAATTTTTTTTAAATTCTAGACTCGACTGACAAATATCAAAATTTGAAAAATTAGCCCAAATACCATTATTTGGTTAAATAATTCAAACATTTTTTGGTACGTATGAGATCGATGATACAAAAAAGTCAAGCCGCAATCAATTTGACCACAAAAAAGTAATCCGCATAGAAATCATAACAATTTTTTTTTAATTCTAGGCTTGACCGACAAATATCAAAATTTGAAAAAATTAGCCCAAATACCATTATTTGGTTAAATAATTCAATTTTTTTGGTACATATGAGATCGATGATGCAAAAAAGTCAAGCCGCAATCAATTCGGCAACAAAAAAGTCATTCGCATAGAAATCATAATTATTATTTTTTAAATTCTAGGCTTGACCGACAAATATCAAAATGTGAAAAATTAGCCTAAATACCATTATTTGGTTAAGTAATTCAATTTTTTGGGGTACATATGAGATCGATGATACAAAAAACTCAAGCCACAATCAATTTGGCGACAAAAAAAGTCATTCGCATCAATTTTTTTTTAAATTCTAGGCTTGACCGACAAATATCAAAATTTGAAATATTAGCCCAAATACCATTATTTGGATAAATAATTCAATTTTGTTTGGGTACATATGAGATCGATGATACAAAAGAGTCAAGTCGCAATCAATTTGACGACAACAAAGTTGTTTGCATAGAAATCTTTTTTTTTTTTAATTCTAGGCTTGACCGACAAATATCAAAATTTGAAAAAATAGCCCAAATACCATTATTTGGTTAAATAATTCAATTTGTTTTGGTACGTATGAGATCAATGATACAAAAAAGTCAAGCCGCAATCAATTCGGCAACAAAAAAGTCATTCGCATAGAAATCATAATTATTATTTTTGAAATTCTAGGCTTGACCGACAAATATCAAAATTTGAAAAATTAGCCCAAATACCATTATTTGGTTAAATAATTCAATTTTGTTTTGACAAAAATGTCTTTCGTATAGAAATCATGAGCATTTAAAAAAAAAAATTAAGTAGGCCTGAGTCTGACCGACAAATGTCAAAATTTGGAAAATGGACGCAAATATCATTATTAATGTTTGGATAAATAATTCATTTTTTTTAAAGAACCAATCGTTTCTATGTGCGAGTCGATAATATAGATATTTTTTTCAATTAAAAGGTATAGCCTATGCTAGGGTAGGGATGTTCATATCATTGACTACAGAGGGCGACATTTTTTTGAAAATTAGTTGACCAAAATATGTAGAAAACTCCATGTTTACCTAGATGAATACACCGATGTGGCTAGGATGTATTCACTGATGTCTATATAACCCCGCACAAGCAACTAGACATCATGAAAGTAAACCTTTTTTTACCTAAAATGGTTTAAAATGGGCATGATTTGCCCAGTTTTCAGCAATATGAGGCAAACTACTTTTGGTTATAACTTGTTTATTATTCAGCCTGCAGACATGGTTGAACCATCATTTTTTCGACATTCATGAACATGATCGCGCGACTCTGTTCGTTATGTAAACATAAAACAAAAATATGCACGCGCGCATCGATTAGCTCATCACTATCGCCACATTTATGTCGAAGTCATGTATGATACGTGATCACTATTGTTATGTAAATGTCCACGCTCTTTCCATGTAATGGGCCCAGCGTGATTCAGTGAAAAGGCATCCAATTGTTACGTAAACATCAAACAATTGATTATCTATACAGCAAAGATTCGCCCTCATACATTAAGTATGGTGACGTAGCAAGTATTACAATGGTATAACTAAAACTGCGACAAGTCGGGGACTCTGTTTGTTACGTAAACATCAAACAAAAATAGCAACGCTCATGTATCCCCGGGTGGGGGGGGGGGTACTCAGATTTGGTTTGGTCAGGGGTGTGCCGCTGGAGATTCAAAGCCCCTACCCATTTCTAAGGGTGATTTTGGATAGACCCATGTCTAAGGATTTTTCAGTTGAAAAGCCTACCCATGGCTAAGGATGTCTCATGAAAAAACGACCACTGGAGCGGAACGTCCCCGTATGCCTTACATACGTGAGTACCACCCCCGAGCATGAATCGTTGTATTTTACTAAGAAAAATATGCTTCTCAAGGCAAAAAAATATTTTTACTCCTATGAGGCAGATTAACCCCAACTTTGAACTCGTCCAAGTTATTTGCAATTTGTACATGCTCACAAAATCTGGAATCCATTGATGGATTAATAAAGACGAAATCGCAAACACAATTTTTTTCTGAGGCAATATCTAGGGGTGGTACCTAGCCTAGAGCGGTGAACAAATGGGAAATTACGTAGACGTTGAGGTCGTTACAAAACGAGCTCGTACCATACTCTACAACGCTCACAACTCTTTCCGCTCACACACATGGGTAGTAAACTACGGCGCAACAAAATGACGTAGACTACATCCCCCATTTTTTGACGCCCCTATCTGAAATACGGTGATCAACGCTTGCGCTCAGCGACTGAGCGTTACGGAGTATATAAACAATTACGGGTGTTATACGGGGGTACACGAACTAGAATCACCGCCATTTTCTATGATGTGACGATATCGGATACTGGGAATAAATATCCCTATCGTGGGAACATTTTCCATCATGATTGTCCAAATAACCTTTCCCTCGAACTCAGCCGAGGTAAATACTGTACCAATATCGTATCCAAAAATCTTACTCATTCAAGCTGTATTTTTCGAGATATTTCACACACAAACTTTGATTTCAAAATCTTAGGATGCCGGTACCCGTCCTCCAAATATACCTTGCGGGATTTAAGGACAACTTTTGTGTCCTTTATGGTAACTATGTTGCACTTTAATTATGATCACTTGCCCGTACTCAGGGGTGAATGGGAAAAGGTACATGTATTGGGAAAGGAAAAACAGGTGGTAGAAACCAA
This sequence comes from Ophiura sarsii, assembly GCA_035610835.1. Classification (NCBI taxonomy): domain Eukaryota; kingdom Metazoa; phylum Echinodermata; class Ophiuroidea; order Amphilepidida; family Ophiuridae; genus Ophiura; species Ophiura sarsii. Next base: position 11,204,847 of record CM069442.1, on the reverse strand, counting down.
GCATTAACAAAAAATAAACATGCATACATATCAACTCAAAAGAAAAACACCTTGAAATCACAAATATACGAGGGTTATTCAATAAGTTCTTTCTCTTCCCTCCTACTATATATCAGCCCCATGAAATGTGTCATGATATATTGAAGCTATGAATCTTAGCTATATCTTTTATACTTAATGATGATTAATGCTTTTGTTCTTTTCTGTTCTGATACAGTCGAAGTCATAGAGAGATTTTGTACGATGGAAACCCTAAAAATAAATGTGTTGTTGAGTTTTTTACACTTTTTTATATGATGATATATGAGGCAAAAAAAAAGAGGTTGCCCAGCATGCGGCGTTCCTTAATGGTAAACTTGATGTGCATAAATATTCGGGGTAATACTATTTATTAACGTCAGAACAGTATTACAATATATTATACGAAGAGTATTTGTATATGTATAGTATTAGATTTCTTCGTTTGGCAACTTTTTCTTTCCATCTAGGCTCACTTAAGAGTCATAAAACCTACAGTGGAAAACCCAGGTCCTCACGGCTTCGGCCTTCAATATAAGTGAGCTAAAGGCTGTGAGTGACCGATTCCAGTTCTAGGTCATCCAAAAGATCTGACACGGTTCAGAATTCGGAGTCTTGGCTAGGACTGGACCAGAACAACCACTAGCAAAACTAAAACAAAAAATCTGACCTACCGACCCTACCACTTGAGGACCCTCTATGGACAAACAAACATATTTTTTGTGCCTAAGATCATGAATTTAATATTGGAAATGGAAACCAATGGATTATATATAAATATATATGATGTATTGTATGTATACATTGGAAATGAGATTACAAACAATATTAACTCTTTTAGTCTCACAAAGAGTATAATATCAACTGGCATATTGGAACACTGCTAATCAGTCAACTATGTTGTTGTAGTGTCACTGTGATGCCCTTTACCTTATTTTTTAAATTGTATGGGCAACCTTCAAAAAAAGTCAATCAGGTAGTCAATAGTAATCCATCTCTTGGATCGACTTGGAATCCCTCCATTTTGTTTTATGAAGATATAAAAGCAAATATGAACTTTGCAGTATTTCTTAGGAGAGCTTTGTCATAATCTGGTCCTGGCTGAAGAACAGGCCTATTTGCCCAATGAATCAATTGTTTTCTTATTTTGGGGGCTGGCCTGCAGTCTTTCATATATCCGAAATTGCACATTTCAGCATGTTTATGAGATAGAGAGTAGCATTTATTGAATGACCCCCGCAGTTTGCATAAAGATCATGAATGACTGGTACATATACATTTGTAGCCTATTATAGTTCAGTCATGGTAGTCCATGGTTCAGTCAAGTATAAATTGGCAAACCTGCTTATAGTAGCAAATTAATAGAGCATTTGTGTGCAAAAAACTTGGCATGTCTCAAGATGGTGCACTGTGAATTGCGTGTATGCGTGCCCCGCGTGTTCTAAAAAAAGTCCGCACATATGCTTGGATAACTATTCTGCATGGAGAGATAAAAAACAAATATTTCTTGCCAATTTGGAACTGATTTAACTATATAAGCCTTGTTGGAAGTCTGAAGATGTGGAATATGCATAATTTACAAACCAATTCAATAGTTTCATTTTCAGTACATAAACAGTTAACTATTACTTACATGAAAATTGCTTGCAAAAAATGTGCGTACGCAACACAAAACAGTCAATATGCAAGATGTATTTCATGTTCAATATATCAACATGCATAAATATATCAACAAAAACATAAACAAACACAATTCAATTTGTGAATATATGTGATATAATTATACCTTGCATGTAAGTCGATTGTCATCACAGCTGATATGAAATACCCAACTAGCTAGAAAAATATACCACATGAATAATTCATTAAATACCACATGAATAATTCATACCAAAATACCCAAAAAAAAATCCTGGGGGTCATGATTTAGGGACTAAAAATGCATTTATTCATCCGAAGAGGTACATGGATGAATATTTTTGCATAGGAATTATTACAATAGGATATATAAAAATACCAATGAAATGCAAATACAAGGAATACAAAGACTGAATTTTGAATGAACATAATTGGCCCACTCTAAAGACCCATTTCTTTTGAGAAAAACAGGTCAAATTTTGAGTTAGGATTATAGCATAGTGCAGGGGTATTCTGGGAAATATTTTTTGATCACATTGTATTGTATTTTGGAATACAAAAGACTGATTTTTGGGTTTTTTTCCGGTAGGTGGTCTGAAAACCAAGATACGAGATGGGGTTTTTTGGGGGGTTTTTTTGAGGGGGGAGAAGTGGGGTGGGATGACATTCCGAAGGCAACTTTTGCAATGTACCATGAGCCGAGAACCCTGAATACACAAATATACACTACTTGACTAAAAAAAACAGGTCAACATTTTGAGTTAAGGCGATAGCATAGTACTGGGGTATTCTGGGCAATTTTTGTCAATCGCATTGTATTGCGTTTTGGTTGCTAATAATTACAATTGCTTGTGGGTTCGAGTTTAGGTGTAATCAAACACCAAGTGAAACAATTGTATAAAATACTTTTCAAATATTGGTACTTCAATCACGTCGGTGAATTCATGCAATCGTTTTAGTTTTTCAAAAATATTTGACTGATTTGAATTCCCATCGACAGGTTTCATCTAAAGAAACTTTCAACTTCAGACTCATTTTGCTCCACATAAATGACATTCTTTACCTGTGACTGTGATCGGCCTAGCCGTCGCAACATGTTATTACTAGTACTGCTAGCCCTGCTACGTCTGCGCGCTTCCGCCTGTCCCTTTGTCAGATTCCAATCTGCAACATTAACACCTTGGTTTTCCATGGGCCAATCATGGCCTGTCAAACATGTCATCAGTGTCGTCTTACCACTTTTCTGTTCAAACGAAGACAAAATATTACATATCAAATGAGTTATGAATTAGAGAATAAAGGTATTGTTTTTAGACCGTACCCGTTTTATATTGTCTGACATAAATGCGAACAATAGTATTATTTTAAGTAGAACAACGCCGCCGCAGGCGGAGTTGTTCTGCGCAAAAAATAATATAACACAGGTACGGTCTAAAAACAATACCTTTATTCTCATTCTTAAACAATCATACTTTAGACATTTATCAAAGAAATAAGTACATTTTATGATCAAGAAGTAGCTGAAATTGAAAACATCAATGATGACTCAAATAGAATGTATGCAGCTTCAAGAATTATTCAATCATATAAACCTAAACAGAAATTAATACTTGATGGTAAAAATGGAAAAACTACAAACTCGCAAGATTGTGCTGAAATTTTGACTGATCACTTTAAAGGAGTCTTCCAGAGTGAAAAAGCCAGACCAATACCTCATATACAACCAACGAAGATGAAAATTCCTTTTACATCTTTAGAAGTGGAGAAAGCAGTCAAATCCATGAAAAACAACAAAAGCGCAGGATGTGATCAAATTAAAGCCGAACTAATCAAATACGGTGATGAAATGATTTATGAATGCATCGCTCAAATACTGAACTCTATTACCAAAACAGGACAGTATCCCGAAGAGATAAAAAAAGGTATGCTTGTTCCACTTCCAAAACCAGGAAAACCAAAAGGACCACCCGGTAACTGCAGACCCGTAATCTTACTATCAGTTCTGCGTAAAATCCTTGCAATAATCATGATACGAAGAACATCAAAGAAGATGGAAGAAGAAATACCTGTCTCTCAGGCAGCTTATCGCACTGGACGTGGGACAACTGAACATGTATTTGCATTAAAAATTCTCGCTGACAAAGCAATATCTTCGTCTGACTATGAAATCAATATTCTACTTCTCAATATGTCGAAAGCTTTTGACACTATTGAAAGAGACACCTTAATCAATGACCTAAAACAAGTTCTTGACATGGATGAACTGCATATGTTCTATATTCTATTAAAAGATGTAGAAATAGAAGTCAAAGTTGATGACATTACAGGGAAATCTTTTATCACGAACATAGGATCTCCACAAGGTGATTCAGCAAGTGCTTTTCTTTTCATCTTTTACCTAGCGATATCGCTTAACAATATAACAACGACGCCTACAAATGATCATAACTATTCATGTATTGACAAACTCACAGAATCGGTAATTATTACTCCTCCAATATCTGAAGATCATACATACAGCAGACAGAATGACAAAGAGCCCTACCATCATGCTCAACAATATGCTGACGATACTGGATGGGTAGCAATCAGGAAGCAATATTTGCAATCCATAAAGAATTATATTCCAGACAGACTTCAATCGAGAAACCTAGGAGTTAATCACTCCAAAACAGAAGAATACCTCATCAAAAAAAAATGGTCCTACAGATTGGAAAATTTGTAAATACCTAGGTTCTCAGTTGGACACAGAACAAGACATTACAAGAAGAAAGGGTCTTGCATTTGATGCCTTTAATAAGATCAAGAGATTCCTAACAAACAAAAACTCAAGTCTTGATAACAAAATCAAAAGATTCAATGCTTTTGTCAGCACAATATTTCTCTACAACTCAGAACTATGGCCAATGACTTCAAAAATGGAAAATAAAGTAGATATTACACAGCGAATTTTTTTAAGACAACTTCTGAATGTGACAAAACTGGACAAAATAAAGAACTCAGACTTATACGAAAGAACAGAGACACAGCCCTGGAGTAAAATCATAAAACGACGAAGACTACATTTTCTAGGTCACCTACTCCGACTCAATGCTGATACTCCAGCTCGGAAAGCTTTAACAGAGTATTTCAACCCAACACTTATGGACCCAGGACGGCCTCCGACCTCTTAGTGGTCAACAATTAAAAAAGACCTAAAAAACAACATACACATTATGAACACTGATTTATGCAATATGATTTAAATTGGCTAGTGATAGGGGGGGGGGTGGATTGCATGAGCTGGTGGAGCACGCGATGTCCAATTAGGACGAAAAGCGTACTGATGATGATGATGATGATGAAGTACATTTTATTGTCCACATTTGACAACTTTTACCCCTGATAGGATCGAATAACCCACAAACATCCCATCCAATTACATGCGATGAGTAAACCATGCGTAAGCATCGCGGCGCCGGCATAAACGCAGGAAAAGCGCTAAAGACGCACTACAGAAGTGCGCGTTATGGAGCAAACCACGCATTGTGAAGGTCGGACGCACTGTTAAAACGTTAGCCCCACCTCCCGTGTTAAGTTGTCTCATCTAGATGTCGCCGATTTCTCTGAGAACCAATGAGATTGCGTACACTTTCTTAGCTGTTTAAGAATTCTGATTATCAAACATGTGATCTATAAATGTGACAGCTTTAGCAAAGATTAGACTTGACTTGAGTCATTTTCCGAAATGATTTGACTTGACTTGAGTCCCTGATGACCTATAACTGATGATCAAACATCTAAGGAAGTGTAAACCATCTCATAGAAATAGGCGATGTGAGACAACATGTGACCCAACTTGAGTATAAACGAGGCACAATGTGGTAGCAGTAGCTAGCTAATTTGGTTTAAGTGCACAGAAAGTGGACTTGGTCAAAATAAGTCAAATTCATATTAAAGTCTTATTTCTGATCTTTTATACACCTTGCATCCAACCAAAGACTCAAATTTATGAAAATAAAGCGTTAAACAACATTTTGAGGTATTAAATATGTATTTAATCCATTGATTTGTTAAAGGTAAAGGTTCTGATTACTGGCCTGATTTTCAACTTGATGTTTTCTATTTTACATGAAAGGTTATCCTTAAAATTGTAGCATTCCTAAGTTTGAGTTGCATAACTCCAATGGTTCTTATTTTATAGAAGCATGCAAGGTCACAAGAAATTTACCCATTGAGTAGTACACAAACTGGCGGAAGGTTAACACCACCTTTGGTAGTAATTCACCTCATTTTAAACATGGTCTTGAGAGCACGTGTGGTGTAGTGGATAGCATGCCGGTCTCACGATGCAAAGGTTGTGAGTTCTAGCCCCACTACAGCCAACTTGTTTGTATCCTTGGGCAAGGTACTTAGTCTTAATTGCTTCGTCGACCCAAGCGAGATTGGGGAGCTGTTAGGGGATATTACAATCTAAGTGCTGATACTGTGTGCGCCGTATCGGTAGCCTGGTAAATGAAGCGAAATGATTTGTGACGATTTCCTAATGGCAGCAAAAAACAGTGGTTGGGAAGTCACGTATAAATGGTGGTCCCGTGTATCGGAAGAGCAATACCCGAGCACGTTAAAAGGTTACAGACTCTTTCGTAAAAGAGTAGGGGATCATCCCGGTCTGTATCTGTTCACACATCTAATGGACCCCAATGGAAATAAGCTTATTGGGTTATCCAGGGTCGTAGGACCCAAATAATATCAAATCAAATCAAATCAAATCTTACCTCCGGGCCTACAATCATTAACTTCACTCCTCTGTAAGATTGACAGTTGAATAACTTGTGTCGTAAAACCTTCTGTATTTTGCGTGTTGGTCTCTTCTCGTTCTGTATGATGTATTCAACCTCTGGTGGTTCTTTGATCTGCGTAGGGTCAATCTTAAGGCTGAATAAATCCTCCAGCAAGCCGAGTTCAACAGGGAGACGAGTCAAGTCGCAATTGCTATTGGATGAGACAAAAAAGAGCTGTGTAAACAGATAGATATCCTAGCTTTATAGGTACCTACAATTATTCCAATTCAATTCTTCAATATGATATTGCTATTAGAGGGGGAGGGTGTTATGTAATACCGATCATAGGTAACATTAGTCAATTATAATTTATGAATAAATTGCATTACTGTGGAAAGGGTGCTATACAGAATTATGCCAAGGAAGGGGTTTAATATCCCTGCCACACATTCTGTTTAACTTTCGAAATGAAAACTGTGATATTACTTTCAAAGTTTTATTAATATTTTCAAATGTGGGATATAACATCTTATCATTCAGTAGCCATGAATGCTGCATTGCCATTGGTTAATGCCCCAATGAATATTTTCCCGTATTACTAGAGTAATTTATCACTACTCTAGTGATATGGACCCGTATCTTTCATTGATAACACAGTACTAACAAGTAATACACATCATACACACATAAGTGAAATAATAAGTATGTGGAAGAGATTGTTTAATTAAAAATATTTATTTACTGTATTGGACAGTTTGTTATCACATATTTTGATTGGTTAAATTTAGTTCTGGATTGATCCATTAATTTGGAAGGTTTGATACAAGAATTATTTTTTACAATGTTTTGAATTTTTTTGATTTTTTTAAAAATATTTTGTTTATATATTTTTGAGAATTTTGTGAGAATTTTTTTCAAATTTTTTTTTCAATTTTTTTTTTCTTCAAATTTTGTTTCAATTTGTCGAGATTATTTTTTCAATTTTTTTTTTCAATTTTTTTTTTCAATTTTCTTTTTTCACATTTTTTTCACATTTTTTTTCACATTTTTTTCCACATTTTTTTAGATTTTTTTAAAGAATTTTTTAACCATTTTTTTTAAAGTTTGTATTTTTAAAAAAAAAAATTCAGAGAGGTTAGTGACAATTATATAAAAATGCATTCATGTCTACTGAATGATAAATTCGTTACCCCCTGTTTGTTCTCATGCAATACGGAAAATATCTATGGTTTGTTTCCAATATCACATTCGGCTATCGCCTCATGTGATATTGGAAACAAACCATAGATATTTGTCCGTATTGCATGAACAAACAGGGGATAACTAATATGCTTCATATGTGTCGTTGGTTTTTTTACTTAATCTATTTGCAGATGGAAATATACTGTGAAATCAATTCATATGTCCATATAAAAATGATGGTGACATTGATGAAACTTAAAAAATGTGCTTGAAATGCCTCAAAAACTCAACTGGTGCACAATTATTTGGGAAACAAACTAATCTTTTAATCCTTATCAAATCAAAAAAATCAAAAAAATCAACAAAAAAATCAAAATCAAAATCAAAAATTAATCAAATCAAAAAGATCAAATCAAATCAAAACTAACCCTCGAATGTCCAGCGCCTGAAGTGCTTTCATGTCGCACACCCCCTGTGGCACATCCTCCAGCTGATTGTAGCTCAGATCCAATACATTGAGGGTGCTGTTGAAAGACTTCGGGAAGGCCAGCGTGCCGTGGACATCATCGATCTCGGCAAAGAAATTGCTTTGTCTGGATTTATCGATGCCGTGTGTTTCTCGTCGATCAACCGATGCAAACCGCTTGAGGATACTACCCTTGATTGGAGATTTAGGAGGTTGATTCGGACTGTTTATGACATTGGAAAGAAATCAACAAATATTTTATTAACACTTTCCAAGCAGATTTCACACCACTAAATGGTTTCCCTATACGTTTACATGTAAAAGGGTTGTTACAAAAAGCCCATTTTCTCGCTTAAAAAGCGACTGGATTTTTCAATTTGACATTTTCCTTAAATTTTATGATATCTTTGATCATTTAATCAAAACAAATATATATGGTAACCCCGAAAGTTCTGAGAAATAAGACCCCAAAGTTGGACAATTGGTGTAGCGCCCTCATTTATCAGAAAAAGTTGAGAAATGTTGCCAGATCATTTACAATCAAAATACATCCAAAAAACCTACAAAATGCATTGAAAATATTTCTTTTTCCACTGTGGTATTAGGTAATAGTCCTAAAATCAGGATTAAACTACAACTTTAATCATTTGGGAGCAATAAGTACCATTTCTGATTAATTCTATAATCAATGGGCCACAGGATGCCCAGCTGATAAAAAACCCTTTTGATAGTCGTCCACAAGGACTGAAATTATTTACTGGCGTGGAATCAGCAGCTATTGGCTTAAACGCACTTTTTGGTCTATAACTCAAAAAGAAGAAAAAGATATTCAAAAACAAACAAAAAAGCACTCTGGGGAATGTTAGCAGGATTATCATAAAACTAGTTTGACAAAATATTTTGTGTTATCTTTGCAGAACCTAAAATGGGTCAAAAACGTGTTTTTTATAATTTTTCCAAAATGGTCAATTTTATTATTATGGTTGGATTCATTGAACCCTTTCCTGCAAACAAATGTATACTTTTATAAAGATTTATTGAATATTGAAGAAGTTACGGTAGTTTTGCGGAGGGTCCACACCCCCCTTAACATGAACTGAGTGATTAGGAATCAAATTGGATGCGAAGTATTACTTTATAAATACTGAAGGGCCAAATGGAGATACAAAGTTTTGACAGAACAGTGACGATAATAGGCATTGTTGTGTGCCCCCAATAGACGTTATTCGTAATTGGCGATTTCATGTCAAAGAGGGAGACATATATACTCGATGTCATGCGGATAAACATACAATCTCATAGTTTTACTGCAATATTAAATGAACTGTGAACTTTTACATTTTCCTAGATAATGTCGGTTACCAGCAAATATTTCATTTCAAACTAGTGGAATAGATAGTTTATACGTTCAAGCTTATTTCACGAATGTTATAAGGTCAAATATTGAACAGCTCAAAAGTATAAAGAATTTGTATGATTAGTGCAAAGTTCACCACATTGAAAAACTACATCACTCTTGTCTCGGCTACATAAACTAGCCTCGTTTTCGGAGCACTAATTGCTCTGAGTATGCTCAGTTGGATAGCACAGACCTCTTTTGACATAAATGCGCCAATTACGAATAACATCTATAGGTCTGAAAAAAAACGACAAGCTATTAACGCCCTCATTAGTCCATACACTTACACTTTACAACTATCATGACCATAATGCACCAGATCATTATTCGCCAAATTCAGTCTTTGTAAACTGCCCGTCTGCCATTCCATAAGTGCCGGCAGTTGTTTGATGCCGTTGCCGCTCAGATCGAGGTTTTCTAGCGCCGTCAGATAGCAGACGGACAGTGGGATCTTGGTGAATTTGTTGTTGGATATTCTGAGAACTTTCAAGGTTTGATGCCAGAAGGCGCTCATGTCAGGCATGTCTTGTAGCTGGTTGTCATTCAGGAATAGCTGCTCCTGCAATATGGTGTATGAATAAGGATATTAGTTGTTTACAAAGGATATTCTATCTATCTATCTATCTATATCTATTGAATACTTGGCAGAACAAGTTAACTTTGTTATCGTGTCAAGGCCCCTGAAACCTAGGTACATGAGTTAGTTGGGTGAAAGAATTTATTCAGCTTGTTTTGGCAAACTGCACCTCCTGTCACCTCAATTAGTTGGGTGTGGTGACATCAGTAAATTTTTTAGTCAAAGGCTATGCTATGTAACAGCTGGTAATTGTTATTGACAACTATGTAACTATGTGCAAATGCCATTGCATTGCAGTTACTGTAAAACCACTTAATTTCGGGAATTTCGCGAGGGATGTGGATTTGCGAAATTAAATACCCGCGAAACTGACTATTTTGCATTGAAAGTAACAGTAACATTTCTAGATTTGCGAAATTAAATGGCAGCTAAAATAGAAGTCATTTTAAATTTGTGAAATAAAGTATCTGCAAAATGATAGCATTTGATAGTATCCACTTGATATAATGATACGGGTGTTCAAAACCCAAGTGTGTAAATTTAAACTGTACTTAATTCTATCCTTTTCAATGTAGCATTATATTCTTAATTATTTATTGACAGATCTTCGTGAAACATGTCTCAAATTAAAGAGAAGAAATTTCTGTACAACTTTATAAATCAATATTTTTTATGTAGGAGCTATAGTTTTGGAGTTCAGAGCATGTTTATTACCTGGTCAGTTACTTAAATTGAAATTTCTTTGTGTACAAATCCAAAAGAAGTGAAGGATGTTACTCACTGTTTAATGACGGTGATGAGTTACTTATTTTGAGGACAGTAGTGCATGTATACTTACAATAGGACAATGCCATGGCAGAGGCATATCGTGTAACTTATTGTGTGATAGGTCCAGAGAGATAAGCTTGATGGCTCCCCTGATGTCAGTAGGGATCTTTGTCAGTTGGTTATTGCCTAGGATCAATTCACTAAGATGCTGGCAGTTCCAAGTTGATTGCAACAAATCTGAAGCAGAGAGATGATATAGAGAGGTCATAAAGTGATAAATCTGGGTTCAACTGGAAAGAATTATGCTATCAGCAGATGGAATGCAATTACTGGTATTGTCGCAAGAGTAATTAAAGTCTACATATTAAACTTAGTTTGCAACCTACTTTTTCGAGAAATTAGTTCTTAAGACCCTATTTTTCATCATAAAACTCAGGCCAGTTTAAAAGCTCCCCTTTTTGAGACCTTGGGCAGCACACCCCTACCCCAAAAATGTTGAGTGCCCCTGGGCCTGATACATGAGCAATTTTCCAATCCCTGCAGTGCAGACATCCTTATTGATTATATGATTATAGGTGTCAATGCCATTGAATTGAAGCTATATGGGCCATATTATGATGTGATCACCAGATATGTGTTACCTTCATGTAAGGGAGGCAGAGATAGTCTAGGGTACCGACTTCTTTGAGGGATTATACGGAATAAAGCTTGTAATCCAAGAATGAAGTTTTCACGCTAGACTAGTTTCACGACTCCTTGCATAAAGGTAGAACCCACAATCATGTTCAAAACTGTTGGGACACTTCCTGCATGTCCCCCCTAAACTCAATGTTGGTCTACAAAAAAACATCGTCCAGTAACAGGCTGTGTTATATGGCTCATTCCATGAAGTTGGGGCATATTATGTGACATCCAAGTGAAATTTTCAAAATGGATATTTTCCAACTCTTTCTTCTTTTTTAGGTTCTACATTAACCAAAGTCCAATGTAGAACATTTTATTTTAATGTAACATTTGGTGTAAAATAACCACACATGTTCAACAGTTGGATGACATTTCCAAAAATCCTGATGCTACATGGACACCATTTCTCATTTCCATATCATTTTCTAATAAAATAGCTTAAGATGTGGGCCAAGTTTCTATACCTCAATTAACTACTTGGAACCACAAATACATGAAAAGAAACCAGATTTGTCTAGGTTGAACATAACTTAACGAACAAGACATCGTAGATTAACTGTTTTATGTAAAAACTCATTGAAAAGTGACTCTTTATTTTGCAATTTGTATAATGAATTTAAATAAAGTACATATCAATATTTGTTTGATGTAAAGTACTCTATAAACCATGCACATTGATTACATTATAGTCATAAAGTAAGTATATGAAGTATTATTTACCTGTATAATGTTATAAATGCACTACCGATGCTACATGGACACCGCGTCTTGTAACATTGTTAATAATAAGACTATTCATACTGTTACAATTATTTGAGTGTGAATGGTTTGTCTACTTGTTCATCATATCAAGTAGATATACAGAGTGAATTGCTTGAAATTTATCTAAACACTGTTCATGTAAAATTTACCTTTTCTGTGTACTTAAGTATTACGATGCTACATGGACACCGTGCCCTAAAATATTTGGAACAGCTTGAACAGGTGCATCTTTTTCAGATCAATAGAGAGGATGTACTATGATGTTAACTTTTTATGTTATAAGCACACGATAAAATTAATAACATGGATTGTAAAACTACAAATTACACAAAAAGATAACCTGCCATGAAGCATAAAACATAATTACCTATACACATACACCATTTCTTACAATTACACAATAACAATACACCATTGATCAAAGAAACTTAAGATGTCCACTGAAACAAACTTCATGCAGTGTTGTTCTTAAAGTACCCTTTGTGATCTAATAGTCTCTTTGCTCGTTTCTGATTGAATCATCCTCTATTATTGATAAAGATGATTGAAAAGTTTGATCACTTAAAAAGTCAGTTTGCAAAAAAAATAATTTAATTGCCATGATGAATTTCTTTGGAAAGGTACTAGTTTTGAAAATGATGGGTTCCTTGTCTTCATCTCCATAAATTCCAGGACGATAGAACTGTCTTCTGAATTAATGTCAAGAACCTGCAAAGCAAAACAAAATAAACCCTATGGCTTAGTATCTTCATGGAACATTGTGTATTGATATTGGAGTAGATTATTTATTCATGTTGCACTTTTTGTGTTGCAGGAAAATATTTATATTAAAATCATGCTGGAGTATTTTATTTATTATTCATTTAACATGAAAAAGAATAGCAAAGGATAGAGAACTTAAATGATTTACAATTATTTGTTTTATTTATAATAAATATAACTAAAATAAGGGAATGTTTATTGTGAATTCAGTGAAATGCTAATGGAAATGGTGTCCATGTAGCATTGTGTATTAATATATTTCATTAGATATACATCTCTCATAATATGCCTTTTTTCTGTAAAGTGTAGTAAAATGTAGGCAATGTTTTGAATGTTTTGGGTGATGGATAATTTCGAATGGGGTAATTGTTTTAGTCTAATTAGGCAAATTTTATGAAATGCTACATGGACATGGTGTCCATGTAGCATCGTATTGGTAAGCTATATTATTAGCATTAAAAGAGCAACAACTAATTCATTATTAACAACAAAGTTTATTAATGATGTGATTCTACAAAACAATTACAATTTCAACGAACTATAACGATACCCAATGCAAAATATTGCCCATGCTATGCCCGATGCTACATGGACGCCAAATTATTATGGCGTCCGTGACTCAAAATTAATATCATAACATGAAAAGAAATTCTGATTCAGTGTTTCCCTTTCAATAAAAATGCATTAATAAATACAGACATACAAGCAACATTAAGAAATAATTACAATAGCACTTACCATTCACAAAACTATCCAATGTTTACATTTTGATGCTACATAAAAGTCCCGATGCTACAACGGGACACCAGCGACTGAAACCTTGATAAAACTAGCCCACATGTGGCAAATTCCAAACAAACCTGATAGCTATTGACCTCTATCCTTACAAAAAGAAATATGGAATGTTATATTTATCTCCAGGGGGGGATTCCCACAAATTGCATAGGATGTTTATCACGATGCTACATTTTATGGTTAGGACACCATGCACACGGCACGGTATACTTTTTCATGAATATATGGGATGGTCTTCATGAAATTTATTCTCATTTGCAACAGTTTTCAATTGATAAATGTTCTTAATTTTGGAAAATAATTTTAAAATGTATGATAGAGAACTACAACCATTCAGCAATGAAAACTCCCGATGCTACACGTGTATATTTTGTGGACACCGTGCGTAGCATCGGAAAGGCAATTTTCATGTTGCTTGGGTGAAAAATCAGTCCAGCGAGACGAGGTGTTTTGGTCAGTAAACTATGAATACATGTATCTTTTATTAATCAAATCGATTTCCAAGCAATTCTATGATAGTTTTGCTTACCTAAAACTCATATTAATTGTTGTGTTTTCCATGTCACGTTTTTTAGCAAAAATGGTCTTGGACACCACCTCATTTTTTATTTTATTTTTCTTCAAGGAAGGGTCGATTTTTAATTTTTTTTTCATGGCTCAATACTATAACCTAGTACTGTTTTTGGACACTAATTTTTTTTGATATACACATAGAGTAAAACAGTTTATAAGCTGCCTAAAGTACCAAATTCTGCTATTTTAACAAATGCCCCAACTTCGTGGAATGAGCCATATATATCAGCCCCAACATTGGTTTGGGGGGGGGGGGGGGGGATGGCAGCTTTACATAAACTAGTTTTGACTATCATACTTTCAACTGACAGCTTTTTACTCATTTTGGAAGATATTTCATGCGCACATGTATAGTGTCCCAACAGTTTTTGAACAAGATTGCAGATAGGCACTTAAATCACACTCCAACTTGGGTTTACATATATAGAGTATGAAATGCTATTTCTCCTCGAATACCAGAAAATAAGTTGGCTACCAAAAAGGGGTTGGTGGAAAGTCCAAACAATAGGGGGGGGGGGGGAGGCAGTATTTCTTTTTAAGATATATATTTACAATTTAAGAGGGTACTATACTTTCAACTCTGGTAAAACAACAAAATGTGCTGTCTGGTGGGTAGAATTCGTCAAACCTCTAAAATGCTTATTGGTATCATATGATTCATAACTGCGATGTGTCTATAATTAAATCAGTTCCACATTGGCGAGAAATATTTAATGTTTATCTTTCCGCGCGCAGAAGTGATCCAAGCGTACGTCCGCAATTATAGCCATGCGCACAGCATTGGTCACACACACCCGTCATCCATATATGATGCACACAGTGCGCTGTAGTTGCCTTCATGCGGGCCCGCGTCCTTCTGTATTTATTCGCTGCTATAATGCGGCTACGGCAATTTGGAACTGATCAAACTATAGATATATGTTCTTGACATAATGAGAAAGTGAAATTAAATAAAGAAAATATAACTGTATTTCAACTTTCAACATTTGTGATGCGATCTGTGAAAACCTGTCGGATGTCGCAAAGGGTGAACTTGGGATTATGGGTAAAATGTTAAAAAATCTTTTTAATTTTTTTAATTTTTTAATTTTTTAATTAAAGATTTGTTTAGAGAATTAATGTCCAATACTTTGTGTCATCATCTGTTATAAAATTTCACCTTTAAAAACTTACTTAAGTCCCTTTCCTGCTTGGGAAACCCTGAGGCAGTCTGTCTGTCTACAATCTAGCCACATGAATTGACACACACGGTGACTTTCAGTCACATTGGGCTAGTTTTAAAACTGAAATCTGATCCAGGGATAATATATTGTGACCTTTTGCTTCGAATTTTGAACTTTTGATTTGAATAAATTTAAATAGTACTAATTTCAATGACAAATTGAAGTTAAAGTGTGAATTTCTCAACACAACAACTTTCAAAAGTAAGACTTTGGGCTTCTTTCCACCCACTAGTACCAAGTTCTTCCTACCATGGACAAAACTAGGATACCACCAGGAGTGGCGGGGCCTTGAGCGATGCTTGGCCAGCGAGCCGGGCTAGAAAATACACAGGGTGCACCATGCCCTGGGGGCAAAATTGGTTCTGGAAAAAAGGGATATTTCTATAAGGGCTTGTAGGTGTAATGCCTTGAGCCATGCTTAGGACAGCGGTGGAAATGGTAGCAAGCACGCTGGCAAGACACAGGTGGTGTGAAATAAATCAGATGGTGTTGGAGGGGATGATTTATTACCCTAGATTAAGCATCAAAGCCATGGTCAAGCAAGTTGGATAACATACAGGGAACGAAACCCGAATGTACCTTGTTTCCCAATCATCAATTCGATATGTGCCGGTTTGATGGTTGCAATCTGATTATGACCAAGATGCAGAGATTGAAGATTTGGTAGCAGGAACAGCTCTGAAGGCACATCTTTCAAACGGTTGTGAGCTATTGATAGCGTTTTCATGCTGTTAATGAGAGAAATAGACACAGTGATACTAAAGTGAAACCATGGTTAACTTTAAATATAAATAAGAGATTACATGATTTAATAATTTGTTTCTGCTAATTATAATTCTATATATAATTATTTAGTGAATAAAATACAGTTCGTAGCTGTTTTGCTATATACGTTGGTCTCATTATGTAAAGGCAAACATGCATGATGACACAAATAATGGTACAGCCTATACATTATGAGACCAACATATATAGCAAAACAGCTACAAACTATATTTCATTCTCATTCTTATTTAGTTTATTGGTTATTTTTATCTTTTATCATAAAAATAACGCTTTTTTATATTTATTTTAATCAAACAACAACAAATGTCCCCCTTTATAAAATCGGCGAATCCAGCGAGCTGTTTGCCAACTTCCTGCTTAAGTGAACTAAGGTCAAAGGAAGAGTGAGTCAGAAATTCTTAGGCAATCTATAAAGAAGAGTTACAAAACTTATGAAGAATAACTAATTTTTAAGATCAATCTTGAGTTTTATGTAACAGATCCTGGATTAGTAAAAGTTCATATCACAAATGGTATAAATATTTTGCGAAATTGGTAATAAATATATATTGTTTAATGCTCCTTTAATAAACATCTGAATAAATACCTTGATTTTTTCGCCTGTTCCAACGATGCCGGTGCTGGTATTTTACTGATCTGATTGTAAGCCAATGATAAGGTCTCCACCCATGGCAATCCCCATAGAAGGACCCTAGGTATAGTGCCCAGGCTATTATGAGACAGGTCTATATTGACTAGTGTATCGGTGTATCTGGGGACGTCTAACCAATGCTGTTCAAATGTGTACAGATGCTTGCTGGCCCAGTTGGCACAGAGTTTCTAGTGAATAAAAGAGACACCCAATGTTATATGATTGATAGTAGGTTAATTTTACCAACATATAGAACATTTGGAGTTATACATTTATTTCTCAAAAATGAATAGGGAAAAAACCTTTGTTAAATAAAGGCTATTGTTTATGAAGATATTTCAAAAGTTTAAAAAAAGCTGTTGGAAACTGCTTGTACACAAACTGATGAACTCCAAATGGCGATAGCCCATGAATTGTATGATGCTAACAGTGACAATAAGGGGCGCCCTAACTTTGCAACTCCATAATGTTGCCCATGTATGATGCGAAAGGTGACAAGTAAGGGCGTCCTCACTTTAAATGCTATAGGCAATGCATCTGGGGCTAATGAATTTGCTGATAGATAAGAGTGCGATGGGATTTTGGTTCCTCTCTCTGGGCTTGATTCAATTCATATTTTATAAATAATCAGAAAAAAACGAGAGCCAAAAAATAAATTGGGACAACTCTGATAATTTGTCGGTATAATGTAAGCGCCGGCCTGATCGCAGCAGCTTAGCTTAGGACAGAGGTTTAAAGGTTAGGCAAAAAAAAAATTGACTTGCCTTTTCCGACCGACCCAAATTTTCGGAAATCTAGGGTCGCAAGTAATATTGAAGAAGAAAAAAAATGAAAGAAGCACATAACAATAAAGAAAGATAAAAACGTGTTTTTGAGTAGTATCTGCTTGTTTAAAAAAAAATTTAAAAAAAATCAATAAAAAAAAAAATCAAATAATAAAAAAAATCTCTCTTTAAAACGTGTTTTTGTGTAGTATTTCCCTGTTAAGATTTTCAAAAAGAAAAAAAAGAAAAAAATCAGACCGTGCGACCCCATCTCTGGCCCTGAAAGGGCAAGTCAATTTTTTTTTGTTGCCTTACTGCAACTATTGCATAGAGTATTATAGACATATAATTCAATCCTACCATTTGACCATCTACTTGTACATCCTCTATCCAGACATCAAGTACTTGACTTAAGACATCATTTGCATATTTAACGGTTTCCTTGGTGATATAGAATGAGTCCCCTTGGAGACGATGTTGAACCAGATCTATAGGGAGAAAGAAATAAAGACAGAATTGTCAGATTTATAGAAAGAGAGAATATCACACAAAGATAATGGTTTGTATTAAGGAAAGGAATCAGAAAAGTATACAGTAAAATAAAAACAGCATCCTTGTTTGTGAGTAACTTCATTGGGCATACACTGTCGAACTTCCATAAGGTAATTTAGTAAATATAGGAGTTGCTATCCATCATGTGACCTATTCAAAGTATCAGTTCAGATGTGATCATATGGAATGGTGCTTAATAAATGTGATCATATGGAATGGCGCTTAATAAATGCTGTGTAATAATAATAATCAGTTGTCTGATGAAATTCAATGGTGTTGAACACGTATAGCATGTTATAATTTAACAATTAAGTTTCCATAGAGACAATATAACAACAAATATTAACAAACATTGGCGAATGTCCCAACAAAATATTAGCAAGGATATACACCAACCGGGACTCGATCGATGGTTTCCGGAACTCTATGCAATACTTGCTGATAATAAACAGCAATGTGCAAAAGCAAAGCCATGCCTTTGTTATGTACTGTAAAATGGGAAATGTTCGAGCTACATTTTCGTACCTTTCGGTCTCAACACAGCTACCACAAAAATAATATGCATGAATATATTTCTTTTGCTGGGATCAGACCTGCGCTTGCATTGCGCTGAAAGATGATTAAAACTCCACGCATCAAGGTCTCCAAGAACACATTGGGGAAGCAGTGGGCACTGGCTAGGAGGGGATGAGGTCCCCACTTGTTTAATACTAATTTCAGCGCAAAGCCTGATCGCCGTAGGTGTGACAGGCTACAGCTTTCCTTATTAGCTTTTAAACGAAAAAAATGCATATTGATTCTGTTTGAGTAGTTTTTCACTCTTCCTGTAAATTCAGCTATAGCTTCTCTACTTTCATTTTCAGCCTTTTGTTACATTTCAAAACTCTAATTCTCAATTTTGTTTCTATATCATTGTACAAGTTGTCTGTGGGAAGTAACAAACCATTGTTCCCTCTCCTTTTGCTTGACAATACAAATGTTTCTATATCATTGTATAAGTTGTCTGTGGGATTAAGTAACAACCCATTCCCATTGTTCCCTCTCCTTTGCTTGACAATACAAATGTTTCTATATCATTGTATAAGTTGTCTTGGGGAAGCAACAACCCATTGTTCCTCTCCTTTTGCTTGGCAATACAAATGTTTCTATATCATTGTATAAGTTGTCTTGGGGAAGCAACAACCCATTGTTCCTCTCCTTTTGCTTGGCAATACAAATGTTTCTATATCATTGTATAAGTTGTCTGTGGGATTAAGTAACAACCCATTGTTCCCTCTCCTTTGCTTGACAATACAAATGTTTCTATATCATTGTATAAGTTGTCTTGGGGAAGCAACAAACCCATGCTCCCTCTCCATTTGATTGAACAATACAAATGGCCTGACTAAACTTTCTATTGACAATAGCTCTTTGTTTTATACATGGTATATTGTTACCGTTCTGTTAAAATATTGTATGTTTTCTAGCTCTTCAACATATAATAAAAAGTCAATCTGCCCAACGGCTAAGCATGAAGTGTTGGTCTATACATGTATACGATAAGGGACAAGAGCACTTAATGTACAAGGTTTTGATATGTGTTTTGGCCTCTTGAACATAGAGCAGACTGCCCAATGTTATATACATAGGAAGTATTACTTTATATGTGCTGAAGGGCCACGATTGAGATACAAGGTGTCAACAGAACAGTAAAATGCTATCAAAACTATAGTTTGATCAGTTCCAAATTGGCAAGCCTCCTTTAAAAATGTGCAGGCACACATATAAGAATGCAACAAGCGCAAGTGCATTATACATGTATGGGTGACGCATGCGTGCATCCAAAACTGTGTGTGTGTGTGTGGCCATAATCGCTTGTGTACGCCTGGATTACTTTTGCGCGCTGAGAGATAAATCCGAATATTTCTCGCCAATTTAGAACTGATTATAAACCATAGATTTTCCTATCTATACCTTGACGAGTCGGACATTGTGGATCAACATTGATATCTGATTTGGGCAATGAGGCACCGTGAGCTGTCTTCTCACTGTAGAGGCTATTCAGATGACCCAGCCAGAACTCAACCAATTCTAAGCTTTTAGTTTCGCAAGCTTTCTGGAGACATGATTTCACCTCAACTGGATCCTTGATCAAATCTGAAAAAGTAATGCGACTATGTATTAAAATTACATCTTTTCATAACTTCCATCTTGTTTAAAAACATAATTTCAGATACGGAAAAAAGGAAACTAAACAAAACTTCGTGTTTGCATAGGAAAGGATAGGATCAGAAATATATTTAGAAAGCAACAGCATCTACGCCACCTGCCTATGATAAATCCGAGATTACTTTATACTGAACTAAACCAATTAATTAGGCAAATCTAAAATTGAAGATATTACGATGTAGCCAAATTTATGACAACATGTTCTAACTTGCTTGATGACTACTGAACAACTATAATGTGTAGATAATATAGATTTAGAAAAATGAGAGTGACATACATGTATAACACTATATCTGAATTTTCTAAACATGATGATGACCTATTTTGATTTCCCTGAAAATGTTGCCATTATTCATGAAAATGTGACCAAAGTGTTTGAAAAATGTATCAAACCTTAGAATAAATAATAATATAAATTGGCATGTATGTTTTCTAGTAAAGATTTAAAAAAATAAATTGAACCAGCAAGCATCACCATCTCAAAATTAAACAAGTAACTATAAATGATGTACCTTTCCCCCAATAACCCTAGGCCTAACCCTACTACACCACACAGCAACAACACAGCCAGCCTGTTTTCATAACCCGGTGTGCACGTTGTGGGGCTATAAAATGGACCCAGGCTATATATGAGGCGAAATATACTGAGCCGAGTAGCCTTGACAGCCGTGGTGTTGAGGAAGGAATGGAGATGGGCTTTGGTGCTAGAGGTCCATGGTTCAAATCCCGGGGGGTCGGGGTGACATTTCGGGGGAATTTTCTCCGTCGGAATCTGTTGCCGTGTGGTGTTATAGAGTTAGGGTTAACCCTACTCCTTCTTGAGACGATTATAACTAAATCGTCTCAGACTCCTTTTCCCTTTAAACAAACAAGCACACAGTTCTAATTACCTGGTCTATAGGCGATCAGCTTTTCTACAATAGCTTTGTGGCTGTGAAGTGTTGCTACCTGAATTGGGCTTCCCTGCAAAGAGAATGTTATAAGACATTAGGCCCAATAAAAAAATATAGTAGTTTCTCATTCTTGCGTGCATTGATTTTGGCTGCCGCAAAACAAAACAAAATGTTTTACTTTTTTTATTATTATTATTATTATTATTATTATCCTACTAACAGGTACATTAGGGGGAACGTGGTTTTTGTTATTCATTCATTATTACGTTAGGGCGAAAATAATGGTTCCCCTAAACGTAATTTCTTTCATAAACAATAATGCGCTTTATTCCGTTATAAATAACAAAGTAAATTATTATTCATGAGCTAATTAATTATGCAAATGTATTCAAATATTCAATAAATTTGCATAATTTGTACGACGGGCTGTCTCTAACAGTGACTAAAGACAGCCTGTCGTACAAATTATGCAAATTTTGTGAATATTTGAATAAATTAGCATAATTAATTAATTTATGTAAATGAATGTTATTGTTAGTTAATCTTATGTACTTATTCCCCTTAAGGTTAGTGTTATCGTCATTATTATTATTATTATTATTTTTTGTTGTTGAAATATTCTTAAGATCACACTGATGTTGTAAATATGGAGAACGTGTCAATATTTAAAAAAAGAAAACTGTGTTAAAATCAAAGAACAACACAACAGGCGAAATGTACCCATTTTAAGGTTAAATAAAGCTAGTTTTAGAAAAGTGGCAGCCATTATGAAGCAATACATTTCCACCATGTTGGAAAAGGGGCATCTGCCATCTTGGATCCGCCATTTTGGAAAAAAACCAAAACTGCCCTCATCCTCTTTATTTCAAAAAGTTAGGATGATAAACTAGTTTTTCAAAATTTTATTATGGGCCTTACTGTAGGTTATTTTAGAATAGATAGGCCAAAATGTTCAAAAGAAGTTCTGATTTCACAATTACATCATGCAAAATTATCAAAATTCCTTGGGATATTGTTATACTATCTTGTCAACTGCTTAATATTGATACCGGAATGATTTCATGTATGCATTTTGGAGAGTATAAAAAGTGTTGAGGTTCTATTAATTACACTAAAACATGTCAATTAATTATATTGTAAAAACATTGCAAAACATCAAATTGATCAATTTTGATAGAATTGTCATATCTGATTGGCATGACAAACAACTAGATCTTCAAACCCTAACCCAACCCTAACCTGCATATTATAAGCAGCTTTAAGAACAGAAATTCAACTGGCCACACTAGTAACTTACAATGTGATAGCATTTTCTGGATCAAATCAAAGGCCTTCGAACACGGTAGAAGGCTTTGGTTTGACAAATGTTATCTATCAGTAGTTAGCAGCAGTATTTTTGTAGCTTCATCTGAATCCAGCTGTGTGACCACTGACCAAGTCACTACAACTAGACCTTGGGTCACAACTCACCTTAAAACAAGTCCTTCACGTTCCAACTCAAGTCAACCATTGAGTCGATCATTATAATGTATTTTCCAATATTAAATTGCGGCCCAAAATAGAGTAAGAGTTCAAGTCATATGTCACAGTGGCGTACCCAGGGATGGGGGTCCAGAGGGGCTGGTGCCCCCCCTGAAATAACCCCGTCGGTAACCACGACCCTCTGTCGGTAGATTTGCGATTTTGACCATGCAATTTTGTCTGCCGGTTATGTGAACAACCTCATCGCTACCCCCCCCCCCCCCCCCACTTATCAAGATTTCAGCTGCTGACGGGAACAAAATTTTGCAAGTTTTACGATTATTTTGGAAAAAACCCAAAAAACCAAAACTGCCCTCATCCTCTTTATTTCAAAAAGTTAGGATGATAAACTAGTTTTTCAAAATTTTATTATGGGCCTTACTGTAGGTTATTTTAGAATAGATAGGCCAAAATGTTCAAAAGAAGTTCTGATTTCACAATTACATCATGCAAAATTATCAAAATTCCTTGGGATATTGTTATACTATCTTGTCAACTGCTTAATATTGATACCGGAATGATTTCATGTATGCATTTTGGAGAGTATAAAAAGTGTTGAGGTTCTATTAATTACACTAAAACATGTCAATTAATTATATTGTAAAAACATTGCAAAACATCAAATTGATCAATTTTGATAGAATTGTCATATCTGATTGGCATGACAAACAACTAGATCTGGTACTTCAAACCCTAACCCAACCCTAACCTGCATATTATAAGCAGCTTTAAGAACAGAAATTCAACTGGCCACACTAGTAACTTACAATGTGATAGCATTTTCTGGATCAAATCAAAGGCCTTCGAACACGGTAGAAGGCTTTGGTTTGACAAATGTTATCTATCAGTAGTTAGCAGCAGTATTTTTGTAGCTTCATCTGAATCCAGCTGTGTGACCACTGACCAAGTCACTACAACTAGACCTTGGGTCACAACTCACCTTAAAACAAGTCCTTCACGTTCCAACTCAAGTCAACCATTGAGTCGATCATTATAATGTATTTTCCAATATTAAATTGCGGCCCAAAATAGAGTAAGAGTTCAAGTCATATGTCACAGTGGCGTACCCAGGGATGGGGGTCCAGAGGGGCTGGTGCCCCCCCTGAAATAACCCCGTCGGTAACCACGACCCTCTGTCGGTAGATTTGCGATTTTGACCATGCAATTTTGTCTGCCGGTTATGTGAACAACCTCATCGCTACCCCCCCCCCCCCCACTTATCAAGATTTCAGCTGCTGACGGGAACAAAATTTTGCAAGTTTTACGATTCTTTTGGGAGTCTGTAAAAAGAATTTCATGCCTTTCGTCGTGCCCCCCCCCCCCCCCAGTTTCCAAAAGCTGGGTACGCCACTGATAGTGATATGTCACACATGTCAAAATGTCAGCCTCACTAAAGCAGCCATATGCTACAGAGTATACATGTACCTGTGCTGAAGTATACAATAGCCTAAACATTACAACAAGAAAACAATTTTCTTCAAGGAACTGACGTATATCCCTAAATAAAGGGTGGAGACATGTACCTTTTTCCCACGCAATTTTGGGTCTGCTCCGACATCAATCAACATGTCCAGGATATCGGTATCCCCTTTCTCACATGCAGCTGGAATAAATTCACTGACATCCTTGATGGCCGGATATGGGCTTTCTCCGGTGCCTCCAAGAAAGACTATTTCTTTGATATCTCGTGGCAATGAATCTAGAAATCTTCTTGTTGACTCTGCATCCCTCTCCTGGATGTTTTCCAGTAATGCTCCTGCAGCAACTAATAAATAAGGGTGCAAAAATCATTGAATATAAACTGTTAAGCATGAAATGTTCGCGGCATTAACATTTTGCGAATAACCGACTTTGGCCTTTTTGGCTGCATGAACATTTCGCAAATGTGTTAAAAGTAAGTCATTACAGGCCTTTAAAAAGCAGAACAATCGCTTGCATGAACATTGCGCAAGTCAGCTGCAATCGCCAAATTCGCGAAATGTTGATGCACACGAACATTTCATGCTTTACAGTATATCAACTCACACACCATAAAATATCCTATTGTTGCATTTCAATGACTTTAACAATCTGAAGATGAGCAGATGCATTAATAACATGGTGAACAGCTTGGCGAGGCTGGACAACTGTAAGCTCTGCATCACAATAAACATTTTATTATTCAACAATCGCAATTATGTATTTAATAAAGCATGAGGTCATGATAATCAGGCCTTTGCAATTAACCTTTTCACACAGGCCTGACTGGATGATCAATCTTTGTAGATGCAATAAGAGTCGCTATGACGATCAATCATCAAAAAGGCTCACTTCTCTGTGTGAATCCAATGACCAATGATCGATCGAAGTTCTTGCACGTTTAGCAGATTACATGTAGTCGATCTCCACTTTCACAATGTTTTAAAAAATTGGATAGCGGGAGTAATTTTACAATCAACCTAGCTGCGACATGACCTATTCTTCATATTAATCTGTTTAGTGGGACATTTGACCTAATCTGACAATAAATCTGACCTGTCTCAATATAGGGGCATTCACATCATATTCAGGGGTAAAAAAATAGAACTGTTGAAGCACAACCGCAACCGGGCATTGTTTTTATTCGCATATATTGACCACTGAGCTATCCTTGGCATCTACACTTGATCTACATCCTGACTGACAGAAGGACTCTGCAAGTTACAACATCAACGTTAACTTTGTTAGTAAGCTTGATAATACCTAATCATAAATAAGCTTACAGTAAAATAAAAGCCTAATTAGTTAGGCATTAAGATTTTTAGCCACACACTACACTGCCCACAGCACAGGTTTGCAATTTTATTTTACCTTGTGCCTGTGCTTGCAGGTCAGCTGTGTTTGAACTCATGACAGATGCACTGATGATAAGTACTGCATGGCGGAATAAGAACACAGGTAAAATACGTGATCACATCATAAACAAACAGCATCCGTCAAATAAATCAACATGTGGAAGTTATCTTGCTAGTCAAACATGTCAAACCAACTGCATCACGATGTTTACTTCCGGGTTTGCCCATAAATGACGTAAAGGATGACAGGCTGTTGTTAGTGAGAAGTCATGTGACTGATGAAAAAGAAAGAAAACGAATCTCATTTTGAGCAGCTTGCTGCTAAGCATAGATGAAAGGAACCGACAATTTGGAACCCGGTAGTATATATTTTACGGAATAAATCGTATTGGAAACTGGAAACCAATGCTTAGCACCAAGCTGCCGGAAGCTGGATTCTATTTAACACAACTTCGCATTTTTTTCGGTAGGATAATTTTACGAATACAGTAATAAAACAGTATACAATGCAATGCTATCTTGTAAAATGGGATCTTGAATAGATGCTTGTTACCACCATTATCTAGCATTAGCAAGCAACAGTTGTGATATAGTGATATTATATGTATCATTCCGTGCAGGTGGACAAATTTGCTCACTAATTTGGGAGCCATATTTGGCCACCAAGACAAAATGTGTAATAAATTCACTATTTTTCGTGTTTGAAACCAAAAATAATTGTTCCAATAGAGTAAACATCTGTTGAGGTAAGGTTTATATTTGATTTCCTGTTTGAAGTATGCAAATTATGATGCCTGTTGAAGCGATATGAAGAACATTTTGTTATTTTGCGTTTGAGACTGAGAGTGAGAGGCTTGATATCTCCCAGCACTATATATCTGGGTGGATCCACTAGCCTTAATGAGTACTTGTGGTCAATGAAATACAAGGGGTGTGTCAGAAACATCTATTCAGCATCAAGCAAAAGTTTTGTCTAAATTGTAAAAAAGTTTTTGTAGTGATGGGCGGCGCATTACGATAATTGATACCATGTGATTTTTGTTAATAAGGGGGTTTGGTGTGAGGTGGGGTATAGGGAGGGTGTTTGTGATTGGGAAGGGGTTAGTGATGGGGGATGGTATTTGTGGTTGGGAGGGGGCTAGTGATGGGGAGGGGGTTAGCGGTGTGGAGGGGTGGTGGTGGAGGGCAGGGGTTTATGGTGGCGAATGGGAATGGGATGGCCCGGGGGAGAGGGTTTGTGGTGGTGGCATGGATGCATGGGGTCGGAAGGGTTGGCTTAGGGGTGGGGTGGGTAAGGTGTTTGTGGTGGGGGAGGTTTTTTTTGTGGGGGAGAGGTTTTGTGGTGGGCAGGGGAAGTGCTAGGTTTTTAAATTAGGGGTTTTAGAACCCTGAACCCCACAAAAGTTTGAAAAATAAGGGGTTATTTTGGATTTTCAGCTAATTTATTGCGCCAAAATGAAAAAATATGCGCTAAACGCGCAAGAACCCCCAGTAGCGCTATCCCTGGTGGTGGGGAGGGGTTTGTGGTGGGGAGGGGTTTGTGGTGCGGTTGAGAAGGGGAGGGGGTTTAGGGTGAGGATTTTGATGGGGAGGTGGTTGTGGTGGCGTGGATGCATGGGGTGGGGACTGGGGAGGGTAGGCCGTGGGGTGGGTAGGGTGTTTGTGGTGGGAGAGGAGTTTTGTGGTGGGGGAGGGGTTTTGTGAATGGGAGGGGAAGGGTTTGTGGAGGGGATGGGAAAGGGAGGGGGTTTGTTGTGGGGAGATGTATACGCTGTGGGGAGGGGAGGGAGTTTGTAATGGGAAGGGGAGGGGTTTATGGTGTGGATGGGTTTGTGGTGGGGGATGTGAAGGGGAGGGAGTTTGTGGTGGGGATTGTGATGGTAAAGGGGTTGTGGTGGCATGGGTGGGTGGGTAGGGATTTGTGGTGGGGAGGGGAGGTTGTAGGGGTGGTTTAGATGTGGAGGGGGCATTGTGGGAAAGTGGTGTAGGTTTGTGGTTGGGGTTGAGTGGGTTTGTGCATGTGGGATGGGGTGGGAGGGGTTTGGGGTGGGTGGTATCAGTGGCGTAGCCAGGTTTTTCTCAGTGGGGGGGCAAAGGGGGGGCCGGGAGTTTTGGTGGGGGGGCAACAACCAAATTGAGGATTGAATTTCCTTGTGTTGTGAATAGGTTAGTCCCAAATTATTTCAACTGACATTTCCCACAGGGGGGGCAACAGGGGGGGGAAGAGAACCCCACAGGGGGGGCAGCTGCCCCCCCTTGCCCCCCCTTGGCTACGCCACTGGGTGGTATGTTAGCTTTTGTATAATTAATTAGGCCCTAATTAAGAAATGTTTAAACATTTTAATTAGTGGGCCTAATAAATAATGCAATGGAAATTAGACAAAAGCTAACGTACATTTAGCTCTTCAAGTGTTCTACCCATTTACCAAGTCACATCATCATAGCTCATCTCATTAGTCCACAAACTTTGCTTTGCATATTTCATGCATACATAATTAGCCATACAAGTAATTAGGACATTTCATGGCAACTGAAATTGGAAAAAATAAAGAAAATAAAAAGAAAGTTGTTGCCAAAGATGTTGGTATTATGCCTCTTTGACCTACCATATCTCGGCAACCGAATGTCCGATTGAAATAAAAATTTCAGTTCCATAATTGATAAACCAAGGGCTAGAACATATCAAATTTTAAAGGAAATCTAAAATTTTCATCAGCTAATAGAGCCACCTTAAAACAAGCAGTGTTGGAGCACCCACTAAGCCATGACCCTCAGCTACTTGTTCGAGCTCACTATATATACTCGATTGATTATGGCATTGAAAACTGTCCGATGCACTTGGACATATGCATAGAAGTGGTCTTTTTTAGTGCTCAGGGGTTAGGATTAAGATACATGAGAATGTGATTGTACATTTACCAGTTTTTCCTACTGTTTTTTTTATCGATATATCCAGAGTGTATGCCAACTGATAACTGTGGAATGCGCTGAATCGCAACTAAGTTAGCTCCAACCACTGGGAATAAGGCAATAACTTCAGCACATTATGGACAGCGAGAAAACTCCAATCTGGCAGGAGAAATCGCAAGATGGCAGTGGCAATGCTGGTGCCTCTGGAAGCTCAGAGTCAGGCGCACTATTCCATAGTTCAACACAGGGTCCTAAGGCAGTAAGTACAGTATGAGGAAGGGATTTGTTCAGTGGCGTAGCTTGATTTTCTTGGGGGGTGGGGAGCAATGTTTCCAAAACCTTTGTAAAAGGGTGCCCCAATTTTGTTTGCAGTTTTAAACAAAACGCTAGAAACATGGTCCTTGTAAGTTGTCATATTGCCCATACATACATCCGGAGAATGGGGCGGGGCACTAATAGTGCTTGGGGGCGGGGGCATAAAGGGCTTTTTCTGATGAGGGTTAACTTTCTGTTTCCCAATGCATTTTGCAAAGAAAGACCATCACTCATGTGTAAGTTGTCATAATGTGAGTGCTGATCTTTAGTCCATGGAGGTTTGTGCTGCGTTGGTGCTTGCCAGATTTGCTGATATTTACAAATAGTGCAAGTAAACATGTGCTGGGAGTTAAAGTTATTGTGGGTAGCTGTCGGAAGCATCCTGCGGAGATCCACAGTGCCAATGTTTGGAACTGTCAGACTATTTCATGCTGTGGCGACATTTGAATGGAGCCTGTTCCAGATTGGTATTGTGCGTACAAAGAATTAGGAATACATACAAGTAACTTAGCTTTCAGGTCTATGCACAATAAGCTCGGTGTCATTTGACGCCACAAAACAATGTAAAATGTCATTATAGTATTAAAACGTTGGTATAACCGCTGTATCCATCAATATTTGTTTTCTTTTACAGAGAGCCTTGATGATCGGTTCTGTAGCCATCACAGTAGTAATGGTCATTGTAAGTATTTGTTTTTAAAAATGTGAGGTGATTGAATTTTTGCGATCATGATTTAAACCACTTTGACACAGTTTTGGTTATCATCAGCACCTTCATATAGGGGATCACTACTCACTAGATACTTATTTGGTAGGGATGTGCTACCACCAAAATGAAAATTAACCCAAACATTTACCAATTTTGGGGGGAAATGGACCCATATGTTTGCCAGTGACCCATAATTTTCCTACATATTTGACAGATATTGCTAAAATGTGTGTGAAAAACAGCAAATTTAAGGACATTCGACTCGTAAATTTACTAAAACTGGCTATAAAAGGGAGTCATTCATTTACCAGAGGGGTGAAAAGTTATCACCAGAGAGGATCATTTATGGAACCATAGAATCAGAGAGGCTATCAAAATAAGGACACAGAAACCGACCCTCACTGAGACCTACCATTTATGATGACCTGCTGTACATAATCGCCAAAAAGGCGGTCATGTGACAAGTGGAGGGTGACAAACACTATACACTGTATATTTTTGTGTGAGTGAAAACAGCGCATGTTCCTATTTTGTTTTCTTCAAATATACCTATACCTATATTTTCCCTGATCAGGTGTTAGATCTATACCAGAAATTCATATCATACTGCTAACACTGCTACTGCTGGCCAGCACTTCAGCAGAATACTTTGAAAATTGAGAATTGTATCAGATATTTATGAATTGACGTAACAATAAAATCAGATTTCTCCATCTTCATTGTTATTCCCTCATGCAGATTGCCTTATCCCTGTGCATCGCTCAGGGTGTGAAGACAGGTCAACATGGCTTTCTGTACTTTCTTGTAGGACTTTGTCTCATTGGATTCATAGCTGTTGAAATTATACTGGTAAGAACTCACTAAATCCCAGATTCTGGAATTTACTAGTATTATCCGATACTGGGACACCCAGTATCATACAAAGTCAGTGTTCCTGTATCGGACGATGGCAGGCATATATAAAATATTTGGAATGCAATGATGTACCAGTCCAGTATTGTACAATACTGGGACAAATCACGATGGTAGCATGTGTATCAGTATGGCCCGATACTGGAACACCAATACTGGTACACAGAGGATACTGGAACAATAAAATTGTATCTGGAAAACCTAAATTATACTCAACCCATTTGAACTTTGACCAATTCCCCAAATTTTCCCAATAGATCCCATACAATTCGTACACGGGGAAACAGCGTACCTTAAGTCCCAGCCATAGCTATAATGTGTCAAGTTTTTAATGGAATAAAATGCATCATATACATGTAGCTTTAACAAAGGACTTTACTCTATTGGGTAATCAATGCATGTCTCAGACCTAAAGTACTCTTTGTACATAAATGGAAATCATATTAAGTAAAGTTATACTAAGCTTCAAAACTTGAATTGATATTTTTAAAAGAACATCTTGCCACATCCCAGAACATTTTATCTGATCATATTTACATAAGCAAATTTGTTTGCCATAGAAGTAAGATTATCATGATAGAAGAATAAAGTCCCCTAGCTGATGCAGAGTAACATAGCCAGAGACGGTCAAGAGGGTAGGGGGACAATGCGCTGTCATTTTAAATGTTGAAGTTTTTTTTTTTTTTTTTGGTGGGGGATCATTTATGTTGGACATATCCATTTCGTTACTCACATTTAGACGGTTTCGTTTTCCTAGTCAGAATACTTTGTAGAAATGGGTTGATCGACTTGTTTTCATTGCTTGATCCACTTGTTTTCATGGCTTGATCCACTTGTTTTCATGCCTTGATCCACTTGTTTTCATGCCTTGATCCACTTGTTTTCATGGCTTGATCCATGCGAGTAACACAATGGATTTGTTCAACATAAATGATCCTGATCATTTAAAGGTTTATGTTTGTTTATTGAAAATGAGGCTGTCATTGGTTGAGGTTGACTCTAAATGGTTTATACTCGTCTTTAATGTTCAATCAGCAAACATTGCATTTTATTAGCTATTGTTAACGACATGACTGGCTACAGAACTGTAAAGAACTGTAAAGCATGCAATTCAATTTCTTCCAGCGATCCAATATACAATACGTTGTAGAAGGGTTAGTCAATATGTAATGAAAGTGATATTGTTGTGAGACTCACATTTATTGCTGTAGATCCCACAACAATTTACAATCCCTCCATTGTTCCTTATCCTTTGTTGTTTTCCATGGTTTATTGTTGCAGATTTGGCTAAATAAAATAATCTGAGATGGGCCCATCTTGTTTGTATTAAGGAATTCAGATCTAAAAAAGAGTGACAAACAGACATTATTCTGTGTTCTATCTATGTACCAAGTGTAATCTGTTTCTATGTTGTGTTGCCGATATATACGCAAATGTATCAATCGACCCATATTTCAACCTATTACATTACATATCCAGCCAAATATTGACCGATTTTTAATCAGTGGTTGAAACCTAATGACGTTACATAACTATAGGTAGCTAGACATCCAAAAGTGTATTGTTTAAAAGATAAAGGTTCATACTTTGTATTGATCACACTATCCCTCAATATAATCTCACAAGCATCCCATACCAAGATCACTTTCATTACATATTGACCGACCCTCAAAATATTCTTAGTCACTCAGTAAATTAGGCACACAATAAATAGCTTTATTCTAGGTAACTATTTGTAATCATGACCATCGCACACTGCAGTAGATCTGATTACGCGTGGCACGGTGTAACAGTGTCATTAGTTCAGGTGTCCACAATCAGATGCAGGGTTGCCTTCATGTTTATCAAGATACAACATAGGTAAATTTGGCAATTGTGAAAATGTAATATTGCGAATATGTCACGCTATACAGTATGTCTTTCTAGGCAATTATGTTGATTAGCTGTTTCCACAATTTAACTAAAATATCCACCAATTCGTCTATTTTCATCTCTTCTCTCTCTTTCTCTTGTATTTCAGATTAAATTCATCCAGACAGGGGATCTTGCACCGGAAAAAGCCTGGTTTCTTTATTTTCTTGGATTTTGTATCTTTTTAGAATCAATATTCACTGATGTGTTAGTGATGCACTGACCCTTGTTTAAGGTCAAAGAAAAGACATTAGAACAACGTTTATTATGATTTGAAAATTATACTATGTACTGACAATTTCTATTGAAGTCTGAGATGAGTTATTCGTGTTTCAAGGTGTAAGCCGTGCATCAATGCATTATATGGCCTTGTCTGCCATCAAAATTGTGGTATTGGCTTAGATGGTGGTCCCGGAAGTGGTAAACGTACGTTGATAATGATTGTATATAAAACTTTCATATCACATCATGGGTTCATCAAATAGTGTGACATTGAAAGTACAGTAGGCTTGTACTGTCATCTTCTCTCCTCACCACTTCCATGGCAACACATCATGTCAGTATGATAACAGATATCCATACACTCTTGGCAGATTCGAACCAATCAGGAAGCACACAACTAAAAATCACTATGTATAATGCTGTGATCTACATGTAGATGGAATGGATCCTTATCAAAAAGACAGTGTACCGGTATAATTATGATGATGATGTTTTTTGAATCCGATCAATTAAAGACAAAGCTGATATGAACCGCAGCTAGCAACTGCTTTCTAAGTCTATTTCATAATCCCTTTTCCTTTTCCTTGTCACTCTATGAACAACTCTCTCTGGCCCGGGAGGCGTACTTACCCATAGAGGGCTCTCTTATTGTTACCGCTCCCATCAGACAGGCTCCCATCCACTGATCTCTCCGAGTGGGGCGGTTCTCTGATAGAAGAGATTTTTGGTGCGTGGAAGTGAACTAAAATGAACCCTTTTTGGTCAGAGGGTGTGGTTCGATAGAGTGACGGGGAAGTGAAACCGGGTGTACGAAGTAGACTACTGCTTTGCTAGCAGTGATTTAGAGTAATGCAGTTTCAATTTCACCGATTATTAAAGGTAGATGTTCTGATTGCTGGCCCGATTTTCAACTTGATGTTTTCTATTTTACATGAAAGGTCATCCTTAAAATTGTCACATTCTAAAGTTTGAGTTCCATAACTCCGGAGGTTCTGATTTTAGAAGCACAAGGTCGCAAGAAATGTGCCCATTGAGAAGTACACATACTGGCGGTAGGTTAACCACCTTTGACAGTAATTCACCACATTTTAGCCTATAATTTCGAAATGGAACATTTCCGACCGTAAGATTTTACAGACATAATGAGACAAATATGGGGATTCTTCTGATATAAAAATATCTTGATGTGAAAAAAAATCATAGCCAAATCGGAACATACACCTTTAATGAATTGTTATTATTTGTGAAATGGAAACTTTTTACAATTAAGTAATTGTTTAATGTATGTGCTTCAAAGTATGAAAACAAGAAGAAAATATCTTATACTTTTGAAAAGCTGAAGTTCCCAATATTGATTTTGAGATATAGCCAACCAAAGGATGGACTTTCTTTTGTTTTCCATTGTTTTGAAAACGTTTTATCTGCTCTTATCTCTGGAAATAATTGTCCGTTTTTCATGAGGCTTTCTGCAAAAGGTTAGAATACTAACAAATGTGATATATTCGACTTCAGAATCAATTTTGCTTATACATATATCTGTACAGTTTTGAAATAGTCCCAACATAGATCTTACACTGTATAATATGCAAATTGCAATCACTAATGTGAATGAAGGGTCATTATGTAGATGATGCACATCAAAGGCTCTGATTGGCATTTCTTTTCCTACATGTTCTGTAACGATTTGTACATAATTTAGAGCTGATATCTTCTAATAAATAAAAATATACTTTTGAGTTTGGAAATTAATATCTATGACTTTGCTGTATGAATCCTGAGACAGACCTATGTTCAATGTTATATCTTAACCCCCTGGGGTCTACCTGTCTATCTTACAGTGGTTCTGATTGGTTTATTACAAGATGTACTCATATGAATAGCCAATTCAAATGCAGCTTGTAAAATGTTTCACTCCCATCTTTATCAGGGATACAATAATTCTAACAATGTCACTCATTGGTTCAATAAATGATGTATGATGTATCCATCTTTTTAACCAATCGACCGGTAGTTCTCAGGGGGTTAATATTATAAAGGGTGCAAATCACTAAATTTGTACTGTCCGTCCTCATTAGTTTGTTACATTCTAGAAAATAAAGAAAGCTGTAAATGTACCTAAATGGTGTTTTACGATGTGAGTGAAAAAGAAGTTAAACCAATCTACCCACGGATTTACGCCTATGTATTTCACACCACCTGTTTATTGCCAGCGCACTTGTTACTGCTACTATCGCTCTCCCAAGTATGGGTCTCTTGTCTATGGAACTTTTTATTTGGTTTTTCTTGACAAAAGTGGCAATAATGGAAATGTGTCAATGTTCATATTGTTTGCTGGTCGAACGAGTGAAATCCGTTGGATATTAACGATGTTAGCTAAATTAACTGAAAAAATGTTAACATTTCTCCCATTCACTAGTTGTCTATAAATAGCTTCAATTAAAATTACAGAGGTTTAAAATGGTTGAGGTGTATCGTTCCTTTGATAATTTGCTGGGTGGAACTAGAAGCCCAAAGAGTGACTTTTGAAAGTTGTTGTGTTAAGAAATACATACCTCAATTTGTTATAAAACTTAGTGCTATTTCAGATTTTGTAAAATCAAAAGTTTCGAAAAAAGTCACAATATAGTATCCCTAGAGCTGATTTTAGTTTTAAAAAATAGCTCAATGTGACTACTTAAAGGGGTTGAAAGTCAACATGTGCCAAGACTATAGACTGCCTTTTGGCTATGCAAGGTCCCGACATGTGGTCAAGTTTGTCCACGGAGCAAGTACTAGCTTTATGGCCTGTCAAACCTGTCAACAAATCATATATCGCGAAATATACAGTTAACTGGAACGTAATGCTTTTTTGGCAGCTGTCCACGGAATGCAACTGAGATTTAAACCAGGGTGTTTCAAACACACAGTAGAATGTATGCATATAATCCATTATATGTGGCTAAAAATTGAGTCAACGCTGAAATATTCCCTTTTTATCCGATTTTGTGTTTCATATTGTGAGAATACATGTCAACCCGGGTGTAAATAAATTTTACTCCGAAATGAGAATGACATAGTTTTAAATGATTCTGTTATTGTTTTCATTCAGTATTCTATTGACAGCTCAAATAATTGATTTCGTTTAGACAAAAGAAGGCATAACTCTTTTATCTTTGAATTCATCGCTGTGTTTGAATGTCCTAGGTTTAAATCGTCGCTGTTCTGACATACCGGCACATCACTTTACTTAATTCTGTTGTGATGTGCCGGGATGTCAGAACAGCGACGAAATATATTTTGAATAATTTTTATGTGCTCTTTGCTTTTCACTTTATGACGGATCATTTCAAAGGAGTTGGCATTCCACGGACAGTTGCCAAAACATAGTTAAAAACAAACAAACAAAAAACAGGCATAACTCTTAAAAGCAAGGGGAAATTCCAGTATTTCCTTTTAAAAGATGAGTGGAAGTACAGTATGTTATTTGGTCATGCTTCATTGTTTGAATATCTCTGGTATAAATATCGTTGAACTTGAACGAATCTGTAATTTCAAAGGATTAATCATTTCGTCGACAGCTTTCAAAGTGGGTTCTTTTTTTCTTCTTTTTTCGACTCGCCCTGTACAGTCGAACACCAAATGTATCATATTTTGAGCTCAAAAGGTATCTCTGTCATCATTGTTCAATGAAATGTTACGCATTGACAACCACAGTGTAGAGTGATGCCAGTGGCGTAGCTAGGTCTTTCATACCGGAGGGGCAAGAAATAAAAGTAACCCGACAAGACTTAACCGACAACTAATTTGACAGTTAAGTATATTCCATGATTCCCCTGGTCATGCCCTCCCCCCTTCTAGCTGCGCCACTGAGTGATGCTCCGTTGACTTTTAGATCAATATACACCCGGGTAATACTACTCTCTAAATACTACTCTCTAAATGTAAAAGGAGTTAAACGCCAGACAACACGTTCTTGAGTGGAAAAAAACTCTAAAAGGAGTGAAAAGTGATTTATATGACAGTTTTCCACTCTATTGAGAGTGAACAATTAACTTTCACAATCATTTTAGAGTGGACATTTTCCACTCTAAAACGGATTGTCCTGCGTTTCACTCCCTTCACTTCTTTTCGAGTGAATTTCCACTCGTTTTACATTTAGAGAGTTTAGAGAGATGATAAGCTCGTTTAAAAGTCAATTAAAGACGTCAAGTACAAGAATGTTAATTTGAACCAAGTAGAATTGTAATGCATTTATTTAGAATCGTTAACCTGTTGAATAAATCTTGAACAAAATACTCCTCTATACAATTATGAAAAACAATATCACATAATATAACATATTGAAATACAAGTGTTATGTTACCGTACCTCTATCTCTGAGACGCTATAAATATACCAGTTTATCACTTTCCACGCGGCAGTCGTCTGCAGGCGATAGTAGGTTTCGCAAAATCTTTAAAAAAAGCCAACATTATTAATCTTCACCATATTTGGAGTCACCATGAGAATTGCATTTAAATAAGTACAAACATACCTAGTATCGGTTCAGTAATTCATGAGATATAAATACATGGAAAGTTGGTAAAGGTTTCAGAAAAAATATGTTGTGTATATTTGGTAAAAGTATAATAGCCGCGTGAAAAGTGTTATTGGTGTCTTTAGAAAATGGAGGAATGGTGTCATGTTAGTCTGAAAACACCGCATACAATGGGTCCACTTTAAGGAAGGGGCGAGACACGCGAATAAATTGCTCAGTGTGTCCAAAGCAGCAGACATTGAGAAAGTGAAAGTGGTCGAGCAAAGCATGAAGTAGAATAGGGTAATTTATTTTTGTTTTAAAAAAAAATGATTAAGCGAAAGTCACGCGAAAGAAAAAAAATAACCTCATTCTGAAATTACACGTTATTTCGCTTTGAATACCAGTAAAAAAAGGTATCAAGTGTGATGCATGAAGATGCTTATTAACTATTTAGGATTTGCTGCATTGTTCGAGCACATTATACATAATAATGCAATCATATTATATTCAAATGACATCTTGTTTTTAGCATATTTACGTCCTATTACCAGCAAAAATAACTAGGACAAATTGAAGTTTTGTAGGGACCTCAGTTATATAAATTAATGTTCTCAATGTGTAATTAGGCCAACAACAACAACTTGTTGTTTTGGCGTAATATGCGATTGAAAATTAGGGTATAGGACGGGCGGGAATTTTTAATATTTGTTTTCTAAATTTTTGAATTTTTGATAATGTATATAAAAGGCCTACTATAACATACTACATTTGATCTCACACACTCAACTCAATCACAAAATATCTCGAATGGTGAAGAGGGTAGGGGTGTGCGGCTGGGCAGTCTGAAAACAGGGGCTTACCAAACTGAACGGGCACCAAAAACAGGGGCTTACCGAACTGAATGGTCGCCGAAATTGGGGTCTTAGAGAACTGAATTCTTATACTGAACTGAATTTAGGCAAAATTTGAGGATACATAACTCAAATTCATAAGATTTTCACACATTTTATGATTTTTGGTTGAATTTGGGGTCTAAGGGAACTGCCAATGGATGAAAAGGGGGTCTTATGGAACTACTAGTGGATGAAAAGGGGGTCTTACGGAGCGGCCAATATACGTGAGCCCCCCCCCCCCCCCCCCCCCACCCCACCCTCACCCCCCCCCCCCCCCCCCTTCCCGGGAAAATATCATGAGGCCGTTTTCGATCGTCAGATTTGCTCTGTACTGTATTCCTTTTTGATGAGGAGCACCAAAGATCGTTTTGTATGTGTTTTTGTTTGATTTGTTGATGTTATATTGGAAAAAGTGTACTTTAGGTCCCAGATACTGGTATGTACCAGTATCGTTCATTAAAGTAAACTTTTCCCGTTATTTCTTATTTACGGGTTACGCCAATTCAACATTTTTGTTTGTTTTTGGCCTTAGTAAAAAACAACTGGTATAAATACACGTTTACAATAATTCTCTATACAATGGCAATCATTATTCAAAGTCTTGTATGCTGTCGAATATAATTACAAATTATCCTCAGTGAGTGAGGAACGTTCAATGTCATATTGAAGATTATCTCATTCCATTGCAGCTCATTCACACATTGCCGCTATCATAAAGTTCATCGTTAGAAATAATTATCATGAATAAGAACGTTTCAATTGGGCCATTTATTATTTCCAACTTTTTTTCCGATTTACTTTGCCAACATTGTATGTATGACCTCTTTGTAGAGTATCTGTTTTGAAAACTGAATATTATACAGTACAATATTCTATCTAGAAATAGGACAATAAAATAATCTCCACGTCCCCTAGTTCTCTCAAACTATTACAGCTCAACA
Source organism: Ophiura sarsii (assembly GCA_035610835.1). Classification (NCBI taxonomy): domain Eukaryota; kingdom Metazoa; phylum Echinodermata; class Ophiuroidea; order Amphilepidida; family Ophiuridae; genus Ophiura; species Ophiura sarsii. The sequence continues at coordinate 11,165,758 of CM069442.1, read as the reverse complement.
AAAATAAGTTCCCCTTTAGATTATGCCTGATATCTTTAAAATTACTCCATCGAAACGATTGTTGACACACATTATTGAACATGTGGACAGCAACACTAGAACAGGATTATAACTATGCAGGTGTTATAATGCTTGAATGAGCACACATTGAACGGAGGAATACCTCAATTCAAAAGTTGCTAGATGATGCATTGAAGGGAGATGGTTAAGCAGCTTGGACCAGGGTCTTGTACCAGGGTCTTTACTTGAACACCGCATTTGTCACCTTTTGAAATGAGGTATTCCTCCAGTCAATGTGTGCTCGTTCAAGCATGCACAACAACTGTGCGGTGTTCAAGCAAAGACCCTGGTTCAAGCTGCTTAACCATTCTCCTTCAATACAACATTTAGCAACTTTTGAATTGAGGTATTCCTCCCATTACATTCCAGTTGCCTGTAAGGTTTGAGCCCAAGTTTGACAGGTTGAACTGGCCATGACGCTAGTATTAGTAAGTTCACCCAAGAATTACATCCATCCAACACCATTGACCGCATGCTGGGGGACCTTGTGTGTGGCAGCGGTGGAACTAGAAACAAGCCTGAGGCGCTGTAGTCCTGCCACATGACTTGGCGCACGTAGTGACCTTCCGCCAGATTTGGGCTAGTTTTAAAACTAAAATTTGCTCTTTAGATAATATAATGTGATTTCTTTTTCGAAATTTGAACTTTTGTTTTTATAAAATATGATATACATGTAGCACTCGTTTTTATGACAAATTGAAATTAAAAGTTGGAATTTCTTAACACAAGAACATTTTCAAAAGCAGTATATAGGGATTCTAGTTACACCCAGACTAAAGAGCCTTGAGCCATGATTAGGACAGCGGTTGAAATGGTAGCACGCACGCTGGCAAGACACAGTTGGTGTAAAATAAATCAGATAAATGGTGTAGGAGGGGATGAGTTATTACCCTGGATAAGTCATCAAAGACGTGGTCAAGAAAGTTGGATTTTATACAGGGAACGGAACCGTAATGCATTCAATGTGTACTTTTTCAAGCATTACAACACCTGCGTAGATATAGCCCCGTTCTAGTGTTGCTGTGCACATGTACATTAATGTATGCCAAAAATCGTTTCGAATTCAAACTTCATGGAGAGCTGAGCTCTAGAAATATGTGTAAACACTTGAAAAAGATCACATAATATAATTGCTTTAAATGTAATAGCGCCCTCTTCGTCCACATCTTCAGACGAGATGAAAAGCAACTATAGACCTATATACTATAATTTATTATGCAGGGCGTATTAAAAAATGTCCTATGTAAAACAACAATCAGTCTATCTTTTACAAACTTGAAATATGGAATGTTTTTTTTTAATAATTTATGTTGGCCTCGTGGGACACTTTTTGACACGCCCAACTGTAGATATTACCAATATAATTTATTCTAATGAAAAAAATAAAGAAATACTTTTGAAAATATGAGGAATATTTACAACCATTGATGAAATAAGGTTCTTATGAACTGATTCAATTATATACTCACTGTACGTTTCGGCAACGCTGTTGCCTTTCTCAATACTTGTTAGATTGTGGTGAGCTATTTACTATCGCCGACGCTAGAGGGAGTTTTCCCAGCGGCGGCTTGGGAGTTGCCAGTTCGTTTCTTGACTCCAGACAGTAAAAGTTCGTCAAAACGTGTGAAAGTGCATGATACTGCCCCTCGTCTCGGTTCATGGTAGTACACCCTTTCTTTCTTATCTCTACTGCATTTTTTATCCATCTCTTATACCTATCTAGCCACTAGCGTAGGTGAAAACTCCCCCTAGCGGCGGTGATAGTAAATAGCTCACCACACTCTAAGGGAGCACATCAAAACTCGACCACGCGGCAACCGCCGGTTCCGCCCGGTTGGACCGCATATCATTGTTTAGAACAATAGAAGCCGGCTCCAACCGCACGGAACCGGCGGTTGCCGGGCGGTCGAGTTTTGATGTGCTCCCTTACAAGTATTGAGAAAGGCAGCAGCGTTGCCGAAACGTACACAATGAGTATATCATTTTGGATCAGTTCATAAGAACCTTATTTCATCATTTATTACTACCGATATTGATGAATCTATTCAATATTTACAACCATTGTTGCCATATTTCTCAAAATGAGCTGGAAGGACAAGATGTATCTTAAAGCGACGACAGACAAAAAAAACCTGTTGTGTGGCCGAACGGATATGCGGGTAATGTCGGTCGGTCGGGAGGGAGGGGCTTTTCTCTAAAATTTGCGGGTGAATTTCAATTGAATGTGTAAAACTTTCAAAACAATTTCAACATTTAGAAAATGTTCGCAATTTGTTCAATACGATTTTGTTATTTTTGTTAATTGTTTCATTTCGAAGAAAAAAATGGGTTGGTCGGGCACGTATAAGAACAAGGTTTTTTCGTCGCCTTATATGGCATGATGATTTGAAAAGGGCTAAGTGCATTTATTTAATTTCGGAAGTACATACTACACAATCGCTTCCCAAAGTAAACAAAAGCCACAAATCACTGTATAAAAAGATATTCCATGAATTCAACCAATCACTTTTCGGACAGTAAAAACGACGCCTTTCCTAGAGTGTTGAGGACGTTGATATTTACATTTCTGACAAAACAGTCTTAAAGAAAATAATATTTTATACAAAAGGTATAGTTACGATAATGTGATGATATAATTTATGTTAACATTACAAAGAATGATTCATTACAACATTTTTGCAGTTGAGTAGGCTTACATCAGCTAGAATTTGCTTTACACCAAACTTTCTTGCGTCATTGAGTCATTGAGCCCACCTGCAAATCACTACAAAATGTTTACGATAAAAATAGTAAAACCTCGTTAATTAACACAATTCAGTTAAAGGTTGGTGTTCCGTTTGCTGGCCCAATTTTCAACTGGATGTTTTCTATTCTACATGAAGGGTCATCTTTAAAAAAGTCTTATTCCAAAGTTTCCATAATGCCAATGGTTCTTAAAGGTATATTATGTGATCTTTTCCGGGGAACGCCCTCAATCCTCGAAAAAAATGGAACATACATGTATCTTGCGTCAAACGTTTTACAGAAATAATGAGATAAATATGGGGTTTCTTCTGATATCAAAGTATATGGCGATGTAAAATTAAAGGAAGCTAAAGTGATCGGAACATCAACCTTGAACATACAATTCCTGATAACACAAAGTGAGTTTTTTATGTAAGTCTCAAGCTTATTATTTTACAATATAACTTTAATGATAACAAAAATGTCTGTTCACACAAACTATAATATAGTTGTGCTTAATGCCAAATAAGATAACTGCTAAAAGAATACGATTTTAAGGTGTTTTTAAACTTATCGATACATATTCGTTGATACTTCTAGTGACATTTTGTTTGTGTATAAATGATTATTATTATAAAATCTCGAACTCATTCCTTTGCTTCTCCTCTCCTTTCCCCCAATGTTTACAAAAGCTACTTTACTACATGTAGTATTTGGCTGGTTCAGTTAAAAACAAAGAAGAATGCTAGCTACTAGAAACAACTACATTCTTCTTAATTTTAGTAAATGTCGATTTGACTAACGCTTATAAGGACAGATAAAACAATAGATAAACGCCAATAGGCAGCGGGGGACGGGCGTGTCCCACAAATGTCTACACCCGCCTACCCCATGCACTAAGATTTACCGAGCGCAACATAGAACAACATGTTTTAATATGCACTCGTAAATAGTGCTTCCGCCGGCATGTAGAGACAATTGACAATACTAGATCATTGTAGTGCAAGGTCTCAACATTGCTAAAATGATTGATTGCATAATGATATATAAAATAATATCTATAATGTATATCTAAAATTCATTGTGTCATGACAACGATGACAATTTCGTTTAGGCGACGAAAATCGAATTGCCCGAACGACCCATTCAAATTATGATTTTGTATTTATTTATTTTGAACATTTTTGAACAATATTGAAATGTTTTTGAAAGTAACTATAATCTTCATACACATTTGAAGAAAAAAATCCAAAAAACCTAAAACCCCCGGACCGGCCCCACCTAAAAGGTCTGATCGCCGTTTTCTTTCCGTCACCTTAGTACATGGAATGATATAAACATTAAAATATATATATACCAGTCGAGTCAGCTGTAGAACGGGACCCCGTTTCAATTGAGGGCGCTCTAAAACGACGGGTATACGTAACCAAAGTAACGCACACCCGTCAATTTGCGCAATTATTGAATTTTCGCCTTTTACCTCCAATTATCAGCATAAAAAGTAACTATCCATCGAGTTGAGGGCAGCATAAGGTACCGGAACTCATTGCGATATCCAGTTCGATGATTTAATTCAACCTTTGACCCCAACATCACACGACACAAGCTAAAATTATGTATTTATTGACCGGTTTGCTGCGATGAGACCACCATTTTCTAGACGAGATTACACCAATTTTAAGAATTTTTAGGGTAAATGCGATAATTTTTACATAAAATGTAAGCCCAATAGTATTCAGAAGTGATGCCTTTGTAACGGTTATCTCTGTGATAAGAGAGTTATTTCGTTGTTTAAAATCAGCAAAATCGGCTTTTTATGAATTTTGAAAAATACTGTGACGTGAGGCCGTTCCCTTGGAAACGCTGTCCCGTTCCCAATGCCGCCCTCTATTGAAAAGTGTTTTTTGTTCGTATTCCGGCGGGCGACGGACTTCCGTCACTTTATGAATCGCCGTGTAAAAAATGACGGCAGTGCGTCACTAAATAGAGCGCCCTCAATTGAAACGGGGCTCCGTTCTACAGCTGACTGTATACGGCATTGATCTGGGTATGAGTTAAAATGTAATGTAATCATCCACAGATCTAAAAACACGTTAATACATTTTGGAATAATCACAATGAAGTGGGTATATTTCGTTGGTTTAAAGGTAGATGTTCCGATTTTCAACTTGAAGTTTTCTATTCTACATGAAAGGTCATCCTTAAAAAAGTCGTGTTCCAAAGTTTGAGTTGCATAGCTCTAATGGTTCTTATTTTAGACGCATAAGATGCTGTGAACTGTACCAATTGAGTAGTACACAAACTATATCGGTGGTTACCACCATTCGCGGTAATTTGACGTTATTTCATCGATTTCTCCGTAATGATACCGATTTAGGCCGTCAAATTTCAGTATGATGATGAGAAAAATACGAGCTTTCATATGATATGAAAATCTCCGTATGTTTGAAATAATTCAGTGTTACGAAAATGTGATCGGGTCATCTACCTTTAATATCCTGCATAATATGATTGCATATTTGTATACCAGACGTAGGTAATATTAACAACGTGTTCACTGATAATTAATATCATTAAACAACATCACACTGTGGTTCATCGTGAATGACGATGTAACACGTTGGTATATAAAGTTATGTATGAGTGGCCATAGTGCAAAAGAATACGTGTAAGGTTAGTCGTCTAAGGTTACACGTAGTACGCGTAAGGTAACACGTAGTACGTGAAAGGTTACACGTAGAACGTAAGGCTACACGTAGAACGTGTAAGGTTAGACGTCTAAGATGTATCTTAGACGCCTAACAATTGTAACACTTTGGATTTTATATTTGCGAACAAGTATAAATCAAAGAAACTCGGGGATTGGAGGTAGGTGGAGGACGGAAAAACAGCCGGAATAATTCCAATTTGTAAACGGTATTTGCTCATCTTTGACGTGTAAGATGTAATCTTAGACGACTAACCTTAGACGTATTTGTTTATACTATGGCCACTCATAGTTATGAAATATTGCAAACCTTTAATATGAAACCAATCCAAAACTTAAATAAAACACAAATAATAACTTCGTTGTTTTGACTTCGTGTCATCCAAATTGTAATTCACTGCTCCCACTGGATTCTGATATAAACTGTTAAACACAAACAACCCTTGTTCAGTAGCAAATGGTCTCTTGTATAATTAATTTCAAAAATTTTGAATACTGTTTCTGTGACTGGGATACGCGCTGAGAATTGAAACTTGTATCAGCTGAGAATTGAAAAGGTGTCATACAGGTTGTTTTACTACCTTTTTAGTAGTGTTTATCATGTCAGATTTGAGAAACATTAATTTGACCTTTTAATCATTAAACAACAATTGTTGCAAAGGGAATATGAATTATAAAACGAGCCAAATACATTCGACGGAAATAGTGTACTGTACTTTAGGGCCCGGATTCTGGACTGAACTATAAGTACCGTCCAATACTGGAACACCCAGTATCGTTTGATACTGGTACAAAGTCAGTGTTCCAGTATTGGACGTATTTACGATACTGAAACACAATTGTGTACCAGTATCGTTCAATACTGCAAGACATATCACACTGGTGACTGGTAGCATGTGTACCTGTACCAGTATCGCTCAATACTGGAACACAATTTGGTGTTCCAGTATCGACCGATACTGGAATAGTAAAACCGTACCGGTATCGAGCGATACTGGCAATGTTTATGTTCCAGCATTAACTGATCCTGATAGACGTATCTGGGACCTAAAGTACAACTTTTCCAATTCGATTAAATAATTATTTTGCTTCGTTGTGCACTGTTGATATACAGACATTTTTTAACCTATAGCAGAACGTTGTCGATCAATTCAACGCCACACAAGGATTAAAATCAATCAAAAATTCAACAATAACAGATATGAACCCACTTCTGGTTATAGGTGAAGGCCTTTACTACCTGTGAACATTTAATATATAAAGATTAAAGATTTACATGTTGAAGAAATGAATCCAGTTGTTTTATAAAACACGATATGAATAGCTTATTTGGAAACAAAACATGAAAACTGTATTAAAGGAGTACGTAGCATTGATGCAGCAAGTCTGGAATGACCAAAATAACCAAAACTATAATGTTTTTAACCACCAGTGTTTTCCTTGTAAGAAAGGTGGATTGTATACCCACCACGGTTGCACCTTGATGATGTAGGATAATAAACGCATCTGCGAGGTATTTTTTTTAATGTACAGCGTGTCCCACAAAACTGGGTTCAAAAGTTTGCGAGCTTATAACTAAAAAGATAGGAAACATGGATAGTTCATATTTAAGGATATAAGGCAAAATATACCTGACCTTAATTGGTTAAACGCTGTGATTAATCCAATATATACCTTTTGAAAAACAAAGATTTTAATAGAGCGTGGTCAAAACCCATTTTCAAGGAACACCCCGATGTGTTGCAACTGCGCATTGTTGTGACTTTATCAACGTTTTGCCTTTGCATTCATTCTTTACAAAGACTTGGGCAGTATACAAAATTTTCTTGGTCATATCGCAATAATACAAGTTCATTATTTACATAAACATTTAAACAAAATGTTCTTTGTTATAATCCGAGTTATTGTTAAGTTCTTTCGGAGAAGAAAACCCATGCCGGGAATACTGCACATAGCGCAAAGTTTCATGCAACGCACGGATAGTTTATTCCTTAAATCGGAACGAATGGGTTCTGACCACGCTCTATTCAAATCTTTGTATTTAAAAAAAGTTTACATTGGATTGGTCTCTAAATTTACCCAATTAAGGTCAGGTATATTTTATTCGATATCCTTAAATATAAACTATTCATGTTTCCTTCTTATTTCGTTATAAGCTCGCAAACTTTTAAACCCAGTTTTTTTGGGACAGTGCTGTATATATTAAATAATCGTCTCTATAAACGGATGGTTCGCAATGGATTCACTTTCACTGCATCCGGCTCCTCATTGGTCGCTGGTGTCGCATCAAAAAGGCCATTTTCTTGACAATCATAGCATGTAAATACTATAGTATACTAAACAGTTGGTGAAATGATGTAAGCAACACATTACGCTACAAGGCTCGCTTAGCAGCGCTATAAATTGCTGCCCTAAAAACCGGCACCAAATTTAAATATTCGCCTTCCATCAAAAGCTGGTCGCTATATGACATAATTCTCGTGTGCGATCAACCGGCTGTATTGCAACGCCCATTGAATAGTTTAAACACATGAGCGTGGATGTAATTTGAAACATAATGGAAACTCACCCATGCAGTTAGCAAGCAGTACCGCTCGTACACGCCCCGAAGTTAAATATACAACTAGGCAATCCTCTCGTAGTAAGTGATAACAATAGGTTTACCAGACCGAATTAATAGCGCTCCTAAGCGGGCAATTTATGTCATGAGGATAAATTATGCTTTTTGAAAGTGAAATGTATATAAAATGTCGATGTCGTATTTTACAGAAACATGTTAATTTAAAATATTCGAAAAAGCACCAGTAGTCCACTTTTGCAAAAAGTGGACCCTTTTTTTCAAGCAAAAAAATAATAAGAAGAAGAAAATTGTACACCCCTCCCCCTGCCCCTGGTTAGGGGCCTGGTAGAGGCTTACTTTGCGACACAGGTTTGAACCCCGGACTTGAACCAAACAAAGGAGTGTGGTATATTAGAGAATATACAATAGAACGTATCGATACGTGTCGCGACGACGTGGTTCCTATTCCTAGCAACCAGCGAAATTGTGATTCGTTTCCTTTTGAGGTTTTCCTTATGAAAATTCTACTCAACATTTCAAGCAACATGCATATAACATATGTGTGCCGCGGCGTAAATAATTAAATAAATAATTACTTTTAGAAAACGTACTATTCAAAATCAAACTAATTTTGTGTTTATGTAACAACTACCTACTCAAGTAAGGATGTTCAGTCATCCGATACACCTGTTTTGGACGGTGTCAATTTAATGCCAGAGGTGCCCCATCTTACGTTTAAAGTAATCGTTGAAATATTAGAATGTAGTTCAAAATAGGACAACATATGTTGGTAGTACATTTTACGTCACAACATACGTTAATTCTCTCAGGGTTGATTGTAACGTAGGTGATACAAAAAACTTGTCAATTTCCCAGACGATGACGGCCACATTCTTTTAATTTAGCATCGGGCGCCATCTGACAAGAAAATTAGTAATCCACGTGTTCGAGCCTGAAATCACCCGCATGGACGGTTGACGCCGAATATTACCGAAAAACATCTTGAAATTACTGTAGTAAATTATAATTTGTTTATGAACTACAATTTCAACATGATTTCTACGTGTTCTACGATGAAAACACCAAACCGTAACAAATTAGTGTAAAGTTGAAAATTCCATATAACTTTATGAAGCGCAGAAATACAATCACATGTGTAAACCAAATATAATTTGAATTTGAAAACCATTTCTTTAAATTTAAAATTTTGGTTTCTTTAAATTTCTTCCGTTTGCAAACCGTCTGTGTTATATTGGGTTGATAACGTAGCCTCGATTCATCAGTGAATATTCGTGAATGACTCTATATCCACCGTCGGCGTATACTTTAGATGATGGTGGTCACGAAATACCGTTACATCGCTCCGTTGGTCTCAATGATTTTTATTATGACCCCAGAAAATTCATCACTCGTCGGAACTAAATTATGTCATCCTAAAACCACTGGAGTTGGATAATTAACTCCAGTGTCAGTATCATTTTTGAATTTAATCCGTCGTTAACAGCCGTTCGTCCCATTCACTTGATCACGTAACCTCGTACGCATACTATAGTACTTTAAGCCTGACTATTCGTGATCGAGCCCATGTCCGGCATCGTCTGCTGTATTCGTGATATTTATAGCGCCCTCAGTCAGTGACTTGAGAACGATATTCGTTCGACTATAATTTCATTGACAACGTGTCTTGTTTTCGATATTCGTTCGACTATAATTTCATTGACAACGTGTCTTGTTTTTACAGTTTGAGATCTTGACAACATTTGTCATTATTGTTGTGTTAAACATTGATATGAAAAATTACGGTAACTATCACATTATTAACATGAATAACGGTATATACATTCGTCTTTTTTTAAAAACAAGGTGTCATCTTAAAGCAAGAATTATAAGATGAATCTAAATAGTTAAAATCTCATACTTTTTGAAAATGGTGGACAACACCTGCTACGCAGTATCATTATTTGCAGTCGCACATTAAAAATACTCTTTTGCTATGCTATAAGACTTACTCCTCGTACATGGGTCTTGAATGAAAAAGAATGAGGTAAAAATGTTAACACACTGTATAATAGTATGTGTTAAAATACTGCGTGCTGTTTGGTCAGATTTACTCAAATAATGATATTTTTGTTTTTGCCTTCAACTGTTTAGGCTTTGCCAGTGACAGGCACTCGAGCAATTATAGTTTCAGCATATTTAAGTACATTTAAGCACATTAAAAGAAAATTAACACATGTAACAATGGTTTAAAGCTGTAAATAGCACCAACTCATTATGTTTCCACTCCTTAACACTTTTAGACCTGTGATAAATCATCTAAGAATGTGTTCATTTTTCACCATGTGGTCCACTTTCAATACTGCAATGGATATAATGATATAGTATAGCCTTCATAACCCTGAAAGTGGACCATAAAGTCAGCAGTTGACAAAATCTTTGATGATTTATTACCGGCGAAATGTCAAATCACAGGTCCAAAAGTGTTAATGGAGTGGGAACGTAATGCTCCTCTCGGCATAACACATCAGACATAGAATTCCTCTTCAAATGGCTTAATTTTCATACCATTTAAACGTCCGTTCACGTTTTTGACATCTAACTCCGTATCAAAATATGCGCCTCTGTCTTTCTGATTATTATTGTCACTGCTTTCTTTGTTTGGACTCTTGTCGACTCGTCGCCTCTTCTTCACCCTGTATTTTTGATACTGTCTTAACACAACAGACAGTACTAGTATGAGCAGTAACGTAAACCACAAGGAGACTAGGATAAATATGGATTTGGGCGTGATGGTACCGCTGCATTTCATTTTGTTCAATTCATTGGCTGCTAAATTAGTGCCCTGCATTCCAATTGGCCATTTACATTGGGCTTCGTACAGATCGGAGCTACCCCAGGTGTCGTAAGCCTTTGGCATCCAGGACAACTCGCAGTCACAGTGCCATGGGTTCTTTCCAACGTAAAATACTGTGAGCTGAAGATCCTGTATACTCTCAGGGAGTCTTCTTAAATTGTTGTCTCTCAGATTGAGTTTGGCTATGCTTGTCCCTTCGAACGCGTTGGCAGGAACGCGTTCGATTTCATTGGATGACAAGTCTAGCAAAGCTAAATTAGTCAGATTGCAAACGTTTGGCACTCTTGACAATTTGTTTCTTTGTAAATGTAGTTCCTCTAAGCTGAACAGATACGAGAAACTAAAGAAGGTTATGTTCGTAATCACATTTCTCTGTAAGAACAATTGTTTCAATTGTCGTAGTTCTGAAAAGAGAAAACTTTCTATATTCAAAATATTGTTATTGGCCAAGTTTAAAATCTCCAAATAATACATATTTGAGAACGCATCCTGTGTGATGTTCTCTATGTTATTATCCTCTAAATTTAACTCAATCATTCTTGTACCGGTATCTTCGCTGAACAATTGCTGCACTAAAACTTCAATAGTGTTACTCTTAAGGTTCACATATTCCAGAACAGGATTTGGACCGAAGCAACATCTCGGAACTGAGCGTAGGAGATTTTGACTCAAGTCTAATCTCCTCAATCTCTGGAGCGGCGAGAAAGCCAGTGGACGTAATTCACGAATGCCATTGCCTGATATGAGTAGCACCTCAAGTTCGGGGGCTACGCCGGGAAATGTGTAAGGTGGTATTACAACATCTGGATCATTGATCACATACAACGCTCGTGTCATATTAAGAATAGACAGATTAGATGCACCTGTTAGCCAGCCATTTGGCAAATCGCGCAAAGAGTTATCCGACAAATAAAGCTCCTGTAAAGATTCAGCACAGCGGAAAACTCTACTGCCAATTGTCTCCATTCCATTGCCTTGTAATGACAACACCTTTAAGCTGGGTACATGCTTCAAAAAGCCATCCGGCAAGAGAGCAATTACGTTTTGATCAAGAAATAATTTCTCTAGCTTGCTTAATCCCTGGGTATCATTCGGTCGTAACGTATTAATTACATTATCCTGCAAATGCAATTCCAGAAGTGTCCTTAAACGTAAAACAGCCCAGGGCACTAGTGATAGATTATTCCCACTTAGGACAAGTTTATTTAACTGGTCGAGGATTTGCAAGCTATTATTTTCCACTGTGGAGATCTTATTATCAGCTAATGAGAGTAGCAACAGGCTGGTAAATCCAATGAAAGAATCATTTTCAATAGATGTCAGATTATTTTGATCTATAAGCAGCACCTCATAGCCATCTCGTGGCCCAAGAACCTTTGGTATTTGCTTAAGCGATATATCCGAGCAATTCAGGACTTGCTCAACGGTATTGCATCGGCACGGAGAAGGACAATTAGCCGAACTAAGAGATGGTGATGATAATGATGGTGATGGTGCAATCGACGCCTCAACAAATATCATTACGACGACGGGTATTAGTAACCACGTTGCGAATTTCCCCCGAGAAAAACGCATTTTGAAATTCGTCTCGCAGCACATGTATAATATGAATAAAGTAATGTTACCGAATAGTGTTCATTCTCCTACGGTGGTAGACACGTACATGTGTAAATTCCCATTTAGTGATCCAATGACGACGGTGGCTCAATTATAGTGATCACGTTGATAAGGCGCTCAGCAGCAAGCTCTACACGGTAACGATGTGTCACGTTGGCTGTCATCAATGCAAATTATATCCAATATATGATAATTACGCCTCCAAGTATCCAATAATATACATATTAATCACTACTGTTAAGCGAACGCAACGATGGATAACGGTCAAATCCGACAGCAGCGAAAGAGTAAGATATTCAAGGCGTCTGGTCGTAATGACTTTCGTATTCAGATTTCGGTTTCATGACGCTGTTGTAACTTGTGAATTCAACACCTTTGGTACATCTGATCTGTCATGTGGCTTATTGGAAGATACCTGATATCTGGTTCCATTGTCGCGTAAACCTGCAATGATATGAGAGAATAATAGAGAAAATAGGTTATCATCAACAGGAAAAATGCTTACATATGGGGACTAGGATTTGCAATGGTAAGGGCCCCAATAGCAATTTCAGTTATACTTAATAAACCGAAGACCACAATGCAGAGAATCATGTACCGACGGATAGGTATGGGACATACGAAAGGTAATAAAAGTAGCGCTCTTTACAGTTATCAAAGAGACAATGATGTACGCATAATGATTAACACTTTCCACGCGGCAGGCAGCTGCAGACGACATTCCAAAATTTCACAAAATGTTTCAAAAATGTCAAAATTACTGTATTTCATTACCATATTTGGAATCACCATGAGAAATGCATTGAAATAAGTACAAACATGCTTAGTGTTTGGTCAGTAATCTTTGAGATAGACTTTGAAAATTATGAAAGATTTCTGAAAATCTGTTCTGTGTATGTTTTGTGTATGGTAAAAATAATAGCCGCGTGGAAAGCGTTAAGTCCATACATTTCCTCCTTATTTTTCAAATGTGGTCTCAACCAAAATTCGAATATATGAATACAACGTTGTTGTATTTGATATAATATATAACGTAGAAGCAAAACTACTGCATGTTCAACTGTAGAAAGAAGACAAAATGTTTTGAATTCATCAGTTAGTATTCTTGAACACCAGACAAAACACCTGCATATTTCTCAACTCGGCGTTAACACAACACAGTATGCCAAATGTTTTTAAAAACTCTAATCCAACGTTTGTTCGCGACACTTTTTTGTTGTTGGCTGGGTGGTTATTTTTCCCGGTCACACTTGTTCCTCTCCGTCTTAACGCCAGATAATGTAACAATATTTGTCTAACTATGGGTAAGCTTGCTGTTGAGTAGTTCAGTTTGCTACTCGCGTTTCGCGGCGTCGACTGCCTCTTGAATAACAAATAGGTCAGAGAACCTCATGTGGATTTTAAAGCATACGTTTAATCCAGTTTTCACACCTAAAGTCGTGGGTGACCGATATCTAAGAGTGTGAAATCTCCTCTCCCAGTGGATGTCAGCCAGCTCTCTTTTGCAGTCTTCAGAATAATAAACAGCGGTGTTGATGAAAAGGCCCGCGCACACATTTGCGCCACGGGGTTTTCTCTAGTTGTATTCTGAAATGAACCGGCAACACTATTTTGACAAGAGTCGTTTAATCAATAGCCCAAATATAAACAAGCACAAACCTTTATTATTTAAGGCGCGATGTCAATTTAAAAACATCAGATAGTCACGCCCGTTTCATCTATTTGTCGGTAGAGACTAGAACTTAGTTCTACCTATGAGTAAACTATCACGAAAGTGCAAAGACTGCTATTGTATATACAGCAGCACCGACAGCCTACCTGATCTAGTGGCATGCCATTTGCTTGGAGACCGAAAGGTTCTCGGTTCGAATACCAGTATCGTCATATTTGCATGTAAAACATTTACCTTCAGTTCATTTTTCTCAACATGGGGACAAAATCGTTAAGTTGGAATCCTTTCGACTACATGTAGGCTAATTCGTGGTAATTTACTCATACTTCACAGAGTCACGCCCGATTCATATATTTGTCGGTAGAGAATAAAGCCCGGGTTCTACCTACATATGAGTAAGCTATCACAAAGGTGCAAAGACTTCTATTGTATACAGCAGCGCCGACAGCCTACCTGATCTAGTGGCATGCCATTCGCTTTGAGACCGAAAGATTCTTGGTTCGAATACCAGTATCGTCATATTTGCATGTAAAACATTTGCCTTCAGTTCATTTTTCTCAACAAGTTGGAATCCTTACGACTACGCTAATTCGTGGTATTTACTCATATAGGTAACACGTAATAACTTAAAATAGCATTTAAGTATATTGTTACTGTTATGTTCTTTCTTCCTCACCATTAGCTCATTATTTTTGATACTTGAGCATGGTTTACCCTCCTACAAAAGTTTGTTTTTTAAGTGCATATGTCGCGCGTAATAAGAGCCCATAACTATGACTATTATTACATTTATTTGAAGCAAACATGATATCAATTTTCGAATAAGAGTATACCCCATTCCCGTAATAACAATGATAAATACAACGAAATCACCTGGGTGTAGATTTGAATTTCATGTGGTAGCAGGTGTTTGTATAATATTATAGCTATACGACCTTGATATATGGTAATATTATCCTCGTGGAGCTCAGAAGAACTTTTCATGTTTGTCTTGATATACTTGTTCGTATAACACTGTCGTTTCCCTTCTATTGCAGGGTTTGGATGTATGCTATATAACAACCAGTTTGTTGGCTGGTGTTTCCAACAATATCCTTGACGAGTAGGGATACACAAGATTAACACTTTCCACGCTGCAGACGACATTCAAAAATGTCCCAAAATGTTTCAAAAATATCAAAATTATTGAATTTCATTACCATATTACTTAGAATCACCATGAGAAATGCATTTGATTAAGTACGTACATGCCTAAAATTGGTTCAGTAATTCATGAGATAAGACTTTGAAATTTGGGTTTATGAAAAATCTTATTTTGTTTTATTGTTAAAACTAATAGCCGGGCATAATGTGTTAATAATGATATCTGAATAGAAGCCAAGATGAGCAAGTTAGTTTCCACATGTTAACGCAATACATTCACAGTTCTCGTAAATGAGAAAGAATTTAAAACAAGGCATCAACAGCCCGTCTACTTCTAATGTCGCATAAGAAGAAAATGTGTCGGAATTTTTGTCACAGCAGAGCGTAGGAGTTTAGATTTCATGAGGGGCATTTATGTATGCGGCTGCCAGAATAGTTACTGAATATTTTAACACTTTCCACGCGGCTATTATTTTACCATTTTAAAACGGATTTTTGAGCAACCTCTCAAGAATTACTGAACCAATACTAGGAATGTTTGTACTTATTTTAATGAATTTCTCGTGGTGATTCCAAATATGGTAATGAAATTTAATTATGTTGACATTTGTGAAACATTTTTGAAATTTTGCCCTATCGTCTGCTGACGCCTACCGCGTGGAAAGTGTTATAAGTAGCTCCTGCGAGGGAAAGGAGTATTAATGAGAGGGGCCATTTTAGGAATGTTAAAGACGAACGTTCTGAAAACCACGCAGGTAATTATAGACAAGCGTCAAAGATGACCAATACTAATAATCATGAAGTCAGAAATCCACCAGAAAAGCCAGCAGACTACTACTTTCAGCACACTGTGCCCAATATGGGATGTTGAAATGTATAAAGCTGTAACTTCGTGATAACTTTTTGGAAATGCTTTGACTTAATTCTGTGCACACTGCAGGTAAGCAGTTGTAGCTTCCCATAACTTGCACCGCATATAACGTTAAGCAGCTGTGGCAGATGTAAACAAAAGTAATCTAATTTTAGGGGGGGGGCTTACTTTTTTTGACCCCTTAATTCACATTTACTACGAACATTTCCCATGGTTAGGAGTAGACTCGATCGATCCTCATGTCTTCCTATTTTCCACACGGCCCCTGCGAGGGTGCTTGGTCCGCCATTTTTAAAGATGGCGGCCATATAGAGGGACGCGGGGACCCAGTTTAGGTTAGGAGGAGGAGAGTATTAAGTTTACAATCTAGCTTGTGAAATTAAGGTACCTGTTAATTTGAAATTCTAGAGATATTTTGAGCTAAGGAACTTGAAGGCCCTGACTGAGAGAAAGATTGCTATTATTTTGTGTGAGTATTTTGGGGAAGACTCTGTTGTTACGTTAATGAGTGTATTTTATGTACATGCTCTTATTGAATAGGTACTTGGAATTGAATTTCACCATGACTGCAACCGATTTTACTGTTATTGTTTTGCTGGGTGTGGGTCGTCCTGCATGCCTCTTTGTACGTCTCACCCTTGATTACTATACGCAGAGTCATATACGCAGGGTCATATCGTTTAAAACAAATATGAGTTGATTAATATTTTACAAGGTGAAGTCCGTAAGGGTTAATACGCGTAAACTGTAGCAATAATTATGATAATATTGCTAATAAAATGGACAGAGTGAGCGGAGTCGATCGTTGAATACTGGCTGACCGGACTAGTACATATGTAATGTCAATTGGCTAATATAAACGACCTATCAGAAAAATAGTAATTTTAGTAATGGACCCAGTGATGTGTGTGGCTCTCGACATACAAACATAACGCAGAATGCAATTACCCGTTATTCAGTGCATATCATACGTGAGTCGTACGTGTTTGTGAAATTCCCCTGAGTGTTGTAATACCTTATAGTTCCGATAAGCAATTTAAGGAGTATCTGGATTATATATACTATTTCTTTATCCCTTTATTTATGAATTTGAGGGAGAGTAGTCTCTTTTTCCTTGTTATCTTTGTCTAACGTCTGTCATCATTGTATAGGTGTTTTAGTAGCCAAGCTGCGGCATATTGTTGGAGAGTGTTGCCTTTAAGGCCAGGCCAGCACCGCTACAGGGAGCTCTAGGCCAGCACCGCTACAGGGAGCTCTAGATCCTTTGAGAATAATTCAAGGTTGAGTTTTTCAATATTTATGTTGCTATATCTGTCATTATTGGAACAGGTGTTAAACAGTTTGGGGATATAGAGTATTTGTTTTTCTTTCAACACTTTCCACGCGGCAGGCGTGTGCAGACGACATTAAAAAATGTCACAAAATGTTTCCAAAATGTCAATATTATGATTTCATTACCATTTGGAATCACCATAAGAAATGCATTGTAATAAACACAAACATGCCCTAGTATTGGTTCAGTAAACCTTGCGATAGACCTTGAAAGTTAGAAAAGGTTTCTAAAAGAATCTGGTTTGTATATGGTAAAACCAATAGCCGTGTGAAAAGTGTTCAGATTCCATAAATTACTTAACTTCTGGCAGACGCCACTGAACTAAAATAGTAATGGTAGTGTATTCTTATCAAAGGAATGTTGAAATTCTTATCAAAGGTATGTTGAAATGATCTATTTCGTATTGACCATTCTTTTATATACTACAAGAAAGGTTCCAATACATACACACAACTATTTTGAGGACGCAAATACAACAATTCACTAAATCAGCTTTGTGATCGTGTGGTTGCCATAGTCCAAACACTATACTCTGTTTAGCCATCTCGAGACAGTGACGTAACCGCGTATTCTACTAATTGCATCACATAACGCGCGCGCATACTCGCGGCGCTGGCGTACAAACACGAGCGGTGAAAGGCGGAAGATACACACGCGTGCGTAAAAGCTGCGCCTGTTCAGTTACGTCACTGTCTCAAGATGGCCAAACAGAGTATAGCACATAATGTTGTTTTACCAGTTCCTGAATCACCTTGCAGCACCAACAATGTGATCGTTAGATACTATTATTTAATTTTAACTTAAGCGTAAATGGAAAACGAAGAAAGATAATTCTGATTAGAAGGTTAATATAGAATTCAAGTGCATAGTGAGAACAATAGGATTTCCCCGGCTCTTTAATAGGTTATTAGGTCATTCTTAACATGTACAATTTGTCAAATGTTCTTACATTTTATAGTGGTATTGTTGTTTGATTAAAACATGTATGCAGTCCAGCATGCATCACTTTAATCACATGACCACTGGTTTCTGTCAGTGTTTACTGGTTCCTATTGAAATCACGTTGCAATGCAAGGCATATAATGCCTTAATAATTTCATACAATGTTGTTTTACCAGTTCCAGAATGACCTTGCAGCAGCAACAAATCTATCGCTAGATACTAGTATTTAATCATAAGTTAAGCATAAATTGAAAAGAAAGAAAGATAAGTCTGAATGGTAGGTTAATATAGTACGGGCCTTTTATAGGTTATTAGGTCATTCTTAACATGTACAATTTGCCACATGTTCTTTATATGTATAGTGTATTTGCTGTTTGATCAATAAAGATCTCTTTTTGCAGTCCAGCGTGCTTCACTCTAATCACATGACCACTAGTTTCTATCACCAGTGTTTACTGGTTCCTGTTGAAATTACGTTGCAATGAAAGGCATATAATATTGTGAAATTGGGGTATTTAATAAAATCCTGCTGCCAGAAGTACAATTGACGTGGCTTCAATTAAGTTCTCTCTTGTTTTTCTTACAGGCTCTTTATTTTTTGAATAAAACATACGCATGTTTTAGTTGGGATTCAACATTCAAGTTATGCTATGTACCACGAATTAAAGGGTGGAAGTCAAACGACCTGCTGCTGTTAATTACGTGTTTTTTACTGTTTGTTTTTTTGGGAAAGTCCTGTTGCCACTGTAGTGGTGCTAAGCATGCTGGACTGGAAAAGAACTCTTCTTTGTGGCTGATATAGAGGCTTTTTGCGTGGACGTTATAGGCCTACTTGTGTGCTATAAATTATTATATTCTTATTTTTCTTAGGGAGCAGTTCCATTTATACGCGATAAATTTATCGCGACTGTACCGGGGCCTGATATGTTTTGGACCCGATGTTTTTCAAGTTGATACGCGATAAAATAGACATCAGGCCCCGATAAAATAGCCATCGGGGCCCAATACGAGGCCTCTGCCATACCCTGGGGTATGTTTAGCAAATAGAGCGGGACATTGTTTAGCAAATACACGAGGATAATTATACAATTTACGTTAAACATCCATAATCAATAACATTATCTCTAAAAACATGAAATGCTGAATTTGTACCTTACAACTAGAATAAATAACCCGAAGCTCTATTTACATACCGACCACTTATCTTTCGTTATATTTAAACAAGCGGTAATACGCTACTCGATAAATAATCCTTTGCTACTCGCAACTGTACGCGCTAAAAATCTCATCGGGGCCTGATAAAAAACTCATCGGGGCCCGGAACATTCTCGCAATTTTTATCGCGTACAAATGGAACTGCTCCCTTAATATCAATAACACAAAAAACATGGTGGTTCAATGTTTCGTAAATATATCTGCGATTTCAAAGAAAACATCTTTGAACAAAGATATGGGGCTTTCCGATTGCACTCTTATTGCAAAGTTACGGAAATATGAGTATATAGGGCCGGACTATAATGTGTCTTTTCAAATATCAGATATTATGTTAACAATGAAAGCTGTCGGAAAGTGACATCAATAATGATCAATTTTCTGATGAATTAAGTATATGATGACTAAGTTGACGACTGAATATTTACACATACCGATGCAATACGTTTTCGATCAAGACGATGGTTAAGGGGGACATCAAGTTTTTGATTTGATTTTTGAATTTTGTGAGTGCTGTAATTAATGAACTACTAATCAAATGCATATAAAAGTATACATTTTTGGAAAGGAAATGGAACAGAGAATCCAAATTTGGCATCAATTTTGACCACAAAAGTAGATTTTTTGAGAAAATCACAAAATTAACTTTTTTGACCCAAATTTTGAGTAAAAAATGGCCAAATCACTTTATAATGATGTTAAGATACTAATGATGGGACGATTTTTTAAAAAAACCCCTTATCTAATATTATATTATTGAAAATGTTGACCAAAAAGTGCCAAAAACGTGAAAAATTGGATTAGGTTTTTAAAAAAAAGGGATTTTTTTGTGATTTTCTCACAAAAACAACATTTTGGGTCAAAATTGATGCCAAATTTGGATTCTCTGATCCATTTCTTTTCCAAAAAGGTATACTTTTATATACATTTGAGTCATGGTTCAATAATTACAGCACTAACAAAATTCAACAAAAAAAATCCTTAAGTCCCCCCTTAACATTTCCGATTTGCTAAACCTATATGATTGAAAAAAAGTCACAGTTTGGTAAAAACATAATCCTATTTTTGTCTCCGTTTACATGTCACTTAATGGCACTTTATGTTGTAATGATGTTCTCGTAAGATCCCGCTGTGTACGTAATCGGTAGTTGGTTCCAAACGGGATCCATCATAGATACACCATAGTTAGAGCGCCACCGGATGTTGGTGAGGATCGACTGTGATCGGGATAGATTAGTTAGGCAACAAATGTTGTTCTGCCCTCAGCGACCGACCCTAAAATCTCACAAATCAGGGTCACATTTATTTTTAAGATTCAAATGTTACCCAATTTGTCAAAATATTACTATTTTCTGCTTGAAATGAATAAGTTTGCTTGAATAGATTACTTTTAAACTATTATAAACATTGTTACAATGTAGCTGTCAATGTAACACTTCATTGAAAAGATGACAAAATTGTTATTTTAAGCGTGAAAAAGTCGCGAATTTGGCACATTGTGAATGATACCTCCCCACATTCTCAAGCAGGTAGATATTACGCACTGAATCAAGTGAATGCTACCAATGATAGCAATAATAACGTTCGAAAGAAGAGCACAGCAGCTTGACATTGATATGAAACACAAATTGACGATTGACAAAAAAACACACCTTTTGAGCAGTTTATTAATGGGCATTAATCACATTTTAAGGTGCTCTTTATTTGTTATTTATACATAAATAAACTGTTCTGAAGTAATGTTATCTTTTATTGAAGCGTCATATTAAAAATAAATACAAACACTCATGAGCTCAACTCATCTACAATTGGTGCTCCACTGTAGAGAAGGGATTTTCTATAATTGTTTGACTTTACGTAGCTAGCAATTAACATCATATACGTACAATTTCTTACTTTGAATTATGATTCCATGATATGATATTGAAAGTTGAGCCCTGACTCTTCACTTGATGTAAATGCGTGATCAACGTGAAATAATAACAAATCCGTATTATGATTGGAAATAACGCACTGACCTAGAAATTATCTCAGGCAAGAACACATGATAGAATACACGCAAAGTTGTCGAATTCCCCATCGAGGCGTTTGTAACTGCTACATACTTTTTCGCACTAACATTCCATATTGATCTTCTACCATCAAAAGCTATCGTTTCATAGGTCATCTATTTCCTTTTTTGTCATTGTATCTGGCGTAATTGTCATCAAAAATGTTCACAAATCCATCTAAACCGCCGCGTAAGTGGACATAATCATCCAGGATCAGATAGCTTACGGCGACTTGTTGACGATGTTTATATAAGCTGTTCCAATCATTTTAATTCATTTTTAGCTCTTACATTTTTTCATCCCAAACCGTGGTCTTAAAATTCCGAAAATAAGATCAAGTTACCAAAAAGTTTAATTTTCAATAGTTAAATTGTAAGTTTGGCAACAAAATATGAGAGTTTCAATAACAAATCACGTACTTTCTCTAGTAATAAAGGCTAGTTACCAGTAAAGTCTACAGAGCCTCCAAGCCGAGCTTAGGCCTGTCTGACTGATCTACGTCATCAATTTCGCATTATTCCCGATGTTTCTCTCAAGAGCACTTGCATAAAGACTTCTACTACGGGTACTCATGAATTTATTTTTATTATTCATTTCTCGATTGATAATGAAACCGAAACATGGTAGATAACATGTGAAGTGATAACCCCCTTCATTAAGTAAACGTCATTCCATTATAAATAGGTTCCTTTAATGATGGAAACGTATGAACGCCATTTCTGCTAACGCTTGGCTTAACGATAGGTTAGATATACAGTTTGGTAGGAATAATCGTAGGTTGAATTATAATTGTAAAACTAGGAGGGCAGCCACGTGTTATAATTTGTTTTAAAACGCATTCCACGCGGCTGTCGTCTGCAGACGATAATTCCAAAGTTTTACAAAATGTTTTAAAAATGTCAACATTACTGAATTTTATCACCATAAGAATTGCATTACTAAGTATAAACATGACTAGTATTGGTTCAGTAATTATTGAGATAGACTTTAAAAGTTGGGAAAGGTTTCAGAAAAATCCGTTTTGAATATGGTAAAACTACTAGCCGCGTGGAAAGATATACATATTTTTGAAGACGATTTTATATCATCAGGGCGATCATTTATTCTGCTTTTTCTACTGCCCAACCTATTCAGTATTAGCTGAATGATTGAAAAATAAGGGTCTTAGTAAGCATTTTCTTTCCAAAGATGTTATATATAATAAATACATACATTGTATTGTCTTACCGAAATTAGTCAATGTTATATAAGCATTTTAGATAAAATTTAATTAGAAGCGAGTTGCGTCTCGCATCTCGCGTCTAAAACACTATTAAATTATTAAAAACTCAATTTTCTCATGCTTCGCCTAGTTCAATCGTTACATAACCCGTCGGCTGGTTTACCACTGCCCTAGATATGTCAGAATATCTTGTGACAAGACATTTTTGCAAGAAGTTTGACACTGCGTCCCGGGGCCGAGGTCGTCAGAACTACATTTTGACAGAATTAGTTTGTTGTTTTTAGCATGTTTAGTACGATCTCACAATTTAACACCGACAAGAAGAAGGGGAACAACAATTGTCGCTGGTAATTGTATAACTGTAGGGTCATAAGCACTAACGCGTGCAGAAAGGTTTAGGGAGTATAATTTATAATTTGCTGAAGAAGAAGGTGATAAAGAAATGTGGGCGGCACGTATCGGCTTTAAGCTACCACGAACTAGCCTATTCGTAAGTCTTCCGACTTGGAAAGTTTTATATGTCTCTGTTTGATAAAGTCATAATCATTAGACCAGCTATAGGCTGTTATGTGCCGAGGTATCGGTTTTAATCCTAAAAAGGTAGGGTAGCCTATAGTCTACGTGTATTACGGAATAATCCTGTTTATAGCTCATACAATCGAAATCTTGCACTATAGACTTATTTGAAGGATGCAGATCTTGAATGTCAAAGTCCCTGCTTCCAGGTATTGTTGACGTGATAATTATGCTTTAGGTTTCAGGAGGTTTCAGTGGGTACTGACCGTCCATATTTTGGCTTTTGACAATATATGAGGCATCAAATCAAAAGGGGACTTTTGGGCTGGGTGTTTTCAAGATATATATGAAAACGGACAGAAATAAAAAGAAAAAAATAAGAATTTAGGAGTCATTTTCACTCGTAAAATCTGTTGTGAATGCCTTGACAAATGTTGATACATTTTGTGTCATTTTAAAGCTTACAAAATTCACCCGAGAGAACACATAATCAAATCAAAATTTACTCTACCTGCGAAGTCCTCCCTTTGATGTGCTGCATCACATTATGTTATTACGTTGCCAGACGTTATTATATCAAAATAGGCCTAATTTCAACCATGTGATAGTTTTTACTATCATTATGGCTGGACAAGAATGATGTGATATCATGATATAAAACAAATATTGAATGCCTTTTGTTTGTGCACTCGGTCCAATTAGGATTATTCCATTACACTCGGCTTCGCCTCGTGCTATGGAAAAATCCAAATTTGACCTTGTGATATAGTTTTTACTATTACACGCTCAGGCATTCAATATTTGTATACTATACTATCGCGTAGAGTGGATATGATGTACGGGCTTTGATGTACGGGGTTACTATTGGGCACCCATCATGACGAAGCACAAAATCGTGCTACTTGATTGAATTAAAAAAAAAAATAAAAAAAATAGTAAGCACAATGCTTGAGAAAGGTGCCAATGTCCTTTTATAGTGTACGCATCCATCCGTGTTACTGATTCTTGCATGCCATTGGGCTACTTTTTTAAAAACTATTCTTAATTTTCGAAGTATATCTTTAGGATTACTGGACCAACACTAGGCATGTTTGTACTTATTTCAATGCATTTCTCATGGTGATTCAAAATTTGGTAATACAATTCAATAAATTTGAAATTTTGAAACAATTTGTGAATTTTTTATTCGTCGTCTGCAGACGCCTGCCGCGTGGAAAGTGTTAACACTTTCCACGCGGCTACTATTTTTACCATACACAAAACAGATTCATCAGAAACCATTCCCAATTTCCAAAGTCTATCTCACGGATTACTGAACCAATACTAGGCATGTTTGTACTTATGTCAATGCATTTCTCACGGTGATTCCAAATATGGTAATGAAATTTAATAATGTTGACCTTTTTTAAACATTTTGTGAAATTTTGAGATGTCGTCTGCAGCTGCCTGCCGCGTGGAAAGCGTTAAGATAACAACATACTATACAAGTGACGTAGGACTTGTTTTTCAACTCCATATCCAATTGAAACCTGTAAGTTGAGATCTAAAATTGGGTAAATTCGCTGGTATGTTGTGCTATCCAAACACTGCGTAGTCACACCCTAGGGGCTGGTTAAACCATTGGCATGAGCGAAACAACATCCATGATTTAAACGAATCTGTCCGAAACACGTCGATGTAATCAGGATTGTATGTGCCTGTGTGCAGACGGAATTTCTTATTGTCTGTCGTTAATATTTAAGTTTTATTCATTGGAGATATCCTTTTATTCAATGGATTCCTTCCTAGCTTATTAATTCATAACACTATCATGACTATAGAGCTGCAGACACGGCAATGAGTTAATGTAATTAACACCGATCTTGCGATGTGTGCATATTATATGCCAGACGCAAGTTTTCATTACTTTACCAAAGAGACTAAAGACTTGACAAGAAACTTGCAACTTCGTATGTCGAATTCTTATCTTTAAAAACAACTTTTGTCACCTAAACATTCACAGAATTAACACAATTTCCCCCACGAATTCCACGTGCCACAGATTGACTGACTCATTTCACCAATCCAATAAATCTACCTTCGAAAGTTTATTCAAAACCGTGAGAAATTAAAAATATTAACAGGGTACCACCGTGTTTATCTTTAAAAATGCATGGCACTGAAATAGGCAGTTGAATGCTACACAAAAAACGCAATTGTTAGATTTGACTTAATAAAACTGAAATTAAAGGAAAACCGGCGGTTTTCGATTCGGATTCACAGGTTCTCAATTCAGTCTTGTCCATGCTTAAAAACAAATCGCGACACTTACTAAATACGGCACAAACGCTCAACGTTGTGGGTCATTTTCGTGAGTTATACAGAGATTCACTCGGTATCGTATCACCATATCCAGCTAAATCCACCTCGATCGTCTTTTGATACATAACATTAAATCCTTATTTATCTCACGAAAAACTACAAGATAAACTTAAATTTACAATAGTATTGATACAGATTCCCGATTTGGATTCCCAGGTCACCAATTCAGTCTTGTCTAACTTCAATACAATTCACGACACTAACGAAACACGGCACGAACGCTCAACGTTGTGGGTCATTTTCGTGAGTTATACAGAGATTCACTCGGTATCGTATCACCATATCCAGCTAAATCCACCTCGATCGTCTTTTGATACATAACATTAAATCCTTATTTATCTCACGAAAAATTACAAGATAAACTTAAATTTACAATAGTATTGATACAGATTCCCGATTTGGATTCCCAGGTCACCAATTCAGTCTTGTCTAACTTCAATACAATTCACGACACTAACGAAACAC
Source organism: Ophiura sarsii (assembly GCA_035610835.1). Classification (NCBI taxonomy): domain Eukaryota; kingdom Metazoa; phylum Echinodermata; class Ophiuroidea; order Amphilepidida; family Ophiuridae; genus Ophiura; species Ophiura sarsii. Next base: position 11,139,448 of record CM069442.1, on the reverse strand, counting down.
GGCACGAACGCTCAACGTTGTGGGTCATTTTCGTGAGTTATACAGAGATTAACTCGGTATCATATCACCATATCCAGCCAAATCCACCTTGATTGTCTTTTGGAACATAACATTAAATCCTTATTTATCTCACGAAAAATTACAAGATAAACTTAAATTTACAATAGTATTGATACAGATTCCCGATTTGGATTCCCAGGTCACCAATTCAGTCTTGTCTAACTTCAATACAATTCACGACACTAACGAAACACGGCACGAACGCTCAACGTTGTGGGTCATTTTCGTGAGTTATACAGAGATTAACTCGGTATCATATCACTATATCCAGCCAAATCCACCTTGATCGTCTTTTGGAACAGAACATTAAAGCCTGATTTATCTCACGAAAAATTGCAAGATAATTTTAAAATGACAATACAGTTGATACAGACGATCACAACATTCTAAATATTAACAGGAATGTCAGGATACTACCGGTTCTATCTTCAAAAATGCAGGAAACTAAAAAATACTATGCAGTTGAATGATGAATGCTACACAAAATATAGCATATTGTTAGATTGACTAGTGAGTAATAATACAATTGAAATTAAAGGGAAACCAAGGCGGTTTTCGATTTGGATTCCCAGGGCACCAATTCAGTCTTGTCTATATATATATACTTCAATACAATTCGTGACACTATTACAAAATACGTCACTCGGTATTATATCACCATAGCCAGCCAGCCAAATACACCGTGATCGTCTCTTGGAATGTAACATTTAAGCTAATTATTTATCCGTTTCAATGTTGTATCTCATACAAATCAGAAGACGCTATTTATCGATCTCTTGGGAAATAATAAGGTGAATTTATTTTCCAGAGACAATTACTAAAGTAGCCTATTGATACAAACGATTCTGCTGTTTTCATATCAACCACATGTCGTCTGGAGCTTAAGGTATTCCTTATTGAATATGAGCTTATGAGAAACACGCACTGATACTTAAAGTACTGATATCACAATTCTTTTTCCATATAAACCTGTAAATATGACTCAAAATGGCGGCTTACGAGATCAATTGTCGAACCGTTAAATAGAACATTTTTATAGATTTGTTTTAAGTCATAAATTTGCCTCCACTTACTCCATGTGTAATTCAGATTTCAAAACAAATTCATATTTAAAAACAATTTACAGAGACCGCAGGCATGAATACATTGACTTATGTATTCAAGAAATGATATTATGATTGCACGCCTCATAGCCATGATAGCCGCGTTGTCAATTATTCATCTCTATTTTAATTTCCGACGTATGACTCTCGGTATATCATCATGATCATACTAAAGCACTTTAATATCCGTCCCGTCAGCAGATTTTAGGAAAACATACAGACGGTTTCAATTTACTTTAGTAGATGTTTAATACATGTGAATAAATGTAGAGCCTTTAATAGATAAGATCATATCTCGATATCGGAATTACTGTATCAAATCGCGCGCAAGTGCATGCAGTGATTCGAAAGATAATAGATTTGGTTGGAGCTATTCAATGACATATTTTGTATAGCGATATACAGGGTGGTTCAATAAAACGTTGACAGTTTTTTGAAGCAATTTTTTTTAAAATTCTGTAGATTTAAAAAAACTATTTTTCAATATTCATCAACTATATGATCTTGACTATCTATGCTGAAAATATTGTTACAAATAACGTTACGGTTGCAAAATAACAGCTATTTGAACAAAGTCTGTCCCATTTCACTCTGTCCACGGGTACTGATTTCGCGACGTTACATTGAATACTGAATGATGAATTGCATGCAAGTAATCTAAGATTTGAAGATTCCGCCAGGTGAAACCAGTGTAATTGTTAACATCTTAACTATCTATTCAGGTGTGAAATCAATACGTAATAATAATACCACGAGTGACCCTAATTAGAATGATTAATTTTCATAGATTGGAAGTGTAATTGTCTTTGCTCTATGGCTTAAAAGTGACGATGCCATTTGATGTTATCTTGCTGGTTATTTCCCGTAGACTTACCCGTGGACAAAGAGATTTTGGAGAGATTCTCTTTAAATAGCTATCATTTTACCGCCATAGCATTATTAAAATTGAGATTTTCAGCACAGATGGCCAAGATGATATTTTTGAGGAATATGTAAAAAATAATAAACAAAATCCGACAATTTTGAAACATATGGCTTTGAAAAACTGTCAACGTCGTTTTATTGAACCACACTGGTTGTAACGTCGCGAAATCAGTACCCGTGGACAGAGTGAAATGGGACAGACTTTGTTCAAATAGCTGTTATTTTGCAACCGTTAGGTTATTTGTAACGATATTTTCAGCATAGTTGGTCAAGATCATATAGTTGATGAGTATTGAAAGAGATTTTGTTTAAATCTACAGAATTTAAAAAAAGGTGCTTCAAAAAACTGTCAACGTTTTATTGAACCACCCTGTATAAAAAGTTTATTTGCCAACCGTGCTAGATCCACAATAGAGCGTGTTTCTGATGCTGGGGAAGAAACCGCTAATAAACGCTAAGTTTGCCCGATAGAAACAGGCAGAACCCAGCAAATAATCGGTATTTTTGGTAATCCCAAAAACCTTCACAAACCAGGTTTGGAACTAACAATAATCGGCAATAAACCCAATAGAAACAGAAAGGTGATTCTTAGCGGTTTGCGCCGTGACCCGTGTTACGCTGGGTTGTACACATTATTGTGAAGCAATCTTTTTCAGGTGCGGTGGCATTGTTTGGTATTACAAAAGGTCAAATGTCGTGGCCCATCGACTAGGATCGATAAACTTAGCGGTAACTTTTCGCGAGTAGAAACAGAGGGGGGGGGGGGGGGGGGGGGGGATTAAAAACAGACCAATTGAAACTTAGCGTTTATTAGCGTTTGCTTTTTGCAGTGCCCCAGCAGAAACACGCTAGTGTACTTAGGAGAAAATCATGGTTTTTTTAATATGGACAGTTTGAATTGGCTAATTTGGTTGATAATGGAGATGTGACGTTTGGTATTTTAATTGAAAGATTAAAAAATATATTAAAATCTCCCATTTTTAGGCCATTTGAATTCAAATTTCCCGGAAAATATCCGGAAATATCCGGAAATTTGATACCTGATGGACATTTTGCATATCATAAGCTCTTCTTCATTTGAAGAAACAAAAATCCTATTATTTCGAAATATCATGATAATTTAACAGAAAACATTAATAAGGAACGGAATCTTTATGTTTTACGAAATAGGTGACTTTTTAAAGCCGATTTAACAACTGCATAATTATAGCAACACATCTAAAGTTCATCCAATTCTTTACAAGTCACAGAATACGATTTATGTAAGACATGTATCGAACATTATAAAGAAAGTAGCACAATAGAGGAAACGAAATATATATAGGAGCATTTTTTTACAGATTATTAAACTATTAGAAAAAAGGGTGCTTCAGAGGTTCTTGGCTAAGGGTTTAAAGGTTCTTTGTATTTAAAAAGGTTCTGTAAGACTCATTTTTGCCCATTTTGAACCTTAAAATGGTTCTTTTTGGAACCTTTTAAGGTACTATAAAGGGTTCCATATACGAGCCAGTCAAGAACCCCCGAAGCACTCTTTTTCTAAGAGTGTAGAACACAAAGTCATCATTCAATTGTAATACCAGGGGGAGATCTTGGGGCATCCGGATTTGAAGCTTAAAAGTCAAAACTCACCAAATGGCTAATTACCCAAAGTTTCTAGACACGCCCCTAAAATAAAATCCATAAATCAACAATACTGATGAATTTAACTTTAATCAACTTAAGACACGTCACCACTTGTTTCAACCCATCACAGGTTCTATAATCAAGAACGATAAACATTTTTGCCAAAAGGAGTGTGCATGTTACCATATGTACCCAGCCATTACCGCAAAGGACACTATTGCCAAGTATGTATCCACCTCTATGACAATACTCGCTCGCTCAGAACTGAAAACACCTCACGTATTTGATACATTATCAGGCATGACAAGTTCAAATATGAATTATGCTATGACCGTGGTAAAAGTAGTTACACATTGGTGATAAATATGTTTTTTTATTGAGCTGGTGATTGCACAAAAGTAATTATATATACAAAGACACTATTAAATTCCAATTTAATATGATATTTGTTATTAATTTACCTTCATCTTGACTGCTGCTATATACATGGGTAATTTTTGATATAATCGTTACGGACAGTAACGCACATTGGTTTAGACAGTTTGTATTATGACTACTATATGGCTTTCTACTGTCTAGATAACTACAGCGTCGTGACCTAAAGAGGAACCTCATGACACATCGAATGGATTTGAACGATTGCACAGTCAATTGAACTTCATAAGAGACGCAGCACCATTGCAATAGTAAGTGTGATTTGTGAGTTTTTCATCAATATCCTTATATCCTACATCTGATAGTCTCGTGGGATTGTATTGTATGCGAAGATAATCACGAGCCTTGCATTTGTCTGCATCGCCAGTACTCAACAAATTAATGTGTAATACGATTTACCTCCGGTAAAAGGAAAAATGGAAATATTACGCTTTCGATCAATTTCATCCTAATTTTAAATCAAATTGGTTCTAATGAAAATCTCAAGGGAAATCGTCTGCCTATATAAAATGTGCCGACTTCATGTGCAGCTGCTATTTACAATCCATTTCAAAAGACATTTAAAAGTCAACTGGATGTTATACTTATACAAACAACAATGCCAAATATATTGTTTTTCATGATAGCAATGACGTGGAAAACGTACACCACTTTTAACAGACACTCTTTTAATATTAAAAAACGATCAACAATCGATTTCGTTCCAATTTCAAGAAGATGTGTAACAAATATGAATCTCACTATCGGGAGCATGAAGATGAAAGGAAACATGGTTATTGCCGACGCTTTGGAACCCGACTGCTTATTTAGTAACGGAATAAATCGTATTCAAAATTAGGAACCAGCTTGATGCAGGCCTGGGGGTAACTTTCATGCTGCCATTAGTCAAGTTTGTAACATATTACTACCACGCTATTTATATGAAAGAACTGTATTCAAAAGAAATTGAGCTTTTTGATCAAAACCCAATATTTTATTTTTGAATTGTCAAATGTCAAAACTAGATGTGCTACGTCACGTTGTCCACACTCGAGCTGTGCTTCAAAAGATTGATTCCACGGAACAATATGATTTGATCAGTTAGAGCACACAGAGCGGGAAACCGTTCATTTCGAAATTTATCATGCTCAGAGCTAGTATAAGTGCACAGAACTTCATGTTGAAATATCACACCAATTATTTGTCTCCTGAGCAGTTATTGGTAATACACTAAAACTGTTCAAAACTAATCATAAATTAAACAGTCTAGACAATCCAAGACCTGAGACCGTTAATCACAATGACAGGTAAATATACAATATCGATTAAATTCTGATGGACTGGAGACCTGAGATGGTTATCGTTAAACCTGTCAAATGTGTGATTTTGATTAACTGCCTCGGAGCTATAGATAAATGAATTTGTTTTTAAACGGTCACTTTTTGACATGATTCATGACGTGGTCTGGACTATGGACATTGATGGGGCAGTCTAAATGTAAATGTTATCGTCTAATTCTCAATGTGGTCTTCCCTACATGTATATCGCATGATAAATAAGTAATTAACCGCGTAGGTTGCGTCAACTTGGTATGATACCAGCTTTTGTGTAGCAAGAATCTACCTTTTCTTTGTTTCTGAGATATATTGCTGTACATAATATTGGTCCTCTACTCACAATTGGTCAGAGATAAATTATGATGTATAGACAATGTAATGACATGCCATATGACCAAAACAAAACATTAAGCTCAATATACGGTATGCCTTTTCACTTTGACAATTATAAACAGAACTTGTTCTATCACTTATATAAAAAAGCTGGCATATTACAATCCTCTTCAAAATTTAAAATTGAAAGGGAATATAACATTTGATATCCTTATCTTGGAATATCTTATAAAGGTAATATATGTAACTTAGAAATTAGTAAAGCTGATCAACGATCAATGTATATTCGTAAGATATATCCATAAATTCATCAACCCCGAGATGTAATCAAATATTAATATAGTTGAGTGGTACCGGCGAGGGTTTCACAATGCATACACAGCGTGCTGAATACCATCAATAGTAAATTAGTCGGCATGCAAATTTAACCAACATTAAAAACAAATAACATTTGCAGGGCCTTGAAAGGAATGTTGCCAACATTGATAATTGGATAATGTAACTGAACATTAGAGAATTTCGATAGGCCAACAACAAAAAAAGTTTGTTTGTCCATAGAGGGTCCTCAAAAGGTAGGGTAGGCATTACGGTTCCGTGCCCTGTATAAAATCCAACTTTCTTGACCACGTCTTTGATGACATATCCAGGGTAATAAATCATCCCCTCCTACACCATTTATCTGATTTATTTTACACCAACTGTGTCTTGCCAGCATGCGTGCTACCATTTCCACCGCTATCCTAAGCATAGCTCAAGGCTCTTTAGTGTTGGTGTAACTAGAAGCTCTATATACTACTTTCAAAAATGTTCTTGTGATAACAAATTCCAACTTTTAATTTCAATTTGTCATAAAAACTAGTGTTATATCATATTTTATAAAACAAATGTTCAAATTTCGAAAAAAAATCACATTATATTATCCAAAGAGCAGATTTTAGTTTTAAAACTAGCCCAAATCGGGCGGAAAATCACCACGTGTGGAAAGTCATGTGGCAATACTGCAGCCCCTCAGGCTTGTTTCTAGTTCCACCGCTGCCACACTCAAGGTCCCCCAGCATGCGGTCAATGGTGTTGGATGGATCATGGATGTCATTCTTGGGTGGAACTTACTAATACTAGCGTCATGGCCAGTTCATGAAGCTATCAAACTTAGGCTCAAACCTTACAGGCAACTGGAATGTAATGGTAGGGTGGATTTTTGTTGTTGCTAGTGGTTGTTCTGGCCCAGTCCTAGCCAGTACGCCGAGTTCTGAACCGTGTCAGATCTTTTGGATGACCCATACTTGTCCCAAAATAACGTCCATAACACTATCCATGCTATGGGGTCATATGAGGGGTCACCTGGGGGTCAATTAAGGCCATATACGTGACTTTGAAGAAAAAATGTTTGACGAATTGTAATTTATTATTATTTTTATTTATTTCTATTTTTGAAAAGAAAAAAAACCTTTTTTGGCCTTATAGGATGCGGGTTGTAAGCTGGCTTATTTTTCGAGATCGGAGTAATAGATAGAATACTAGAGATATCTAGGAATGTCAGCATTATACAAGTCACTGTCATATCCTAAGTTGGACGAGATCCGAGCTATTTCACGCGAATGTGATTTATTGTCGTTCCAACGGGGCTGCATCTAAATTCATGATACGCGCGTTCAAGTATAGCGCCAATGCATGCATGATTTCACGTTTGACCAACCAGGACGTGCGTTCATTTTTGAAAGCTTCTGATACGCGCTTCCAGGTTCACGCGGCAGGTACGCTCGAATTGGTGACATTTTGTCCATATCATTATCGACGCTGGCTTTAAGACGGTTGGATAAGATTTACGAAAGTGCCATTTTGACGAAATTGAGTTATGAGTTATTTTGAAGCCGTGTAGGGCCAGAAAATGTGATGACAACTTTGTTTATCAATTGACCCCTCTCCAGTAGGGGTCACGTGTGGGGATCAACTGGGGGTCATCATTTCAGAATGCTTGGTTTGACTTTTATATATCAATTTATTCGTTAAGTGATAAGGATCACAACAATATATAGTTTGCTATGTGCAGGATGTATGGAATATAAGGGAAAGGTCACCCACAGATCAAATGGGGTAAAATTTTCAGCAACGTCCGATTTACATGAATGACATATCAAATTGTTCGGGCTACCATCGGCGTTCAAAAATATATGATTTTAAACTATTTAAAATCATTACATTTGTTTCGATCTAGATCGGTTTTAAGGATCTAGATGCTTTAATATCGCCGAACCGAGCATGTTACACGGTGACAAGTCCTTTGAAGTCATTGGGCCTAAGTTATGGAACAAATTGTCTAGAAATGTGCGTGAGGCCCCTAATGTGAAATGATTTATTTTTTACTTTTTATTGCATTGTTGTTGTATTTGTGCATGTTGGTTGTGCATGTTTGTTTTTTAATATGTACAGCGCTTTGGTCTGTTTTGGAAGAGCGCTTTATAATTCTAATAATAATATTATAATAATAATAAAAAACATTTCTTCAAAGAATAATCAATATACTTGAATTTATAAACATTCTAATATTAATGTTGATGTATGCATTCATCGTACATAAACATGAATGTTATATACATTTCAAATCTATTTAGCACATTCATAAATACAGCAAGGCAGACAATGATTAGGCCAAGCAAAAAAAAAAGGTTTGTCTCAAAGCTTGCGAAGGCTTACGCGCGCTGTTTTTTGTCTTCCATTTTTTTTTTTTTACATTTTTTTATTTGTGTGGCAATTTTTACTCTTACTATTTGCAACCGTTGACACTTTTTGATATTTTTTTTTCTATTTGAAATGAATATTGTGATGTAGTTGTGTAAAGAACAATTGTGTAGCGTTTTTGAAGAACTGAGTCATGTAAAAGTTTGAGAAAAGGAAAATCTGCCGAAATTTGTAATAAAACTCGAAATAAAAATTTGTAGGGAAAAAAAAAATTGATTTGACAATTTCCTGCATTTCAGACGCGGTATTTTGGCATTTCAAAACCAATGCGCGCGCAAGCTTTGAGACGAACCTATTATTTTGTTTGGCCTTACACAAAACCTAAATAGATACCCCAGACATAATATGCAGAAGAATGCAGCGAGAGTAGCTTGTATTCTCAGGGGTATACTCAGTGGATCTGAAGTTACGTGGATGTGCCGCAAAATAGGGTCACTTGATCGCCTGTCTTGTAAACGTATGACCCCTTATTTGTTTAGTTTCGGGTACATCTATGGGCTCATTATTCGTCAATGGGCATTGAAAGGTCGTTAGTGGTAAAAAAAGGTCATAGTTGCCAAACGATAATTAAGTGGTAAATGTTTCGGTCATAGTTCAAAATCCTTGGCGACACACCTATACAAAAAAAATTCACCCCGTGGTCAGCCCTAGTCAATATTAGCCAACATTATCAACACCATTCAACCACCCCTGTGATTGGATGAAATGAGTGAATACCTCTGCGTTCTCTTGTTACACAAAAATCAACAGGAAGTGACCATTACTAGCGATAGCCCTTTTCTCTCCGGGGAAATTTAAAGTGTAATAGGTAATATTTGACACGTGATATAATTCAATTTTGGCCGTTGAGTTTGCTAGCATGGATGCATGCAATCTCTCTATTTGCGTCAAACACTTTAACTTAACACTTTCCACGCGGCTGTTGGTTTTACCAAATACAAAAACAGATTTTTCAGAAACCTTTCTCAAATGTCAAGGTCTATCTGAAGGATTACTGAACCAATACTAGTCATGTTTGTACTTTTTTAAATGCATTTCTCATGGTGATTCAAAATATGGTAATGAAATTCAATAATTTTGAAATATTTGAAATATTTGGTGATATTTTGGAATGTCGGCTGCAGCTGCCTGCCGCGTGGAAAGTGTTAAGGCAGTTTTAACTTCAGGATATTCATATCAGGTATGTCATCGTTATGAATACTTTATGAGTTTGAGTGAAGGGCTGATTTGGAGATTGGTCAGGGGGTGAATACTAAAATACAGTGTTCGAAAAGAATATATCTATAGTTTGATCAGTTCTAAGTTGGCGATGCCTCCTTACAGCAGCGTATGAATACAATAGGTCGCGCGTGTACATAAGGGCAATAAGCGCACTGCATGTGCATCATGCGTGACGCGTGCGTGTGGTCATAACCGTACGCTTGGATTATTTTTGTGCGCGGAGAGATAAAAAAATAATATATCTCGCCAATTTGGAAGGCACTCTCTTGAAGTATCAACCACAAATATTTGTTTTGTTGTGCTCGTATGCTTGTATATATTATAAAAAAAATAAAATAAAAAGCTGAAATTGACGAAGAGAAATGTATCGACGACTGGACTTGATTATTTTGTGTCTTAATTGATTCTGTATTATTGCCTTGTGCGAGTTCCTTGTATGGTCAATTAATTATTTACCACCGCATACTGCGCCTCAAAGTCTTCCATAATACTATAGTGTATGCTTCCAGCCTTCAATCTATAATCAGAATATATCTATCGTGAAGCATAATACTATAGATGTCTTAGATGTTCTGTATTGGTGAAGTATTACAACCAAATTGCTTGCGATATATTAATAAAACCACACGTATGAGATGTAGCCAGCGAATGGAATAATATTATAGTAATATATCGCATTCATTCACCATTGGAAGTTCATTGACTAGTATAACTGTAACTGCAGACATCTCATGTTCAATTACATATTTGAAAAACAAATGTAAATGCTTTATGCATGTTGTTTAGTCAATAAAGGTTTTTAAATTGTGCAGCTTGTAATCACATCCACACTATGTGCCTACTTGAAGTAAAAATTCACTTAGCACTTGGTTTGAAATGAATCTTGGAAAACGTATTCGGGAACTACGCGAAACCATAAACGGAAAAAACAGAAGCGTTGCCATCGCCATACTTCGACGGGTTCGTGTGATAAGGGAAATCCCCATTGGCTATACTTAACACTTTCCACGCGGCGGGTGTCTGCAGACGACACTCCAAATGTTCACAAAATGTTTCACAAATGTCAAAATATTTGAATATAATTACCATATTTGGAATCACCATGAGAAATGCATTCAAATAAGTACAAACATGCCTAGTATTGGTTACTTGAGATATACCTTGAAAGTTGGGGTTTCTGACAAAATGTTTTGTATAATGGTAAAACCAAAAGCCGAGTGGAATTAGTGTTAAGTGGCAATAAATAAAACAAGATAACCCACATGTAATTCAGGTAATTCAGGTAATTCAGGTATCTTCTGGATAACTCAGTTGACATGTTTCGGTAATTCTTTCTATATACAACATAGGCTATACGTGATTAAATGAACTTATTCTTAGAACTTGAACGCCTGTTTATTTAATCCTGTATAGCGAAATACTGCTAGATAGAGGGGGTTATCTGATGTGGGCCTTATGGATACACCGTTTAATTAAATGAGATGAACACACGGTGTGATGCATGATTTTGTATAGTATTTCAGGTTGACAGAATGAATTATCTACACGTGATACTTATATACTGTGTATGGCTTAAATACTAGTAAGGTTAGGAATACTCGACTACTAGGGGGGGGGGGGGGGGGGGGGGGGGGGGGGGCTGGGGTACCGCGCCATTTTGCAATATTTTCCGAAATCGATCGTGGTTATCACGTGATACGTATCGTGAAAAAATAATGTACACTGTTTTAACGAAATGCACTGTGGGATTGTGTTACCAGCCTAAAATTATAGAGGTCGCAAACCCGGTCGCAAACTTGCTTATATTGAGCCTAGCTATAACAAGCTAAAAGTGACATCTCTGAATGTATTACCAAAGTGTGAAATTGTTGGACACACTGGTAAAATGGTTTTACAACAAGTTTTGCTATCATATTATCAAACTGAACTCAAGTTAAATCACTTTATATCGAGCAATAATATAATTGTTTACGCATTTTAATTGTTTAGACAAAGTTAAATAAATCAAGGATACATTTATGATAGATAAATAAATAAAAAGAAAACTATAAACGCATGGGCGGCATTTATAATTGATAAAAATTGACATAACAATGATGTTACATTAATATACCATCAAGTTTAAAAAATAGAAAAATAATGGGAATATTCGAACCCGTGATTTCCGATTGCCAACGACATGGCCAACCTACGCACGCCACAGAGATTTACGACTGTAATTGTGATAGTTTTAATATTTAAGCATGTCCATTTATTTATAACGAACGGATTTTTATTGTGCCATTTTTGCCAAATGTGTCTGTTGCTCTCGCACAGAATGTGTTTGTAATTTGATTATAATTCTTATTTTTAAAAGAACGGTAATTTTTTTTGACATTTTCGAGAAAAAAAATGGCGTAACCCTGATACGGTAAACGCCAGCAGTGTGGTGTCCGCGTGGGCAAGCATACAGATGATGCTAAGCAAATCCAGCATATAAAACAAAAAGTGCTCCTAATGGGACTCGAACCCACAACCTCTCGCTCCTCAAGCGAGTTTCTTTCCACTACACTAACCGTGCTAATTGAAAAAATTAATGGGTTAATGCACTGTGTTAAATTCTACAATCCCGGCCGCCACTCTGTTCAAAGGCACAAAAAAGTTGACTTGTTTTATGCTTTTTTTTGCAATTCTGAGGTGAGCAGTTCGATTTTCTTTCTCGAATTGTTTAGAAAACCATCCATTTTAGAACATCTGAAATTTAAAATGAACTGCACACCTGGGAAAGTATGATGCCAAGGGCATATTTTTTGCACGTAAATCCAATACAAGAGTTCTGAAAATCGACAAAAATATGACGTCATAACCATTGCTTCGGGACAAAATGGCGCGGTACCCCACCCCCCCTACTCGACTACAAAACTTGTCAAGTATAACATACACGCATCGCATACGGCTTGTCAAGTGTTTACGACAATTGGTGCTACAGCGAAAAGATTGTCGTCAGTAACTCATTGTTAGTAAAGACGATACAATATAGGAGTACATTTAAATCATTGACCCTGTTTAAATCGTCCTTTCCAAGAGGCACTCGTACTTTATTTAATACTAATAGTCGATTTGATTGTTTCTGAATGGTATGTTATGTATTTGTTAATCATTTATTCAAATTATTTTTTTAATCTTCTTCTTCTAATCGTGTCCACACAAGTTAGATATTATGTTTCAAACCAAAGTTGAACACAGTCATTGAACTCAGCCAGACCTAGAACAGTGTATTCTTTGTCCATAAAAGAGCAAGTCTATTTCTAATAGAAATAACCTTTTTATTCTTAACCATTTTGAAAAAATAACCATACCATTTTGACATAGCACCATATACTTTAAATCTAGAACTTCAAAGGAGAATAGCTCGTCCCCAAATATATACACCAGTACAATGGAAACACAAAACACACACATCTAATTGAACTTGATCGGTAAAAAGGCTTTATGTTAACTTCAATATCGTCAAATAATGTTGAACAATGTAACTGTATCGCTGGAGGCACATAGAACATTTCTTGTGCATACCTAAAATACATCGCAACCAGCTTACCCATTGCATGTATCCACAGTACACACAGTCATGTCATTAGCTAAGCTAATTAGGTGCCGAGGCTCTCACCGTATTCAGACTACAACTTAACGCAGAATTAATGAGGATAGTTACGTATATTCCTTTCTGATCCGATTTTCGAAACGTACGTTGCTAAAAGAAGAAGAGATGAATGCAGTTAAAACATTAGGTCCACTTTTACCATCCAGATCCTTTAGGAATATCTCAAGGTTGAGATTTATCCATCTTAACTCTATTTTATCTATCACCATATGATTAAGTGTAAGCTAGTTCACCCTGGGGCATCTAGCAAAAGTGGACCGGTGCCTTAAACATGTTAAAGTCATAAACAAAATTCTGAAAAACTTCGGGAAATGTTTGTGCTTGAAATCTCGGACCTCTTTATGGTGAGAGCCACTATATGATGTGACTAGCTGTGACCGTAGTGCCCGGTGGTATGCGTGCGCATCAACAGGGAATGTGCTTTGTAAATTAAATTCACACTTGATTGATCATTACTTTGTATATAGAATAGTGCAGTAGTCATGGTCTGCACCACTAGCACAATGAGAGACCAGGTTATAAATCTGGTTGCCCGGCGGTATGCGTACATATAATTAATTAAATTATATAATAAGGGCAGGTGCTTTTGAAATTAGAGCTCAGTGATGAGTATTTTGCTTTTGAATGATGCGTGGACTAGTACCTCTAGCAGGCGCTAATCAATTTGTAAACGCTACTGATGTAAACACCGGTCACACCAGCTATAGATTGATTGATCAGTTGTTAATTTTACGACTATAAAACTAGGTATATGTATTATATAAGATGATAAATGGAAAGGAGTATAGTAATAGAATTTCCAGATGTCACACTTTGATCACGTCCTATCATCAATATTTATTCCGGATATTGAATTTAAATCTTAACTAAACGCTATGTTTCAGGTTACAACAAATAACACTGCCAAAGGTCATTAGCCGACTTTGTATATAGCGACATCCGTACCATTTTCATATCAGAACAATCCATGCGCTGCATGGAATATAATACCCTCCTTTCAATTTTTCAGCTGCGTTTTGACAATTTATACATGTATATTACATTGTGTTTAAATATATGCCATTCCCTTCCATCCGAATCTTGCAACTTAATAGAGCGGCCCTCACACATACAAAATGTAAAGCGAGTCTACAGACATGCTCTAGTTGAAGACAATCTCTCATGTAAGCGATTTGTAGACAAATCCTTTTTCCATTCTGCATTGAAATCACCCAAAGTCGGACACACTTTTCGGGAGATGTATACTATTTTCGATTGTCGCAGCTTGTCAAAAGAATGACTTGCAGTCGAAACGCCACTTGGATTTGACCCCAAATTATTAGGTACGAGGGCGTCCTAACGTAAACACGAAAAATTCAAAATTATTCGATTACCTATTTATAAATAACCAACGCTTATTTAGGACGAAATAATATACAAAAGGAGACCGCTGATCGTTTACCCACTAACCTACAATGAAACATACATATATTTTACTTCATACTGTTTTATCGAATCAATATATTCAGTCACCAACGTCCCGACATGTGAGATTTCATGCTACTGCATCGGCGTAAAAACTGACATGAACTGGAAGAAATGGTAGCCAATTTTAAATGAAAACGTCCGTAAATCCCTTATTTTACAACGTCGCCAAAATCCATCTATACAGTGGCGCATTATAATGAGATGTTTGATATCCTTCGTGTTTGAAATAGTAATAGTGTTTAAGACGATTTTTGACGCATCATTTTGAAGCCCGATTTGAAGCTCAAATGTGGTGATTAAAATTTGGCACTTGACAATAAAGTTTCCATTGAATGCGCAGACGGTAAAGCGTTCGCTTGAAGAACGAGAGGTCTGGGGTTCGATCCTTCCGCTCTGCACAATGTCACGGATTTTTTTTTCTCTCGTCAAAATCAATTTTGTTGGGTTTTTAATTTATTTATGATTGTTTTATGATGATTTATATGATGGCCATGTCTCTTACTCGATATTCCGTCTGGTGCGATTATGCTCAGGTTATCCCTTCACCCACTCAAATATAAGTTTCAAAAGACAACTATAATGAGGAAAATCAGGCGTAAATGCAGCAAAACATTGTCATGAAAACCATCTTTAAAACGTCACATCATGGGCCGTCCGTGTGTATATTACGTCGCGTCTTTAATACCAGGACATATGCCTACAAAAAAATACAACTTTAAAGTCTCTGATCCCGAGCACTGTTGCTTTGGGATTATATTTATACTGGGGATCTTAACTTATGAAAAAGAAATGAACCAAACATTCATAAATAAATCACACAAAAAAATGATTTTGCCGAGAAACAAAATTCATATAAAACATTGTGCAGAGCAAAAGGATCGATTTCGAACCCCGGACCTCCCGTTCTCCAAGCGAACGCTTTACTATCTGAGCTATCAAGGGAAACCAATTATATCCGTGAGATTTAAACACTTCATCAATTCTGTTTCTAGAGCCACATGATGCAAAAGCATCATTTATTCTGTTAGATAAAAAGGATATCACAGTTATTTAGCTCATCAGTTGAAAAAGATTTCCCTCGAAAGATGTTCCTCCTATGCACATGGCCTGCAATCCGCACAAACATCAAAATAATGCGATCGCATATGAATGGACAATGGACAGAATGCCAATGGTTCTCTTTTACAATCTCTTTTTATATACTTAAATGGTCACGTCGTAAAATCGATTTAGGAAACAATAATGACTGAAACTCTCATTTATCTGAATATGTGACAATTTTGTAATTTCGCTGTTTAAGACAGCTGTTTGTCAGATCAATGTAACGCTACTTTTGCAACATTTCACTTTCGATATCGAAAAAATTGCAAACTTCCCATGTGAAATACTCTGCTTGTAAATGTCAGAGACTGGTTTTAATAAGTTAGTTAGACAGATTATGTTATTAGGAATATTTCAGGACATTAATCTCCAAAAAAGACTTAAATTTGACCTCAAGATCACTCTTGAAAATGATAGTTCAGATTCCGCGGGAGTTTAACTCGGTTTTAGTACCAAAAGTGCGCGGTTCACAATTGCGAAGTTAGTTTCGGTAATAATTGACCTTGTAACGGTTATTCGGCTAAGTGGCGTTTCGACTGTTGACCATAAAATGCAATCCTATATAATAACTGATTTATAAAACTGGTCTTTCGTTAAATGTGGAGCAATTGGTCCGGGAATTGGTCCCAGTAATGATGTAATGTCCGAATCAACCGTTATCATAACTTGGCTCGTTACATTCGTCTAGAGCATTAATTCAACTCTAATCTAAATCTAAAGGAGATTGTCTACGTAAGTGTGAATGATGAACATTTTATGCGATTTTCCTTAGAGAAACCAAACACATCACTCATTTATACATCCGTCTTAAAATGTCAACCATTTCACTGCATAACAAAGATAACTTGATGAATATGGCACGCATAATACAGTCATAGATATCATGTATGTTGACCCGGACTATATACATGATAAACCGGGACATGAAACCTCACCCTAGCATAACATATAAAATAACACTAGGTTCAAAGGCCAGTAATGGGAATCGTGCATGCCTTCGTTACTTTAATATTATATATACATGCATTACTGTTTCTCCTCTATCACGGTTTTATTTTACGCGTATATATAGTAATGCTCACGGCAAATAAAGCGTACTACGAGTTTCAGATACCCCATCATTTGTAGAAAACAACTCATCAAATAGCTTGGACATGATATTAAATTGCAATCAAAAGATAACCGGTTGGGCAAGAGGTTAACCATGTATGTGTGTGTTGGAACAATTACATTGTTTTAATTATGGGGTGGTCATAATTACATTGTCTTAGGGGTCGTCATTTTTTTATGACGCCCCTAAACGAAAGCTTATAATTGTATGACACCCCCAACTAAGATGGTGATTATGTTATGACGCCCCCCCTCCACACACAAACAAACAAATCTGTACCGTACTTAATAATGTAACAACGGTTTATCTAATAATAGTCACCGTCATAATGGCATCGACGAAATTTAAGCTATTTTACACGAGCGTGCTTTATTGTTGTTCACGGAGCTGCGTCCAGATGCATGAAATGCGTGAAATTAGGTGAGTGGCGATTTTACCATTGACGCGCGGTCATTGATTTATTAAAGTGCCCGGTACGCACTTCTGGGTTTACGCACATAATACTCATGTACGCATGTACGCATTCACATAAGTATGCACGCATAGTTGGCATTACGTCCATAGTATTAAGCTATACAAATGACGGTGGAAGAGCCGATCTTTTGTTTTACAATGCTGAAACATGTAGAATAAATTTGCGCGAGGCGCGACAAATTGTTAGTATGTTAGCTAAAATGTATGTGCGCGAAGCTCGCAAATATATGTTGTGCATTTTAACTACAATTTTGATTTGACCCCCTCCCTATTACAATGGTATTAACTACATGATCTCCACTATTTTCGGTGTCAAAAGAACTATGACCCCAGGATATTTGGGACACCCCCCTTATATTTTGGCGCATATCAAACATTATGTTGAATGTGTTAGAAAACTTGTAAAGGTTCTACCTAAAGACTCGGATAAGATAAGGGATCGTGATGACACTGCTTCAGAGGGTCCAATGTGCCTGTCTCCGAACTCATACACTAGATTCGAAAACATAATGTGTGGTATACCAGTCCTAACTTATATTGACCTAGTAAAGCGTGACACAGGATTAAAGGTAGAAAAGTACAAGCCAGCCATGTTGGAGAAGAGATTTGGAGAAGCATTGTAATTCGGGAAATCCAACGACATAATAAGTCAAGTCAAGTTTGAGAAATACATTTTCGAGTGTTTTATTTTCAACGATAACGAATACCTCGACTACGGGATTTCAGTGTCCATGGTGCCATGAACGGTATCCATCCATGCATGATTGCTATCCCTATTTGAAATAGAGGAAGTTCTGGTTTTCCATTTGTTACTCTGTTTTCAGTTTTTCACCATGAGCACATATATATGAAAACGCTGATGGCAAATTGTTGGAGTTTATTACCTTGAAAGATCAGTCGAGCTACACAATCTGACAACAGGGGGATAAGTCATTCGACTTTAAGTAAAGGTCGATGTTCTCAATATTAACATATCTTTATCTGCCATTGTTGGAACAAATGTCCACAAACTGTCCTTTTAAAATATTCCACATATGATTTTATTTCATGCATGACGAGCCAATAGTGTTCACAATCACGTCACCTTCCCTGTATCGATGAAAAGTGCCACTATTTGGAAAACATCATTTTGAGGAAATTTAACTATTTTGAGAACAGTAAACATGGTATTGAAAAGGGGAAACATTGTATTGTTAGTCAAGGTTTTTTTTTCACTTTTCGTTAATGTTTCAATCTCTCAAAACGTCTAATTGTGTGTGGATTTATGCACACAAACTCGTATATAATCTTGAAAAGTGCCACATATTTTTTGTGAAATGTGACTATTTTGGGAATAGTAATAATGATATTGATCTTGAAAAAATGTATATGGGTAGCTAAGTGTTTTTACTTATCATAAGTGTTTCAATCTCTCAAAACGTCTAATTGTGTGTTCGTGAGCACATTTTTGAACCCTTTATGTATATTATAACTCTAATTCTTGCGGTCGGCGCACAACCAAAATGGCTTATTATAACTCTTCTTACAATAAGTTTTATTGACATAATCATATACATCCCTGAAGGCTCCCTTAAAGCAATCCCACAAATACCAGAACACATATATAGCTTGTAATTGAAATACAAGAACAATATCGGCTAAACTAGCTAGTTGACATGATTGTGATTGTGCAAATACAATAGTGTTGTTTTGCCCATTCCGGCGATACTATGCAGCACAATGAAATCACTATTCAAAAATGATTAAGCTTGAAATATAATTCTTATTGAAAGTGTTACTGTCTAATGCTCCAATCAAAGTAGTATTGAATGACCTTTTGACCACTTATAGAGGATTTGTACAGGAGTTTATATGATATTACGTAATATTACGTGATTACTATCAATATATCTCATGTCTTGGTCGCGATAATATAGCTTTTGTGTGGATAAGGCGTATTATTTTGCCACAGACCCATGTTCTGATTCATGTATTCATACTATATAATTTCTGTTCAGACAAACATTTGATTTCTTGAATATTGCTTAAACAAAATCATGGAATTCTTAGTTCGACTGCACTCTTAGTACGACGAGACGCAATTATTAACACATTTGTTTCAATTTCGTTTTAATCATTCGACTTTTTTAATGTATCGAAAATCATATGCCAAATAACTTAATTTACTTTTATAATAAAACAACGGTATAGCGATGCCTTCGAAGTGTTCATTCAATAATGTACGAGGAAGCAATTTAATTTCAATAAGAATTAATATATTGTTACTATTCGACCGTGAAATATGGCAATTTTCTACCTCCTCAGAAATCCATACCAGCGAATAGTTGGTTGCTGTCTAAGTATACAACGATCCTATTGAGAAAAAAAACCATAATTAAAGCTGATCTAAAACCTTTTTTCTTGTGAGCTGGTGTGGAATTAAATTGTATTACCCATTTAATATAAAAAATAGTTACCGGCAGGATTATTAACGCTAAAGTCAATGTTTAGTATAATACTGATCATTCTTTATTGAATATAAATATTAAATTTTGTAAAGAAAAGTTCAGGAATATAATTGTTTTCAACGTAGGATGCATATTTCCTGCGAGTGTGCTTCATGACATCGGCTGGATTGTTTGGTATACACAACTCTGATATAGCTTCATAATAATTTGCTTAAAACTACCTTAAATTATGCCACTTCCTCTTTATTTGCAATTGGGGTTTAAAAAACCCATAACAAATTATAATCGTGTTTCATAGCATGCCATTTATGCGGCGGCATTGTCGAAATTTGGCAACTAATTGTCATGTAATGATAGCACACAGAAACTATATTTTCAGGTCAAGGTCATTTATGTAACAGACGGGAAATAATAGGCGAATATACATTATGAAGATATAAAAAATTGTAGGGAACTAACCATATTCAAATAAAGAATAATTCGAGTGAGCACACAAGGCGCATGAAGAAAATAACAAAGGGAGTACACCGTACACTACATACGTACATAACCAAGATCACAATTCATACGCACGAACCATTCATCTTATACACATAGCTTTACCCATGACGTTTTGTCGACTAAAGCTAAGGCGAGACTATTTGCATTTGTAAAAAAATAGCCTCACAATTCATTTTCATATACGTTCGTGCCATTTTTGGAGACAAACACTCTGATTTGGCCTATAAACTGCAAAATAGAAACGGTAGAACGTTAGGTAAATTTATTTTGTTATGTTGTCCTCCACAGCTTTCAGAGAGGAGGGGCGAGCGGGCGGATTTTTTTTTTTTTTTAAATAATTTTTTTTCTTCTTTTACCAGCGGAAGCTCAAAGTTCAGCCAACAAGAAGTTGAAATCACTCTGAGAGTCGCAAATATATGTTATAAACACTTAATTTAATATTCAATGCCATTTCAACTGTTTAAAAAAAAATCTGATTTTTAAAAAAAAAATTGAAAAAAAATTGAAAAATAAAATAAAAATCGGAACGGCCCTAAATCCGGAGCGGGCGGTCGAGGACAACATAACATTTTTTTTTGTCTTATCTACAAACCCTATGATTTCTCTTTTCAAGCATAGCAGTAGAACACGCCTCAATTCACATGATTTTGATAACGACGCTTCCAAAGAGTGACAATAGTTATTTTTCGCTTACAATTTGACTTTGGTTGCCATGGATACGATGCATTCATATTTTGTTACGGTCCAACATAAAAAGGTATGTTTCTTATAATGTTTAAGTCACCCTGTATATTTGTCTCTAGTTACTATATCCATAGGTTATAAGCTTTCCAAATGTATATGACTTTATACCCTTTATATGTATAATTTTTGATATATTCTCCTGAAACTGCAAAAGGGGTATATTTCATGAAATAGACTCATGTAACTCAAATGTAGTCCAGGTTAAAAAAACATGACCTTAAGCACTGCTACATTTGTTGTCCTTCAATTCAAGCGCACACATTTTAAAGAATTGATACCCCAACCCCAGTTATTGACTGGAGAGTCTATTATGACCTATGGGAGTCGGATTAAGCCGCAGGCGTTATGGTTGTCTAGACGTGTGTATCATTATGACATATACACGACATTCAATGAGCCTACTATTCGTGTCGTTAGAAGCCAAAGGGGATGGCCGTAAGTATCATTCATTCAATTTAGATAAAATATAAACAACAGCACAATGAAGCACAATGAAGCACAATTTACCAGTTATGTTAGGCTGTTTCCGACAGTTTTTATATCAAATATTCTGTCGTAGAGCTCACGATGAGCCCCCTTTCATTTATCAAACGATAAATAGATTTAACTTGATCTATGTATTCTAAAAAAATGTATTTTTGATTAAATATTTGCTGACATTTTCACAAAATAGGGCCTTATATTGTGATTTATGAACTTACAGAAACGAATCAGCCCTCTTTTGTACACATCGTCGATTCAAATATTCTTTCCAATGAACATATATTTCGTTTAACAAAGGGTGCAATATATTTAATCTAAAGCCTTTAAACTAAATCAAATGAGGCGAGCAAGGACGTTTTCAAAAATTACGATATTGTGCTGTGTTTTCGTCAGTGGTTAGAGTAGAAATGATCATTATTTTTCCTGAAATAGATTACATGAAACAATAATTCTTCAACACTATACTGCGTACCCCTTTAAGTTCCTATATTTTGGTGCATATCAAACATTATGTTGTATGTGTCAGAAGAGTTGTAAAGGGATCTACCTAAAGTCTCGGATAAGATCAGGTTTCATGGACGGTATCTAATACATGATTGCTAGACACAAAAAAACCACTGTGCCAAATTGTCAGCGCACAACCAAAATGGTTAATTAAAACATTTCTTACAAAAGGTTTTATTGACATGTAATCATATACATCCCAGAAAAGCAATCATACAAATACCAGAACACATACATGTATATAACTAGTAATTTTAATACAACAACAATGTTATCAAAGCTAGCTATTTGACATGGTTGTGATTGTGCAAATGTATTAGTGTTGTTTTGCCCATTCCAGCGTTACCATGCAGCACAATGAAATCACCATTCAAAAATGATTAAGATTGAAATTTAATTCTTAATCGAAGTATTACTGTCTAATTCACCAATCAAAGTAGTATGGAATTACGTTGTGACCGCTTATAGATCGCTTGTACAGGAGTTTATATGATATTATGTGATTTTCTGTCAATTTTTCATATGTCTTGGTAGTGATACATCTTTTATTTTGATATGGCTTATTATTTTTTCACAGATCCCACTTTCTGATTCAATGTATTCATATTATTTAATTTGTTGAATATTGCTAAAAACGAAATCATGGAATTCTTAGTTCGCGCATTGACTGATGCCATTTTAAAGAAATTACTTTTTTATAACGATAAAGGCTTTTTTAATGCACTCTTGGTACGAGGATACGGAATTATTAACATATTTTTGTCAACTTCGTTTAATTCATTCGACTTTTTAATGTATCGAGAATCTTTGGTCAATAAATACTGAATGTGTATCATAATAAATCGCGGTATAGCGATGCCTTTGATGGGTCATTTAAGAATATATGAGGAAGCAATTAAAATTCAATAAGGATTAATATTGTTACTATTCGACCGCGAAATATACCTTCATTGAAGCTGCTCTAAAATGTTTCTTCTTGTGCGCTGCTGGTTTGGAATTTAATTTTATTACACATTTAATATTATATTGCATTCTACTCAGTAAACAATAGTCTCCTGCAGAATCAATAAATGGTCATTATTTATGACTCTTAGTCAATGTTTATTTTACTAACCACTCCATATTGAATATAATTACTAAATTTGGTAAATTATTTATGACTATTTGTTTGTGAAGACAGATTCAGGTTTTTTTCTTCTTCTTATAGCATAACAATGTAGGATGCATATTTCATATTTACTCTGAGTGCGCTTCATGATATCGGCTATATTGTTTGATATACATGCATACGAACTGCGAGATAACTAACAATAAGGTTAATACTACCTTAAATTATATCACCACCTCTCTATTTGCAATTAGGGTTGTATATAACGTATGCATAATTATTATCGTGTTTCATAGCATTCCATTACGCGGCGGCATTGTCGGAGTTGGCAAATAATTGCCTTAAGTAATGATAGCACACATAAACCAGATTTCAGCTCAAGGTCATTTACGTAACAGACGAATATACATTATGAAGTTATAAGAAATTGTAGGAACTACACATATTTAAATGAAGAATATCGCGAGTGGGTAAACATGGTGCATAAAGAAAATAACAATGTAAAGGGCCGTCTGAATGTTAAGTACATATTACTTGTACTTGCATACAAACCAAAAACACAATTCACATGCACGAACCATTCATGTTATACTGTTAGCTTTACCAATGACGTTTTGTCGACTCCAGCTAAGGAGAGACTATTTGTATTTGTAAAAACAGCCTCAAATCCAATTTCATATACGTTCGTGCTATTCTTAGAGACAAGCAGTCTGTTAAGAAACATTAAAACGTTATCTACAAATCCGAAGAATCTATTCAAGCATAGATGTAGATCGTGCCTTAATTCACACGATTTCGATAAAGATGCTTTCAAATCAGTGACAATAGTCATTTTCCGCTTACAATTTGACTTTGGTTACCAAGGATACGATACATTCATATTTGTATAGCTGAATTAAGCCCAACGTAAAAAGTATGCTTCTTGTAGGAGGTCAAACAACCAAAATTTCGTTTTAATATGCATTATTTTATTTCTATAATGGTTCAGATTAAATCTGAAATCAATCCAAATTACGCCTTTACATAAATGTAAATAGTCTACCAAATTAATGTTATGTTATTAGCATTCAAATTTCAAATAATAAATCCATTTACATTTTCAAAATAAATAAAACCTTAATGCTTACGGTTGGAACGCTCACATCACAAGCTTATTAAAGACAAGGTTATTGCAGTAATTTGAAGTTTAAGTGATGGCGAAACTAAGCTACGTAGGCTATTTCTAAAACAAAACCAATTTAAGAAATTTAAAAGCTCAAACTAAAGAAGAAACAATCAACAACGACTTGATTTGTTTTTAATATTTATTGATTCTGTATTATTGCCTTGTGCGAGTTCCTTGTCTGGTAAATTAATTATTTACCGCTGCGTACTGCGACTTTCAGCCTTCCATAATACTGTTTATATGCTTCAATGTATTGTCAAAATATATTTATTTTACAGTATAGTATACTAGTTTATCGTATAAGATGTTTTGTAAAGGTGAAGAATTACAAACTTGCTTCCGATACAGCAATACAATAATAGTTATAAAGAATAAATATAGTTCGTAGCTGTTTTGCTATATACAATGGTCTTATATGTACCATAATTAGAGTCGTGTATGATCGCCGCAAGCGGCTATCCACGACGACACAAATATTGTACAGCCTATACATTATTAGATCACGTTTGTTTGCATAACTCTACACACATTTACACGTTTTGAGCGATTGAAACATTTATGAAAAGCAAAAACACTTGGCTACCCATAGTTTCGATATCATTACTACTTTTCCCAAAATAGTCACATTTCCCAAAAATGATGTTTTCAGAAAAAGTGGCACTATTCAAGTTCCTATACGAGTTTGAAGTTACAAAAACTTCGATAACTTTTTTGATCCGTCGATAACTTTGTTCTTAAAGATTTTATCTTCCGGGTGAGAATATTTACCCTTTCCCCTATTTGGCTATACATTCACTGATATCATTTTTCTTCCGTTCCATCCATTTCGATAATCATGTTGACTCATATACTTTTGCGTGGTGGATACGTCTACATCCGGAAGCTAGCCAATAGTACATGTTAATAGCGTCGTCTAGCGACTACGAAAGATTACATTTAATAGTATAACTTTTAATGGTCTAAGCTCACTGTCTATGGTGAGAGCCACAGGTAGAATGATTGATCAGTGGTTTTATGTTATGACTATAAAACTAGGTCTCTGTTGTATTCTATTAGATGATAAATGGAGCGTAGTATGCTAATAGTAGAATTCCCAGATGTCACAATTTGATCACGTACTCATCATCAATATACATTCCGGATATTGGCTTTAAACCTTAACTAAACGCATCGTATCGGTTTACAACAAATAACACTGCAAAAGGTTAATTGCCGACTTTGTAGCGACATATTCATTTGTGATTTAATAACAGTCCGTGCGCTGCATGGAATGTGATACCCCTTTCACTTTTCCAGCTGCGTTCTGAACAATCCATCTTCCAATGATACTGTTTATGCAGTTATATATTAAAATATCTTTATAAATATGCCATTCCCGTACGTTCCTACACCCCACTTGGAACCATGATTGGACCATTCTACATGAAACCTCCCAAAGTCGAGCACGCTAGGCGGGAGATAATAAACTGTGTTAGGTAATCCTTGCTACAGCTTGACAGAAGAAAGAATTACACTACATTACACTTCTTCAATACAATATCCGATTTATAAATAGGGTCTGATTTATACCTCATAACACAAAGAACCTCCATAGATTTGAATGGGAATCAGTCCAAAGGCTTCAAAAATGAAATATGATATTAAATTGAGTCATAAGTTAATAACAAGTAAGGAGAGATTAATATGATACATACATTTTGATCATAAATACTTTTAAAAGCAAAACAATATGATTCTATTATTCCACAGGAGACAATGGAACGTTGTTTTCTCTCTATAGCAAGAACCAACATATTACTTCGATAAACCAGAGACTGTAAAAAGTAGGGATGATCGTTTCTATTGAAATTGTGTAGAAAACGTGTGCTACTGTATCGCTCGCCTCTGTATGACTCTCAGGTTTGAAACGGCCGGTATTCAATACGGGTACTAATAGTCTGT
This sequence comes from Ophiura sarsii, assembly GCA_035610835.1. Lineage (NCBI taxonomy): Eukaryota > Metazoa > Echinodermata > Ophiuroidea > Amphilepidida > Ophiuridae > Ophiura > Ophiura sarsii. The sequence continues at coordinate 11,113,008 of CM069442.1, read as the reverse complement.
TGCGACAACAATAATCATACTATGGGAATGAGAGTGTCGGGTTATGTATTACTTTTGTGGAGTTATTTCATGAAGGTGCTAGAGGCTCAAGGCCTTTTATGATGCTTCCTTATGATTGATTTTAATCCGAGACACACATATTAGAGTTACTGTTGATACTAGTATTGCAATATCGTAAAACACTGGCACATACAATTTGCCAGTATCAAGCGATTCTGGTACAATTTTAGTGTTCCAGTATCGAGCGATATTGGTACACATTACACATTAGTGATTTGTATAATACATAATTGTGATGCAGTATCGTCCGAAATTGGAACAACTTATATGTGCCAGTATCGGATGATACTGGAACACTGACTTTGTACCAGTATCGAACGATAGTGCTTCAGTATCGATTGATATTACAGTTAAGAATCTGGGACATAGAGTACACTCTTCCAAATATCATCATTATCCATATGTGCCAAATGGCATGTTGGTTCAACTGGAGGAACAACATACATTTTCAACTTTTGATGCTAAAAAGTACTTTGTTTTCTTTGATGCTTTGCCTCTACAGCAAATTCAAGCTGCATCATTATTTTGATTTTAAATTGGCCGAGAAAATCAATGCATCGGGGGCTAGCTAAACATATGTGGAATGTGGCTGGTATTTATGACCAGAAATCGTTTTGGGGGTAAAAATAGAGTGCAATAGCTGCTTTAAGTGATGCGGCGTAACAATATGTTCTATACAAGGTTATATGGAAGCCATTCAACATAAGTACTAATCAAAATCAATATATGTAGGCCTTTATAAACAGTAATGAATAGGGCCATACACTAAAGTAAGCAGATAATTTATCACTTAATACTAAGCAATATTGCAGCTTTTAAACATATTACTGTTTATGTTTCTCTGGTTTAGGTTTAACAATTTCAAATGAAATAGCCTTTTTAGACTTGTCAAAGATTGTTTTATAAACTCTGAATGCAACTGAATACAAGTAAAGTTATATACCAATCTGTCTGGCTATGCTGGCAAAATCATGTGCATTTATTTAAGAGAAGTTTCAAACATTCATCATGGGCTGATTCCCATTCAGATCCATAGAGGTCCTTTAGGAGGCAATTGTACGAGTAATCAAGAAATGGTCGCATCAACCCTTGCCATAACTTGGCTCGTCAGATTCGTATATTGCATTCACTTTACTTGGGACAATCACAGTATTTATGGTACGAGAAGTACTTTTTACCCAAAAGGAGCTCATCTACGTGAGTTTAAACGGTGGACATGTTTAAGTGTGATTCTCCTTAGAAAAAAAACCCCATTATTAATGTATACATCTGTCAATGTCTTCATAGCAATAGCCCTTTGGTCTTAAACTGTCAACCATTTCAACTCGACATAACAAAGACACTTTGATCAAGGCGTTAAATATATGGCACGCATGAAACTGTCATAGCTATTCTGATATTGACCCGGACCATTATATACATGAAGTCGAAGCATGAAACCTCACCCAACAATGTTTATAGAAGGATAACATGTAAAGCAACATATCTTTCTAGGTTCAGAGGCCATGCAACGTTAGGAAGTCTCAAACGCTATATCCTTCGTTACTTTAAAGCAATGTAATATTTTTCAAACTTTTACACATATTGTTGTCTATTTTATGGTGAAGTTTGAATATCAGAAAAGACATTCCACATTCAACGTACAAAAACATCTCAAAACTTCACTAAGTCACAATGGAATTCTGGTTCCAATTTAAGGATTTTTCAACATAGATGAAAAATGGGGTTCTTTTCTACAGGACATACGTGTACGTATATTGCTCAAGGCAGAGGCTAACTAGGAGTTTAAGATTCCCCGTTTTGAAAGAACAGGTCTTTAAACATCTTGCCACCTGAGATATATTGAAAATCCTTATAATCCGTTGATATTAAAATTCAAAACATTTGTTTTTGAATGAAACAAAATCATGTCTCCAAATAGATTTACCTGTATTGCAAATTGTTGTTCAGAAGTAATGGGAAACGGGAAGCTCCTAAATACTATGTATCAATGACATACATAGAAATGTTTTTATGTCATTATGTCTGTTGTTGGAGAAACCATACTTTGACGGTAGTTGTTGTCCTTCAATTAAAGTGCAAGAATTCATAATAATTGATACTCCATATAACGACCGAGTCATTAGACACTATGGGATTCAGATGAAGCCGCAGACGTTATGGTTGTCTAGCCGTGGGTATTATCATGAACATATGTCCACGACATGTTACGGGGCTTACTATTCGTGTGGTTAGTAATCTGAGGGTATAGTCACAAATGCCTTTTATTCAAGTTAGATAAAACATATGGAACAACGCAGTAAGATCCATCCGCAATCAGATTGTGTAGAACACTGTCATGTATCAGTTCCGTTAGGCTTTTCTTGAAAATTGTTATAATCAAATTTTCAGAACGACTTTTAATTTATTACCAAAATAATTCGTTGTTTTATATACAATATTTCTATCGCAAAATGGTAAAGCTTAAGATGAACTTCACATTTATTTATCAAACAGTATTGGATTTAAATGTAGCCACACAAGACACTACTAAAATCGTGTGTTTTGGGTTAAATATTTGGTAACAATTTCAATAGATAGGGGTCTTCGGTTGATTTGTTTCTTGGACATTGGATGAGCGTGGGTAAACTTATTACGCATAGTCTTGTCGTATGAACTAAATTATATTTCATATGGTGACTAAAAGGTTAATACTTGTAGCAACCAATGTTGATAATAATTATGATGTTAAAATGGACAGTGAACGCAGTCAATAACTGTGCACTAACGGACCGGACTAGTACATATTTAATGACAATTGGCTATACGACGACCGATCAGATCAAGTAATTCAGTAATGGACCCAGTGATGTGTGGGTTTGTCCTTGGTGTAATACAGAATAGAATAAGCCTAGCACAAAATCCTTTATTGACGGATTAAAGGATTATGCAGCTTTATTCTTAAATTGGGTCTTGACAAAAGACTAACTTATGAAAGTCTTAAACCAGTGCATTCTGTTTTATGTTTGTGTGTTGAGCTACACACAAACATAAAACATAATACACACAAACATAAATTAGAAGGCATTCAGTTGAGAAATGGTCAATGTCGATTTGTTTCCATTATTAATATAGCTATGTATGTCATCATCGGAACAGATCGATATGGTTAATTAAGCCTTCTCTTACTATAGGTTTATTGTCAGTAGCGCTTAAAATTGGACCATGTAAGCATACGTGCCCCAGAAGGTTCCTTAAACGTATACAACTCGTGTTTTAAATACAAGAAAGCGGGTTGCTAAGCTCGCCCGGCATAGTTGTAATTGCGCAAATAAATTAGTGTTGTTTCCCCTATTCCGGCCCTACTACGCAGCACAGTTAAATCAACGTTCCAAAATGATAAGATTGAAATATAATTTGAAGTATATATTATTGTCCAATGTTCGAATCAGAGTGAAATTGAAATTTCGTTAATGGATTTGTAGATGACTCTAGAGGATATTGAGTGATATTAAAATGTGTAAGTTCTTTCAGAATTTGTCAACGTTTATTGATGGTGACATATCTGTTGTTTGGTATGAGGGTTATTCCTTTTCAGATTGACTGACCATGGAGAATTTGTGGTTTTTTGTTGTTGCTACAGATGTAACAAAACATCAGGAAAAAGGAAAGTAGGAAAACGAGAGGTTGGATTGTATATCAGTGAGGTCATCGCAATTATCCTTTTGACCATTAAAAAAATGGTATTATTTTAGTCACAGATATAACAAAACATCAGAAAAAAAAAGAAAATAGGAAAACGAGGTGTTGGATTGTTATATCAATGAGGTCATCGCAATCATCAAGCATTTGGGAAGTTTGAATTTCATTTCGTCATATTCTTACGCTATAATTTCTGTTTAGAAAATCATTTAAAAAATAAATATTACTAGCAACAAAATAATGGAGCATTGCCAGGTGTCATTTCAAACAGAAACTATTTAACAAAGATAGTGGCCTTTATGGACTGCACTCTTAGTGTGAGGTTATGGAATCAAATTGTATGCAACATCATTCGACTCTTTTGGGTTTTTTAATGAATCAAAAATCGCTGGCTCGGCCAAAAATAAATTCTGATTCATATTAAATCACCCCAGTCATGTTTGCCAAAAAAACCTAACGGTATAGAGATGCGTTCGAAGTGTTCATTCAAAAAAATATGACGAAGCAATGCAATTTCAATTAGGATTAATTTTGTTCGACCGTGAAATATGGCATTTTTTCAATAACAACGATAGTCGCTATCTTAGTAATTAACCTATTGAAAAAAATGAAAAAATAATCATCATTGAAGCTGCTTCAACAATATTTCTCCTTTGGTGCGCTGGCGTAGAATTAATTTTTATTACATACTGCATCATACTCAGTAAACAAATAGCTTCGTGCGGGCTTAATAAAAGCTCCTTTTCCATGATGTTAAGGCAATTGTTATTATACTTACCACTCTTAATTGAATATAAAAACTAGGGTTTTGTGATTGTATTATGAATAAACTTTTGTGAAGAAAATCGTTTACAACATAAAATATGTATTTTAAATTTGCTGTGTGACATGTGTGCTTTATGAAATCGCATAATTTGTTTCGTATATACCCACTTTGTGATAATTCAAAAATAATTAGGTTAAACTACCTTAAATTATATCACCACCTCTTTATTTGTAATTAGGATTGATATAATTCATAACATAGTTCTAATCGTGTTTCATAGTTTGCCATTATTGTCGAAATTCGTGAAGTATGACACACAGAGAACTGTATTTTAGGCTAAGGTCATTTTATGAAAAAACCCTCATTGACTGATCTTGGTAATATACTACCTCTGACTCACTTACGGGGTAGACATACATTTATAAGGGGTAAACTTAAAAGTACTATAGTTTAATCAGTTCCAAATTATCTCTCCGCAGTCAAAACTAATCCAAACGTACGCTCGAAATCATGGCCACACGCACGCGGTTTTGTTCGCACGAACGCGTCACGCATATGATACACAGTGCGCTTGTTGCCTTCATGCGCGCCCGCGTTCTTCTGTATTAATTCGCTGGTGTAAGGAGGCTTCGCCAATTCGGAACTGATCAAGCTATACACACATTGAACTGAAGCATATCATGAAGAAATACACATGGTGCATACGGAAACTCACAAAGAACACATGGAATCAACGTGTGTAAAGGACAGTCTTTAAACTGTAAGTATACATCATCAATCGTACCCGATGAAGGCCGATAGTAAAAAAATGTGTATAATATCTATAATCAAGGCATTTTCTACTTTTGACTTTATATTAGTTATTAATTAATCTGTTACTTCTACTTACATACATATCCAAGATGATAATTCGAATACACCAACCATACATTTTACACTCACAGATAATGTGTCGCTGTACATAAACCAAAAAATCTTGCCCAGACATTCGGTCTTAAAATCTAAAGGAAGCTTAATTCCAGATTCATATACCTTCATGTATTCTAATTGGAGACAAACTATCTATATTGTGTAAAATAAAATACCCGTAGAACGTCATCTACCAATCCTAATGAATCTATTTAACCATAGCAATACAACACGCTTTAATTCACCTGATTTTTGATAAAGATGCTTTTATAAAATTGACAATAGTCATTGTATCGCTTGCCACTCGAGTTTGATAACCATGGAGATGATGCACTTATTTTTCTATTTCAGTTAGGCCCCTTCATGCTTCTGGTATCAGGCCTGAAATAATTGTTGTTAGCGTTCACATTTGGAATTCAATTTAATATGATCAAAATTGAAAATTTGTAATTACTGTACACATTTCTTGAAATAATGAATGCATTTACGATTGCAAAATAAATAATGCTTTTAAGGTTAAGGTCAAGAAACGCTCGCATTACAGCTATACCGAAGGCACCGTTATTCCTTGGCAGTGGGCCTACCCCCAACTTTATGTGATGGTACAACTATAAGCTATGTATTGCTCGCCAGCAATAATTACAAACATGTGTGAACCATTTCCATTACTAATTGTGAAACTAGAAAATACGATCCAAGTTGGTATTTTTTATTCTATATGAAGAACTATAACATGGCATGGTGAGTACTTTTGTTATACAATTTTACAGCCAACGGAAATTGCATAACCTATAAAGCGTTTGAACATTTGATAAATTGCATCAATTATGATTAAGTAGGTACTATAAATTGATCAGTGAACTAATACGGATGGAACACATTAATGACTAAATACTCATAATAAATTATGCTTTAAGGCCAAATAAAATAAAAACTAGTTTTTTATCGTACTAACTTTGGAAAAAGGAGGATGAGGGCACTTTTTTTGTGCAAAATCATCGTTACCAGAGTGGTATTGCATGATTGATCATGTTGATTGTGTAACTTGAAGATTGCGAGACCTTTGTAAAATCTTTTTATTTTATAGTTCTTGAGGGTTTGTGAACGCAAAACCTGCTTTAAAATGTCAGCTTTTTAAATACTTTAACAAAAAAGTTATGGACAAATTACAGAAAAAGAAGAAAAGTATAGAATTCCTGAAAATTGATGCGCGAGGGGACGAGCAACTGCTTTATTTTTTTACTTGGCCTTTTTTTCCTAATTTTTGTAAAGGAATAATCTTTCTTAATCCGCTTTGTTGACCATCCATGTTTCGGTATTGTTAGATTCTACGGGAATAAGTGGCAGCCAATTGTGCACGTATTTCTATCCATTAATATATTTGAATTTTTACTTTGCAATTTTGTTTTTTAGAGATATTCATTAAGGCGGCAGTGTAACAGTTTAGACACCCTGTATACACAAAATGTAAATAGATGATTTCAATTAGAAGCGAGTTAAGTGTCGCGTAAAAATATATTGTATGATTATCTAAAACACTTTTAAATTGTTTTAAAAACCCCAACGTTTCCCATGTTTCGTTTTAGTGAAATCGTTATGCTACCCGGTGGCTAGTGTATACCACTAACCTAGTTTAAAACAAAATATCGGTTGTACAGGTTATGTAAAATGTACAGCAGTCTTTTAATAGAGGTGTCCTGTATTGTTTCTTTAAAAATCCCACCATAAATGAATAATTAACAAATATATTCCCTAAAGAACTGGCTTTTAAGAACGGGACTTCTCCTTTAAGAAGATAAAGGTCACTCATTGACACACTGAAACCTATCGTGAACATTTGAGTTATTTCCCCCCTGGGCAGCTGCAGCTGGGCTACTTGATCAAATATCAAAATACTGCTAAAATACCCCTGCACTAGCTGGTTAAACTTTCGTTATTGTCTTACGCCTAATCAATACAATTAAACTGCATCGGGGTAGCAGATAAGATGATTTGAGTACTTCCTTAACTAATTTGCCCGATAGGGAAATGTTGCTGCTACATATGGACACCTGAGCGGGAGCCAAGAGGAACAAACACAATTATAAGCAGACTATAGTGGGCGCTGACACCTTATTGCCCCAGAAATACTAGCTGCGGGATGCGATGTTCGTTACCGTAAACAACATTTGATACCTGACGGAGTAAAGCGCATAGCACATGTACATTGTACAGCAATATATTTATACAGTGAGTGTGTACGGTTAATACATTCGCCAGTGGGATAGGACATGAGATATAGACTAAATTAGGTGAGGGGTATTATCAATGCTTATTCAATAACCTCAGTTAGCTAATACTTTGCTAACAACCAATTACATGCGCTTAAAGGCATATTATGTGATCTTTTCCAGAGCGCGCCCTCTATTCATTATTTTTTTTAGAAAGTCGATTTTCTTGCAGATTTACATTTCCGATCATAAATCATACATACATTCCAAGTTACAGAGCAATACGATTCCTAATTACCTCAAAATCATGGTTTTAGAGTTAATTTAGAGTGAAAAATATAAACTGTCGGGATTCCGACAGTTTATTTTCCGACAGTTTATTTTCAGACTATAGAGGCCGCCCCCCCCCCCCCCCCCCCCCCACCACTTATCAATATTCAGCTGCTGACGGCAAAAAAATTGTGCAAGTTGTACGATTTTTTGGGGAGTCTGTAAAAAAAACCAAATTGTCGGTACATCATGCCTTTCGTCGGTACAACTATGGTCATGCCCCCCCCCCCAGTTTCAAAAAGCTGGGTACGCCACTGTTCGAGCCCATTGTGTATATAGTAATTAATTAATTATAGTAATTAACTTATGCCGGACGTATGATTTATTATCAATGATTATTATTCAGAGACTGGGGACCTAAGCAGACAGCTTTACGTCCCGTCTGGATTCAAAATATAGGATTCAAAATAATATTGAAATAATAATTAATAATATCCGGGTTAACCAGCCTATATCCATTCGAATTTATTTGCTAAAAATGTCCTAGTCGGTAGTATGTCATCAATGACTTTTAGATTCTTGAATGTCACAATTTAATTACCCATTTTGAATTTAAAATGGTTACATAATTAACATTACCTGAAGCTTTCACTAATTTCACTGTTATGCATGGTAATCTCATTTTAATCTTTAAAATGCAGAAAATGTACCACTTTTTATACACATGATATTTAAGGACAACATAATCCGGGCCTCAAAACGAATTCCCCAGGCACCAATTTAATCTTCATTGTTCATTACATCTTCTAGATGCAAGATCTAAAACACGGACAACATACGCCATGTGCGAACGCCGGGCTCGTAAAGGTTAAATTTCGTAATTTTTTGCACGATTGTCGCAGTAAGATGATCATATATTACACCAAAGTTAGTCGCTTAAATAAAACACTTCATAGTGTTTATCAATTCATAAAACTTATTACATAATTCTATGCTATTCTGATTTAAAGTCAAATCCTAAATTATAAAACAATTCACAAAACACCTAAGGCGGGAATACATCGATTTAATTAATTTTATGAGTAACTATATCATTGAATTTCCGACGAATGACTCTCTACATACCCTACTACAGCAGACGACATTGTAAACGTTTACAAAATGTTTCAAAAATGTCACAACTATTGAATTTCATTACCGTATTTGGAATCACCATGACAAATACATTGAAATAAGTACAAACATGCCTAGTATTGGTTCAGTAATCCTTGAGATAGACCTTAAAAGTTGGGAAAGGTTTCTGAAAAATCTGTTTTGTAAATGGTAAAACCAATAGCCGCGTGGAAAGTGTTAATATCCGTCATCGACTTTACGGGAACATACAGAAGTCGAAAAACGTTCTCAATTTACTTCGAGGGAGATGTTTTAAACATGTAATGCATTATAGAGCCACCTATATTTAGTATCAATATCCCGACAACGGAATTACTGTATCCAATCGTGCAAAGTCCCTGTGGTGACTTGATAGATAGATGTGATTTGCAGCAATGTAACACGTGTTTGTATGAGAGATATGAGAAAATATTAGTAACGCTGAAATATTATCTTATTTGAAAGCCTTGCCGTAGCTTACTGTATGTAATTGCAATCACTTAGTGATAACAAATGCTATTAGATCAAAGATGCATGCAGTCGAAAACAGTCAATATAATTTAAAGGGGCACGGCGAGAATTTTCTCAAAAAAATGAAATTTAATATTTTCACCCTGTTAAGATCAGTAGATAATATACATAGAATCCTCTCATGTAAGATTTCTTCAAAATTAATATGTAAAAATGAAAAATGATGAAATTTTCGAGGGTTTATTGGTGCTTTTTACTTTTATGTATTATGGTTCAAAATCCCCTCTAGTTGAATCAGTACATCACGCAACAAGCCATGGGCGGTCTTCAAGATTATTTTGAATAAACACGAAACAAATAAATAAGAAGCCACGTGTGGCCTTTTAGATGAATTTGGTTATGTTCGATGTCATCACATCGAAACTCAAAACGCTATGAATTTCACATCCATGAATTTCACATGGACTACTGTAAATTGAGCTCTATAATTTTGGGTGGTAGTTAGCTAGTACGTATAAGCATTACGTATACGAAAAACCCAACTTCTGAAAAAATTGAGGGCTCCCTCATTAATGGATCTCTCAGTGCCCCCTTTTCCAAATTGGCGAGAAGTATATTTTTTATCTCTCCGCGGGCAAACAATCATACGCGCGAGATTATAGCCACACGCACGCGGTTTTGGCCACACACACGCGTCACGTATATGATAAAGTGCGCGTGAGGAAGTGTATGTAATAGCACATCACTAATGGTTTTAAGGGTTGCCCATGACCATACCGCACCTGTGAGAGGAAAGAGAATTCGGTCTCTTTTTCGCCCGCCTGTTCTGGAACGGTGAATGCGTAAACTTGCACAGAATCAATCAACACAATCTTCTGTTTATAATATCTATGATTGAGAAGTTGACAAATAAAACAACGGGGAAGAAATATACCCTAGCTGGACGTACATTTACCTTTGGTATTTCTTCGTGTCGAATTCTTCGAGAAACAGGCAAAATTGACTATGTATACCGCAACGCAAATGAATATTAATGTAAGCAAAAATAATCTTACTCTACGCTACCACATTCAAGCTAATAAGTACACTTGAAAACGACATTGATGACAATTAAAGGAATAATAACATTGATTAAACGCTAGGAGCGTCACAGTGCGTTTTTTCCATTCATGCACGTACGCGTCATTCTGTATTCATTCGCTTCTGTAAGGAGGCTTCGCCAATTTGGAACTGATCAAGTTATCGGAATATAGGATCGTGTGATTACAAGGCATTTGAATAATTTCACTATACTTAATCTCTGCTATCTTTCGTTATATTAGTATAGAGGCTTGCCGCAATATCGATTTGTTTTACAGTCTGTGTCAGAACAAATAAATTGCATGAAAGAAAGGTAATTTTGTTTTAGTTGAATATATAATGGAGATTATTCAGCAACATTATTTGTTTAAAAAAAAACTCCATGTATTTTATAGCATAGTTCTGTTAATTTGAATACAAAATCGAAGTACATCGATTAAACATTTTAAAACGTTAGTTACCGAAGTATTACAATATTGTACATTGTTCATTGCATGTAGATTCCACACCAGTAAATAATTTCAGTCCTTGTAGAGACGACAATCAAAAGTTTTTTCTTAGCTTTCATCCTGTGGCCCATTGATTATAGAATTAATCAGAAATGGTACTTATTGCTCCCAAATGATTAAAGTTGTAGTTTAATCCTGATTTTAGGACTACTACCTAATACCACAGTGGAAAAAGACATATTTTCAATGCATTTTGTAGGTTTTTTGGATGTATTTTGATTGTAAATGATCTGGCAACATTTCTCAACTTTTTCTGATAAATGAGGGCGCTATACCAATTGTCCAACTTTGGGGTCTTATTGCTCAGAACTTTCGGGGATACCATATATATTTGTTTTGATTAAATGATCAAATATATCATGAAATTTAAGGAAAATGTCAAATTGAAAATTCCAGTCGCTTTATAAGCGAGAAAATGGGCTTTTTGTAACTACCATTTTACATGTAAACGCATAGGGAAACCATTTGGTGGTGTGGATTCTGAAGATACTGGTCTTTGCTGGAGTGTTATGATATCGCCTGCTTAATATCGGCTGTTTTGATGATATTTTGAATGAGTCTTCTACCACAAAAGTTCAATTTGCTTGAAATTCACTGCGATCGGGTTCAATTTGACATTTCCACTACTAAACAATGGTAAGATAGGGCAAAATATTCGATTTCATAAGAAAATTATACAGGCAAATTACTCGATGAAAAAATAGCTCACCGAATTCGACAGTCTTGTCATCATCGGCAACAGTGTAAAAAAAGTGAAATCATTGATAAGCTTACTACATCATGCCATTCACCTCCTATGTTACGGTCATATTAGAAGCTCAAATTATAATAAATAGCTGCCTTGAAGTATACTCGCCTTGCAAACAAGGTCAATCTGAGAGTTAGTGGAAAGTGAAATTAAGATTAAGGTGGTGTCTTTTTTATGTTGAAATCAGTCTTAAAAAGATTAGTCTAGATCCCTAGGCTATGCGGCATGCCAGAGACCGGAGGTCCAGTCTACCTTGAAGCAGCTATTTAGTGACTCAGGTTAGTTTTGTGCTGAATCAAAGCATACAATATCGGCTAGTTGAATTGATAAAGCTTCAAAATTCAACAGTGTGGGAAGGATACATTGCCTAGCTATTGGATTTTGAAGCTTACTTTGAATTCTACTAGCCTAAATTAGTGTTATGTGTGCAAATTGGGGACCTATTTTTGCAATTGCTACATCTAATAGATTCATTTGCCAGTCATAAATTATCCCCCGATCAAATCATCATGCCCCCCCCCCCCCCCCATGTATAAAAAAATAAAAAATAAAAAAGTTTTTTTTTAAATTAAGGGGTCTAGAGGGTTTCAGTATCCATGATCAAAAAGTGTTTAAAAAATACATTGATTAGATCAATTCACATGATCAGGTTTTATGTGATTCAGCATAATTTGCATGTAGGGCAGGCCAAATATCCAACCTAATCATATTTCATGGTATTTCACAGTAAACTTAGAACAGAGTGCTCCACTTTGCTGTAAAAATTACAAAAGCAGGTGAAAAGATGTAAATTAACATTATAATGACTAAAATGGACACTGTTACTTCTTCTTTCCCCATTCAGTCCTAAAATATTAATTGGTGTGACCCAAAAAGCCAAGGTTATATTTTGACATTTTGCTGTCTTCAGTAGATAGTACATGTTTAAGGGGTAGGCCAAGATTGGCTCTGATTTAAAATGGTAAAAAAATCATGTGTAGCTCATTGTTTTTGCAAAAGAATAGCTTTTATATCATTATGAGGATTGAAATTGAAAGTAAAAACAATAAAAATTAAAACAATTGTCCCTTTAGATTCCACACCAGTAAATAATTTCAGTCCTTGTAGAGACGACAATCAAAAGTTTTTTCTTAGCTTTCATCCTGTGGCCCATTGATTATAGAATTAATCAGAAATGGTACTTATTGCTCCCAAATGATTAAAGTTGTAGTTTAATCCTGATTTTAGGACTACTACCTAATACCACAGTGGAAAAAGACATATTTTCAATGCATTTTGTAGGTTTTTTGGATGTATTTTGATTGTAAATGATCTGGCAACATTTCTCAACTTTTTCTGATAAATGAGGGCGCTATACCAATTGTCCAACTTTGGGGTCTTATTGCTCAGAACTTTCGGGGATACCATATATATTTGTTTTGATTAAATGATCAAATATATCATGAAATTTAAGGAAAATGTCAAATTGAAAATTCCAGTCGCTTTATAAGCGAGAAAATGGGCTTTTTGTAACTACCATTTTACATGTAAACGCATAGGGAAACCATTTGGTGGTGTGGATTCTGAAGATACTGGTCTTTGCTGGAGTGTTATGATATCGCCTGCTTAATATCGGCTGTTTTGATGATATTTTGAATGAGTCTTCTACCACAAAAGTTCAATTTGCTTGAAATTCACTGCGATCGGGTTCAATTTGACATTTCCACTACTAAACAATGGTAAGATAGGGCAAAATATTCGATTTCATAAGAAAATTATACAGGCAAATTACTCGATGAAAAAATAGCTCACCGAATTCGACAGTCTTGTCATCATCGGCAACAGTGTAAAAAAAGTGAAATCATTGATAAGCTTACTACATCATGCCATTCACCTCCTATGTTACGGTCATATTAGAAGCTCAAATTATAATAAATAGCTGCCTTGAAGTATACTCGCCTTGCAAACAAGGTCAATCTGAGAGTTAGTGGAAAGTGAAATTAAGATTAAGGTGGTGTCTTTTTTATGTTGAAATCAGTCTTAAAAAGATTAGTCTAGATCCCTAGGCTATGCGGCATGCCAGAGACCGGAGGTCCAGTCTACCTTGAAGCAGCTATTTAGTGACTCAGGTTAGTTTTGTGCTGAATCAAAGCATACAATATCGGCTAGTTGAATTGATAAAGCTTCAAAATTCAACAGTGTGGGAAGGATACATTGCCTAGCTATTGGATTTTGAAGCTTACTTTGAATTCTACTAGCCTAAATTAGTGTTATGTGTGCAAATTGGGGACCTATTTTTGCAATTGCTACATCTAATAGATTCATTTGCCAGTCATAAATTATCCCCCGATCAAATCATCATGCCCCCCCCCCCCCCCCATGTATAAAAAAATAAAAAATAAAAAAGTTTTTTTTTAAATTAAGGGGTCTAGAGGGTTTCAGTATCCATGATCAAAAAGTGTTTAAAAAATACATTGATTAGATCAATTCACATGATCAGGTTTTATGTGATTCAGCATAATTTGCATGTAGGGCAGGCCAAATATCCAACCTAATCATATTTCATGGTATTTCACAGTAAACTTAGAACAGAGTGCTCCACTTTGCTGTAAAAATTACAAAAGCAGGTGAAAAGATGTAAATTAACATTATAATGACTAAAATGGACACTGTTACTTCTTCTTTCCCCATTCAGTCCTAAAATATTAATTGGTGTGACCCAAAAAGCCAAGGTTATATTTTGACATTTTGCTGTCTTCAGTAGATAGTACATGTTTAAGGGGTAGGCCAAGATTGGCTCTGATTTAAAATGGTAAAAAAATCATGTGTAGCTCATTGTTTTTGCAAAAGAATAGCTTTTATATCATTATGAGGATTGAAATTGAAAGTAAAAACAATAAAAATTAAAACAATTGTCCCTTTAGATTCCACACCAGTAAATAATTTCAGTCCTTGTAGAGACGACAATCAAAAGTTTTTTCTTAGCTTTCATCCTGTGGCCCATTGATTATAGAATTAATCAGAAATGGTACTTATTGCTCCCAAATGATTAAAGTTGTAGTTTAATCCTGATTTTAGGACTACTACCTAATACCACAGTGGAAAAAGACATATTTTCAATGCATTTTGTAGGTTTTTTGGATGTATTTTGATTGTAAATGATCTGGCAACATTTCTCAACTTTTTCTGATAAATGAGGGCGCTATACCAATTGTCCAACTTTGGGGTCTTATTGCTCAGAACTTTCGGGGATACCATATATATTTGTTTTGATTAAATGATCAAATATATCATGAAATTTAAGGAAAATGTCAAATTGAAAATTCCAGTCGCTTTATAAGCGAGAAAATGGGCTTTTTGTAACTACCATTTTACATGTAAACGCATAGGGAAACCATTTGGTGGTGTGGATTCTGTAACGTCTACACGTTTTTCAAAGATTATAAATAAATCAATACATGATTACAATTTTGTACATTCCGCTATTGCCTTATATAGGCCTAATTTTGCGTCTCGTAGAAAAATATGTGATCAAAGTTTATTTTAATTATCATATTACTACTTCTTTCAATAACTCAAAGACTACTGGATAAAGAAACGAATTAACTAGATAACTTGGTATAATCCGCTTCATTAGATCGAATATTTTTAATATTATCTTACCGGCTTTATGCATCAAGACGATTAAATTCCACCACATTTAGCTTGTCACATGTTTCTTCCTCAAGGAATGTTTGTCGCAGTCACTGAAATAAAATAAAAATACAACAGTTATTTGATGACTATTAATTCACAACACGAACCGTAGGCCCAAAGACTACATCACATGAATATTACATATCAAATCCATTTGACCCATTAATTATAACAAGTATCTATCAGTCAATTATAAAACAAAGCGTAGTTTATATCTACGAGGATCCCCTAGAAATCATCGCAATACTTACTGTGTGTGGCGCATGTAGTATGCATTTTAAACCATTGTCTGAGTACAATTTTTAACTAAATACAACCAGCCCTGTGATTGACTACAAATGATCAGCTGACCGGATGTAAGCAGATGTGAGTGAATGTATTTAATGTTAATCTCCTGGGTTGCGCAATAATCATTCGCGAGTGAACAACATTAGCCGATGATAGCCTTTTACATCTTTAGAAAATTAGAAAGTTTTAATCTATATATGAAGAGCGTTGTTGCAAAAGGGTCACCAGACCACCCCGACATGTTACTCATTTTGCATTAGTGAATTTGTATTGAAAAGTCCATGGAATTAATCAAATTATTGTATGGCCGTGTTCATTCTGTTTCTATGACTTGGATTAGTGCATCCATGCACGCCAATTGAGGCAACAACCAATACAAGTCACATTCCACATGATGCATAGCCATCCGTGCAATAATGTAAAATGAGTAAAAGGCAGAAGTGGATGTAGGCCCTTTTGCAAAACAGCTCTTCATATACATTTATGTTGACACACATGCATACTATTGACATGCAATATAAGTTATTATTATTTATATGGGCCTTCCAAACGGTACAATAAAGTGTGTATTGAATATTGTGCATCAAGTTCCCGGATGTGCGTCCAATATTCAAAAAATATTGCCGTCCAATATTTTTTGTGCTGCGCAGAAGATGTGCGCGTGAGTACATAAATGCAGAGAGGGTCAGTTCGGGCTAACTTATTTAGTTTTTATCAAACCAGTCTGTTATATAAATAATAATAATAATATTGAATGTCTTATTTTCGGGTGATGCAAGAATATATTGCACTCGCTATAAAAATATTCTTGTATCACCCTCAAAGCCATTCAATATTATATAAATGTTGGCCGTTGACTTACTCGCTATAGCTCTAGCTGAATCTAACACTTTACGGCAGTTTTACACCTCTGGTTTAATATCCATATAGAGGTTATCGCTATGAATACTTTATGAGTTTTTGGTAAAGGGTTAACACGGAGCTTGGCCAGGCGTGAATACTATACAGTGTTCACAAAAATTATAGGAATGGCAATAATTCCATCTCAATATTGACTGCAAAACTGAAATAATCAAGCTTTTTAAACATACATGTATCTCATTTTGCTTAGCACTTTCCACGCGGCCATTGGTTTTATCATTATACAAAACAGATTTTTCAGAAAGCTTTCCCATCTTTCACGGTCTATCTCAAGGATTACAGAACCAATACTAGGCATGTTTGTACTTATTTCAATGCATTTCTTATGGTGATTCAAAATATGGTTATGAAATTCAATAATTTTAATATTTTTGAAACATTTTGTGAAGTTTTGGAATGTCGTCTGCAGACGCCTGCCGCGTGGTAAGTGTTAAGGGGTCATTTCCATATACTCTATCACAGCTTTCCCGAGCTTTATATGGGAAGCTGTGCTATGAATGGACTCCATTCACACACGCAACTTTCCCCAGTTAAGCAGGGGAAAGCTGTGATAGAGTATATGGAAAAGACCCCTTATAAGAATATCTTTTATTTTTTATTTGAGGAAGTAAACATAAATATTATGAAAAAATAGCCCGAAAATTACTAATTAAATCGCACTTACGATTTAACCGTGGTTAGATTTGTTCTTGTGTGATATTAATCCAGAAGAAAATTGAAGTGTATAGTCAATTGTTTACCTCATTCGTCAATACCACGATTATTGATTACAGAAACAACCTTTAAAACATGAACCGAAGAGAAACAATAAATGCAAAACGACAGTTCCAACTGTCCAGCAGGGCACACGATATGAATCCCGTAGAATACAAACAAACAAGGTAAATAAATAAAGGCAAAACTGTAAGTCTCAACATATGGTGAGTGTGAGAGGTGATGATGGCGAGGGGGTAAAAGAAGGGGGAGAAAGATGTGGTCGACGTTTCGACTGGATATATTGGGTTGATACGCCGAAGTATATGCCGATTGGCAAAATACAAGTCAAGCTCATAAAAGTCAGTGTGCATACAGATAAGCAAAACACACTAGGGCAGTTGTTGTTCCCTTGAGATAGAGAGACATACTGCAAAGAATAAAATAGTGGCAAGAAGTAAGAAGAAAACCAAGAGGATTACAAATTATGCATGATAAAGAAATAAGTATATGAACTGTAACAACCTGATGATTTCACCTGATGATTTCTGCTTTTTGATTGATGTCGTAAATTATTGCCTGATAGTCGCTGCCACATCTGGTCAGTTACTTTTCGAGCACATTTGCGACAAAACGTTATTCCTCCTACTACTAACTGCGTATGTGTTTTGATGGTTTAGTTTTAATAATAGTGAACACTAGCATATCGAAAAATTAGACAAATCAATGCACTTGTGCAAATATTGATATGCTTACAATAGCACTCCCCCTTCAGGATGATCGTGCCATTATTCACACATCAACCTCAGCGCGCGTGCATTGATTTGTCTAATTTCTCTCGAAACAACACATACGCATTTATTGACCTATAACTATTTCGACGTATTGTGCACTAAAAGTATTAGTAAAGTGTTTGTGGTCTAAATTGAATATGGTTAAATAGCAAGGCCTGGATATAAGGAAATTTCATTTTGAATGCAATCCACAGATACTAGGCGACATACAGTCAGTGACCATTCGGGACTGAACCTCTTGTTTATTAAGAGAAACAAGCTCTACCAATTTAGCTAATGTGTCAGATGGAAATGAACGGTGTTTAGACGTTAAAACATCTAATCCAAAATTATGGGATGAGGTACAAATATAGATCGACGGGGCTGTATAAATTATAATATAATTTGGCCACGCATGTGTAGGGAATTTCAATAACAACCACATATTCACACATAATAGAAAAAATCATCCCAAACACTTGATATACCTTTATACTTTTAAACGATACACTGTCTTCGAAGTGCAACACTAGGGCTTGAGGGTTTTCATCATTATTCTTCCGAAATCTTATGTATATTGCCAGAGAAAATGTTAAAGAACACACATGTATTTCAAATAAAACCCAACCGGAATACCTAACAAATCTAGTTAATCGAAGTATGCATAATATATTATTGTCATCAACCTGTGAATATGGATAAACAATCTTCAACGTATACCTGTAAGCTGCTGCATGACAGGATTAATCCAATTGGGAATGCATGTCTATGAAGTGAATTAAGGATTACACGCACTAGCGCGTGAGCGAAGTGGCTAAGATAATTATTGAACTATCACAACCATTATATAATAATTATATTATAATGTGATGAAATGTGAGGTGAATATATAGGCATGTTCCAATCTTATAATCGTAACCCTAACCCCCCTGAGTGCTAAAAAAAAGAAGCTAATCCTAAGTCCCTCTCTAAACGCATGCGCCGTCGGTTTTCGATGACGTAGTCAACCGAGCCTATGATATAGTGAGCGCAGTATACTGCGCGAATTTGTAGCTGAGGGCAGTGGCTTAGTGGTTGGGACATGGGGCTTGAGAACGGAAGGTCCCTGGATCGAATCCCGGCAGGTTCCCGGGGATTTAGTTTGCGTTTTTTCCTCGAAAATCGTGATCCCGGTCAAAAACCCTAAACCGGGGTTAGGGTTTAAATACAAAACAAAATGCTAAGTATTAACAATTTAAAGGGAACAGTTTTGATAGGGGAACCAATTTAATGAAAATAAGTGAAATATTTTATTATTTTTTCGGATTAATGCAACGCTTTTAATGAAACTATATAGAGTAATTTTGTAATACATGTATATCATATCGTCGGTGGTATTACATAGCGGCGTATCATCGGTGGTATTACATAGTGGCGTATCATCGGTGGTATTACATAGTGGTGTATTGTCGGTGGTATTACATAGTGGCGTATTGTCGGTGGTATTACATAGTGGCGTATCATCGGTGGTATTACATAGTGGTGTATTGTCGGTGGTATTACATAGTGGCGTATTGTCGGTGGTATTACATAGTGGCGTATCATCGGTGGTATTACATAGTGGTGTATTGTCGGTGGTATTACATAGTGGCGTATTGTCGGTGGTATAACATAGTGGTGTATTGTCCGTGGTATTACATAGTGGCGTATCGTCGGTGGTATTACATAGTGGCGTATCATCGGTGGTATTACATAGTGGTGTATTGTCGGTGGTATTACATAGTGGCGTATTGTCGGTGGTATTACATAGTGGCGTATCATCGGTGGTATAACATAGTGGTGTATTGTCGGTGGTATTACATAGTGGCGTATTGTCGGTGGTATAACATAGTGACGAACGGTAAACTTTAGTCGTGTTTGTGATGTATATCCAATTATTTTAAATATCGTCTTACTTAATTATTTTTATAAAGTTCCAAGGCCAACATATTAGGAATGCAAAGCCTAATGCTTGATCGAATGCATACTCCTAATTCAAATGTGAGCACACTAGGATCATATTTCATAAACTATAAGACCCTCTTATAAGTTGGATTTAAGAAGAATTAGTTCTTCTTAAATCCCGTACTCTCCTTAACTTAAGAAGATTCCTACTTCTATTTCAAGCCACTTACGAATAATATCCTTCTTAAAATCCTGCTTGATGTAAGAAGAGCCTAGGTCCAAGGTTATCTAAGGACTTCTTATTAACATATCCTAAGAAAAGTTTTTATTCTGTAATCATTTAATAGGAACTTGTCTTAAATTGCAAACTCCTGTCAACTTAAGATTAATCATAAGTTTACCTTTATGAATATTTCAAAACTGTCAGCTTAAGACTAATCTTAAGACAGTAAGTTTAGAAGAGTTATTAATGATATTAAATTCTTCGTAAGTAAAGAATAACAACTCTGCTTAGGATAACACTAATATTACCTTAGAATTTTAAGAATCTACAGTCATCAAAAAAAGTAACTATACAGGTAATAAATTGACTTTTAACTCTACAAATATATATCCTATGTAAAAATATTAAATCATAAAGTTGTTGAAAAATTTATCGTCTTTAATATGAGATATGGCACGCTAGGATCGGTTGAATATTGAAGAACTGACAATCTAAAATGTAAGGTAAAGTCACAATTTCATTCTTACATTTTACATTTCAACACGGGGGAGGGTATGACGGGGTGCGTGTGTGTGGCGTATTGATCCATCGAAACAATACGGTCGACTTTCCAACCTGCGTATGCATCCACCAATTGCACTACCGGTACTCGATGAGGTACCTGTAGATGGGTCCGCGTGTAGAAAATAAAAATGTGAAAATGAAAATCGGACCCCACCTTACATTTTGAAGTGTCACTTCCTCAATAATCATCCGATCTTAGCGTGCAATATCTCATATTAAAGTTGATGAATTTTTCAACAATTTTATAATTTAATATGTTTAGGTAGGATATATATTTATAGAATTAGAAGCCCATTTATTACCTGTATAGTTACTTAAGGTATAGCCTCGGACGCAAGAAAGATATTCTTTCTAAGTTGTTATGATAGAAGATAAGAATCTTCTTCATTTAAGAATAGTTCAGGATTAAAGAAGAATCAATTCTTCTAAGAATCAATTCTTCTTAAAAAAAACTTGAAAAGATCTGAAATGTTAATGAAACAGGACCCGATCTTATAGCATTCGTGCAGATGAGATTAATCAACGTCAACATCAAATCATACAGGCTGTATCAAAAAGATTTGTACCGTGGTCTGATCAGTTTTTCAGATTTTTTTTTGATATGTTACGAACCATTTAGACCATTTTGCTTCTATATGCAAAATTATTGAAGCTTCATCTTTTCTAAGAATTTTGATTTACGACAATCGAACATTTTTTTCAGAATTTACAAGCTTTTAAAGGAATATTGGTGTTTTTATCATTTTCATCGAAACGTTAGATCTGAAGCGCACAATTCAAAGTTCCTCCTGACTGCACTCATATATTCACTACTTATAAAGAGTTTGTGCAGTGAACCTATTAAATTTGCGTTGCTGCGAGTAAAACCATGATTACGTCGATCTTCATTTGAATGACAATAGCGGTTAGAAACAACAGCCAATTATCTTCAGATTATCAGATCAATAAGTTGACATAATTCCCTATTTATTAAAATCAAACATATTGTATTTATCAGAGATTTTATATTTTTAATGCTTTTTTGAAAATGGAACATATCAGAGTACAAATCATTTTGATACAGCCTGTATTGAATGAAAATTTCCATTGCAACTAAAAGCGCTCACTCAGGATTATAGAATGATGAAAGTTTCTGTACTATAAGTATCTCCAGTGGGTACATACATTATTTCAAGTACAGTGGTATAAATAACTTAAACCATTTAAGAAAAATGGTTTGAATGAAATGCTAGTTTAGCATAGTATAAGTATGACCGTCTTCGAAGTAATTACATCTATACCTAGCTATCAGTCTTTGAGTTTTCTATTACCACACATGATTTCCGTATAGAATTAAAACAAAATAAAATAAATCCTCTTAATTGAAGATATAATGAAGAGATACACTTTCAATGAACCTAGTATACCATTCGCATTTAACATATCATTTTTCTGCTATAAGCGCAACCCAGTACATTTTCGGAGACTAACACATGGCTGTATAAACGCATGTATAGAGTGCCCAGCAAATGGGATAATGCATAATTGATCACAGCAATCAACCTGTGCATTGAGATCACAGCAATCAACCTGTGCATTGAGATATCACAGCAATCAAACTGTGCATTGAGATATCATATCATTCAACCTGTGCATTGAGATATCACAGCAATCAACCTGTGCATTAAGAGAGATCACAGCAATCAACCTGTGCATTGAGATATCACATCAATCAATCTGAGCATTGAGATATTATATCATTCAACATGTGTATTGAGAAATCACAGCAATCAACCTGTGCATTGAGAGAGATCACAGCAATCAACCGGTGCATTGAGATATTACTGTATCATATCAACCTGTGCATTGAGAGATCACAGCAATCAACCTGTGCAATGAGAAATCACAGCAATCAACCTGTCCATTGAGAGATCGCACCAATCAACCTGTGCATTGAGCCCGGCATTGAGAGATCTTAGCAATAAACCTGTGCATTCCGATATCGCAGCAATTAACCTGCATTGATAGATCACCCACTATAGCTGTAGATGCAAGCTGCTTGGTATATTTCTCCGAATGTGAATCTAAACTCTTACTTATCCGAGGATTATACATGCACCAACTCGTGTTTGAGCAACCAATTCATTGATATGTCTATCTTGTATAGCGTTCAAAGGTTTTAGATTGTGTTATTTGGAAACAAATCCTTACAAATTAGCTCACAGTCTGTATACAACGAACAAGTAATGAGGATGTGACCAGGGAGAGTATATGTGACCTGATCCCATAGACTTGGACACAGTCGCCAGGACATTTATCAGAGATACGAGCTAATTTAAATGCAATACACAAATCAATAAGATACTTATGGATTTTAAATTGATACACTAGAGACCAAAAGTATTAGGAAACATTGCAGGCTGTATATCATGTATATTGAGAGAAAACATCTACAGCTATTATAGTGGGTGATATATCAATGCACAGGTTGATTGATGTGATATCGGAATGCACAGGTTGATTGCTATGATCTCTCAATGCCGGGCTCAATGCACAGGTTGATTGTCGTGATCTCTCAATGCACAGCCTTTTGGTATTCTATTGTTATACAATCAGTGGAAAGTTCTAAAAAGTTTATTCTTGAGACATTTAAAAGGAAAACATTTATAACATTTTTTCAGTAATTCAAGTGTTGGCATTAATGATATTTTGAGGTAATTTAGAGTCAAGTTAGCTTGACAACAAAATCTAAGCCATCTAAGATATGATGTAAAGAACAGAACTGTCAGTTTCCCTGGTCATGCTGGGTTGCTATAGGCAAGTACAGATAATTTAGAGGGTTTTAAATTAAAATATGAAAGTAAAGGTGCTATAATAGAACTTAAAATTTCACTCCCAAATATTTTATTTTTGAGATGAGCAAAGAGATCAAGATCAATATCTGTGAGAGATTAAAGACTATCGACAATATTGGGATTAGTTTTATTTGAGTGAATCAATTAACAAACAATGTGAGAAGTTTATTTTGAAAGGAAGTAAAAATGGTCGGACTACACACCGTAGGTGTAAATTAGCTATATTATAATGTTGATAAATAAGTCATGAGCTATTTCCAATGGGGATTTGAAGAAGGCACACGTTTAATTCAATTCCATAGAATTGAATAAGCAGATGTTTTAGGAAACATGAATTTATTAATGAGAAGAGATTCAGCAACACATTCGTTCAACTCGTAGTGAAATATTACACTCCAAATGTAATTATATATAGAATGATGATGACACAAAAAACCAAGTGTCCTTATACTTTAGTTGCTAATGTATATTAACCCTAACCTCCTACCCACATCTTCCAAGGGAATTTTTTTCAACGACAAAAACGCGGACAAAAAGAGTGGCGCCGCCATCGGGGCTTGAACACACAACCTCTCGGTTGGGAGTCGGAAGCTCTACCAGTGCGCCACACGGGGCCAACCATACTTGGGCGAATATATTCGCCTAACTTTGTAGCCTGGGGCCATTATTTCATCGAAAAAGTGCCACGACAGTTCGTACAGACAGACTTTACCGTGCACAGTTGTGGCACTGGGGTGGTTAGGGTTAATAAAACCATACATAGAAAAATTTCAAAAAAAGAAAGAAAAAAGTAGAAACAAATTCCGTTAACCCTAACCTCCTATCCACATTTACCAAGGGATCTTCTTTCAACGACAATAACGCGGAAAAATAGAGTGGCGCCGCCACCGGGGCTTGAACCCACAACCTCTCGGTTGCGAGACGGAAGCTCTACCAGTGCGAAAAAGTGCCACGCCAGTGCGCATAGACAGACTCTACCGTGGACATTTGTGGCATTGGGGGTGGTTAGGGTTAATTTTGAAGAACAACAGAGCAATCAATTTTCAAGTATCGATAAAATAAATTTAGAGCTGTTTGAAGTTTGCAATTCGAATCTGGAAAAGAATGCAATTTATTTCCAACTTTGTCCTGGTTTCATCGGAGGAGGTCTCATATGTAATAGAGAATGTGAATATGCATATATCATGATGTTCATTACGACATTTATTTTAATTTGGTTGAGAAAAATCACTTATCGGATAGAATGAAGTATAACTTGAGAACTATACCTTACACGAGATACGTTGAAATAATTCATATGGCTCGTCGTGTAATAGGGAAATTCCCCTGCTTAAGTGGAACATGAATTAAACAGATATGTTTAAACAATCTAGGGCTCTTTCAAATAACCTAGTTCAAATGTATGACAGTTCATATTTATTACAACACACGGCTGTTTGATCGCGTGTATATTTTCCGTTTTATAAGCGCACCTACAACAACAGAGGGCAGCAGATATTGATGTAAAAAAGTAATCGATATATCGGCAAAACCACCGGTGTCGCCGTGTTTTCCAAGGATTCTAGATAATAGGGACGTGCACCTGCTGGATCTTATCACTGATAGATCCCGTTATCTATTGTGCTCTGTTCAAGGAGCGTGAACATTACAACCACATATCCCGATACAGATACAGAAAATAGTGTTCACTTTGAAATTGCAAGGAAAAAGCTGTTTTCCCTGCCGATTTAGGACTAAAAAAGCCAAATAGCCTGAAATGTGCCCAGATTTGCTTAGTTGGATAAGATATCACATTTTGAGCTCGTATAAGATCAGTGTCATTAACGGCAAACAGCAATCAATTTCACGCCTCAAATGTCGTTCGCATTGAATTCGCAAGGAACAAAGCTGGTTTCCCTAACGGACTAGGCCTAACTAGGCTAACTAGCAAAACGTGGGCCCAGATTTACTTTTTGGATTAGGTATCACATTTTGAGCTATGTATAAGATCAGTGTCATTAACCGGTCAAACCGCAATCAATTTCTCGCCACAAATGTCGTCTGCATTGAGTTCGCAAGAAAAAAAGCTGGTTTCCCTGCTGGACTAGGCCTAACTAGGTTAAATAGCATAACATGTGCTCAGAGATTTGCTTTTTGTCATGCCACAAATGTTGTTCAAGTTGAAATCGCAAGGAAAGCTTTGACTAGGCCCAATGCCTGACTGTCTGTTGGTAAACTTGGAAACGATGACATAATATTATGTTAAAAAACAAACAGAATGTTAGAGGTCCAATTATGAAATGCCCGTATATTATGCACAAGAGTGTTTATATTTAACTGATTTGTGAATGGCATTTAAGGGGAGAGAGGAAAAGTGAAAAAACCCAGTGTGATTTGGTTGCTTGGATTTACGGTGCTGTGCATGATGCACGATAAGATATACGCGGCGAACTATCGAAAATATTAATATGACGTCATAATAAAAACGGACATTCAAACAGCCGTGAACATAAGCCTGGAAACGTGATCAACACACAGGGGCACTGAGAGATACATAAAGGAGTGCGCCCTCAATTTTTGCACCTACGTACTACCGGGGCATATACTATTTACCATCTGAAACCGTTTACCTTAATTAGCCGTCTATCGTGTAAAACTTCACGATTTGGTAATGTCGATGTTATCAGCACCACTCGCAACTTAAATTGCTTCAACCGAATTTCTATCTAGCGCCATCATGCAACCACTTTTCCATACATTATTACACTTCAGGGTTCCAACGTACCTTATCTATTGAAACAATTTATTGTTTCAAAATTCATTTTTCTCAGCAGTCTCTCGGTGCCACTTTAACGTCAATGTAGTGAATGTCTTATAGCGTAACACCGCTGGAGGTACACTGGCCTCGTACACACACACCTTCGGTTGCATGCAATGTATACATTAAATCTAAATTGTATTGAATACATGGAATGGTGAATGATACTGTAAAGTAAGTATCTCGAGTGAATCAGTAAATAATTTAAACACGTATTTTGGTCCCGGATTTCGGTAATACTGTGTAGGTTGACCTCAGGGCCCTTTATCCGTCTTCAAAGTAGTATACTCGTTTACACGATAAAGGCTATGAAGTAGCCATTCAGTCTGTCAGTCAGAAATGGGCACAAAGTGTCAATACATAAATTCGAGTAAAAACAAGTAGACTCAGTAGAACATTTGCAGATTATATTGTATTTCAAATGCAACTCATGTTGAATGCGTACCGAATTATATTTGATGGAATTATACATATTTATAAACAAATTCAATTCGTATTTTAACACATTTTATTCCGTACTTCCGTACGTTGTATTTTAAATCGTTATGTACACTATTGATAGTTTTGTACCTTCATTATATTGCTTTTTGGTCTTTTAATGCTGTCAAGCGCTCAGATGCTATTTAAGGCATTCGGCGCTAATAGATTTCTCATTATTATCATTATGGTGCCTTAACCCTCGTCTACTCTTGGGCACAGACATCTCGGTCACATACAGATAAGGTATACTTTCAAACACAAGCTGCTAGACATGTTTTGGCGAATTGGGATTTCAGATATCAGTTTTACTTTGGAGAGGATTTTATACGCACTTTATAATTATGAGGAAAATTCAATTATAAGGAATCATGAAGTGAATTTAAATGGGGAAAAGTTCCCGAACTATGCAAAACCGTATGACAAAGCTACGATTAAAACACCCTTTGAGTTCATGTGACCGTGGATATTCCGCTGAGAAAAGTGAAGTGGAAAACAATTAAAAACAAGATATCTGAGTCAGATAATGTGTGTCATTTAAATAGCATAATATCGTGTATAATGTACTGTTGTATGTTTCGACACATGAGATCAAGGAACATCCGTGTAGGAATTGAACGTCTATATTCATTGAATCCCGTATTAGGGTTGCACGGCCAAAGGGACTCTCTCCTGTGTGCCTCGTGCATACACCTTTCAATTCATCCCCTGTATTGTATATTGAATCTAAAAATTAATGGATACCTCGTGATGATGAATGATTCTGTACAGTATAGCAAGCATGTATACATCGAGGGTTGAGCGCCAAGAGGCCGTAACTCAAGAAATGCTATTTTGAGATAATCGACATTCAAATATTTGGGACTCATTATAGCACCCAACTTGTAACTCTAATTTAAGTCAAATTCAGTGTGCTTATGAGTTATCTCTTTATGGTTCTGAACATCTAGGTTATATGGATTTATTTTTGTACCAAAATATCAATTTGCCCAAAAGTTGAGTTACAGCCTTCTGGCGCTCAACCCTCGACATGTAGATCTATCTGGATACATAAATAATCTACACGCAATTCATTTTATACTGTGACGCGGTTTGAAAACTAACACATGCATTAACCTATAGCTACACATGGTAAGAGCATTCCAGCTCTTGTTAGTAACACAAATAATTGTAAAGCGACAAAATATTGAAGATGAATTAATCTAAGTAATACATCCTAATTAATGTAAAAATTAAAGGAAAGTTTAATTACGTAACGTTATTTTTACCTATACCATACATTTTTATATAGACACTTTTATTGGTACAATAAATATACTAACTGCTGTATACAATGTTTACATATTCAAACGGTGCAAATATATAATATATCAATATCTTTTGAGTTTTAATGTTATTTATTTACAAAATGGCAATACTCTTGTACACTTATTTGTTGATGTAGCACGTTCATTGAATGTAAAGTCTAAAAAAAATTAAATTAAATTAAACTTGATAGTGAAATGGTCAGAATTCTGTTTCGATATTAGCAAGTAATATTTTCCAATGCCATATTGAGCATTTCTTGAACAGCTCGGTAATGCTTACTCCAACACTGATGTCCTCATGCGCGATATTTACAATAACTCTACAACCAAAGCTCATGATACTCTAATTATATAGTTATCGAGATCACATGTCACTTATCTTAACCACAGTACGTCTACGAGGAACTTAGTAAAGCTAGGTAATCATTTCTTAAATCTTAATTTGCCTTACTGAAAGTTAAGCGTATGAGTGATGAAAAAAGTCTTGCCAACCTAGAGGTTTTGTTTTAATCCGTCAGAAAATTGCTCGTGATTTGAATCACGTGCAACTCTATGAGTGCGTTTCTACTGGGGCACTGCAAAGTTAACACTTTCCAGCTGCAGACGACATTCCAAAATTTCAAAAAATGTTTCAAAAAGGTTAAAATTACTGTATTTCATTGCCATATTTGGAATCACAATGAGAAATGCATTGAACTAATTTCAAACATGCCTAGTGTTTGGTCAGTAATCTTTGAGATAGACTTTGAAAATTATGAAAGGTTTCTGAAAAATCTATTTTGTGTATGGTAAAAATAATAGCCGCGCGAAAAGCGTTAAGATAACGGTAAGATTAAACGGTAAGATGTACCGGTAAGTTTTTAATCCCCCTGTTTCTACTCGCGAATAGTAACCACTAAGTTTATTGATCCTAGTCGATGGGCCACGACATTTGACCTTTTGTTATATCAAACAAAGCCGCCCCACCTAAAAAGATCGCCTCACAATGTGTATACTCCAGCGTGACACGGTTCACAGAACATAACGGTAAGAGATTAATCGGCTGGTTGTTTCTACTGGGAAACTTGCCGTTTCTTACCTGATACCAAACCTGGTTTGTGAAGGTACCGATTCTTAACGGTATCTGGCTGTTTATACTGGGCAAACTTACCAGCAATTAAACGGTATGTTCTCCAGTAGAAACACGCTCTATCTGAGAGCCACGTGGGCACTATGAAAACTCTCTCATTGCTTGCGTGGTAGATTTCGATCGCGACAGGAGCATGCGCAGATGCGATTTTTGTGTAAGTGGTCTGTGATTTTGTCAATATATTTGTACTGTGATTTGTCGATCTGCATTAAATGCAAAAAGTAACAACGCCCCCGGCTGGACTCGAACCACCAACCTTTCGGTTAACAGCCGAACGCGCTAACCAATTGCGCCACGGAGATGATTATTACTAGGATGTTTTGGTTTGTCATGTTCACTCGTACACTTCCCCGTACACTTTCTTGCAAAGTCGGGCATCGTTTTTTCTCAAATGTTGCTTGCATATTGCCTTTGCTGTCGCCTTTAATACATGTGCTGTTACTTGAACTTGGAACCAACGTTTAATTTGAACTGTCTATTTTCAATAAAAAAATACTCCAATACGGGAAAAAAATCAGAAAAGCTCACAGACAACAAATAAGAACATCATTTTACTCGACCTAGAATTTCAATCAACGTATTTCAATCATCAGCAAAACCCGATGATGTGAGTGACGTCATTTAATGAGCTCATTAGCATAATTTATGTCCGTGAAATATACAATAGGGTTTTGGTAGTGGTGGGTGGAGTGTATTTGATCATTGGTCTATTTTATGACTATGGCAATCGAGATGACAAATGAAGCAGATTTCTTTCTGGAATTTCCAAATGTCATACTTTGATCACGTAACAATCATTCATTCGGGATATTGAATGTAAGCCAAACGCTATGTGTCAGTATACAACAAACAACACCACCTGATGTTTAAAGTGTACGATGAGGCGAAATGTCTATATTTAGATCTGTTATCAGTGCGCTATTTCAGGCGTGTTATGACAATTCCACTTTTCAGTGTCAGTGAGTTAACTGTCCTATATTTGAATACATGTATTTAAAAATAAAATATTCCCCATAATCAAAATCCTAGAAATTCGAGCAGCTACTATGGATATGGATTCAATCGATCCTTTCTCCCACTATTTATTAACTTACAGACTCCGTCTTTTTTATCTTATTACGATCTGTAGCACTGGGTCCTTGGAATCTTTTACAGGTGTCACACCACTAAATAGAGCTCCATAGGGATATGTACAAAAACACTGATATAAAACTCTGTTTTAGGCCAATAAATTGCGAAATTGGACCCCGTAGAGTCATTTTTTCTTAAAGATGATTACATTTCCCCACCAAAAAGTGAAAAAAATAGGTAGGTGAACCTGCGCGATTTTCCAAAATATGCCCATGGAGTTGACTACCTCTCTGACGAGCTTGGAAATGTCGCCGTAATCGCCAATGTTTCCAGTAAAAAGCAAAAATTTGAAAGATCTCTTAAAATTTACCTAGATGATATTCACAGTTTATAGTCAGGGTGCATGTAGGTGATGTCCCATTTATCATAATTAATAGAAAATCATAGGCATCAAGTCTTTTTAATTGAGGATTTTGTGATGCATACTTTCCGATTTTAGTTTTAAACACCGTCCTTAAGGGTAGGGGATACCCCATTTAGTGTAGTGCACCCTACAGACAATAGACTTGTCTTGCAACTGGTATTTTAGTATTCTTCGATAAGCATCAATTATTTATCCACCCTTTGATGTCTGCCTTAGAAACATCCCCAAGGCTTAAAATGTCAACTATATTACCTAGATATATCCGTAACTCAAATAACTTGAGCAAGGCGTCCAAGAATATTCTACAGAACATGATGCAGTCATAGATATTTTGACTTTTATGTTGAACCGGACTAGATACATAACACATGAAGCGACACTTCAGCCAGCAATGTTATCAAAACATAACATTCAACTTAATATACGCCGTCTCAAGTCAGAGGCCAGTGCTAGGATAAGTAAGTCATGTGGTTATGTCTTGGTCATATTACTATCCGTACTTGATATTCTCCCATACCAGCATTGCATTTTAAAGTCAACATGAGAACCATTACGACAAAGGCGAACATAGACGTTTAAGAAAATAGTTCATACAAAGTTTTGAAAACATCGCAGTGCATTTTTTATAACGATTTCTACTTGTGTTATGTAGTAGACTTATATTATATGTATGTACATTTGTTATCACTAACTTTAGTGAAAAGACCTTTGTAATCAACGCTTTACAAATGAGAATCGTCAGTCAAATCTAATTTACCTCTCTTGTAGGTTTAAATAACACACTAAAGTATACCGCGATATAGATGTCCGTAAAGCTTGGTATCTGCACTGTAAGCTACAGCATGCCGTATGTCTGGAAACTAGTCTCTGAAGCTAGTTCGTGTGAATGCTATTATAAGTCAGTCAATATTTGCTGTCTGTTAAATGAAATGCACGGATTTCGAAGAATTAATACCCCTTTTAATGATTGTCTCCATTAGACATTATGGCAGTCAGGCGTTATGGTTGTCTAGCCGTGTGCATTATCAGGACGTGTAAACGCCTGCAATTAGACTACTGATTCGTTGATTCATCGTATCGCTTGTAGTCTGAGGGGATGTGTCATTAGCGCCATTCTTTTAATTTGAATAAACGTTTTAACAACACATTAGTTGCTATTCGTGGTCCTTTTCTGACGCCAATTAAAACTCTGTATTTAACTTGGCTAACAATGCTTAATTATCCGAATAAAATCTATTTGAACTTTCAGTTTGTAGAATATCTCGGTTACACTCTTGGCGCTCATTTTGACGAAAGAAATTGAGGGTACCACCTTATCCGGGAAACAGTGTGTCGTCAAAACGTAAAAATCGCTCTGTAAAACGAGGGTTAAATGTATCCTTATCCCTTATCGTACTAAAATACTAGTAGATGAAGTACTTTTACAAACAACGCGTCATTCTTTATAAACAAACTGTCGAAAAGTTTGTTTTACCATAGTAACGTCGCGAAATCAGTACCCGTGGACGGAGTGAATTTGGACAGACTTTGTTTAAATTTGTTGCTGTTATTTTGCAACCGTAAGGTTATTTGTAACGATATTTTCAGCATAGATGGTTAATATCATATAGTTGATAAATATTATTATTTATTTTTTTGAATCTACAGAATTAAAAAAAAAATGGATTCAAAAAACTGTCAACGTTTTATTGAACCACCCTGTATATGTTTTATATATTGGTAAAGCTAATAGCCGCGTGGAAAGTATTAATGTTGGAGCAGATTAAAATATCATAAACCAACGACCTTGATAGATAGTTATTCGATATCCGAGAAGCTATGTCAAATCTTTCGGCCCTGGTAGAAAGTTATTTGATATTCGAGAGGCTTTGTCGAAACTTTTGGCATGACGTCACTTTTGAACGCAGGATAAAACTGTGAATTGTTTTCGAGTGATTGCTTTATACGCTTAATCCGTTCGGGGCGTAGGTATATATTTTTTACGTTTATTAATCATTAGCAAGATAATATTGTGATAGTTTTAGAACCGCAGACAATAAAAATATATGTTGAAATAAAGACAGTTACCGTCTTTGGTTGAATGGCGGCACATCTTCGCCAAGGACTTTTAGTATTTTGAAGCGAATCGAATTAAGATTTAACTTGTTAATGCAAACAGTTCGAAAGTCTCGGCGCTGCAACTAAAACATTTACTTTTAATAAGTAGGTTAATGAAGAAGTTCAAGACATTTTGCTGGAAAGGAGCGTAGGAGTTCGATTTCATACTGGTACATATGTATTCGCGTGACGGATCACTCTGTGAAACGGTAACTCATTTGAAATTGGAGTAAGAATAAGTTGCCATTCTTGGTGTACCAAAACAAATAAACCTATTACGCAGGTTATACAAGAGTTAATGGAAGTAAGCAAAACTCACATACACGAATTGGAACAATCTGTCCATGAAAGTAAAATCACATACCATTTCATCCAAATATTCCAAATGCGGAATGTAAAAATATACAAACTCCAAGATAAAGCTTTGGAATTAGAGTGTTTGTTTTGGCTATACTGCTTTGCCTGATATGGATTCAAATCGGAGTGCAAATCGTGCTGATAATTGTATTAAAGATGATAATAATGATACAAGCAGTGTACGGAGTCGATAGTAATGGCTGACCGGACTAGTGGTCGTGCTGTATTCATTCGCTGCTGTAAGGAGGCTTTGCTAATTTGGAACTTATTGAACTATAGTACACAATTAATGTCAATTGGCTAACAAAAACTGATCAGATAGAGTAATTTAGTAATGGACCCAACGAAGTGTGTACCTCAACTCACAGACATTATAAAGAAGAAGAATATTAGCCATATTGCAGTATGTATTCGTTGTTGGATGAAAGGCTCTTTGCTTGGAACTTTCACGATTGCCAAATGCTTTTGATTTCAAATATTCTGAAATGTTAGGAAAATGTAAAATAACTATCCTTAAACACATGATACAATAGACAAATCATTAAACTTGTCGCTTGCGATTATAACTGAATGCTGCTACCCTTTCATGTCAATCAAGAGGAAATAATAATACTATTTTGCACTGACTTATTGCATGTATAAGGTATAATTTCATTTGAAAGATAATCAGTGGGAAAAACAATACGGAATTCTAACATTCCGTTAGGACTAGTGTCACTTCAGAGAGATAATCTCGGAACGTTAATATTGGTTAATCTGAGTCTAACTGTTGGCGCTCGTTGGATTTAAAGATCACTACGGACCATTAAACGAAGAAATGGGTCATTCGAATACAAATTGTATTTAGCTACATCTGTTATTATTGGAATTATGTCTTCGAATTATAGACACTAACATATCCGAATGATGGAGTGGGATTACAAGTTCAACACATGATATCACTTTACAATTCTGGCTGACGACACACAACCGAAGTGGTATTAACTTCTATTATCATTTCAATTCCAGTACGACCATGTAGTCTCAAATGACCCTAAGAGGGTCAATTCATAGAAGGAACTCTATTTTAAATACAATTTACAGCAATCCACTAAGACCTAATTTTGTACTGGTATGATTGCGATTAATAGTACACCAACGACTTGGTTTTAATGTCGTCTTACCAATTCTTGCAGTACCGTGTAGGACAAACTAAGTTAAACTATGATGCAACACATAATACAAATATTATGATTTAAAAGAAGTGTTGCTATTACATTATACGATCAGTGCAATGGAAATATAGTAACATTCTTCTTTCTATTTTAAGTCTAAATGTGTAATGTCAAACTGAACGCTTGGTGCAAAGCTATTAATAGTTCATACTTTTGTCCATCTATTTTGTTTTATTAAAAGTGGACGACGACGTATTTTTCTCAGCCACATTAAATTCATTTAAATGTCCTAATGAGGCGTTCATTAGTTATTTAAGAAATTAAATGCTATTACTTGAATTTTTATTCGATCTTGAGATGTAGCCATGTACGATAGTCGATTTCGTTAAGTACCACTATCTTATTGGCAAAAAAACATGATAATCAAAAACTTCTCTAAAGCGTGTTTTTTTGTGCGCTGATGTGAAATTATTTTTTATTACATATTCGATATTGTATTCGTCCAAGTAACCAAATGATTGCGTGTGGGTTAATTAAAGGTTCATATCCATGATGCTTAAGTGAACGCTTAGTATATCGTCTCAGTTGTAGTCAATATTAGTTAATTAGTGTAAAAATTCAGCGTTTTTTTTGTTTTGCATTTTGTGTTCGAAAGTTTCTGATGAAATAAACCATCAATATCACTTGACCTTCATGATTTTGGCTCGACTTTTAATAAAAAAAAATGAATCATTGATTAAATAGATAAAAAATAAAATAAATGAAAGACGCAACGTCGAGTTTCACATAATGATGCACTCTCGCATCTGACACAAGCATTTATGTTTGGTCCAATGGCAAAATTAAATCCCTTAAAGCGTTATCCATCGCTCCTTATGAATCTATTCAAGCATAGCAGTAGAACACGCCTTATTTCACCCGATTTTTGATAACGATGCTTTTATAAAATTTACAATAGTCATTGTGTCGCCTATCACTTGATTGTGATCACCATGGAGATGATGCATTCATTTTTATTTTATATCTGAATTAAGCCAACAAATAAAATGGCATGTTTGCTGTAACAAATCCCAACACCAGATACACATTTTTTGTTTTTTCATCTTTGCTTTTCGGGGCAAAACGATGTATAAACTGTATTTTATAATCAAAAATAGAGATAAAATC
This sequence comes from Ophiura sarsii, assembly GCA_035610835.1. Lineage (NCBI taxonomy): Eukaryota > Metazoa > Echinodermata > Ophiuroidea > Amphilepidida > Ophiuridae > Ophiura > Ophiura sarsii. Next base: position 11,077,278 of record CM069442.1, on the reverse strand, counting down.
ATCTAAATGGTAAAAGTGCTCAACAAGTAAGGGAGCTTTAATACACTATGACATTTGCGCTTGATCCTGCTACATGGTTTTACATATCTGTTTTGTAAGGACCGTTAGGTCCTCGTCAGAAACTCAATTCCATGAAATGTATTCAAAGATGAATATATTCGATTTTGAAGTATGAATATCTTGAAATATCGTATTTCAAATTAACAATGCCCACATTTGATTAACAATTGATGCTCGCGTTAAGGGAAACTAGCCGTATATTGAATCATTTATAGAGGGTAACACGAATCCACCAATGTTCCATTGTAGCGATTCTTTGAAGGGTTGGTGAATATAATCTATATATAGCTCAAAAGCAGTTTTTTGAGACAGGTGTAAATCATAAAACCACCCATATGATAGAAAATAGAAGCCAATATTTTATAAATGCTTATTGAATTGCATGTAAATCTTTTATATGAAGAAAGAACTGTAACACGTCAAGAGCTTTTGTCGTACTATTGAAATTCAAAGGAATTTAATATCATAAAATGCGTTAAAAAACACTTGATAAAATGACATTAATCAGGATTAAGTAGGTAGTATATATAGGTCAGTAAGGTTATGCAAATGATGAATAACGTTAATAATGATTAAATATAAATGCCACGCTATCATTTATTGTATAGTAGTCCCGGCTTCTTGGTCAATAAGCAAAAGGGTTCAAATTCATTTGGAATATTGTATATTGTGATGAGGGCCATTTGTTGGTTATGAGAATATGTTATGGTGCATTTTCACGCTATTTTGTGATTTGATGATAGGTTCGATTTAACTTGTATTCGTTTTAGTTGATCATGTTTTTAAGATTATAGGCCTACATGCTGAATAACATATCACTGTGTATTATGTAAAAATAAGGCGAATATTCTCTCTGCTTTTCTTTTTATTACTGGCCAACCATAATTTATATCGCCAAACCTGGATGTTTAAAAAACCCAATTGCAAACAAGCTTACAGGTATTTTTACCAATATTTGAATATTTACACGACAAGTTATGTTATCAGCTATATTGAATTACAAGATGTGGACACTTTTTGGACACCCCGTATAAGAATTAAATATAGATGATACGTATTTAATCATAGTAAGGTAAGTCTCGCGTAACGGTATAGGTTCTGAAGTCTAAAACACTATTAAATTATTAAAAAATCCAACATTCTCTCGTGCTTCGCCTAGTTCAATCGTTATATTATACCCGGTGGCTAATTCTCCACTACCCTAGACTTGTCAAAATGTGTTGTTGTGTTACAGTTATTTAACTCCCGAGGGCTTATTTATGGTAGAGATGCGCCATCCTATTTCTTGAAAAAAAGGGCTTGTGAACTAACGGTGTTTTTTTTTAGAAATGCAATTTTACTCAACTGCAATTTTAGGATAGTATGGGATGTTAATCGTCAACATAGGTAATTTTAAGAGTTGCACGTGACTATACACACTCAGCGCGTGACTATTAGCCAATCAGAAGGCTGAACTACATGCGGTCCCCACTTGAGCGATTGGGAGCAAAATGTTGCTCTCTTTTTCACACGCTTGTTTTTGGAACGGCGCTTGCGTAAAATTGCACAGCAATAAAATAAAGTGCTTGGGAAGAAATATAAATATCCTGGTCGACCAACATTTAAATCTGGTGTTTTAACGTAAAGGAACTATAACATTGATAAAACGCTAGCAGCGTCACATGGTGGCAGCAGTGGGTATTTGTGAACAGTTATCAATTTCTTCCATAACCCTAACCCTACCATATACCACAAAATACCACGACTTCCCAAGTTTTTCGATGAATAAAGGACCCAGTCCATAGTAGCCTTGACACCCGTGGTGTAGTGGGGAATCGCAAGCCGCTGGTGCTGGAGGTCCGTTGTTTAAATCCCGGGTGATCGGGGGATATTTTGGTCAAATTTCTACGCTGAATAAATAATTCTGAAAAAAGTGGAGGTAGAGTTAGGGTTTTAACCCTAACTCTACCCCCCCCCCCCCCCCCACATACACACACTTTTGAAAGATGCTGCGGGTTCTTATCCACTGAATAATAAATTTTCCCATGTGTATGCCTTGTTATCCAACTTCTACCTGGTTGGTTCCTCATTTCTTTTTAATGTGTTGATTTCCCAAAAAAAACTCTAAGGTTGAGTAAAATATCTATGCCACGTTTTTTCAAGTAAACCCTTGGGGGAAAAGTAAGTCTTAAGAACTTGCTGAGGAGGAGGGATTGACTGTAAGCGCTCCTTTCTCTACCCAGCTATTTTTGGTGTGATTTTTCATAGACCTCAACAAAAGAAAGGCATACATTTCATTTATGTCCTATAGAGTGACTTGTTGGCACAATTTGGTACCAAATTTGCCACAAAACAACAAACATGAACCATGATTATTGCATTTAATGAAAATCCGCGACGTTTCAAAATTCGCATATTCAATACACTACGCGGAAGAAAATCAGGACGGGGAGAGGAGTCTAAGTATAAGGCGGAACATTCTATTCTCATATGCAAATGCCCTAGTTCAAGCCCTTTACGTGAGTTATTGACGCTGGAACGTTTCGATTATCATCCCGAGAAATGTGTATCTGGCGATCAGGACAGAGGTGATTTTAAAGTTATATTATAATACGAATATATTATGATATAACACGTTACCCAACATATGGATTATCATGGCATAAAGTTATTGGCGGATACGGCAATCACGAGACATCACATAATGAATCATAATCGCGTTTCGAAGCACATCTATATTATACATGTAGTTAATAAAAGGATACAAAGTTTGAGAAAGATGTCAATGCCCTTATATCAAACATACAGCCATCCACAAAACGATGACTCTTGCAAGTATCACGTTGCTCCAAGATAGTTGGCATTGCACCAAAGACGGCTACTTGAGATAAAAGTGAGACCATAACGCTTATTTTACAACTTCATGTCTCTTCGAAACCTAAAGTTGAGATAAAAATTGGCAACCTTTCATTCGTTAAAAAATTGGGCAACTTCACATTAACTACGGCAACACTGTTGCAGCAACACCTCCCAAGCTGGTTAAACCATTGCCATATCTTCTCTAGTATGCGCGCGTAACAGCATCCATGATTAAAGGGTTCTGTCCGAAAGACGTCGAAATAATCAGGACAGCATGTGGCAATGTGTAGACGGAATTTCTTATCGTCTGTTGTTAATATTTCAGTTTAATTCATTAGAGACACTTTTCAATCCGTGAATTACTCCCTGGTACATTAATTGTTAAGTTAATAACAACATTCTAGAGTTATAGACTAAGGGATGGGCTTAAACATTAACTACCAAATCCTAGAATGCATGCAAGGCGTAGTTGGCAGAAGACCGGAAGAGACGTGTAACTATTTCATCGTCTGATCTGAATTTTCCGAATAATAGTATGTGTTATAAGAGCCAAGGTGAAGCTTCAACCGCTTAATTTGTGCAACATTTATTGATCTCATCAACACCGAAGGACGCTCTGGAGCATTATGACTGAAGATCAAAAGGGGAGATTTGTTTGATCCTTTAGATTATATCGCAATTTTATCAACAACATGTCTTTTAGAGCAAATGATAACGTTAAAACCGGCACAAGCTTCTGTGAAATCGCTCAGATAAGTTACGTATTTTTACGTAATTTATTTTATGAGAAGAAATCATGATATTTAAATATCATGATTTCTACTCATTAGCAAATTCGGCGACAATATAAATACGAACCCAAGGTGGTTGCTTACGAGGCAAATTATCAAACCGTAAAGAGGAAACATTTGATAGATATGTTTATGGATTCATAAAAGTTGCCTCCGCTAAATGTGTAATTGATATTTTAAAAACAAATTCAAATTTCAAAACAATTATCAAACACCTAAGGCATGAATACGTCGGATCTATGCATAATAACTAGTAATATCATTACATGCCTCATAGCTGCATACAGTCAATATTTCATCTCAGTTTTAATTTCCGACGTACGACTCTCTGAATATCCTAGTATAACACATTAATATCCGTCAGCGAATTTATGAAAACATACAAGAGGAATGAGTCGGATGTCGACCCTGGTCGAAAATGTGTTTTTAATACAGTCTTAAAGAAGACACATAGAGCCTTCAGAAACTGAAAACACCATATCGATACGATGTTTTGTTTCAAAGTTATGTCAAATTGTGTACATGAATTTCCATCAAAACTTATGTAAGCCGCCATTTTGAATTTGCCATATCTCAATTTGGGATTCCCCGACATCCGACTCATTCCTCTTGATCGCGTCACATTTATGAAAACATACAGGAGGAAAATAGTCTTCTCAATTTACGTTGAAGGAGTTGTTTAATACATATAGTGGATTATAGAGCCACCTATATTTAACATCATATCTTGACATCGGAATTACTGTATCAAATCTTGAGAAGACCCTGCGGTGAATCGATATATAATAGTTTTGGTTTGAGGCAATTTATGGGCGCATATTCGAAGAAGAAAAAATATCAGCTGTGTTGAAAGCAAAGTGTGTCATTTTCAAACATTTAGTAAACTAACTGTGTCTAATGCTATGAGGTCATATGATCTCAGCGAACTCTTAAATGAGTATTTGACTAATTTCTCTACCGTATATTATATTTTAATACCAATACAAGTATGCATCATAATGATTTGTAAAAACGCTGCGCTGATTTCCCCTGGAAATACAACATAAATTGGTAAAAGAACCTGACCGAAATGTATTTAGAATGTATTAGACACCTTTATTCCATTGTATGTCTCTGACAAATGAGCCTGTTGTGATAATCCAGCTGATTTTGAATACATAATATGATTTTGCATTGCTTGAACAATGTATGGACACGCTCCTGAATTAAAAGTAACCCTAACAATAGGATCCTGATGAACCAATACTACGTTATATGATACAGACACGGCACCTAATATACGCAGAGTGCGTTTCAAACCTTATTCAGGTGCCTTACTCGATGGAAACACGATCAGTCAATCGCTTAAACCTCGCATATAATATGTATTACCGTTTCACCATTCAACATAATTGCCTTGTTCTGTATGGGCCAACATGTTATCACACAGACAACTCAGCAAACTTATCACAAGATACAATATCAAGCATGACGTGTGATTTTTCAAAAAGGTTGAAGATGAGTTACGCTCAGACCGTAGTAAAAGTAATTACAAAGACACTTTGAAAACGGCTTGGGAAATGCAAAAAGTAATATGTTTTTTATTTCTGTGAAAAAATGATCGTCATCGTGACTCCTGTTATACATGTCTAGTTTTTAATTCCAGAAGAAAAACTCTCTCAGTACATCATCAACGATAGATAAGACCTGTGTTTAGAAGCCTGAACGTTTGTACGTCCCCTAGTGCTCGTGGCCACTATGAAAATTATCAACAAACAATGAATAGATTATGAAAAAGAAGTACGTGTATAAAAGCCTATCAGATATTTTACAAACAATACGTCACGTCTGCGTTTCGCAGCTCGACGTATAATCAATAAAAGTGTGAATGGTTTTGGTTTAAAGTAGTGAAAGCGCGGTCGATAGAATTTGATAAAACGCAACACATGACCGATGCATAAGGGATCACTGCAAAACTAATACGCATGACTCATACGTATAAGTGACTTGTACGTAAGTATTCATTTATATCACAATACGTATTAGAAAACCTTCCAAATTAAACAGAATTTAATATAAAAGTGCATTTATGGTAAGCTGCAATGGGGTTGTGGTGTCTTTCTGAGTGTGCTTGCTAGACGAATTTGTTAATCAATACACGCACGAATCAAGTAGGATTCCAATGGATGTTCTTCGATTTATTTATTACCATAATGTGCTTTAATCGAAATATATCGATTGTAAATGTTTGATTTAAAGCATCGTGTATCAATGGCTGAATTTCTACACAAAAATATAACTCTCACTCCGGTATATCATCAATACAATGATGCAATGCATGGAGAAACTATGTTTTTATTCTGATACACACTTTAAAGCTTGTCGATAGTGCAAGCCTCTTACATATCGAAACTGAAAGGGAATACACAAATGTTTTCTATAAACTTAGGACTAATTGGTAAAGGTAGTACATCTAATCTGGAAACTGGTTAAGCCACACAATGTTTATTCGTGAAATATTTTCATAAATACATCAATAACAAAATATAATCAAATATCTTCTTGAGTGGTACAAACGAGACACAAATATCGTGCTGAATGGTATTGACTATACATTAATCAGCAATACTGTTTAGACATTAATTGTAATAATCTCAGTGCATTTTATATATGGGACTACGGATAGCTTAAAGTAATATTGTTGTACATAATAGAATATCAAATAATGCGTGGGGTTGTAACTTGTTCACCATCGAGTATAGATACGTATGTGTTGTTTCGAGAGAAATGAGAAAAATCAATGCACGCGCGCTGATGTTGATATGTGAATATAGCGACAATACAAGTAACATTTTACTATTTCGTGCATACTTTAAATCAAAAATGACGAATAAATACATCTTAACGAGTTCTACATCACCGCAGAAAATAAATCGGCCAACCCTGGCTGCGTGAACAATGAATCAAAACAAAGCGCGTGCCACGCGGAGTGCAATTAGACACTTTCAATGCACTCCGCATATTTTAATTTCAAATTCTACTATTTCCATGCCTATTAATATGATCTCTCACCTAAAAAAAACCTTATCACAATACTATTTACCTCAATAACGCAATAAACCCATTGGATATAAAACAAAGATACGGTTCATTTAAATGTCGATGCAATTCCACCTGTAATTTCTCCCAACTAGGAGTATTCAAGAATGTTTTTACACCGTACAATTCATGGTCCAAAAGCCACAGTCGTATCAGGATGTTACATTTCAAATCCATTTGACACATTCATAAAATTCAGTATCGCAGACATTGATAAAACAAAACATAATAGATGCCCGAGGCAATATCATAAGCCGTTTAAACGGCTTATGATTAGTTTGCATATAACCATTTTTCGGTAAACACATCTATCAAAATTCAACCAGTCCTGCGACTGGCTGACAATCATTTGACGTCGGATCAACGTTCTAACTCGCGCACGTCACATGAATGTTGAACTCGCTTGAAATACGCGGGGTCAACCTCACACCTTTGTTGCGCATCATAGGCTGCGTGATACGTAAGCTCGACCTCACGTCGCTGATTGGTTACCGGATTTCTGTGTTTTTTAAGCGTACGCGATTCGCTGATAGTAAGTGCGCCCGAGTGTGTTTATTTACGACCAGCAGAACATTGTAAGCGTGTTCCTATTCCAATTCTAATAATCGGTAATATTCAGCACCAAAAGGTTGTGACACGCCAAATAGGCGGTGATTACGATTCCATCTCCTTAACCTTTGGAGACTTTCTTTTCCCCGATTTGCAAGTTTTCAAGGTAATAAATCTTCTCCCTTCTACACAATTTCTCAGATTTATTTCACACCACCTGTTTATTGCCAAATACTTGCTACCCCTACCATCGCTCTCTCAAGCATGGACCAACTTTGAACTTCAATGTGTCATAAGAACAAGTGATATTTCAAATTTTGTAAAATCAAAAGTCAAATTTCGAATAAATTGGTATATATTATCCCTGGAGCAGATTAATTCTAAACTAGCCCAAATGTGGCTGAAATGTGTCAAGATTGTTCACTGCCTCGGCCATCATCAAGATTACCCCAGCATGCGTTCAATGGTGTTGGATTGACCAATTCTTGGGTGGAACTTAGAGCCCAACACGCGACTTTTCAAAGTTCTTGTGTTAAGAAATTAAATGTGTGAACTCTTAAAAAACAACACCAAGTGCTATTTCAGATTTAGTAAAATCAAAAGTTTAAATTTCGAGAGAAGTTACGATATAGATCAGATTTCAGTTTAGAATTATCCCAATTAGCTAAATGTCGACACATGTGGCAAGGCACATCGCCGGAGTGTCGACTGCCTTTGGGTCGTCCAAACACTTCCAGGGTGTTCACACTAATCACACCATGTTCACACGCAAATACTAGCTTCTTGGTCAGTTCAACCTGTCAGAAAGATCTAAAACTCGGGCTCAAACTATACAGGTAACTGGAACGTAATGGTGCTGGAAGTTCACCCAAATGCGCGCAAGACAAGCTACGCTACTCGCCATCTTAATACTCCGCGCGTGGGCGCACCGCAAACAATGGTTTGTCATCACCACAAAAATAATCGCCGTCTATTTCTATTTAAGATCACCACTAAAATCATCACTAAAATTACCACTAAAATTAACACTAGAATGACCACCAATAATCCAAAAATACTGGGTTATTTTGGTGGTGATTGAGGTGGTGATCACGTGTTTCAATGCATGGCATCACCACCAAAAACCACCTTTTGTATTCGAATAAAAACACGGTTCATGTGACGTTTGTCCATTGCACAATAATCACAAGAATAGTGACCACTACTAAAAAATTCTTTTTTTCTTTCGAGAAGAAGACTGATCACGGTGGTATTTATTTATCAACGTTATAATAAACGTTCATATTGGACACGTAATATAATTTAATTTTGGCCATCGGGTTTGCTAGCTCGCTAACTCTAGCTGCGTCTAACACTTTACGGCAGTTTTCACTTCTGGTTATTCATATCAGGTATGTCATCGTTATGAATACTTTATGAGATTGGGTGAAGGGTTAACACGGGAGTTGGTCAGGCGTGAATTTCTATAGACTGTGTTCAAAAAGAAAATGTCAAGATAGTAAACACGGTTTTCCAACGCGATCTGGACTAAAGGTTAAAGGTTAAACAGATTAGTTACCATTTCCTCCATAATAGCTGCATTGCCAGAGTTATGAATAGAAGGCATATATTGTAAATAAAATTCACGAAGATTGAGTAACGAATATAGTTAATTAATAGATACAAGATTAATTAAAGAAAGACAAAAATCATCTATATAACCTGATGTGCATCAGGATAAACACTAGCTGTCCTGTAAGCCACTTCTGTTCGACATGTTTCGGGAATGAATATTCAGTCATTTTTCTGTGATTTAAAGTGTTTTTGAAATACATATTCGTGTTCAAAAAGCACGTGGTTCAGTTGTATGCGACAATTATATCGTATTAATATGTGGTGATTTATTAAAACGTATGAAGTGAATCTGCTGGAAGTATGTCCTTGGACTGTCCTATAGCATTCTTGTCTCTAGAGTGGATGCATAATTTAAATGTTAGTTTGGATAGATTATGTGCAGTAAAGCAAACACTAGAGTAATACGCTTTGAAATAAGGATATGTAGTAGTAATAACCAATCTATTCTTATTAACCACAATCCGTACATCCTGTGATAAGATAACATGGTTGATCACAATGTGCTTAAAATTAAATCAACTTATAAAATGTACAGAAACGAAATGCAGATCCGCTTTTACAATGCAACGCTTTTTAGTATTTCAGCATTTTCTTTCTGTTAGAGCAATCCATAATACTGGAAGAGAACATTTGGAGACTACATTATGCGTTCCAAATTAAAACCCGTGTGGAATGCCAAATGACTATAGTTAATGGAATAATACATAATAGATCGCCGCAATCAACCTGTGCATTGAGAGATCACCTGTATGCAAGCAGCTTGACAATTTTGCCGAAATGGGATTACACATTTATTACTTTGACTTTGATCATAGAATAATACATGTATCAACTTGTGTTTAAAACCAATTTATTTGTTTATAGAAAAACGAATCCATACAAGTTGGCTTCTGACTTACGATTGGAACGCAATCTGAATCTGAATCTGAACGTGAATCTGAATCTGAATCTGAATCTGAGTATGATTATGAATATAATTATGAATATGATTATGAGTATGAGTATGAGTATGAGAATGAGTATGAGTAAGAGTGCGATTGTTAGTGTGAAAGTGAATGTGAATATGAATATGAATACGAATACGAATATGAATATGAATATGAATATGGAGATGAATATGAATATGAATATGAATATGGGGATGAATATGAATATGAATATGAATATGAATATGGAGATGAATATGAATATGAATATGAATATAAATATGAATATGAATATGAATATGAATATGAATATTAATATGAATATGATTATGAATATGAATATCAGTATGAGTATAAATATGAGTATGAATATGAGTATAATTATGAGTATGGGGAGATGTATGGGTATAAGTTTGAGTATGAATGTCGATATTGATATTGATATTGATTTTGATATTGATATTGATATTGATATCAATATTCAATATCGATATTGATATTGATATTGATATCGATATTCAATTCTAGGTGAAGTACGTAAATTATTATCCATATCATTCGGTACTACTGCAAACATTATTCAAAAATATCAATGTTGATTAATTCATAAGGTATATTTGATAAGGGATCTTCCCTTGGTTATGTTTAACAATGAGTAATAATGATAATTGGTACGTATGTATGAAGTATCCAGTGTATTATGTTAATCAAATTTTACGACACAAAAGATCTGAATTACTCAAGATGATACAACTTCAAATGTGAATTTATTGAATCCTTGCCTGTAATACCGCTAGGTATACTCACCCCTGTTGGCCCCCTACACGCACTTTAAGTAACCTGTAACGTTTACATTAAGTCTAATATGTTACACAGACCCGGAATGATGAACGACTCTGTATAGCAAGTATAAGGAGAGAATATATAAATGATTTAAGGTGCAATTTGGTATACCTTTTATAACGGTGTGAAAAAGGCGAACAGTGCCTTATCTTCTTCAAATGAGTAACACTATCAACACTGCAACGACAAGTGCTACATTAAAGTCGCAATTCAGTTTTCCAGCTACCAGTAAACCACATTGTTATTATAATTAACCCGATGGCACTTTTATGGTGATGGTTTCCGAATGATTATAACAGTTTACTTAGATCAAAGTTAAAATATGGATTAAATGCCTACAATTTCCAGAATCTTATGCGCATATAAACTGCAAAACATGACAATGCACTATAGTCAAAATTTCGAAGAATATAGTTGTAAACTGTTTCAGTTGTTTCAGGCCTAACACCTATAGTAAAAAAAATATTGTATATACAAATGTGTACATGTATTGTTATTATAAGGTTGATTCGGACCCGTATGTTATTGCCGGGTGTATGATTATGCGTCAATCATTTTCAAATCGTTACATGTATAAGCTCTAAGTGTTCTGCATGTAAAAACACTCTAATTAGTGTTTAGTATAACTTTACTGTTATTATTCATGGCTCTGGTATTTTGTGGGCTTCATTTAAGTTTAAACGTATAATATAATAGATGTTACTCGTTTGGTGGTACATAAATCGTCACCCTGTACTATCAATAGCCATGTAGGAATGTGTCAAGTTAAACGTCAATTCAATGAATACTTAAGTGCCGTTTGATACCCCTAGAAGTACTGGAGGTATCCCTGTGGCCTCGGCTACCCCCCTTTTTATAGAGTGTATGCAATAAACCAACAGGGATAGTATAACTATGGTTTTGGGGAGCCATCATGGAGGAAAAGGCTAGTGTCACGTATTCGGTATGACAATTACATTTCCCGCTCCATGTGCTTGGAGCTGATCAAATCATATTGTTCCGTGGAATCCATGTTGGAGGTACCAATAATGAGGACACAGTGGCGGGTATTGCATACTCTCTCTTACCTATGCATTCTGTATGTATCTATATTAAGCGTATACATTGAATATATATATATGGGTTGATGGATGATTCTGTATACGTAAAGTAAGTATCTAGAGTACACCCCTACCTATTTAAAACATATATCCAGGAACCACTGATTAATGGTTTGAGTTGCACAGTATTTGTACACCATACTGTAACAGCCAAAGTGTTTCAGTCAAAAATGAGCACATAATTCATCAATATAAATACGCCTACAAGAAAGTATCTCAAATGTACTATATTCAATACTTTTAAAAGTACTTCCAACGAATATAGCGTGCCATGTTGATTTACATTTTGTTCTAATTCTCTGAGCGTAATCCAGTATCGATGTTCAAGAACATCCAAAAACTACAAGTTTATTAGTTTTATTTGATAGAAAAAGATATAGAGATCACATTCATCAATGAGTTGCTATATACCTGTAAACACAAGCTTCTAGACGTAGTTATGTTTTGCTGCAATGGCCTTATCTATTATATATATACAATGATTTTTAGTTTTACTGTTTATATAAAGAAAATAAACGTACACCCATTACACTACAGTGTTGGATTAGCAAGGTTGTTTAGATTCGTATGTATATGTCATTACTCGTCGAGGACTATATGCATGACTAGCGAAGTAGTAAATGCTTTTAACAAATTAAATTCCAATAGCGATCATTTCTATTCTTTCCAAGATATATTTTTGAAATGCTCAATACCCTCCGTACATGTACATGTACTATGGATAAAGCGTGTACTTTGAATCTCTAATGTAAAACAAAACTATATGACCATGCTTATTTATCCAGACAGTTAAAATTCTATGTGTTTCTTAATTTAACAACTATATTCGGTACATCACGTTTTCATTAAAGGGCGCAATACAAAATCTTCGCGCGCAATTTAAAAAAACACCACGGCAACACCACTGTGTCCACATATGATATATCCACAGTACATACTGCTCTAATAGCATGTGCTAATGTTTGAGGACGGAATGTAATATACGAGTAGCTAAGTATTATTTTCTTAAAATCGAAATTTATCAAAAATAAAATGTACGTTGCTCAAAAAGTAGAGCACACGATAGATAAGAATCACATCATGAACTACTAGCATGACTAGTATCGTAAAGTGCGCACTATGGAGAACTTGCCTCTCTAATGGTTATGGTCGCAGGTGGAGCGATCAATTAGCAACTATAAGAACTAGGATCTTGGATACTTAAACCATAAATAGAGCGGGGTATGCTAATATTAGAATTGCCAGATGTCACATTCTGATCAAGTATCCGTTATCAATATACATTTCGGACATTGGCCTTTAAACCCTTTAACTAAACGCAATCGTATCTTTTTACAACAAATAACACTGCCAGAGGTTAATGGCTGACTTTGTAGCGGCATACTCATTTCTGATTTCATAACTATATCGTTGCACTACGTGGAATAAAAAACACACGCCTTCCACAATTCAGCTGCGTTCTGACAATACCACTTCCTAGTAATTGTTCTATACTGAATACTGAAAAATGATACTCACGATCATCGGAGCTTCGACACATCAGAAAACATATAATGTGGGAGCACCACACCAAATAATGTTCCCATTGAAATACATGTAAAATGGCCACATTTAAGACACCTTTTCTACACTCCGGTTACATTTATGGCAAACTTCTCACCTATGACCATTAAAAGTCTAAATGTTAATTTAAGCCTTGTTTCATTAGAGGTTATCAACCTAGATTTTTCGCTACGGACCCGCACACAGCGCCCTCACTTTTTCATGTTTTCTGGCATGCCTGTTCACCATTTAGGCAGGTGCTTCCGCCCTGGGCACTATTAAGGTCGATGAGTTGAAAATATCGTATTTTATCATTGTAGGCAGCGTCCGAATTAAGGAAAAATATCTGGTTGCCCGCCGGGCAACCAAGCAGGAAATTATGGTTGCCTGGCAGATTTTTTGGTTGCCCGTTCTGTAAAATATTTAAATGCATGTGTTAGTGTTTCACTTCTTGTAAAAAAATTGGTTGCCCACCGGGCAACCAAATAAGTACATGTTGGTTGCCCGGTGGTAATTTTGGGTGTCCCGGGCAATCGGGCAACCACTTAACGCGAACGCTGATTGTAGGTGCAACGGATCGGTCCCATTCGTTAATTTAAATACAAAAATACCATCCCCGGAGAATAGAATTGCCCAAAAACCTCACATTTACAAGCCTAGTCTTCGTGCTTGATTTAGTGTAGTGCTCCAATATGTGCCCTCTCCTAAACAAAAATAAATCAATTGGCCTTTCTTTCTACAGAGCGATGTATTAAACAAAGCAACGTAAACGACTTAATTAAAACAAACAATTGTCGACCAGAGAGCCGATGCGAGAGCTGGCGTTCATCCAAATATTGAACGCGATCTTGCGATGCACTGCATTCCAAAACAACAGACGCACAACGCTGTGCATGTATAATTTGAAGTCGCATAGTACGCGAGGGAATGATTTAAAATGATCGACAATTGTCTGTTTTGATTATAGCCAGTCACTACGTATTGTGTGGCTCTAATAGCCCTTGGTCCTTGTAGAAAATCGTCAATTCGAATTTGAATTTTGGACAGCGTTTGTTTTGTGATTAAAGGCATATTATGTGATCTTTTCCAAGTAGCGCCCTCTATCATTGATTTTTACTATGAAAGCAGATTTTCTTGCAGATTTGCATTTTTGATCATAAATCATAAAGATCTTCTTAGTTACAGATCGATACAATTCCTAATTATTCCTAATTCACTCTAAAACCATGATTTTGAGGTTATAAGGAATCGTATCGCTCTGAAACTTGGAATATATTTATGATTTATGATCAGAAGAGTAAATCTGCAAGAAAATCTGCTTCCAATTTTTTTCGATGATTGAGGGCGTCCCCTTGAAAAGATCACATAATATACCTTTAACCTTTGACAAACACACTCAATTATCCATCCATCAGTATTTGCCTCAGAAACATCCCAAAGGCTTTCCAAATGTCACCTAGACATATTTATAACATAAACAAATTGACCAAGGCGTCACATAATATGACACACATGATACATCAATAGATTGGTCCGTCTTGTTAACCCCGGGGTGTTAACCTGGTTTACATACATGAAACTTCACCCATCATATTATCGAATCATAACACACAACAATATTATTACCTTTCTAGGTTCTGAGGCCAGTGTTACAATAGGGAAGTCATGTAAAGAGCTTAAGAACAGGAAGTCATAAACTTTGTTTATTTCCTATTTTTATTATTATTTATCCAAACAGGCTAGATAGACATTTGGACCAATCTTTTTGGCACAATTTGGTATCCAATGTGTCACAAAACAACAAAGATAAGGCATATTTAACACCAGTTTATGAAAGTCCGTGACGTTTCCAAATTCACCTATTCAACACACTACGCGGGAGAAAAAACCGAAGATACCGGCACATTTCCCCTGCGCGGGATAATTTAAATTACAACTGTCATGCATGGGTAGTGTAGCACGGTTGCAAATTATGATCGATATCACCAGGGGTCGAGTGAATTGGGTGTACAAGTTCATCACAAATGTTTGCCAAATGTTAAATGGAATTAGTGATCGAAGGGAGCAGATTAAAGACTGACCAAACAGGCTAGATCGACATTTGGATAGATCTTTTTTGGTATAATGTGGTACAAATTTGTCATAAAACAACAAAGATAAACCCTTGATTAGCTCCATTTAAAGAAAATCCGTGAAAATTTCCAAATTCGCATGTTCAACACACAACGCGGCGAAATATGCTGTGAATGGCATTACATGGCCTGATGACTCCTGGGGATATCGATCATACATTGCCACGGTGCTGCACTACCCATGAATGACAGTTGGAATTTGAATTAGCCCGCGCAGGGGAAATGTGCAGTGATCAATACATTTTCGAGGGCAGTAACCAGTAATAACTGACTCAGTAAATAACAGTAACCAGTTTTACTATACAGGTTACTGCATGGCATAGACACCTCTGAAATTACATTCATGAATAAGTTAATGTCAAAACACTCAGGTAAAACTAAGGATGGCAACTAGCATAAACGCTAAATAGTGAATAGCCTGCCCTAGATTCTTAAGTTAGTATTATTGTGCTTTATTCCGTTGAGGGCGCTAGACAGAATAAAGCTAATGTTACACAGGATATATGCTGATACATACTGAGTCAGTTATTACTGGTTACTGCCCTCCAATATTTATCAGTTTGTACTGGTTACTGCCGCCTGAATTGGGTGACTGGTATAAGGCATCGATGACAATATATTTACCTGTCCAAAGGGTAAATAATGCTTTAGCATGCTTAATGCAAAAAATATCAAGGAAAACAAGGTGTTTGAACCAATTTGAAGCCAGCGGTAAATTCCGCAATACATATGAGTTACTTCAAAATAAACTGACACTATTCATAAGAATGTCGGTTGTCTGCGAAACCCGTATTAGAAGCTAGAAAGTCTCGATGCTATTATAGTCAGCAAATATTGGCTGCCCTTAAAGCCAAGTGCAAGAAATTCTAAGAAGTAATGCCCCATTTAACGACTAAGTCCATTAGACACGTGGGAGTTTGATAAAGCCATGGGCGATATGGTTGTCCAGCCATGGGTATTATCACGACATGTAAACGCTGTAACGAGACTACTTATTTGTATTGCTTGTTGTCACAAAGGATGATGATATAAAAATACATTTCGTTTTATTTAGATAAAACGTTTACAAAAACAGAAGAGGGATGCGTTTGCAAACAAATTAGCAGATCACTCACAAATTGAATATTGGACCGCCCTTTTCCGCGGGTAATACACAGTCTTGTTTTTGTTTTCTGCCTGTGTTGAAATAATAACCAGAAGGTAGTCTGGCTTCCACCTTCTAATACATGGAACAGCTAGGCAACCACATATATATGAAGTTGAATCCCAACTATACTAATTACAAAGGGTCTTTAAGATAACAAGAGATGACGGAATTGAAGTCACATCTATTGTATAGGGTGAGTCAAAATAGTGGGCACTTTTTTTTAGAAAAAGCCCCAAAACTAGTGATAGTGCTACCACATATTTAGCTTTTAATGGGATTGCAATAACCACATAGTATTGTCGCTTGAATGTTGGATACAAAGTCGTAAAATAATTGGAAATTAATTGCACTGTATTCAATCCTAAATTCAAGAGAGAAACTTAAAGGAGGCATCACAGCTGATTTAGAAAGCAAGCCTCATTAGAATATATTGAAGAATAACTTGATAATTCGACCTTCCCATGGATTGGATTACAATTGGAATAATTAATGGTTTTGAATATGCATGCCTATTTTATTCTGACGCCTTTGCGTACACATGTTCCGTTGTTTCTGATTCACCCTGTTCTGATTCACCCTTGCAGCAAGATTTTGTTAAAAAAACCTTCGTTAAACAACATTATAATTCATTCATTGCAATGTAATGTCAATGAGAACCTTAATTATACACGTGTGACAGAAAATGGTCACGTGGTGAAAGTGAAGCAAACAGGCCTGTTATCAGGGGTTATTGAACCATACCATGTTCATTTAATCTGTACAGTGGACAGAATTTTGACGGAACGGAAACATAAATGGGTCGTGATAACACATTTAAAATAAATAACGTTTATTAGACTAAGGCCAAAGTAGATACAACATCAATATTATATTATTAGGTTGCAGTATTACTTTTGGAACGTCAAGTGACAGTTTAGCCACCATTCTGTCTAGTGACCCAGTCATAGCATCTTATAATAACAGAACACAAACACTGTGCTCAAAAGGTTATACACTTCAGGGGCCTGAAACATTGTCTATACGTAAAGTATACAAATGTGTGTTACATGGTTGGAAGGAAATAGGGAAAACTATAAAAGCCGTCGGACTTTTTCAAACGTGACTAAATCACACAAATAACAACAACAAAAAACATGTGGAAGGTTAGGTTCCTTGGGTCTCATAACAAGGAACGTGACAATAACATCAGTATAAACAGTATAAACCATTTAGAAGTTGTTATGGTTCGGGCTGAGGGCAAGCGAAAACTAATATTTGTTTTAAATTCATTTGACATGTAAAAACGTTATGAATGATTAGTTTCTTTTTGTTTAGATTTCTATTTTGTAACTTTTAGAAAATGTGTAACAGATGTGGTATCTTTAAGAATAAAGAAAAGCAAATTAAGATTGAAATTTAGAAAATACAGTAGGATTAAAATGAGTAATAACAATATTAAAATGAGTAATAACAATAATGATAAAATTCACCTGAGTTATAATGGTGTTTAAATAATTCAACACAAATTAAAGTTGCTAAATGAGAAATAATACTATTAATAATACTATTATTTTAATTTTAATCCCCGTTTTCATCTCGATCAGACTCAATTGACATAACGCGGGTCTAATATTCCGTGTCTAAACAAACTTCAGAGAAATAACCGGGCATGGATAATAGATGTAAATTCAATATGTTGAGGAATGTCTGATAACCGTATAATGGCAAAAACCCCCAATCACCAGTACTTTGATCTTTCTTAGAATATGACTTTTTTTTGGTTACGTGAGATGACGTCATCTGTCAAATAATTACGTTTCAGACACTGTGCTAACTACCACCAATCGAAGACTCCCTATAAAATCCTACAAGAGCCCAAAGACGTTCTTCGCGAAGCCAAAGCGATATAATACTGTTCCGTTACGGGTCACTGATAAGCTGCCATCAAACATCACTTAGGCTGACGATGCACCTGAGTTATAATGGTGTTTAAATAATTCAACACAAATTAAAGCTGCTCAATTGTATCAACAGCCTCGTCCCCGAAAACGAATTACTTAAGATATGTGAGCGAGAAAGCATAAATAATCACCCAAGATGATCCTCGTAGAGTGTGAGCGAGAATATATATTTATAGGTGGATTTAAAGGCGAACTACCATTCTGGGTTTCTAGCCACATATCCAGTTCTCTTTGGGAATTTGACACAGCCAGCAGGGAGGTCACGCTGCATGTCAGATTTTGTTGTACGCAAGAGAACAATGGAGTCTGAGTGACTGCAATATTTGCTAGAAATAGCTCGGAAAATGGTCTATTTGGGCATCTCAAATACTGAGAAACGTGTTTAAAATCATGTAGAATTTTAGAGGAGGGTCAATAACATCTGCAGAACGGTAAAATGTATAGTATTAAACACGTTTTCTGACCAAATTTATGTCGTAAAATGTTGGCAAATTCACGTTTTGAAAATATGTGGTCTTCGAAATTACAGGAATCCTAACTCATTCTAAACTTCACCAAATAATGAAATGAACCCTCGTCTACAAAAAAGTCAATGTACGTATTGTTCTATCTGCTTGGAGATAGCGAAGACCACGGAAACTTCATAGCTTCATACACGGAATGAAATCCGCCATAGACATTACATGGAGAAATTCGTACAGATTTGCACTGCAGTCCTCGGTGTAGGGAGTGTTGACAATAGCAAGGACGTTCGACTATTGTGTTTGTGCATGTTTGTGACGACTGACCCCGTTTAACAATCTTCATAGCTTTCATATAGGTCTTAGGTGACCTAACTATTGACTGGACAAGGTTACAATTTCTCCATTTGTATGCTAAGTGCTCATCAAGAGGCGAACTCCTCGAATGGGTTCGCTGGATAGTACAAAGTATAGAAATTCATGGGTGTATTTGTACAAATAGAATATGATTATATTCACTAATACAGGGTGTCCCAAAAGTCTATGCACGACTTTGAAGCTTTGTATTTCACAAAATATAAGTCGTATTGAAAATATGAATACATATTTAGAAAGAGGAGATGTGGGAAATAACTTTGATACCAAAAATTGGAGTAACATCTGTTTGTAATGCCACCCTAGTAGTAAAATATGTATTACTGCAAAAATGTAATTTTATACTTCGGAGGAATAAAGTTCATAAATCCATACCTATTGAGATTAACAAAAAGACGGGTAGAGTTGGTTACACGGAAAGGGATCCGTCAATTGTAATATTTATAATTTTACATTATAGTGATCCCATCATAATAACAAACTATATGTCCGCTGCTTTAATGTTTTGTTTGATCTGAATCTTGTTTGGAAACTTCTTCAAGTCCTAACGCAAAATTCTGTGAACAGTTGATCTTTTAATCTTGTTGTCTGCGGAAAGTCGGCGAATAGATCTCTTTGGACATATGGCTACTGCATGTCTTATGACATCTATGTGACTTGTTGATCTACCAGTCTTTCTACCACATCGATACAAATCATGCATAGTTTCTGTGTTCAAAAATGGATCCACCAACTTCAGAATGGATATTCTTCCTGGTGCGCGTTTCACTTTTTCTGAACTTTTTTTGAGTAAGTTGAACTGAATTGGTTTCAGCGTAGAACCATACCATTTGCATATCTATGCTGTTAACCATCTTGAATGAAGACTTTTGCTGTGCAATGTTGTTTACTACGCCTATTTATGTTATGAGTGACCGAGTTTGGTAATAACATTAATGTTGCAAAGTAAGCAGTGAACTGTGACTAATGCCCAACGTTGCTTTCATACTGTTAATTTATGCGCACCTGATTTTAGCAACAATGCGTGGTACTTGGTATGGGTGGATCGCACATGGCCAAAAACTTTCAACCAGTTTTATAATGTTGTGGGTTCACCAATAGGGTTGTGTTTGGTATCAAAATAATTTCCCAAGTCTCGTCTATCAAAATATAGTTAAATCTATACCATATGATTTATATTGTTTGAGATATGACTCTTCAAAAACGTGCATAGACTTTTGGGACACCCTGTACATATAATTTGCCTGTCTTTTGTCTCAAATCGTCACTATTTTCGTACCCTACAGAAACAGAACAAGATGGCGTCCGCTATAATACTTTAGATCTCTTATTTCCAGTGTGATGGAATATATCAAGGGGACCATACACCCTCCTTTATGGGAATATCGTCAGCCTGCTTCGATAATTGCCTAACTCACTTTTCAGCAAAATTGAGTTTTTTGCATAAATCATGACTTCATTACATTATGCACATGCTGTTATAATACCTAAGTCATTGACCAATCAAAAGTGTTGATAAATGAAGAGCTTTGTTGCAAAAGGGCCACCAGACCACTCCAACATGTTACTCATTTTGCATTATTGAATTTGCATTGACAAATCCATGGAATTAATCTAATTATTGTATGGCTGTGTTCATCTGTTTCTATATGACTTGGATTAGTGCATCCATGCACGCCAATTGAGGCATCAACAATACAAGCAACATTCCACATAACGAATAGCCATCCATCAATAATGCAAAATGAGTAACAGGTACACAGGTAACAGGTTTCATACTTTTGTTGTTTTCTAAGAACTAGAAAAAATGAGTTAGGCAGTTATCGAAGCAGGCTGACGATATATTCCCATAAAGGAGGGTGTATGGTCCCTCTAAATTATACTAGTTTAACACTTTGACACGTTAAGTTTAAGTATTAAACATCGTCTTCCAGGTCACATCTTATCCCATGTATTCCTATGGAGGTTGATAGACACTATCATGACTATGATGTGAAGGACCGTGAATGCTTTCACACTAACTCGGTTTGACGCAGTTGTGCAAAGCTACAGTTTGTAAATATCTGTATTCGATTACAGTGAAATTTGTGAGTTTCAAGTACTCTTTTTTTAATCATAAGAAAAACACTATTACAGTGACAAATACGTTCTGTATAGCTTGACACACATTGAAAGTATCACACACAAACACAAATTAGCATCGAAAAACAATTCTAATCAATATAAAATAATTCCGCATTCAAGAAACATACACACATAAATCGATGTTACTGTTTGTTCGGTAATATTTTGAATCCTGATAAATAGAATAATATATAAATAAGTAAATTTACGAAGAAAAAAATAAGAATTTTAATTATATAATGATTGTATTCTTCACTGCTAGATGGAGGACTTTCTATTCAAACGTCGTAAATACAATTTTTTATTAGAATCATGTCTGTTTTGTATAATCAACATTATTTTAACTATTTAATATTGATCTATTCTATCATTTGGCAATTAACAACAACAACTGAAATAATGATAACATATCTCCGTGATAGTAATATAATTTAATATTTATAAAGTCGCTTCATCGAAATTTCAGAAATTATTTGCTAATACTTGAGACTCATCACAATGCATTCATTTCATATAGGCGTGCTTAAAGATCCAATGATTTTATTAACAAACCATATTGTATCATACAATAGCAGAATTCTTTTCAAAGGACAGACAAAAGCCTTGAAAAAGACTCTGCTAGGATCGAAAGTTCAGGCCCCTTAGAATATGATTTGATTTTTAGCTTTCAAATATCAATGGTATGGTTGTATGGTCTAACTGATCAGCTTTAAAACCTGTTGTCACCCCCGTGCAGTTCCAATTTACTTGTAACTGCGTTGATTAAGCAATGACGCATCCTAACATTCATAAATGATTTGGTATTCTATAATAATCCACAAAATGATCCATTTCATAAGTCGAAGTCATACTAATTGTCGAGACTATTTAGAAGATGGAGAAATGATAGGGGGAAAACCCGTTGTGAATAATTATGAACTAAATTGCGATTTACTGTCTGTCTCATTAGTTTCTAATTTGTTTATTATAAGCAAATATTGATTGTAAGATTCCCTTGGCAAGTGTCGCATAATCGCTCATATGTTCGTAAACACTAAATCAAATCCATTGCGGATTTACGGATTGTTATGTTTTTGAAATTGCGATCGAATGTGTGTGTTGTGACATACTTTAAACACAGTTATGTATAACGTGCAGACTACATTACCTTATTCCACTACACATTTAAATACATTAGACGATTATCTTTTAAAATACGTAGATGGCAAAGCTTGAATCTTTGTAAATAAGCGTATCGATACAGCTGGAATGATTTAAAGTTATATATACGAAGTCTGCGTCAACTTTTAATTTTAATCTTCTGAAAGAAAGAAAAAATGCCGAATCGTGAATCTTTGTAATACGCATGCAACATGCATGCTGCAATCTTTTACGATATGGAGATCACTTTACTTAAAAAGTTTAATACACAGACAGCACGATTGAATCTTTTAAAATAGGCAAATGGCAACTCTTGGAATAGTATTGAATATGCAGATGGTATTAACATGAAGCCTTTCAAATACACAGACGGATCAAATGATTCGTCTCAAATATACAGACTGCATAGTAGAAATATTCTCTAATAAGCAGAAGACATAACGTGAATGTTCTGTAATACTAAGACGATGCAACATAAATCTATATCATCTTACACGGGATAACATTGCCTTTAAAAGTACGTTTGAAGCATTAACCGGACACTAATATGCGTTATATTTCGACAACAACATTCTGAGTATTGACGCACATCCAACTCAGACAGTATCAAGTTTCGACAACTACCTGTGATACGTTTCTCACTTATGCATAATTGCGAGGGGTCTTCTGCTCTAACATGACCGCAGAAAGAACAAGTCGGTTGACTATGTATCCGACATTAAGCCTACTTAACAGATAAGTTCTAATAATTTCATTACGTAGGATGTTTCATTACGTAAGGTAAACACGCTTGACTCCATATGTTGCACCATAACATAAAATAGAAGGTCTCTTATCAATGGCATATTCATAGGCCTATTTAAAATACTCTAAAGCTCAATAAAATAACATTAGCAACTTAGGCGCACTCATACGTAACAATTTGTATTCTGTGGACCAACTTTTACATTTTCGTTTAAGAGTTAGAAACAAAAGTTTTCCATTGCCGCCAAAGTCTGAACTTTTTTCATCTTAAGCTTTTGGGGAATTTTGCCATATAGAGAGAGTATCATCCAAATGTAGTTTCAATCCTCATTTATTTTGTACTTGAGAGAGTGAATGACGAAGTTGGTCATAGAACGGAACAGAGATGACGGGTGCTGTTATAAATGATCATACACTTGGAAACCTGATATATGCTTTTCTTTTCAGAGCTTCTTATGATATGGTTTTTCTATGTAATGATTAATATGTTTATTGGATGATTTCTTTCAGAAAAGCATATCATGGCTCAGAATACAATAAAATGCATGCTATTGACTGGTATGTTTTTCTTTGTGTACTGAGTCATGATATATTTTCTGAAATGAATCATCATTCATTTCATTAGAAACATAATATAAGTTGCTTTGAAAAGAACAAACCCTATATCATTCTCGTTTCCAGTGTTTGAAATGTTGAATATAATTAAATGTGGATTGCATTTTAAACACGCGATATCATGAGATAATATGCATCACCAAGCAACGGCATGATTGAGAGAGTCCATCACGGGGTTAATGGAGGTCGTCTTCACACATTATGTGACGTTAGTTATGTTCTCAGCACATTTTGTACCTTTTGAAGATGATTCCCAGTGTACACCACACCTTCAAAGGTCAGTGCCTTGATACGGGCATGCACGTATGCCTTGCTGAGAGACATAAAGTCAACCATTGTCTTTTGATAGGCACCATAGCGCATTTTGTTAGTAGAAAGTACAACCAACCTCGCTTCGTTTACAAGGATATCTCGTTGAATTAACCTATTTCATTGTAAGAATAATAATAATATAGTTACCAATACCCATACAACGAACGAACGAACGAACGAACGAACGAACGAACGAACGAACGAGTAAATGCAAATTAACATGTGATTAATGATCAAAATCACACATTTAAATATCTTCATGACATATGTGTGCGATTCTGATGGATGGCTAGCTATAAACGAGCTTATCTACAAATAGACTTGATCGTCAAATACTAAGATAAACAGCTCCAATATTAACTCTTATTAGCTCATCAACATATATATTTTGAATTTTAATTGAAATAAATGTCATACCTGCTAATAGTTTTGCTTGAGCATAATACAAGAAAGATGCGCCGACAGCTATACATATTATTTCACATTGTAAATTTTTACAATTTTTAAATCTGCGTGAATGTAATCGACGGATAAAAAGGGGTCATGGCGAACAATGATCAGGGATTTCCCTTAAAGCGTTTTATTACCAAAAGGTTCTCCAGATTAGTATATCATCAGATATTGTCCTCTACTTTTTGGTAAACGGTTCCATATCATGTTTGAGGAATCATTTCTGGTTCCTCAGTTAACCTTTAAGGTTTCTCGTGGGAGGACAACGTAAGAACGGATTTTTTTCTTGCCACGTGAACTGACACCACGAGACACAGTAACGTGCCTAAGGGTATGTTTCGTCTGGTTCCGATAATGAACGAATACGTGTTAGACTCGCCAATTTGGTATCTAAATTTAGTATCTATACAGGGCTTCAACCTGTTTTCCAAACCAACTTAGTATTTGTACAATTGATCATTTTTTCTACATTTTGTTATCCATAGTTCTGTATGGAAGACATTAATTTCGATGATCTGGGACAACAGATTGTTTCATAATGCAGGTACTCAATGACATGGTTTTGATCCTTTTCTTAAGCCCGTGTTGCGGATTGGTAAAAGTAATCTAGACTTCTGGTCAGTATGCCTGGTGCGGTAAACTTTGTTGGACATCGCTTCAGGTACGGAGCATGAGTTAATGTCAATTATTATGTACCCTGAGCATGCATAGAAGCAGACATACTACATAAGTGCTCACTGTACGTAGATATCGTTAAGCGAGAAACCTGACGATATCGAGACAACTATAAGGGGTACATAATTATAAGTTACTCATAAATAAGAATTCGGCTGTCTGCGAAGCTAGTCTGTGAAGCTCGAAATTCTCAATGTTATTATAGTCAGCAAACATTTGCTGCCCGTAAAGCCAAGTGCAAGACAGACAGTCAAAGAAGTAATGCCCCATTTAACGACTGAGTCCAATAGACACGTGGGAGTTTGATAAAGCCACGGGCGTTATGGTTGTCCAGCCATGGGTATCATTATGACATTTAAACGCTGTAATGAGACTACTTATTTACTTGTATCGCGTGTTGTGACATAGGTTGATGAAAGAAAAATATCTTTCGTTTTATTTAGATAAAACGTATATAAAAACAAAAGACTGATGCGTCCGCATACAAATGTGTAGATTACTCACAACGTGGATATTTGACCGACCTTTTCGTGGGTAATACACAGTCTTGTTTTTGTTATCTGCCTGTGTCGAAATAAGAAACAGCGGAAGGTAGTCTGACTTCCACTTACACCTGCTGATACATGATACTGATAGGCATACATTGACCACATATATGAAGTGGAATCCCAACTAACTACAAAGGGTCTTTAAGATAAACAAGAGATGACGTATGTAAGTCACATCTATAATTGTACAGGGTGAGTCAGAAAGAATGGACACTTTTCTTTATCAAAAGCGCCATACAAAAAATGTCCGGCCTCAATATCATAAACTAGTGATAGTGTTAAAAATACCACATATTTGGATTTCACTGAAGACAAAATGTATTCGACCATTGCTTCAAATTGTTACATCAATGAACCTGGTATTTTAAAGGCAATCCACAGGATGGCAATATCACATGTTATTGTTTGCTAGCTGATTCAGCGATGCCAAACAATGAAACTGGTCTGAGCAATTTGTGGGCATTTGTGGTGCAGTGGAGAGAGCACTATATTCATCATCAAAAGGTTGTGGGTTCAAGTCCCGCTGTGGTCAACATGTTGTGCACTTTAGTAAGGCACTTTGCCGTGATTAATTCTCTCCATCCAGGTGTTAAATGGGTAGCTGTTTGGGGATAATCACAATCCAAGTGTCTGAGAGGAGTACGCGCAGTTTATCAGAATTTGTAAGATATGCAACAATAACCTATTACAAGTAAGTGAAGCGAACTGATTCTGATGTAGGCTATACTGAGCAGCGAAATAAATGTAAAGCGCTTCGAGCATAATTAATATCAATTTATTTATGTATTTATTAAATTGGAACAAACATTAGTTTTTAATATATATGCCTACATTTTTTCTGACGCCTTTGCGTACAAATGTCCCGTTGACTCACCCTGTATTACTTGCAGCAAGATCTTCTTAAAAACCTTCGTTTAACAACATTATAATTCTGGGAACTTGAAGCCACTTGTGACAGAAAGTAGTTTGTCATGTGTTAAAATTGAAGCATTCTGGCGTTGCTCAAGACATCTTCTTTGGGTTAATCAGGCCAGTTATCAGGGGTTATTGAACCATACCATAATATTTCTTTTTCATTTAATCTGGACAGTGGACAGCATTTTGACGGAACGGAAACATAAATGGGTCGTGATAACACATTTAAGATAAATAACGCTTATTAGACTAAGGCCGAAGTAGATACAACATCAATATTATATTATTAGGTTGCAGTATTACTTTTGGAACGTCAAGTGACAGTTTAGCCACCATTCTGTCTAGTGATCCAGTCACAGCATCTTATAATAACAGAACACAAACACTGTGCTCAAAAGGTTATACACTTCAGGGGCCTGAAACACTGTCTATACGTAAAGTAAACAAATGTGTGTTACATGGTTGGAAGGAAATAGGGAAAACTATAAAAGCCGTCGGACTTTTCCAAACGTGACTAAATCACACACAAAAAACAAACAAGATATGTGGAAGGTTAGGTTCCCTAGATCTCAAAACAAGGAACGTGACAATAACATCTCTATAACCAGTATAAACGATTTAGTAGTTGAGGTACGGGCTAAGGGCAAGCGAAGACTAAAACTGAATTTGTTTTAAAATCATTTAATACATAGAAACACATATTTGGTTAATGAATGATTAGTTTCTTTTTGTTTAGATTTCTTCTAAGTTGTGGTGTGAAACCACAACCAGCTCTTTGATCTTTCTTAGAATATCACTTTTTGTTACGTGAGATGACGTCATCTGTCAAAGCAGCTATAATACAATGTTTACGAGTCAGACACTGTCCTAACTACCACCAACCGAAGACTCCGTATATATAAAATCCCTCGTTGCTATATAAAAACTTACATATATTTATGTATTTATTAAATTGGAACAATCATTGGTTTTTAATATATATGCCTACATTTTTTTCTGACGCCTTTGCGTACAAATGTCCCGTTAGTTCTGACTCACCCTGTATTACTTGCAGCAAGATCTTCTTAAAAACTTTCGTTTAACAACATTATAATTCTGGGAACCTGAAGCCACTTGTGACAGAAAGTAGTTTGTCATGTGTTAAAATTGAAGCATTCTGGCGTTGCTCAAGACATCTTCTTTGGGTTCATCAGGCCTGTTATCAGGGGTTATTGAACCATACCATAATATTTCTTTTTCATTTAATCTGGACAGTGGACAGCATTTTGACGGAACGGAAACATAAATGGGTCGTGATAACACATAAGATAAATAACGTTTATTAGACTAAAGCCAAAGTAGATACAACATCAATATTATATTATTAGGTTGCAGTATTACTTTTGGAACGTCAAGTGACAGTTTAGCCACCATTCTGTCTAGTGATCCAGTCGTAGCATCTTACGATAACAGAACACAAAAACTGTGCTCAAAAGGTTATACACTTCAGGGCCTAAAACACTGTCTATACGTAAAGTTAACAAATGCGTGTTACATGGTTGGAAGGAAATAGGGAAAACTATAAAAGCCGTCGGACGTTTTCAAACGTGACTAAATCACACACAAAAAACAAACAAAACATGTGGAAGGTTAGGTTCCCTAGATCTCAAAACAATGAACGTGACAATAACATCGGTATAACCAGTATAAACGATTTAGTAGTTAAGGTACGGGCTAAGGGCAAGCGAAGACTAAAACTGAATTTGTTTTAAAATCATTTAACACATAGAAACACATATTTGGTTAATGAATGATTAGGTTTTTTTTGTTTAATTTTCTTCTAAGTTGTGGTGTGAAACCACAACCAGCTCTTTGATCTTTCTTAGAATATCACTTTTTGTTATACGTGAGATGACGTCGTCTGTCAAAGCAGCTATTATACAATATTTACGAGTTAGACACTGTCCTAACTACCACCAACCGAAGACTCCGTATATATAAAATCCCTCAAGAACCCAAAGACGTTCTTCGCGAAGCCAAAGCGATAAATAATACTGTTCCGTTACGGGTCACCGATAAGCTGCCATCAAACATCACTTATGCCGACGATGCACCTGAGTTATAACGGTGTTTAAATAATTCAACTAACATTAAAGCTGCTCAATTGTATCAACAACCTCGTCCCCGCCTACGAATTACTTATATATTATGTGAGCGAGAATATATATAGGTGGATTTAAAGGCCAACTACCAATCTGGGTTTCTAGCCACATCCAGTTCTCTTGGGAATTCGACAAGGTTACAATGTCTCCGTGTTTATGACCAGTGTTCATCAAGTGGTGAACTCTTCTACTGAGTTCTCATGATAGTATGATTAGTGCCCTTCGATGCCTAAAGTTGATTATTTATTTACCTAATCGAATGGACACTTTTAAAGTTATGGCGATTCTAATGACCGTATAGGAAATTCATTGATTTGTGTGTGATTACGCACTTAAAAACACACAGCTAATCAGCTAAGACTTTATTCTTCACAGCTAGTCACACCCTCTGTCCCGCAAATTGCGGTTATCACTTCAGACCCATTCATCTGGCTCGTTCAGATAGCACACAGGTATGACAGTAATCACACACAAATCAATGATTTCCTATTCCTAGTGCAACTTTGCTGTTGTTATTGCGCGGTCATTGAAATCGCCATAACTTTAAAAGTATCCATTCGATTTTGTTGAATTTTGCGGAGAGGAAATTTGCTCATTCCATGTTTATCTCAGATTTTTGGTATCGATTATATATTTTGAATTAACCAACCTCAAAGCACCTGGCCAGGGACTTTATGTGCCAGGTATAAACTAGTTTAACACTTTGACACGTTAAGTTTAAGTATTAAACATTGTCTACCAGGTCACATCTTATCCCATGTATTCCTATAGACTGAGGTTGATAGACACTATCATGACTATGTTGTGAAGGACCGTGAATGCTTTCACACTAACTCGGTTTGACGCAGTTATGCAAAGCTACATTTGGTAAATACCTGTATTCGGTTACTATGAAATTTGTGAGTTTCAAGCACTCTTTTACTGTGTGACAAATACGGAGTGTTCCGTTCTGTATAACTTGATACATTCAAACTCCCACACAAAAACACAAATTAGCATCTAAACACAATTATAATCAATCCCGCATTCATTAAACACACAAATAAGCCGATGCTAATGTTTTTTTGGTAATCATTGTTATAATATTTTGCATCCTGATATTTAATAGAATGATATATACATAAATAAATTTAGGAAACAAGAATTATGATGATATAATGATTGTATTTTTTCACTGCTTTATCAGTGCCTGATGGAGGACTCTCTATCCAAACGTCGTAAATGCAATTTTTATTACAAGCATGTCTGTTTTGTATATCAACATTCTTTTAGCTATTAAATATTGATCTATTCTGACATTTGGCAATTAACGACTACAACTGAAATAATGATAACGTCTCCGTGATAGTAATATAATTCAATATTTATAATGTCGCTTCACCGAAATGTCTAAACTTATTTGCTAATATTTATTTGTAAATCATCACAAGGCATTCGCTTCATATAGGCGTGCTGAAAGATACAAACCATATGTTATTATACAATAGCAGAATATTTTTCAAACACAGAAAAGGCCTTTGAAGAAGATTCTGCTAGGATCGAAAGCTCAAGCCCTTTAGAATTTGCTATGATGTTTAACTTTCAAATATCAATGGCATGGTTGTATGGTTTAACATATCAGCTTTAAAACCTTGTGTGGTTTCAATTTACTTGTAACTGCGTCGTTGAAACAACGACGCATCCTTCATTTAATGATTTGGTATTCTTTAATAATCCACAAAGTGATCCATTTCATAAGTCAAGGTCATAGCAATTAGGCGAGACTACTTAGAAGCTGGAAAGCTGATAGGGGAACACCTATTGTAAATATGAAATATATTTCCAAACGATTTACTGTGTGTCTCATTTGTTTCTAATTTATTTATTCATTTTAATCTGATATATAAATAATGTGCCAAATCGCGAATCTTTGTAACGACGCATACCAATGCAGCTGCAATCCTTTACGATTTGGAGATCAGCTTACACGTACTTAACTTGTTTAGTACACAGACAGCACGATTTGAATCTTTTAAAATAGGCAAATGGTAAATCTTGGAATAGTATTAAATATGCAGACGGACCAATTGATTCGTCTCAAATATACAGACTGCATAGTATATATAGACATATTCTCTAATAAGCAGAAGACATAACGTGAATGTTCTGTAATACGAAGACGATGCAATATAAATATATATCATCTTACACGGGATAACATTGCCTTTAAAAGTACGTTTGAAGCATTAGCGGACACTAATATGCGTTATATTTCGACAACAACATTCTGAGTATTGACGCACATCCAACTCAGACAGTATCAAGTTTCGACAACTACCTGTGATACGTTTCTCACTTATGCTTAATGGCGAGGGGTCTTCTGCATAAAGAACAAGTCGGTTGACCAATATGTACCCGACATTAAGCTTACATGTACTTAACAGATAAGTTGTAATACTTTCATTTCGTTGGATGTTTCATTACGTAAGGTAAACACGCTTGACTCCATAGGTTGCACCATAACATAAAATAGAAGTTCTCTTATCAATGGCATATTTATAGGCATATTTAAAATACTCCAAAGTTCAATAAAATAAACTTGGCAACTTCGGCGGCGCACTCAAATGTTACAAACTGTATTCTGTGAACCAGAAATTAGATTTTCGTTAAAGAAAGTTTTCAATTGCCGTGAAAGTCTGAACTGTTTTGATGTCAAGCTTCTGGGGAATTTTGCTATAGAGAGAGGGCATCATCGAATTGGTATTTTTATCCTCTTTTGTCATTTATTTTGTACTTGGTAGAAGAGTGAATAACTAAGCTGATCAAAGAACGGAACAAAAATGACGGGTTGTTGTTGTAAATGATCATACCATTTTTTGTTTTAATGAAATAATTGACATGTTTATTGGGTGATTCTTTTTCAGAAAAGCATAGTCATTGCTCAGGATACATTTAAAATCATTCTATTGACTGGTATGTTTTTTCTTTGTGTACTGAGTCATGATTTATTTTCTGAGATGAAACATCCAAACTTTTCATCATTCATTTGATTAGAAACAATGTATAAGTTGCTTTGAATAGAACAAACCCCATATCATTCTCGTTTCCGGTTTTTGAAATGTTGAATATAATTAAATGTGGATTGCATTTTAGACGCGCGATATCGTGGGATAATATGCAACACCAAGCACCGGTATGATTGAGTGTCCGTCACCATAGTCACGGGGTAAAGGGCGGTTATCTTAACACACATGAGACGTTAGTTATGTTCTCAGCACATGAACAAATATATGTTGCACCTTTTAAAGATGATTCCCTGACATCACACCTTCAAAGGTCAGTGTCTTGATACGTGCCATGCGCGTATGCCTTTCTGAGAGACGTCAAGTCAACCAATGTCATTTGATAGGCTCCATAGCGCATTTTGTTAGTAGAAAGTACAACCATCCTCGCTTCGTTTACAAGGATATCTCGTTGAATTTAAATATTTCATTTTAAGAACAAGAATAATATACTCATCACGAACGAACGAACGAACGAACGAACGAATAATTGCAAATTTATATGTGATAAATGATCAAAATCACACATTCAAATATCTTCATAACATATGTGTGCAATTCTGAAGGAAGGCTAGCCATAAACGAGCTCACGCTACAGAAAGAATAGATCTACACACGAAGAGTTGTGTTGCAAAAGGGCCTACATCCAATTCTACCTGTTACTCTTTATGCATTATTGGATGGATTGCTATTCAGATGTGGAATGTGGCTTGTATTGTTGGTGCCTCAATTTGCATGCATGGATGCACTAATCCAAGTCATAGAAACAGTAATGAACACAGCCATACAATAATTTGATTAATTCCATGGACTTGTCAATGCAAATTCAATAATGCAAAATGAGTTTAGTTTAGTTTAGTTTAGTTTTATTTGGCATATCAAGACACAGATACAATACATCAGATACAATACATCAGATCAAATAGCTGAGTAACATGTTGGAGTGGTCTGGTGGCCCTTTTGCAGCAAAGCTCTTCACATGTTAAGATAAACAGCTCCCAATATTAACTCTTATTAGCTCATATCCATATTTTGAATTTTGATTGAAATAAAGGTCATACTGGCTTATAGTTGTGCTTGAGCATAATACAAGAAAGATGCGCTGACAGCTATACATATTATTTTACATTGTATATTTTTACTGCGTGAATGTAATCGACGGATAAAAAGGGGTCATGGCGAACAATGATCCGGGGTTTCCCTTAAAGCGTTTTATGTCCGCCCGATCGTACATTGTGCTTTATCTTTAAAAATATATGCGTGTTTTTATTCACTTGATATAAACCCCTCATAAGCTCGTCGCAGTGGCGTATTGAATATTTCTTATATTTGCTCACATATCGTAACTTCAAGTCAAACAGTCTATGACTGCAGGTATACTGAGTGTGTGCTTAAGCTTACACAGAGAGCTAGGGGGCACTTTTATATAGTGGTGAATATCATGCTCGGATATGGGCTTTTACATCAAACCCTAAACAATTATTTTTCTTGTTACCAAAAGGTACTCCAGATTAGTATATCATCAGATATTGTCCTTTCGGATTCTTTACCCTTCGCGTTTAAGTAAACGGTTATGGCAGGCCCAATGTCCAATAGTTAGATAAACCTGGATTATCGGTCAAAAAACCTGGATTCTCGATTGATAATCCAGGTTTATCGACCGATAATCCAGGTTTATCAAGTAAAACTTGGATTTTCGATTGAAAAACCTGGATTATCAAAATTAAAGTGAAAAACTTGGTTCTTCGTTGATAAACCAAGATTTTCGATTTAAAAAACTTGAATTATCGAATCGAAAATCCAGGTTTATCAAAATAAATCGAAACACCTGGATTATCGACCGATGCTTCAAGTTTATCGACGCCCTGTGTACAATAAGTCGAATACCTTGATTATCGAATCGAAAAACCCGGATTATCACCCGATAATTCAAGTTTATCGACGCCCTGTGTGATTCACTTGATGGTTTTAAAAATTGGATTATCGGTCGAAAAACCTGGATTATCAATCGACAATCCAGGTATTTCGGCGATAATCCAGGTTTATATGATTATTGGACATTGAGCCTGCCATAAACCGTTCCATATCACTTTTAAGGAATCCTTTCTGGTTCCTCAGCTAACCTTTAAAGGCTCTCGTGGGAGGACAACGTATAAGCACGGTTATTCTTCTTTGTGCAATAGTAGGGCTTTTGACAGCAGGCAGGTCCCCTGAACTGACGTCACGAAGCACAGTAACGTGACCAAGGACCATGTTTCTTGTGGTTCCGATAATGAACGAATACGTGTTAAACTCGCCAATTTGGTATCTATACGGGGCTTCAACCTGTTTTTCCAAACTAACTTTAGTATTTATAATATTGATCATATTTTTCTCCATTTTGTTATCGATGGTTCCGTATGGAAAACATTAATTTCGTTGATATGGGACCATTAGATTGTTTCATAATGCAGACTAAATTACATGGTTTTGACCCTTTTTTAAAGCACGTGTTGCGGACTAATATGTAAAGGTCCTCTAGACTGCTGGTGTAGTAAAACTTTGTTGGACATTGCTTCAAGAACGGAGCATGAGCCAGTGTCAATTATTAGTCTTTTGCACCCCGAGCATGCATAGAAGAAGAGAAAGCAGCCATACTGGTGCTAACCAAAGAAGATTTCTTGATGTACCCCATCATGCTTAGCGCCCCTACAGAACCAGCAGGGCTTATCACCAAAACAAACAGTTCCACACATGTGTTAAAGTTATTAACAGCTGGAGGTCGTCTGACCTCTACCATAGTAATGCATGGTGCAGATAGGGTAAACTTGGCCACAAATATGAAAGAAGTTGAATCCCAACTAAAACTTGTATTCATAAAATTATAGGGTCTTTAAGAAAATCAAGAGAGGAATGTATTAAATACATATCAATCATATTACTTGCAACAGGATTTTCTTAAAGACTCTCGTTTAACAACTTTATAAGCATTTCCTTGCACTGTAATGTCGATGGGAACCAGTAGACACTGGTGACAGAAATCCGTGGTCATGTGATGAAAGTGAAGCATCCTGAGGTGCATCAAGAAATCTTCTTTGGGTGCTCACTTACACACATATCCACAAGCGAGAAACCAACCAGACGATATCAAGACAACTATAATGTTGCAGGGAGTGTGGAGTGTTATTATGAATCGAGAACTCCACTCGAAATGATAGTCAAGAGTAACTAAGCTCAAAATATGCAGTTGGTGGAAGCGGGTCTGTGAGTCATTGTTTGCGTTTTCATAAACATTTATCATTGCTACATCATGTTATTACCTGATTCGCGTACACTTGTGTAGTAGTTGTTTTCTATGAGACAGACGTTATCGTATCTTCTCTAAAATTAATTTTTGACAAAATTTCACAGAGTGAACCTTAATATTTGATTAATTTTAGACGAATTGTGCCTATAATTGCGGTACGCTTTGAATGTCTATCCCTTTTAAAATACACACAGACACCCCACACCCTTTGTTCTACGAGCTGACGTGCATGCTACGTAGCAGGTCGTCTTATAAATAGGACCTGATACGTAGTAGCATGTATCATAGCCTATTTTAATTGGGCTATATTAGTTTAACAGTTATTTAGTCAGTTAGTAAACTGCTGGACCGATGTTACACTAGAATGCTTAGAACTGTGGTCAACATTAACTGGAGACAGCATGTGACAAATAAGGACCTGTACGCCGATATATCTCGGATAAGATCAGGGAGCGTAGATCAAGATTTTCAGGGCACTGCTTCAGAGGGTCCAATGAGCTGGTCTCCAAACTCATACATTGGATACCAAAATATGGAGTAAGAAACCGTGGTAGACCAGCCCTAACCTACATTGACATACTAAAGCGTGACACAGGATTGCAGGTAGAAGAAATCAAGACAGCTATGTTAGAAAGGAAGATTTGGAGAAGCATCGTGGTTCGGAAATATCACCTGCCATAAGCAAGTAAGTCATATTAGTTTGTATTTATATGGCATTACGTATCACCAAAATATGTAAACAATGCAATTTATTCAAAATCCTTATATAGTTTCCGCTAAAACGTTTTGTCGGTATCTATTTGAATAGAATTGTTTTCCCAATTTCTAAAAATATTATTTTCTCGTTAAGACGGTAACACATTTACCGATAATATATTATCTCATTAAAAGGAAAACCCCGACTGCTCAGTGCACAAAATACACAAATTAACAGCGAGAGTATGAGATCTAATGGACCTACGGCACATAATCTCCTGGCCACAGTTCGACATACGTGGGCGCACTTCGATCAGGCTGCGCACGCATGCTTGAACTCACAAAATACTGCCAACCAACAACACCAAAGCACCTGATTGGTCAAATTTAAACTGAAGCCTTTTTAACGATCGTCACGCTGCGCCGTATCCACCAACGCAGTGCTCCCGCTGCGTCATAACCACCGACGCAGTGGGGCGCGATGGCGCGTGGAAAAGCTCATGAGTTTTTCAGTTCTCACGTTTGAGCACCAACCAATCAGAGCCTTGAGGTCGAGATGACGTAGTGCGCACAACAGAGAACCACGGGACCGTTTTGGGGTGAGGTTGAGCAGGCGTACTTTACGCGAGCTCAACCTCATGTGACGTGGGCCCATTGCACATTATCTGGTTTTTATTTCAATTCCGATTCTAATACTTTATTGTTAGTGTTTGTTACACATACATTTTTCCTGGAATGGTAACATTTATGGTGTCATTACTCGAGAAAAGACATTGAACATGCCAAGTGTGCAGCGCTTATCAAGCATAAACCAATTACATTATGAGACGAACATGCTGTATTTTTAATCCCACTAATGCATCCTTGTATTAACATACTGACATTCAGTAGTCTGTGAAGAGGTTACCGATTGAGATGATTCATTTAATTTGGGTTTGAATATGGATTCAGGATGAGAGAATGTACTGTGAGAGATAAATTCGAATAATGTGCTCAATATTGAAAGGTATCAAAAGCTATCGCGTAAGCATAGGACTGTATACTTCTAACATCGTGTCAAACTGCATTAGGTATCCTACACTTAATTCCACAGTGTCACCACCATCTCCTAACACTTTCCATGCGGCTATTGGTTTTACCATATTATACAAAATATCATTTTCAGAATCCTTTCCCAACTTTCTAGGTCTATCTCAAGGATTACTGAATAAATACTAAGCATGTTTGTACTTATTGTAATGCATTTCTCACGCTGATTCCAAATATGGTAATGACATTCAATAGTTTTGAGATTTTGAAACATTTCGTGACATTTTGGAATGTCGTCTGCAGACGCCCACCGTGTGGAAAGTGTTATTATTCCTTTAAAGCGACCAGTTTAAAGCAACATTGGACGTCTTCGATTGAAAGCATAAATTCAATAGGTTCTTGTATCCGTTATCTCTCAATTTCATCCAAAGACGCGAGTAAACATCGTAAGTAATACCTATAGAATCCTCTTTCACTTCACTCTTACATCGTGTGATTTTAATGATCGATATCTCTTATAAATTGAGTTAAAAAAGCGTAATAAGGGCGTACAACTTACATGCCTGTAGCCTCAATCAGCTCAGAGCTACTCAGCTACATTATATACTTAACTAGACTTTGAGTCTTTTGTGGAGCTGGCAGCGCGTTTTCTATTCGCAAAAGGTATCTACCGATATATAAATCTAGAGGTTTGCTGACATTTTGAGATTTATGCGGTATACTAAATTTATTGAGAGCAAAAACGGATAACGTATTTACGGGCGATATGGGTCTTCGAAATCCTTTATCTACGTCTATTTATGCACACTGTACCTACTATTCATTCACATGTGATCCATGTGGGGTGGGTAACGGCATATGCCGGTTTTTAAGGCACATCCATGATGACGCTAGCCTTTAAATAAGTACAAGATGAAACCAGTAAAGTGTTACGACACCATTTAAAACAACAGGGGTTCTCAACCTGGGGGGTCGTTTGGGGTTTTCCAGGGGGTCATGAAGGGATCATAAATATAGCTTTTTGGGGAACCATTTTGATGTTTCGCTCTAAAAAGGCTTAGAAAAAACTCAAAAGACACTTTCAAATGTTAAATTTCCTGCTCGCTATGCTCGCATCATATAACTAAGCAGTATCAGTTTGAATAAATTGGGGTGTTTTTTTGCTTCAGTTTTCATTTTTTTTTTTGGGGGGGGGGGGGGGGGGGGGTCACGGTACCGACTAAGAATGTCAAAAGGGGTCGTGGGCCAAAAAGGTTGAGAACCACTGATTTAAAATGTATTTTTCTTTATTAAAACCCTTTGAGCTGCTCTAAAATTCCTGCTTATAAAGGCTACACAATTTAGTGCAGTGAGCCTTGAGTCATGAGCCATGTGCAAAGCTATAATAACCGTTGCTGACTCGTAGACATAGGAAGACGTGTATTAATACCAAACACGACAGTATCTGAGCAACTTTGGGTTTATTATTTCTTGGACAGTCTCCTAAAAAACATATCAAGAAGGAAAGAAAAGGAACTTGGCTTGAAATCTGCGAGATTATGATGTTTGACTGCCAAATAATGGCTACGATAGTGGATTAGACATCGACCGTGACGGTAAAATGAGATTGATAGCAGTATGATGCCGAAAGTGTTTAAAGTATGGTTGAAGAGGACGACTCTAATAGGGGGAGGTGCTGATTCCGATAGAATCACCGTTATTTAGTGTAGTTTGCATACTAATTATTTTTATATTTCTGTTCGTGATAATTTCACACGTAATTTCTTTTATTCTATGATTAAATGACAAATCATTTGGATTATTCGTATTGAAGTTATTTGCATCTTGTTTACAATATTGACATTTTATATAAAAAACTTCCAAAATTGAGGGCGTGCTCTGCTAATAAAATAACTAAAACAACGATAATTAGTGGTCGAGGATCATGATGTATATGTCAAGATATCCCTTATACATGTACCAAATACAATGTATAATAAATGGGTCAGAATAAAAAAATTTGAAACAAGCATGATATGATTGGAAAAGACATGCACAATTTTTATAGTTTGAACAAGCAAGATGTGATTGGAAAATATATGCCAAATCTATATAGTTTGATGTACTTTGTATGACAAGTACAGATGTTATAGGCTTTCCAAAATAGGTACCTCTCATTTTTATAGGACAAAAATTCAGTGGTGAAAAGTTTTTTTTAAATTATTTGTATTGAATTCATATTGAATTCAACAAGTTCATCAAAATATGGAAGCATTGCCTTAAATCCTCTCATATATTCTTTATATGATGGAAATAGCGGGTTTCCTAAAACAGTGTCATGAATTCATTAACACAATTCTCATCATGTAATATGACTCCTCGTATATTGAATTTTTGTTGAGGAATGTAATCAACCAACACTGTTGCATTTGATGCAATACATATTGTAAGTGCCCATATACACATTTGACAACGACAACGGTGGGAGGCTTTCTTAGGTTTACAACAACTGTTAGTGTAATAACGCATTGCATTAGACAGACCACCGTCGGGGATCAGCAGACGTTAAAACCCATTAATGTATTGAATCCCTAATATTCGTATGCCTTAGTAGTATGACTTATAGGCTAGAAACAGATACCTACTAAAGTTATACTCATTATTCTAACCTCTTAAATTGTGCATACGACAGAGAGAGCTGCACTCCTCTGCTCCACGAACTGTGTATAGTATTTTAATAGTGTGTCTTATTTAACAAAAGGAACCATTAAAAACAGGGAACAGAGGAGAGATTTTGAAATATTTCTGATGCGGTTTCTTAATGAAACTACCTTGTCTAGCCCCTCAGGAACACTAACTAAACAAATACACGATTATATGTTTTCTTAAATGTTATGATTTTGGCAACTATTATGACAATTTCACATCGATTCACAATCTACAAAATGTGAACTAAGAAGTAATTTCAGGAATCAATGTTGTTTTAGTTCTTTTAAAGATTAAAGATGTCAGTATTTATAAAATATGTACTACATGTAATAACACTGTAATGTATTACCGCGGTTGCAATAATATTATAACATAGGAACACTTTTCTTGTTTTCGTTAATATGTTATAAATGTGGCACTGTATTGCGTACGTTTTTATTTCTCCGGTGTAATAAAATAAATGAGAGTGTACATGTAGGTGCAGTATTCATACCTCCCAACCATATCTCTACATCATAATATCACAACATGCATATCGCCCAACCCTATTATCAGGGGTCAATACGCAAGCACACTTTACCAATCCAGCTAAACACCATACCATCACACAGTAAGATGATTCAATACATCTATATAAGTGGAGTTTATAGTATTGTTCCCGATTGGTATTCAAACTATACAAGTTTAACACTTTCACGCATTTAGTTTGCATTACACATTGTCTACCAAGACACATATTATCAAATACCACCTTGAATTCTGAAGTATTTATAACCAGTATTCTTCAACACTATTATACCCCTTAAGTATTTTTTTCTCAATTATAGGATAACGCTTTGTATACTCAGTGTGACATATTCAGAGGGTTCCGTTCCGCAATAGATTGATGTACACTAAAAGTCATACATATAAACAAAAACACTACATCGAATAGCTCCCTCAAAATAATGATTAAAGGGATACGTAGTAGTGATGAAGAATTTTTTTAAATATAATTTACTTACAAGATAAACATTAATAA
Source organism: Ophiura sarsii (assembly GCA_035610835.1). Taxonomy (NCBI): domain Eukaryota; kingdom Metazoa; phylum Echinodermata; class Ophiuroidea; order Amphilepidida; family Ophiuridae; genus Ophiura; species Ophiura sarsii. The sequence continues at coordinate 11,036,457 of CM069442.1, read as the reverse complement.
TAGTCATTTTTTTCTGTTACCACTCACGGAATCACAAAAGCAGTCTTATGCCCAGCATATTTGTAATGTGTCTATATTTATTTTATAGCTTTATAGCTGGGGAGCACATATGGTTTTGAAACACATTGCAACACATGTGACCTTTTACCCTAACTCAAGGTCAAAGTTGGCAAGGGTGTCCCCTTAGGTTTAATTTTACTGACTTCAAAGAACATGTTGGTACATAACTCTCTGTGTCAGCTTAGAACAGGATGGAAAAATGCCTATGGTCCCCAAATATTAGTGTGATATGCTTGTCTATGCTGTAGATTAAAATATTTGAATCGACGTTTCGTCGTACAAAGAGGGCTGATTGTTCCGAATCCTTACAAGTGTAAGTTTATACATCTATAAATACAATTGTTAAAATGTACAAATCCCAGTTTGTATCAGAGTTTAGGGCGCAGCTTCCAAGACATCACTGTATAAACCTTAAATATTATGACGTTACATTTCCAAATTAAATCAATATGGAGTATTTCCACATTCCACAAATATAAAACATACAATTGTAATATTTGTTTGGTGATTAGTTATCCCGATGACAGAAATAACATTTAATAAATTAAGAAACAAAAATATTGTTTATAATAATAATAATGTTAATAATAATTGTAGTTTGCTAATCTAATCTTAATTTTATAATAATTGTATTTCTGTTTCATAATTTTCAAAATGCAATTTAAATTAGGTTCCTGTTTAGTTTGTCCTATAGCTAGCACACGACTATTTATTATTGATTTATACCGCTTTTGTGGAACTTCGCTATTGAGAGAGAAAAACGTGAATGGCGAGGCTGATCAGAGAACGAAACATGTCGGTGTAATTTAGTAAATTTATCATAACATTGAACACCAGAGTGATAAAGCTTAATATTCATAGCATTTCAAAATGACATGCATGTTCTGGAAGATTTCTTTCACAAAACATACCACTGCCTATAAAACAAACCATTCATTGCGCTCTGTGGTCTGATATGTTTCTGTAAGGAATCACCCAAGTCGTTCCTTTCAATAAAAATATATCATATTCGATTTGCTTTGAATAGAACAACAAAAACCACCATATAATTATCGTTCCCAGTGTTTAATGCATTCATTATAATGTTGTTGTTGCTTGCATTGTTAGACGCACGATATCATAAGATGTTATGCATCACCAAGCGCCGATATTATTGAGAGTTCATCAGGAGGTAATTGGCGGTCGTCTTCACACATATGTGACGTTTAGTTATGTTCTCAGCACATAAACCAATTAAATGTTGCACTTTTTGAAGATGATTCCCAGTGTACGCCACACCTTTAAAGGTCCGTGCCTTGATACGGGCATGCACGTATGCCTCGCTGAGAGACATGAAGTCAGCCAATGTCTTTAGATAGGCACCAGAGCGCATTTTGGTAGTAGAAAGTACGGCCAACCTCGATTCGTTTACATGGATCTCTTGTTGAATTAACATTGTGTTAATAGAGATACACGTAACGATGTTCATTTCATTGTAAGAACAAAAATGTACTCACCACCAGGATTATTTGTGATATAATTAAACAGAACGAACAAACGAACGGACGAACGAACGAACGAACGAACGAACGTACGGAAGAACGAACGAACGAACGAACGAACGAACGAACGAACGAACGAACGAACGAACGAACGAACGAACAACCGTACGAACGAACGAACGAACGAACATGCGTATACAAAGGTGACATGAATATCAAAGATATATGACAACGTAGTAATTCGATTAATAATGGATGGCGCGTTGTAAACGAGCTCGGCCTTAAAAAAACCCCTAGATTGGAAATGCCAAGAACGGCTTACTAATATTAACTCTTAGAAGTTCACTAAAATATGATGAATTTTGAAATAAAGGTCATGCATATCGCATGCTATAGTACGGCTTGAGCATAATACAAGAAAGATGCACCGAAAGCTATACACATTATTTAACATTGTACATTTTTGTTGCGTAAATGTAATCGACAGATAAAAAGGGGTCATGGCGAATAATGATCAGGGTTTCCCTCAAAACGTTTTATGTCCGCTCTATCGTACATAGTAGAAGATTTATCTTGACACGAGATATGCGTGTCTTTAATAACTTAATATAAACCCCCTCTTAAGCTCGTCTCAGTGGCGTCTTGAAAATTTCTTTTATTTGTTCACATATCGTGACTTCAAGTCAAACAGTCTATGACTGCGGGTATACTGACTGTGCTTAGTCTATGAGGCAAACAAGAAAGCATGGGGCCACCATTTATAGTGGTTAAATCTTGCTCGGATATGGACATCCACAAAGAATCCTAAACAATTATTTTATTGCTACCTAGAGGTACCTTCCATTAGTATTTCATCAGATATTTTCCTTTCCTTTTTTTCGACCCTTCATATATGTAAGTAAATGGTTCAACTTCACTGGTTCTACAGATAACCGTTAAGGGTTCTCGTGGGAGGACAACGGTTTAGTTATCTTTGTTTTATAGTAGTGTTTATGGCAGCAATAACGGTGAAAATATATATAGGCAGGTCACAACTGACAACACAAGGCACAGTAACGTGACCAAGGAAATGTTTCTTCTGGTTTCGATAAATGAACGAATACGTGTTGAACTCGTCACTTTAGTATCTACACTGGACTCCAATCTGTGAGTTTCCACATTAAGTTAGTATTGATAGAGTTTCCTGTTTTTTGCAATCGACGGTTCCGTATGGAAGACATTAATTTCGAGATCTAGGACAAATAGATTGTTTCATAATGCAGGCTCCCGGTGACATGGTTTTCAAGATTAATGGAAACCCTTTTTCTTAGCCGTGTTGCGGGTAAGTGCAGGTCATCTAGAATCCTTGTCAGCATACCTGGTGCAGTTAAACTGTGTTTGACATTTGCTTCAGGAACGGAGCATGTGTAAGTGTCAATCATGCACCCCCGAGTATGCATGGAAGGAGAGAAGCAGACATGCTTGTGCTCACTTACACATATATCCGCAAGCGAGAAACCTGACGATATCCAGACAACAATATGGGGTTGGGGAGTGTGGAGTGTTATTATGAATCGAGGAATCCACTCGAAATAAATCAGGAGTAACTGAGCTCAAAATAAACAATTGATGGACGGGTCTGTGGGTCAGTGTTTGACTTGCCATACAAATTTATCATTGCACAATCATGTTATATCCTTTTATAGACACCCGTATACCCGTGCAGTAGTTGTTTTCTATGAGGCAGACATTATCGTATCTTTTCTTAAAGTAATTTGAGTAAATATTAACTATTATTTTGGCCTATATGCATGATTCTAGCAGTCTGTTCTAGCAGTCTGCTGGAATCATGCATATAGGCCAATATAATAGTTAATATTAACTAATGTATTTCGGCCGCTTGAAATTCTCAACAAAAGACTTTATATACACTAGCATTATTAGTGCTCGTTCATCTGGTGCCCATATAAACACAGCCTCTGCCATGTTTGTGGTCCTGTGAGTAATCCTCCACTGCGCTATAGCGAATTAGGATGACCTGGTTCGAGTCAGGGTATTTTCACAGTCTTTGTTCATTTAATTCACGCCAGTTTTTCCGAATCTATATATTATTTAAAAGTAATTTTGAAAAAATACCCCTGAATGAACTTTAATACTTGATTACTTTTAGAGGAATTGTTTCATATTACGTATCAGGAGGTCAATTTAAATATCCTATATTAGTTTGTTTTTATATGACAACGTATCACCAAAATATTTAAAAAAAAGGTAAATTTGTAAAAATCCTTATAGTTTTCCCTTGAAACATCCAAAAGTGTTGTCGGTATATTATTCGGTCAAGCCCGTAGAACACGGGTTTTTCTCGTTCAGACGGTAATACATTTAATAATAATATTGCTCATTGAAAGTAAAACTCCGAGTGCTCAGTGAACAAAATACACAAATTAACAGCGAGTATGAGATCTAGTTGCACAGTTTGTCGAATGATTCATTCAAGTATCTAAGGTAACATTTATGGTGTCATTACTCGAAAAAAACATTGAACAGCTCACACAACATGTCAAGTGTGTAGCGCTTATCAACCATAAAACAATTACATTATTAAAAGTGAACATGCTGTATTTTTAATTCCTGACATTCAGTATTCTGTGAAGAGGTAACCGATTGAGATGATTCATTTAAATTGAGTTAAAATATGAATTCAGGATGAGAGAATGTACATAAGAGATAAATCCGAACAATGTGCAATATTGAAAGGTATCGAAAGCTATCGCGTAAACATAGGCCTACTATACTGTATTACTAACATCTTGCATGCTGCTTTAGGTATCCTACACTTAATTCCACGTTGTCACCACCACCACAACGCGGCTATTGGTATAACCATAATTATATATACAAGACATTATTTTCACACAGCTTTCCCAACTTTCAAGGTTTAACTCAAGGATTATTGAACCAATGCTAGGCATGTTTGTACTTATTTTAATGCATTTCTCGGGGTGATTCCAAATTTGGTAATAAAATTCAATAATTTTGACATTTTTGAAACATTTTGCGAAATTTTGGAATATCGTCTGTAGACGCCTGCCGCGCGGAGAGTATTAATATCTCTTTAAAGTGTCCAGTAAGCGACGTTGAACGTCTTCGAGCGTAAGGCAGCGCATCTATTTCAATTGAAAGCATAAATAGGTTCAATAGGTTCTTGTATCCCTTTTCTCTCAACTTCATCCAATGACGCGAGTAAACATCGTAGGGAATACCTATAGAATGCTCTTCCAGGTACGCTCGTACATTGTGCGATATATTGATCGATATCCCTAATAAAGTAGGTTAAGGAAGCGTATAAGGGCGTACAACTTTATACATGCCTGTAACCTCAATTAGATCAGAGCTACTCAGCTACATTATACATTTAACTCGGCATGGAGTCTTTTGAGGAGCTTGCAGTGTGTTTATTCGCAGAAGGTATCTACCGGTTTATTGCATGCGGTATACTTACAAAAAGGATAATATATTTACGAGAGATATGGGTCTCAGAAATCCTTAATCTACGTCTATTTTAGGCACGATTTATCTACTATTCATTTACATGTGATCCGTGTGGGATGGGCATGTTCCAGCTTCAACGCACATCCATGATGAAGCTAGACTTAAGGGGGTGTGGACTCTCAGGTACAGCCTCCGTAAAACTGCCGTAACTTCTTCAATATTCATTTAATCTTTATAAATGTATACAATTTTTTTGCAGAAAAGGGTTCAATGAATCCAACCATGATAATGAAATTGACCATTTTGGAACAAATTATAAAAAACATGCTTTTTGACCCATTTTCGGTTTGGAAAAGATAACTCAAAATATATTTTGTTACATTTTGTCATACTAGTTTTATGATAATCCTGATAACATTTCCCAGGAGCGTTTTTTTTTAAAAATATTTATTTTTTATTTTTTGAGTTACAGACCAAAAAGTGCCAAAAAATGTCATTTTTTGGCACTTTTTGGTCTGTAACTGAAAATATAAAAAATTAAATATTAAAAAAAATGCTCCTGAGGAATGTTATCAGGATTTATCATAAAACTAGCAAAATATATTTTGAGTTATCTTTTCCAAACCTAAAATGGGTCAAAAAAGGTGTTTTTTATTGTTTTTTTCCAAAATGGTCAATTTCATTATCATGGTTAGATTCATTGAACCCTTTTCTGCAAAAAAACTGTATACGTTTATAAAGATTAAATGAATATTGAAGAAGTTACGGCAGTTTTACAGAGGCTGTACCTGAGAGTCCACACCCCCCTTAAGACAAGTACGAGACAAACCCAGTGAAGTTTTACGACACCATTTAATCAAAGGTTTTTTTAAATTTAAACCCTTTGAGCCGCTCTTTAATGCCTGGTTATAAAGGCTTCATAGTTAGTACAGTGCGCCTTGAGTCATGAATTAAACAACTAAAACTCAATCATATTTTAAACAACTTAAACTCAATCATGTTTTAAACAACTTAAACTCAATCAATTTTTTAAAAATCTTTATTGAAATAGCACCAGAGTACCTGAATCCTCATTTTACCAAATTTGCCAATACTCACAGGCACTATATACCAGGGGCAGTGCGACAAATGTTCTGGTTCCTAAAGCTAAAGGTCAGCAGTACAATACATTTTTCTTTACTGGTTGGTATTCGGGAATGGAACTTGCTACCAACTCATGTTAAAACATCCAAAGCCCACGGGCAGTTCAAAAAGGCAGTAAAAAAAATCACTTTCTATCTTGATTTTTCATCCGTTTTTTATACGCATTTGTTTCATAAAAAGTTCAATATTTTTTGTGTGCAAATATATATGATGTTTTACTATGAGTTAGTTTTTATATTTTAAGGACACATTATATGTTTTCTTTTATAAATATGTTGTGTAAATTATTGTAACTTTTACGATTTGTAGATTTATCTGATGTATTGAATCTTTGTATATTTATCTGATGTATTGAATCTTTGTTTATTTTTCTGATGTATTGTATCTTTGTATATTTATCTGATGTATTGTATCTCTGTGTTTTGATATGCCAAATAAAACTAAAACTAAAACGAGCCCTGTGCAAATCTAAAATAACCGTTGCTGGATTATAAACATTGTAAGGCGTGTATAAATACCAAAAACGACAGTATATCAGCAATTTCTTATATCTTATTATTATTTATTATTTCTTGGACAGTTTCCTGAGATAACATGCATGTAGGGCAATAAAGGAAGTAGGCTAAGAAATATTGTCTGCGAGATTATGATGTTTTATTACTTAAAAATGGCTAGTGAGTCAAATGAGATTGATAGCAGGGTGATGACGAAAGTGCTGAAAGTATGGCTGAAGGGGACTCTGAAGAGGAAGACTCTGATGAGGGAGTTGCTGATTCCGATGTAATCACCACTAATTAGTCTAATTTGCATACTAATTATTGTTCCACGATAAATGCATTTCTTTTTTCTTGATTGAATGACAAATCATTTGGATTATTCACATTAAAAGTGATTTACATTTTGTTCATAATATTGACATTTATATGAAAATACTTCCAAAATTGAGGGCGTGCTTCGCTAATTAAACTATAATTCCGGTAATTCGTGGTCGATGATCATGATTTATATATCACAATGAACATTTTTTTATTATGAACAAAATACAATAAATAATATATTGGTCAGAAAAAAAGCAAGCATGATGTGATTGGGAAATATATGGCAATTTAAAAACAAAAACACTCGGACGAAAATTCTGTGGTGAAAGCGCTCATTAATCTTTCTAATGAATTCAACAAGTTCACCATAATATGGAAATCATTGTGCTAAATCCTCTCATAATTTTTTTCCTATGATGGAAATAGCCAGTTTCCTAAAAAAAAAAAAAAGTTTCAGGAATTCATTACCACAATTCACATCATGTAATACTACCTGTATAGTGACGTCTTGTTGAGGAATTTAATCAACCCAAACTGTGGCATTTGATGCAAGGCATACTATAAGTGTCCATATACACATTTTGACAACGACAACAGCAGGAGGCTTTCTTAGGTTTACAACAAATGTTAGTACTAAAATAAATTGCATTAGACAGAATGTGTTACAATAATGTTCCCGCCGTCGGGGTTTAGTAGACGTTAAAACCCGGCATCATTATTGACTCTCGTTTAGTATTCGTTTGCCTTAGTAGTGTGACTTATAGGCTAAGCGTAGACACCTATTAAAGTGATTCTCATTTATCTAACCACGTAAATTGAGCATAAGACACGACAGAGCTGCAATCATCTGTGTATAGTATTTTTGATTTCCTGAAAAATTAGAAACATCAAAAACAGGGAACAAAGGAGAGATTTGAAATATTTCTGATGCGTTTTTTAATGAAACTACCTTTTCTAGCCCAACACTAACTAAAAAACCTAAATATTATGAATACGGCATGCAATTATTATGAAATATTATGACAAAGTTCACTTTCATATTCAATTCACACTCTAAAAAATTGGAACTAAGAAATAATTTCATGGATTATTTCGAAAACAGGGCATGATGACACGTGATACTATAGTTTCCACATGATTGCTATGAACATGTGTCGTGTGCATTATGATGAATTGTATTTATACTTAACGAAACATGTTGTTTTATTTTTACCAAAGATTAATGATGATAGTATTTGTAAGATCTGTACTGATACACTAACACTTTAATAATATAACCACGGTTTGCAAAAGTAAACGTAACCTAGGAACACTTTTCTTGTTTTCGTAAATATGTTATATTTGTTGCACTGTATTACGTTTAACTTTCCGGTGTAATGAAATAACGGAGAGTGTAGGAAAGGGTTCAATGAATCCAACCATGATAATGAAAGTGACCATTTTGGAAAAAAATATAAAAAACACGTTTTTTGACCAATTTTAGTTTCTGCAAAGATAACTCAAATTTTATTTTGTAAAATTTTGTCATACTAGTTTTATTATATTCCTCATACAATTCCCTATGAATCTTTTTGTTGTTGAAAATCTTTATTATTTTTTGAATTATCGACCCAAAAGTGCCAACAAATGTGATTTTTTACCAATTTCGAAAGTAAAACATTTAGCACTTTTTGGTCTATAATTAAAAAAATAAAAAAGATTTTCAAAAAAAACCCCGATTCCTGGGGAATTGTATGAGGAATATAATAAAAGCCCCTTTCAGAAAAAGCTTCTCTGCCTACATCAAAATCGCATTCTTTGTTTTACTAGGCTATGATAAGTTTCTGAAATGAATCGTCCTAAATGTCATTCACGAGTTGATTTGAATAGAAAGCACAACGCACCACTCTCGTTCCCAGTGTTTAAAGCATTGAATGTAATGTCTTTGTTGATTGCATTGTTAGAAATGCGATATCATAAGCTTTTATGCATCACCAAGCATCAATATGATTGAGAGTGCATCAGGAGGTAATCGGCGGTCGTCTTTACACATATGTGACGTTAGTTATGCTCTCAACACATGAACCAATCATATGTTGCACCTTTTGAAGATGGTCCCCAGTGTACGCAACACCTTTAAAGGCCAGTGCCTTGATACGGGCATGCGCGCATGTCTTGCTGAGGGACATAAAGTCAACCAATGTCTTTTGATAGGCACCACAGCGCATTTTTCTAGTAGAAAGTATAACGAACCTCACTTCGTTTACAAGGATATCTCGTTGAATTAACAATTTGATAATAGCGATACACGTAACGATGTGCATTTCATTGTATGATTTGTTAACGATAATGATTCGTTAACGAACGAACGAACGAACGAACGAACGAACGAACGAACGAACGAACGAACGAACGAACGAACGAACGAACGAACACTAATACCCGCACCAGCTACATTGCGGGGGTATTTGTGTTTGTGCGCTGTGGGAGTACACAATGAGTATAAATATACATTTTGGGAGTTGGATTTTTTGTTGGTACAGGAGTGCACTACGGGGGTAATTATTTGTACTGTGGGGGTATTTTTGTATGTACATTGTGGGAGTTGACTAGATAGATGGCGCCATTCATATAGTCGGGTGGCAAAGTGTATGTTTTAAGATGACAAATAACACACAAAAAACAAACAAATCGTTCTGGGGGTATATTTGTTGTTGCTTTTAACACGCTCACAGTATCCTCATATACCATTTGGAAACTGTTCATTGTGGGGGTACGCCCACAATGCCGAAATACTCCCACAATGTCAAATCATACTCATATCTACACCCACAATGTACCTCTTATAAGTACATGTTGGCGTACAATGACGTATAGACGGCGGCGAACGTAGGAGGGGGGGAGGGGCGGAAGTATGCCGAACTTGAATTCAAAATATTTTGAATCAACTCTACGCGGCGGCGGCGGCGGCGGCGGCGGTGTGTCTTAGAATAAAAAATGTCTTTTTAAATACTATTTAGATCATGTTAGACCCCGCGCCGTTCGGAGAGGGGGTTTACGGAAGTATGCAAAACTTACATTCAAAATCTTTTTTTGTTCTCATTAGAGCGTAATACGTTTAAAATTATATTTTTGATATTTAAAAAAAAAAAAAAATCTCCACATTTTGTTCCTAATAGCGAAAATTAGACCCTCGTATTTCTGCCATTTCGATAAATAAACATGATAAACTTTAAATCGTTTAAAGTAATCATTAACGTCTGTGGCACGTGTCCGAGAAGTCTTAATGTCGCAGGGTCTTGCATTAAAAGACAGTGGGGTGGAGAAAATGAGCATTTATACACAGCTCTATGGAGAAAAATGTACATAATCGTCGATAACTCGAAAAGAAAATCATTAATAGAACATAATATTTTTTCAAATTAACTTTTTTGGGTAGACAATATACGGTTCTTTTCTTTAAAAAAACCAAAAAACAACAACTAGATAATGACTTCAATTAGTCCTACTTTGCTGAATGTCAAATTGACTGGAATTGAGTTATATTTCATGTATCATCACACCCATCTCGATCCTAAAAACCACCATCCCCGCCGGAACACACAACATCAACCCGCCCATGTTGGCGTACAATGACGTATAGACGGCGGCGAACGTAGGAGGGGGGGGGGGGGGCGGAAGTATGCCGAACTTGAATTCAAAATATTTTGAATCAACTCTACGCGGCGGCGGCGGCGGCGGCGGTGTGTCTTAGAATAAAAAATGTCTTTTTAAATACTATTTAGATCATGTTAGACCCCGCGCCGTTCGGAGAGGGGGTTTACGGAAGTATGCAAAACTTACATTCAAAATCTTTTTTTGTTCTCATTAGAGCGTAATACGTTTAAAATTATATTTTTGATATTTAAAAAAAAAAAAAATCTCCACATTTTGTTCCTAATAGCGAAAATTAGATCCTCGTATTTCTGCCATTTCGATAAATAAACATGATAAACTTTAAATCGTTTAAAGTAATCATTAACGTCTGTGGCACGTGTCCGAGAAGTCTTAATGTCGCAGGGTCTTGCATTAAAAGACAGTGGGGTGGAGAAAATGAGCATTTATACACAGCTCTATGGAGAAAAATGTACATAATCGTCGATAACTCGAAAAGAAAATCATTAATAGAACATAATATTTTTTCAAATTAACTTTTTTGGGTAGACAATATACGGTTCTTTTCTTTAAAAAAAACAAAAAAACAACAACTAGATAATGACTTCAATTAGTCCTACTTTGCTGAATGTCAAATTGACTGGAATTGAGTTATATTTCATGTATCATCACACCCATCTCGATCCTAAAAACCACCATCCCCGCCGGAACACACAACATCAACCCGCCCACTAATACCCGCACCAGCTACATTGCGGGGGTATTTGTGTTTGTGCGCTGTGGGAGTACACAATGAGTATAAATATACATTTTGGGAGTTGGATTTTTTGTTGGTACAGGAGTGCACTACGGGGGTAATTATTTGTACTGTGGGGGTATTTTTGTATGTACATTGTGGGAGTTGACTAGATAGATGGCGCCATTCATATAGTCGGGTGGCAAAGTGTATGTTTTAAGATGACAAATAACACACAAAAAACAAACAAATCGTTCTGGGGGTATATTTGTTGTTGCTTTTAACACGCTCACAGTATCCTCATATACCATTTGGAAACTGTTCATTGTGGGGGTACGCCCACAATGCCGAAATACTCCCACAATGTCAAATCATACTCATATCTACACCCACAATGTACCTCTTATAAGTACGAACGAACGAACGAACGAACGAACGAACGAACGAACGAACGAACGAACGAACGAACGAACGAACGAACGAACGAACGAACGAACGAACGAACGAACGAACGAACGAACGACGCGTTGTAAACAAAAAGGACTTATCAATGCAAAGAACAGCTACCAATATTAACTATTAGTAGTTCATCAAAATATGAGGAATTTTGAAGTAAAGGTCATGCTTGCTATAGTTGAGGTTGAGCTTGAAAAGAAGCGCCCAAAGCTATACATATTATTCAACATTGTAGATTTGTACTGCTTAAATGTAATCGACAGATAAAAAGGGGTCATGGCGAACAGTGATCAGGTTTTCCATCAAAACGTGTTATGTCCGCTCTATCGTACAGAGTAAAATAAGGTTCATCTTGACACGAGATATGCGTGTCTTTAATAACTTAATACAAACCCCCTCTTAAGCTCGTCTCAGTGGCGTCTTGAAAATTTCTTTTATTTGTTCACATATCGTGACTTCAAGTCAAACAGTCTATGACTGCGGGTATACTGACTGTGCTTAGTGTTTGAGGCAAACAAGAAAGCATGGGCCACCTTTTATAGTGGTTAAATCTTGCTCGGATATGGACATCCACAAAGAATCCTAAACAATTATTTTCTTGTTACCCAGAGGTACCTTCCATTAGTATTTTATCAGATATTTTCCTTTTCTTTTTTTCCACCCTTCATATGTGTAAGTAAATGGTTCAACTTCACTGGTTCTACAGATAACCTTTAAGGGTTCTCATGGGAGGACAACGGTTTAGTCATCTTTGTTTTATAGTAGTGTCTATGGCAGTAATCACGGTGAAAAATATATAGGCAGGTCACAACTGACAACACAAGGTAACGTGACCAAGGGAATGTTTCTTCTGGTTTCGATAAATGAACGAATACGTGTTGAACTCGTCACTTTAGTATCTACACTGGACTCCAATCTGTGAGTTTCCTCATTAACTTAGTATTAATAATATTGATAGAGTTTCCTGCTTTTTGCAATCGACGGTTCCGTATGGAAGACATTCATTTCGAGATCTGGGACAATAGATTGTTTCATAATGCAGTCTCCCGGTGACATGGTTTTCAAGATTAATGGCCCTTTTTCTTAGCCGTGTTGCGGGTAAGTGCAGGTCATCTAGAATCCTTGTCAGCATATCTGGTGCAGTAAAACTGTGTTCGACATTTGCTTCATGAACGGAGCATGTGTAAGTGTCAATCATGCACTCCCGAGTATGTATGGAAGGAGAGAAGCAGACATGCTTGTGCTCACTTACACATATATCCGCAAGCGAGAAACCTGACGATATCCAGACAACAATATGGGGTTGGGGAGTGTGGAGTGTTATTATGAATCGAGGAATCCACTCGAAATAAATCAGGAGTAACTGAGCTCAAAATAAACAATTGATGGACGCGGGTCTGTGGGTCAGTTTTTGACTTTTCCATACAAATTTATCATTGCTACATCATGTTATTTCCTTGTATAGACACCCGTACACCCGTGCAGTAGTTGTTTTCTATGAGGCAGACATTATCTTATCTTCTCTAAAAGTAATTTGAGTAAATATCAACTATTATATTGGCCTTTATGCATGGTTCTAGCAGTCTGTTCTAACAGTCTGCTAGAATCATGCATAATAGGCCAATATAATAGTTAATATTAACTTAATGTATTTCGGCCGCTTGAAATCCTCAACAAAATACTTTGCATACATTAGCATTATGAGTGCTCGTTCATCTGATTCTGGTGCCCATATAAACACAGCCTCTGCCATGTTTGTGCTCCTGTGGGTAATCCTTCACTGTGTCGTCATAGCGAATTAGGATGACCTGGTTCGAGTCCGGGTATTTTTTAAAGTCTTTGTTCATTTAATTCACGCCAGTTTGTCCGAATCTATATATTATTTAAAAGTAATTTTGAAAAAAAATACCCCTGAATGAACCTTAATACTTGATTACTTTCAGACGAATTGTGTCATTTTACGTATCAGGTCAATTTAAATAGACTATATTAGTTTGTTTTTATATGACATTACGTATCACCAAAATATGTAAACAAAATGCAAATTTTTAGAAATCTTAAAGTTTTCCCCTGAAACGTCCAAAAGTGTTGTCGGTATCTATTTGTATAGAATTGTTTTCCCAATTTCTAAATATATTATTCGGTCAAGCCCGTAGAACATGGGGTTTTCTCGTTCAAACGCTAACACATTTGATATTGCTCATTGAAAGTAAAAATCTGAGTGCTCAGTGAATAAAATACACAATTTAACAGCGAGTATGAGATCTAGTTGCACACTATGTTGAATGATTCATTCAAGTATTTGGTTTTTATTTCAATCTGATTATATAATGTTATATTGTTACACGTACTTTTTCTTGGAATGTTCCAAACGGATATCTTAGGTGACATTTACGGTGTCATTACTCGAGAAAAGACATTGAATAGCTAACACAACATGTCAAGTGTGCAGCGCTTATCAACCATAAAACAATTACATTATGAGATGTGAACATGCTGTATTTTTATTTCCAATAATTCACCCATGTATTAAAACACTGACATTCAGTATTCTGTGAAGAGGTAACCGATTGAGATGATTCATTTAAGTTTAAGTATGGATTCAAGATGAGAGAATTTACTGTGAGCATGGTGAGAGATAAATCCGAATAATGTTGAATCAATATTGAAAGGTATCGAAAGCTAAAGCGTAAACATAGGCCTACAGCTGTACTTTTAACATCGTGTCATGCTGCATTAGGTATCCTACACTTAATTCCACGCTGTCACCACCATCTCTTAACACAACGCGGCTATTGGTATAACCATAATTATACAATTATTATACATTATTTTTAGAAAGCTTTCCCAACTTTCAAGGTTGATCTCAAGGATTATTGAACCAATGCTAGACATGTTTGTACTTATATCAATGCATTTCTCGGGGTGATTCCAAATTTGTTAATAACATTCAATAATCTTGACATTTTGGAAACATTTTGCGAAATTTTGGAATATCGTCTGTATTAGACGCCTGCCGCGCGGAGATTATCAATATCTCTTTAAAGTGTCCAGTAAGCGACGTTGGACGTCTTCGACCGTAAGGCAGCGCATCAATTTCATTTGAAAGCATAAATAGGTTCAATAGGTTCTTGTATCTCCTTTCTCTCAATTTCATCCAATGACGCGAGTAAACATCGTAAGTAATACCTATAGCTGCTCTTGCACGTACATCATGTGATTTATTGATCGATATCTCTAATAAAGTGGGTTAAGGAGGGTGTGGACTCTCAGGTACAGCCTCCGTAAAACTGCCGTAACTTCTTCAATATTCATTTAATCTTTATAAAGGTATACAGTTTTTTGCAGAAAAGGGTTCAATGAATCCAATCATGATAATGAAATTGACCATTTTGGATTTTTTTTTATAAAAAACACCTTTTTTGACCCATTTTAGGTTTGGAAAAGATAACTCAAAATATATTTTGTTAAGATTTGTCATACTAGATTTATTATAATCCTGATAACATTCCCCAGGAGCGTTTTTTTGTTTTTAATATCTTATTTTTTATTTTTTGAGTTACAGACCAAAAGGTGCCAAAAATTGCAGTGCGACAAATTGAATTGAATAAAACTATAACTCCGGTAATTCGTTGTGTCGATGATCATGATTTATATGTCACAATTATTATTTTTTTATTATAAACAAAATACATTAAATAATATATTGGTCAGAAAAAAAAAAATTGAAGCAAGCAAGATGTGATTGGGAAATATACGGCAATTTTTATTTTTTTAAATAATCGGACGAAAATGCTGTGGTGAAAGCGCTCATTAATCTTTCTAATGAATTCAACAAGTTCACCAACATATGGAAATCATTGTGCTAAATCCTCTCATACTTTTTTCCATGATGGAAATAGCCAGTTTCTTAAAAAAAAAAGTTTCAGGAATTCATTACCACAATTCACATCATGTAATGCGACTTGTATTATAGTGACGTCTTGTTGAGGAATTTAATCAACCCAAACTGTGGCATTTGATGCAAGACATACTATAAGTGTCCATTATACACATTTGACAACGACAACGGCGGGAGGCTTTCTTAGGTTTACAGCAACTGTTAGTGCTAAAATAAATTGCATTAGACAGACTGGGTTACATTAATGCTCCCGCCGTCGGGGTTTAGTAGACGTTAAAACCCGGCATCATTATTGACTCCCGTTAAGTATTCGTTTGCCTTAGTAGTGTGACTTATAGTAAGCGTAGACACCTACTAAAGTGATACTCATTTATCTAACCACGTAAATTGGGCATAAGACACGACAGAGCTGCAATCATCTGTGTATAGTATTTTTGATTTCCTGAAAAATTAGAAACATTAAAAACAGGGAACAAAGGAGAGATTTTGAAATATTTCCGATGCGTTTCTTAATGAAACTAGAGCGGTTCTCGGGTTTCGCGGTTTTCGAGTTTCGCGGTTGATGGGGTTTAGCAGTGTCAGATTTAGTGGTTATCAATAGGGCGGTTATTGACATTGTATTGGTTTTAACATGATATGTTAGGATCTGACCAGAACCATGGAGGACGGGCGGAGAGTGATGGTATGAAAATGAAATGATTATGACGTGGTTTGGATTTATTGTGTGGGAGATAATATTTGAAACCCGTTTGTTTGTTCTAAAGGGTTTGCTTTGTATTTGATTCAACCATAAGAATGAATTGCTGACAGAGCTGCTGTTGGTGTTTGATGTGGCCTGGAGAGTGTATTTAGGTGTGAAGGTAAAAAGTTTGAATTGATTAATGTACTTTCCGGTTGCAACCTTGGCCCTAGGGGACCTAGGAATTAGCGGGGACCATGCGGGTAAGAAAAATGTTGCCTTTCTACGCAGGGACAAGAGTCAGTACTCATTAGTGGTATATCATTACGTTTGTCACCAATACAATTGTAGCATGTAATTTATATAGACATGCTTGTCTATTAATTAGCAAGAGTTGAAATGCAAATTTCATTTAAATGGAATGGGGCTGGTGAAAGTTTGAGTGAAGTGCACATTTAAACACACTTGTTCTCAAAATGCACAATATACAAAGAAGAATAGGCAGAAACAGTAATGTAATAATCTTTACATAAACAGTTTATAAGATGAACATGGGTCCTTCCACGAAGTTGCGTACACAAGGTGTGACATGATAGTTAAATTTAAAAGTTGCCTGATTGAATTCCAAAACATCATTTTGAACTTCCTAATGGAGTGTATGCATAATGTTAAAACGAAACAAACAAACAATCCTCACAATCACGAGGGCCGACTTGGCTATCTTATTCGTTACGCCATCACCGACGAGAGATGAACGAAACTGATAAGAGCATGCGCATTGTGTTCTCACAACATCGATCAGCTGATCGCCCGGCGGCATATGATATTATTGTTTACATGTAAAACAAGGCATTACACACATGCGCGTTTTGAGCGGAATAGCCGCGATCGATTAAAGTTAATAATTTTGTAAATTCGTCTTTGTATACCGACAGTCCAAGCAAACGCTAATTGAAAAATTGGCTTAAAATGTATTTAAACTGAATAAAGAGGCAATTAAAAGCTTTGCGGTAAAATGGGTTTTGCTTTCGATTGACAGCGAATACGCATAATTCGGCAGTCTCGCGATGCATTGAATGACTGAGATTAGTTTTCATAGTCGATTGAAAACAGATATTTCGCCCGTAATTTGATCAGCATGGATATCAACATAATGTAATCTTAACTCTAGTGAGATTATTTTTGTCAAAGATTCGATCATTCATCTTTATTTACTTGTTTTGTTACTGCCACTCACTTGCACTTCCAGTTTAAAAAATGCCAGTAGTTGCATTTTGTTGTTTTATCACCTTTTTAGTTACCTATGAGATCAATTTGACGACAACAATTATAAATAATATTCCTCGCATAGAAATCATAAGGATTTTTTTAAATTGCCTGACCGCCAAATACCGAAATTTGGAAAATGGACCCAAATATCATTATATGATTAAATTTAAAAAAAACCTGGATACGTATGAGATCCATGATACAAAAAAGTCAAGCTGCAATCAATTTGGCGACAAAAAGTCATTCGCATAGAATTTTTTTAATTTTTTAAATTCTAAAATATCAAAATTTAAAAATTAGCCCAAATACCATTATTTGGTTAAATAATTCAATTTTGTTTGGGTACGTATGAGATCGATGATGCAAAAAAGTCAAGCCGCAATCAATTTATCAACAAAAAAAAGTCATTCGCATAGAAATCATAATTATTTTTTTAAAATTCTAGGCTTGACCGACAAATATCAAAATTTGACAAATTAGCCAAAATACAATTATTTGGTTAAATAATTCAATTTTGTTTGGGTACGTATGAGATCGATGATACAAAAAAAATCAAGCCGCAATCAATTTGGTGACAAAAAAGTCATTCACATAGAAATCATAACGATTTTTTTTTAAATTCTAGGCTTGACCGACAAATATCAAAATTTGAAAAATTAGCCCAAATACTATTATTTGGTTAAGTAATTCAATTTTTGTGGGTACATATGAGATCAATGATACAAAAATCTCAAGCCGCAATCAATTTGGCGACAAAAAAGTCATTCGCATAGAAATCATAACGATTTATTTTTTAAATTCTAGGCTTGACCAACAAATATCAAAATTTGAAAAATTAGCCCAAATACTATTATTTGGTTAAGTAATTCAATTTTTGTGGGTACATATGAGATCGATGATACAAAAAACTCAAGCCGCAATCAATTTGGCGACCAAAAAGTCATTCGCATAGAAATCATAACGATTTTTTTTTTTAATTCTAGGCTTGACCAACAAATATCAAAATTTGACAAGTTAGCCCAAATACTATTATTTGGTTAAGTAATTCAATTTTTGTGGGTACATATGAGATCGATGATATAAAAATCTCAAGCCGCAATCAATTTGGCGACAAAAAAGTCATTCGCATAGAAATCATAACGATTTTTTTTTTAAAATTCTAGGCTTGACCGACAAATATCAAAATTTGAAAAATTAGCCCAAATACCATTATTTGGTTAAGTAATTCAATTTTTGTGGGTACATATGAGATCGATGATACAAAAAAAATCAAGCCGCAATCAATTTGGTGACAAAAAAGTCATTCGCATAGAAATCATAACGATTTTTTTTAATTCTAGGGTTGACCGACAAATATCAAAATTTGAAAAATTAGCCCAAATACTATTATTTGGTTAAGTAATTCAATTTTTGTGGGTACATATAAGATCGATGATACAAAAAACTCAAGCCGCAATCAATTTGGCGACAAAAAAGTCATTCGCATAGAAATCATAACGATTTTTTTTTTAAATTCTAGGCTTGACCAACAAATATCAAAATTTGAAAAATTAGTCCAAATACTATTATTTGGTTAAGTAATTCAATTTTTGTGGGTACATATAAGATCGATGATACAAAAAACTCAAGCCGCAATCAATTTGGCGACCAAAAAGTCATTCGCATAGAAATCATAACGATTTTTTTTTGTAATTCTAGGCTTGACCAACAAATATCAAAATTTGACAAATTAGCCCAAATACTATTATTTGGTTAAGTAATTCAATTTTGTGGGTACATATGAGATCGATGATACAAAAATCTCAAGCCGCAATCAATTTGGCGACAAAAAAGTAATTTGCATAGAAATCATAACGATTTATATTTTAAATTCTAGGCTTGACCGACAAATATCAAAATTTGACAAATTAGCCCAAATACCATTGTGGGTACATATGAGATCGATGATACAAAAAAAATCAAGCCGCAATCAATTTGGTGACAAAAAGTCATTCGCATAGAAATCATAACGATTTTTTTTTTTAATTCTAGGCTTGACCGACAAATATCAAAATTTGAAAAATTAGCCCAAATACTATTATTTGGTTAAGTAATTCAATTTTTGTGGGTACATATGAGATCGATGATACAAAAAATCAAGTCGCAATCAATTTGACGACAAAAAAAGTTGTTCGCATAGAAATCGTAACAATTCTTTTTTGTAATTCTAGGCTTGACCGACAAATATCAAAATTTGAAAAATTAGCCCAAATACCATTATTTGGTTAAATAATTCAATTTTGTTTTGGTACGTATGAGATCGATGATGCAAAAAAGTCAAGCCGCAATCAATTTGGCGACAGAAAAGTCATTCGCATAGAAATTATAATTTTTTTTTTAAATTCTAGGCTTGACTAACAAATATCAAAATTTGAAAAATTAGCCCAAATACCATTATTTGGTTATTAAAGTAATTCAATTTGTTTGGGGTACATATGAGATCGATGATACAAACAAAGTCAAGCCGCAATCAATTTGACCACAAAAAAGTAATTCGCATAGAAATCATAACAATTTTTTTTTAATTCTAGGCTTGACCGACAAATATCAAAATTTGACAAATTAGCCCAAATACCATTATTTGGTTAAATAATTCATTTTTGGGGGTACATATGAGATCGGTGATACAAAAAATTTGACGACAAAAAAAGTTGTTCGCATAGAAATCATAACAATTTTTTTTTAAATTCCAGGCTTGAACGACAAATATCAAAATTTGAAAAAATTAGCCCAAATACCATTATTTGGTTAAATAAGTCAATTTTTGGGGGTACATATGAGATCGATGATAAAAAAAACTCAAGCCGCAATCAATTTGGTGACAAAAAATTCATTCGCATAGATTTTTTTTTTTTAATTCTAGGCTTGACCGACAAATATCAAAATTTGACAAATTAGCCCAAATACCATTATTTGGTTAAATAATTCAATTTTGTTTGGGTACATATGAGATCGATGATACAAAAAACTCGCAATCAATTTGACGACAAAAAAATTGTTTGCATAGAAATCATAGGCCTAATGATTTTTTTTAAAATTCTAGGCTTGACCGACAAATATCAAAATTTGAAAAAATAGCCCAAATACCATTATTTGGTTAAATAATTCATTTTTGGGGGTACATATGAGATCGGTGATACAAAAAGTCAAGCCGCAATCAATTTGACGACAAAAAAGTCATTCGCATAGAAATCATAACGATTTTTTTTTTAATTCTCGGCTTGACCGACAAATATCAAAATTTGAAAAATTAGCCCAAATACCATTATTTGGTTAAATAATTCATTTTTGGGGGTACATATGAGATCGGTGATACAAAAAAGTCAAGCCGCAATCAACTTCATGACAAAAATGTCTTTCGTATAGAAATCATGAGAATTTAAAAAAAAAAATTAAGTAGGCCTGAGTCCGACCGACAAATGTCAAAATTTTGAAAATGGACGCAAATATCATTATTAATGTTTGGATAATTTTTATATTATTTTAAAGAACCGATCGTTTCTATGTGCGAGTCGATAATATATTCAATTAAAAGGTAAAGCCTATCAGCTAGGGATGATCATATCATTGACTACAGAGGGCGACATTTTTTTGAAAATTAGTTGACCAAAATATGTAGAAAACTCCATGTTTACCTAGATGAATACAGCGATGTAGTACGATGTGGCTAGGATGTTTTCACTGAGGTCTATATAACCCCGCACAAGCAACTAGACATCATGAAAGTAAACCGTTTTTTACCTAAAATGGTTTAAAATGTGCATGATTTGCCCAGTTTTCAGCAATATGAGGCAAACTACTTTTGGTTATAACTTGTTTATTATTCAGCCTGCAGACATGGTTGAACCCCCGGGTTGAACCATCATTTTTTATTGTAAAGTACTTTGTTTCCATGTACATGTATTCCATTTTCAAAGAGATAATTTTATTTTCAAAATTTTATGAACATACCTATGCACTCTACGTTCGAAATAGCGTCGACATTCATAGTGCTTACGAACTAACGAGTGGCCAACTTTGGCAATGATTTTGAATAGATTACATCCCCCCCCCCAGTCTTTAATATTACCGCTGATACCGCATGGTGTAATAGCATGTATTACAATGGTATAACTAAAACCGCGACAAGTCGGGGCTCTGTTTGTTATGTAAACATAAAATAAAAATAGCAACGCTCATCAACCATCGTTGTACTTGTACTAAGAAAATATGCATTCTCAAGGCAAAAAAATATTTTTACTCATATGAGGCAGATTAACCCCAACTTTGAACTCGTCCAAGTTATTGGCGATTTGTACATGCTCACAAAATCTGGAATCCATTGATGACTTAATGAAGACGTAATCGCATACACAAATTTCAGCTAAGGCAATCTCTAGGGGCGAGACCAAACATAAAATAGCCTAGCGCTGCACAAAACTGAATTGACAATGAATTGCGTATAGTGGCGTTTGGGGGACTCATATCAATACGCTATAGTTTCATGCTCTACTACGCTTTAACTCTTTCCGCTCACACACATGGGTAGTAAACTACGGCACAACATAATGACGCCCCTTGATTGGAAAAACGGTGATCCACGCTTGCGATCAGCGACGGAGCGTTATGGAGTATATAACACATTATGGTGATATACGGGGGTACAATAACTAGAATCGCCGCCATTTTCTTTGATGTGACGATGTCGAATAGAAAATAAATATCCCTATCGCGGAAACATTATCCCTCATAATTCTCCAAATAACCAGTCACTCGAACTCAGCCGAGGTAAATACTGTACCAATATCGTGTCCACAAATCGTACTAATTCAAGCTGTATTTTTCGAGATATTTCGCACACAAACTTCGATTTCAAAATCTTAGGATGCCGGTACCCGTCCTCCAACTACCTTTTCTAGCCCCTTGCAGGAACACTAACTAAAAAACCTAAATGTTATAAATACGGCATGCAATTATTATGACATATTATGACAAAGTTCACTTTCATATTCAATTCACACTCTAGAAAATGGGAACTAAGAAATAATTTCATGGATTATTTCGAAAACAGGGCATGATGACACTAGATGATATAGCTTCCACATGCTTGCTATGAACATGTGTCGTGTGCATTATGATGAATTGTATTTATACTTAACGAAACATGTTGTTTTATTTTTACCAAAGATTAATGATGATAGTATTTGTAAGATCTGTACTAATACACTAACGCTTTAATAATATAACCACGGTTGCAACAGTAAACGTAACCTACATGTAGGAACACTTTTCTTGTTTTCGTAAATATGTTATAACTGTTGCACTGTATTACGTTTAACTTTCCGGTGTAATGAAATAACGGAGAGTATAGGGTCCATCTTAACTATACAAGTTTGACACTCTCACACATTTAGTTTGTATTAAACATCGTCTACAGGGTCATATATTATCCCATGTATTCCTACGGAGGTTAACCCTAACCTCCTAAGTCATATTTTGAAGATTTTTTTTCAACGACAAAAACGCGGACAAAAAGAGTGGCGCCGCCACCGGGGCTCGAACCCACAACCTCTCGGTTGCCAGACGAACGCTCTACCAATGCGCCACGGGGGCCAACCATAATCGGGCCAGTGTATTGGCCAGACTATGTAGCCTGGGGCCAGTATTTCATCCAAAAAGTGCCACGCCAGCTGGCACAGAGAGACTTTACCGTGCACATTTGCGGCAGTGAGGATGGTTAGGGTTAATAGACTCTATGTTGTGAATGTGAATGGTTTCACACTACACTCGGTTTCAAGCAGTTGCGCAAAGTTACATTTTGTTTATTTATTTTTGAATTTTGAATTGTAAATGTTAAGTACTCTTTTCTCCATTATAGGAAAGCACTGTGTATAATCAGTGTGATCTATTCAGTGGTTCAGTTCAGCAATAGATTGATGCACTCTAAAAGTCATACATACGCGTATAAACAAAAACAAAATCGAATAGCCCCTCAAAAATAAACTGGTTAAAGGGATACGCAGTAGTGTTGAAGAATTTATTGTTTATATAATTTACTTTCCAAGATGAATATTATTATTGTCATTTTGCTGTTGCCACTCACAAAATCATGAAAGCACTCTTATGCCCAGCTGTATTCGTAATGTCTCTATTTATAGACCTTTATAGTTGGATAGCACACATGGTAGTGAAACACATTGAAATACATGTGACCTTTCTACTCAACCTCAGGGTCGAAGGTCAATTAACCACCTACGTTGGCAAGGATGTCCCCTAAGGTTTTAATTCTACCGACTTCAAAGAACATTTTGGTATACATTACTCCCTGTGTCAGCTTATACCGGGACCGGAAAATCCCTATGCTCTACAAATATTAGTGTGAAATTCTTGTCTAAGCTGTAGATTAACATTTTTGAATCGACGTTTTCTTGTTCAAAGAGGGTTGATTTTGTCTGAATCCTTAGATGTGTAAGTTCGTACATCTATTACAATTGTTAAAATGTACATATCCCAGTTTGTATCGAAATTGAGGGCGCAGCTTCCAAGACATCACTAAATAAACCTTTAATATTATGACGTTACATTTCCAAATTTAATCAATATGGAGTATCAATATGGAGTATAAATTCCACCTTCCACAAATATAAAACTCAATTATAATATTTTTATTCGGTAATCACGGTAATAATAGTTATCCCGATGAAAGGAATAACATTTAATAAGTTAATAAACAAAAATATTATTTATAATAATAATAACGTTAATAACAATATTGTATTTTGCTAATCTTAATTTTTATAATTGTTTTTGGTCTCTGTGTCTTCAATGCCTGATGGATGAGTTTCGGTCCATGTAATTTTAATTAGGTTCCTGTTTAGTGTGTGCTATAGCTAGCACAGGACCATTTATTATTTATTAATACTGCTTTTGTGGAACTTCGCTATAGAGAGACCATCACCCATCTGTGTTTTCTGTCCTCGTTTGTCATTTACTTTGTACTGGGGAGAAATGTGAATGATCATAACATTGAAAACCAGAGTAATTTGTTTTTATATTCAGAGCAACTGATTATACAGGTTTTATTCTCTTCTTCATAATGACATGTTTTGGACGATTTTTTTCTTCAGAAAAAGCATCACTGCCTACATCAACATCGCATTCTTTGTTTACTAAGCTATGATAAATTTCTGAAAGGAACCGTCTCAAATGTCATTCACGAGTTGGTTTGAATAGAAAGCACAACATACCACTCTCGTTCCCAGTGTTTAAAGCATTGAATGTAATGTCTTTGTTGATTGCATTGTTAGAAATGCGATATCATAAGCTTTTATGCATCACCAAGCATCAATATGATTGAGAGTGCATCAGGAGGTAATCGGCGGTCGTCTTTACACATATGTGACGTTAGTTATGCTCTCAACACATGAACCAATCATATGTTGCACCTTTTGAAGATGTTCCCCAGTGTACGCAACACCTTTAAAGGCCAGTGCCTTGATACGGGCACGCGCGCATGTCTTGCTGAGAGACATAAAGTCAACCAATGTCTTTAGATAGGCACCATAGCGCATTTTGCTGGTAGAAAAGTATAACGAATCTCGCTTCGTTTACAAGGATATCTCGTTGAATTAACAATTTGATAATAGCGATACACGTAACGATGTGTATTTCATTGTATAATTCGGTAACGAACGAACGAACGAATTAAAGAACGAAAGAACGAACGGACACGTGCATATACATAAGTTACATACATGTATAAATGAATACTTTCAGGTTATTTAATTAATGAAAATTAACATGTGATTCATATTCGAACATATATATTTAAATATCGTCAAATATATATGATAACGAAGTCGTAGGCAAACATTATGTAGTCGACTAACAATGGATGGCGCGTTGTAAACAAAAAAAACCTTAATATGCAAATGCCAAGAACAGCTACCACTCTTAACTATTATTATTTATATCAGGCTTTTTAACGGTACAATAAAACGGTGTATTCAATATTGTTTATCCAAAGTACCCGGATGCATCAAATATTCTAAAAATATTGCCGTCCAATATTTTTTAGTCTCATACCCATTATTTGTTCGTTACGAATATTCGTCTATACTATTGTATACAAAGAAGCTCACGTAACTTTAGCATTTATTAAAGCATGCAGTCGAGACTAATTTTCGCTGATTGTATGGGTTTCGCAAATACGTGTTATCGGCTTAATGAAGCAGGCTGACGTGGGGAACCACTATCAAAACAACAAATCAACAAGTTTGCAAAATGTCGGAACCGCAGCAGACTCCCGGTAGAGTCGCTTCTCTAAGTCTAAGTGATGATGATTTTAACTTTTGCGGAACAAAGATTCTGCAAATCAACACGCAACGCAAATATGGGTAAAAGCCTGATATAAATAATAATAATAATATTGGATGTCTTATTTTCGGGTGATACAAGAAAATATTGCACTCGTCTCCGACTCGTGCAATATTTTTTTTATAGCTCGTGCAATATTTTCTTGTATCACCATCAAAGCCATCCAATATTATATAATTAGTAGTTCACCAAAATATGAGGAATTTTGAAGTAAAGGTCATGCTTGCTATAGTTTGAGGTTGAGCATGAGAAGATGCGCCCAAAGCTATACATATTATTCAACATTGTAGATTGTTACTGCTTAAATGTAATCGACAGATAAAAAGGGGTCATGGCGAACAGTGATCAGGTTTTACATCAAAACGTGTTATGTCCGCTCTATCGTACAGAGTAAAATGAGGTTCATCTTGACACGAGATATGCGTGTCTTTAATAACTTGATATAAACCCTCTCTTAAGCTCGTATAGTGGCGTCTTGAATATTTCTTTTATTTGTTCACGTATCGTGACTTCAAGTCAAACAGTCTATGACTGCAGGTATACTGACTGTAAGATCTATGAGGCCAAACAGAAAGCCGGGGGCCACTTTTTATAGTGGTAAATATCATGCGCGGTTCTGAAATTCCACAAAGAACCCTAAACAATTATTTTCTTGCTACCAAGAGGTACCTTCTTTTAGTATATCATCAGATATTTTCCTTTCCGTTTTTTCTACACTTCATATGTAAGTAAATGGTTCCATATCACGTTTGAGAAATCATTTCTGGTTCTCCAGATAACCTTTAAGGGTTCTCGTTGGAGGACAACGGTTAGTTTTCTTAGTTTAATAGTAGTGTCTACGGCAGCAACCACGGTGATATATATATAAATATAGGCAGGTCACAACTGAAAACATAAGGCACAGTAAAGTGACCAAGGAAATGTTTCTTCTGGTTCCGATAATGAACGAATACGTGTTGAACTCGTCATTTTGGTATATACACGGGACTCCAACCTTTGTGTCCAAACTAAAACTGTAGTAATCATTTTGATAGAGTTTCCTGCATTTTGCAATCGACGGTTCTGCATGGAAGACATTACTTTTGATGATCTGGGACAATAGATTGTTTCATAATGTAGACTCCCGGGGACATTGTATTTATGACTAATGGCCCTTTTTCTTAGCCGTGTTGCGGATAAGTATAGGTCCTAGTCAACATGCCTGGTGCAGTAAAACTATGTTGGACATTGCTTCAGGAACGAAGTGTTAGTCATTATTCTGGAATTATGCATGGAAGGAGATAAACAGACATACTGGTGCTCACAGATATCGTTAAGCGAGAAACCTGACGATATCGAGACAACTATAGGGGTAGTGGAAGCGTGGAGTGTTATTATGAATCGATGACTCCACTCGAAATGAGTCAAAAGTAACTGAGCTAAAAATATACAGTCGCAGGACGCTTGATATTGTTATTGGTATTTTATTCAGAAGCATCAGTTGACTTTTCCATACTCATTTACTATTGCTACGTCATGTTATTTCCTTTTATAGACACCCGTACACCCGTGCAGTAGTTGTTTTCTATGAGGCAAACATTATCGTATCTTCTCTAATAGTAATTTGAGTAAATATTACCTATTATTTTAGCCTATACATGGTTCTAGCAGTCTGTTCTAGCAGTCTTCTAGAATCATGCATATAGACCAATATAATAGTTAATATTACTAAATGTATTTCGGCCGCTTGAAACTCTCAACAAAAGACTTGATATACATTAGTGCTCGCTCATCTTTGGCACATGTAAACACAGCCTCTGTCACGTCTGTGGTCCAGTGGGTAATCCTTCGCCGCGATAGCGGATTAGGATGACCGGGTTCGAGTCCTGTATTTTAAGGTTTTTGTTAATTTAATTTACGCAAGTTTGTCCGATTCTATATATTATTTAAAGTAGTTTTGAGAGAATACCCCTGAATGAATCTTTATACTTGATTAATTTCAGGCGAATGGGGTCTATAATTTTCAGAAAATACCCCTACATGAACCCTAATACTTGATTCATTTCAGACGAATTGTGTCTATAATTGCGGTACGTGTTGAATGTCAATCCCTAACAAAACGATTTGTTCTACGAGCTGACGTACATTTTACGTATCAGATCGTTTTAAATAGCCTATATTAGTTTGTTTTTATATGACATTACTTATCACCAAAATATGTAAAAAATGCAATTTGTTTAAATCCTTATAATGTTTTTTTTCTTAAAACGTCCAATAGTTGTGTCGGTATTGTCATAGAACTGTTTTCCCAATTTAAAAAAAATAATATTTGGTCAAGCCCGTAGAACGAGTATTTTTTCTTGTTGAGACTGTAAAACATTTACTTATAACATTGGTCACTGGAAGGAAAAAATCAGAGTACTCAGTGCACACAATACACAAATTAACGAGATCTAATTGCCTGTATTTGGGGTTTTTTTTCAATCCGATTCTAATATTATATTCTTACACGTGAATTTGTACCTGGAATGTTCCATATGGATATCTTCAACGTATTCAAAGGTATTACATTCCATTTACTTTATTTTTTATTTTTTTATCTTTTATTGTTTATTTCTATCATAATTTTCACATTTCACATAGTTTCATCATGTTTACATTGCATTTTCGATACATGTATAACACATTTTCATATGATTTTCATCATGTTTACATTGCATATCATATACATGTTTAGCACATTTTCATGTACTTTTCAGCATTTTTATATTTTTATATGCTTTTCGGCATGTTTACATTCATAATTTTCACATTTTATGTATAGCACATTTTCATATACAAGTACATTTTCATATGCTTTTCAGCATGTTTACATTTCATATCATGTATAGCACATTTTCATATGCTTTTCAGCATGTTTACATTTCATATCATGTATAGCACATTTTCATATACTAGTACATTTTCATATGCTTTTCAGCATGTTTACACAATTACATAACACATAACACATTTTCATGTGCTTTTCATGTTAACATTGAATATCATTACATTTTCTTTTCAGCATTTTTATATTTTTATATGCTTTTCGGCATGTTTACACATTTGTATATGTTTTTCAGCATGTTTACATTGCATGTCATGTTTAACACATTTTCATATGCTTTTCAGCACTTTTACACATTTTCATTTCAATAACACATTTTCATGTGCTTTTCGTGTTTACATTGGATATCATTAGGTAACGGCATGTTTACATAATTTTCAACATTACATTATATACATCATGTATCCAGTTATTTGTATATAAACTCATATTTGATTTTATTATAAGTTTTACATCAAATCATGTTTATAATATTTAATTTGAACCCCATTCATACAAATATCTTTGGTATGCCGGTATACATAGACAAACAAACAATAAACAATTACATTTTTTACATCGTTTTATAAATCTCTGATTTGCAGCTCAAACAATAATAAGCTGATTAAATGTGGGTGGTTCCCGTAACGGAACTTGCTGATAACTAATTTACCAACACTTATTATTTTATTTATAGAATTGTTTATGTCTTCATCTTCTTTATTATAACCAAATAATACATCTGTAACTGATACTTTAATTAAACTATTGTGTTGTTGCGATAAAATATTGTTGACTTCAGTCCATACACTTTTTATTTTCTTACAATAATAAAAGAAATGTTCAATATAATCTATTTCATTACACACGTCACATATAGTATCATGCTCTTTACCTATTTTGTGGAGAAATATCTTCGTCGGGTAAATGTTACTAATTATTTTCCAGTTTAATGTCATGAGTCGTGGTTCCTTAATTTGCTTAATATGTTTGCCCCAAATTTCGCTCCACTCAAAATTGTTATACTCGAATTTTTTTTCCCAAAACAATTCGCAAATTGGTTTTGTATTTATTTTATCTATCATTGCATTTCGATATATTTTTGTTGTACAAAGTTCTAATGAAGTGTTACCATTATTATACTTGAACGTTATACCATCCGATCTAGTACCTGTTCTTTCATTCTTCCACAAAGTAGGTATTGCTTGTTTTACAGCTATGTATTGTATACAAGCATTTGCTGGATGAACAAATCTGTCCTTTATTTCATCAAATGTATACATTTCCCCATCGTCTTTGAATAAGTCTGACACATAAACAAAACCTTTTTTTATCCATCCCTTAAAGTACAATGTATTACCTTTGCTCGTTATACAATCATTATTCCATATTACTTGATTATCCCAGTTTTCTATTTCGTTTATAGTTTCAGTATTTTTGATTTTAAACCAAACTTTGATTAGGTTGTGGTAAAAGGATGGTATTTCTTTTAAAATACCTTTTACGGCTTTATTCATAGTTTCAAAACTACAA
Source organism: Ophiura sarsii (assembly GCA_035610835.1). NCBI lineage: Eukaryota > Metazoa > Echinodermata > Ophiuroidea > Amphilepidida > Ophiuridae > Ophiura > Ophiura sarsii. The sequence goes on along the minus strand of CM069442.1, from coordinate 11,006,038 downwards.
TTGCATTTGAAGATATTTAGGTCTAAGCATGTATTTTTCAATAAAGAAATAGGAATATTTTTCCACGTGCTGATTTCTGAATCTGCGAGCTTTTTGATCCATGTCAATTTAAGCGAATCCATAAAATGTGGTAAGTTGAGCATTTTCAGCCCACCTTTTTCATATTCATTTATTAATGTTGTACGTTTAACTTTTTCTGATCCACCCCACACAAATTTAAAAAACATCCTATTTAAACGATTTACAAATTCAGAGGGTAAGTCAATTATTGAACCGATAAATGATAGCTTTGATGCTAAAAGGCTTTTACTATCAGTACCTTGCCGACCATTGTAAGGTTTCTCATGGTCCAAGCTCTGATAGATCGTTCTATCAATTCCATCTTTGACTCCCAATTTACAGATAACTCTTCTATTTTAGTACATGGGTTTACTACTACCCCTATAATTTTTACATTATTATTTGGTACACATTTCCAATTAATTCCCCCAATTTCTTTCGTTGATTCTCTGCAAGCACCAATCCAGACAGCGTCGCTCTTTAATTTATTAATATATAAGCCTGAAATTTGTGAAAATAGTTCGAATGTTTTTAGCACGTTTTTTATTGATTCCTCATCTTTAACAAATATAGTTGTGTCGTCCGCAAATTGCGTAATTTTTACTTCATTTTTGTCGTATTCGAGGAAGGGCAATTTTATGCCATGTATATATTTTGACTGTCTGATTTGGTTTGCCATTACCTCGGCTGCCACGACATATAATAATGGGGACAAATTGCAACCTTGTCTTAGACCATTCATCTGTGCTAAAAAAGAAGACATATGTCCATTATGTAATACACAACTGACAGTGTTATTAAATATAGTCTTAATCCAATTTATTATTTTATCACCAAAGTTAAATAGTTTAAGGGAATACAATATGAAGTCCCTTTTAATCGTATCGAAAGCTTTTTTAAAATCAATACAGATCATAGCCCCCTTAATATTATTTGTTTCGGTGTATCTCAAAACATCTTCAAGTCTACGATCAATGTACCGACCAATTGCCAATGAACTTTGTAAAATTCTGCAGTAAGTCCATCACACCCCGGACTTTTATTATTTGACATTTTTTTAAGTGCAGTTAAACATTCTTCATTGTCAATCATACCTTCACATTTCATTCTATTTTCTTCAGATAACTTCGGTACATTAATATTTTTCATAAATTCATTAACATCATCTATACGGGTTATACTCTTTGTTCTGTACAGATCTTCATAGAAATCCACCTGCATTTTGATGAGGTCATCATCGTTTGTCACATTTACCCCCTCGCTATCTAGGAGGCTGGTTATTACCTTATTATTAACATTTCTTTTTTCAAGGTTCATAAAATATTTGGTACATTTTTCTCCTTCTTCGTTATTCTTACGCCATATATCCAAAAGATCTAGAGATGTGAAAAGTTCTTTAATTTTATATATTTATAAATACATTTGTTACATTTTTAACATTCCATTTACTGCTACTCAATGTTTAGTTAAAAAATAGAAAAGCAACTAGATTTAGAGACCTAAAGTACACAAATTAACGAGATCTAATTGCCTGTATTTGGGTTTTTTTTTCAATCCGATTTAATATTATATTCTTACACGTGAATTTGTACCTGGAATGTTCCATATGGATATCTTCAACGTATTCAAAGGTATTACATTCCATTTACTGCTACTCAATGTTTAGTTAAAAAATAGAAAAGCAACTAGATTTAGAAACCTAAAGTTTAACGAGTTCAATATTTTCAAACACCCATACATGAAATTTCAACCCATTACACCATCAAATGTTAAACAAATATACCGGTGGCTGGATTTAATATTTTCGTTATCATGTTGTTTTGTAAATTCTGAGCAGATTTTATTTACTTATTTAATTTGAACATACAATTTTACAACAGTGGCACCCGTCTATCCGACGGTGCGTTCATAATACGTACTAGCGGGCACCAGCGCTTCGCGCTGGACCCGCTAGAAAATTTCACGGGGAATAAGTAAACAAAGCGTAAGAAAATTTGATACAATAATATCAAGAACATGTCCTATACATAATCCAGACGGGGCCCTAAATAATCCGAATATCGCAGGTGCTTTTGATAATCCATGTTATACATTGCCTTAATCTAGGTAGGCCTACGTTTGTGTTTCCAGATACCTATGTAGGCCTCCCATGAGACCTGAAATGCAGGTACCCGTTGTCCCTTACTTTATCATAGTCAAGTAAATTAAACGCGGGTGCCGAAGATAGCGGACAGTAAAAGTCACAATAGGCAGAGGTCAGTAATATCAAAGCGTTATAAATGTTTATATAAATATCAATCAAGAGTATGTCCTTAAATAATTCAGGTACTAAGGTGCCCTTGATATAATGTAAGTTATATGGTGCCCTTAATACACCATGAGCCTAGGCCCAATGTGCTCTTAAATAATACAGATAACCAAGATCTTAATCCGAGTAGGCCTACTCCATCAACGTGTTCTTAATACCCCCAGTTATACTCCTGTCAGCGCATGTCTCTACCTATTTTGTACCCCAAATAATAAAAAGTTGAATTTTAATGTCAAAATTGAAAGTTACATAAAATTAGCTTTTAAATGTCTCCCCCGATTCTTTTATTGCGCTGCCACCCCGTTTTACTCCTTTAAAGGTATATTATGTGATCTTTCCATGGAACGCCCTCAACATCGAAAAAAATTGAAAGCAGATTTTCTTGCAGATTTACATTTCTGATCATAAATCGTACATACATTCCAAGTTACAGGGCGATAGCAATACGATTCTTAATTACTTCAAAATCATGGTTTTAGAGTGAAAATAAATTGTCGGATATCCGACAACTTATTTTATTCTAGTCTAAATTCACTCTAAAACCATGATTTTGAGGTAATTAGGAATCGTATCGCTCTGTAACTTGGAATATATGTACGATTTATGATCAGAAATGTAAATCTGCAAGAAAATCTACTCTCTAAAAAAAATCACGAATAGAGGGCGCTCTCTGGAAAAGATCACATAATATGCCTTTAACATATGGTGCTGGTGCAAGTGTCGCCACTGCCCATATGCACATACTGTATCCAGGTAATTCAGTAGGCCTACGTTCTGAGCGTTATAGTTTTATAGTCGGTCGTTTAGTTTTATGGTCGGCGGAGTCTATCATCAAGATCACTTGTACCATTCCACGCTTGTACTTGAGCACAATGTGTGCCATCCGGGTTTTGTTTGGCCTATTTACATTAAATACATTATTCCTCCAATAGGCATGTGGGGCCTTAACGTATAGTATATGTAGTCCCTTTATCATGTTTGCTGTAAAGCCTCCCGAGATACTTACCTGAGTGTACACCCTTGAAATCCAGTTATCACAGGTGGCCCACCTGCGCATAGTATATCCAGGTAATTTGAGACTCGTTTTATAGTGAACCCCGTAATCCAGATACCACGGATGCCCTGAATAATCCAGACACTCTATAATAATCATGATAATGTACCACACGTTCCGTTTATCCAGATGCCCCATGTGCCCTTATATCCAGATTATCAAGTAAGGGGAGACGTCAAAACTCGACCGCCCGTTGACTGCCGGTTACGGGCGGTTCCGCCCGGTTCTTTCAGGTCAAATGTTTTACTGGTATATGAATATTCGCGCATGCAACACTGAACAACCGCCGGTTGACTTAATGCTGTAATCTGACCAATTTACACTATCAATCTGTTACTTTGCGGTCATAATAGCTCTCTCTATAATCGTTCTATAAAAAAACAACATTCATAGACTTTCGGTATTGATTTTAAAAAGTTAATTGAGCTATAAACAGATTGAAAAAGCCAACCCCAGCGAAAATCAATAGCTGTATTGTACTGGGACTTTTAAGTCTTAAAAGAGCCCATTACTTCAAGATGTTATTGCTCACGTGTGTGACGAGGCACTTTCAACCGGTCGTGTTCACCAGAGTGTTACTATTTGACCTCATTATGTGTGTATATTATAACAGACGACACGTTTTGTGAGAACCGAACGGAACCGGCCGTAACCGGCGGTTTCCGGGCGGTCGAGTTTTGACGTGATCCCTAAGGGAAGTGCGGAGAGGAGGAGGTGGCTTTAGGGTACACTATTAGAAAAAGGGTGCTTCAGAGGGGTTCTTGGCTGTCCCGTATAATGGTTTAAAGGTTCTTTGATTTTAAAGGCCCCAAAAGGTTCTGTAGAGAACCTTTAGAGGTTCGAAAGACCAATGTTTGGCCATATTTTGCCTATTTTGAACCTTAAAATGGTTCTTTTTTGAACCTTTTAAGGTGATACAAAGGGTTCCATACGGGACAGCCAAGAACCCCTGAAGCCTGAAGCATCCTTTTTCTAAGAGTGTACGGACTGCCTGCTTTCACTCTGCTCCGTTACAATGTGCACGGTTTGCGCCACAAACGCGTACACTTTTTGTCTGCGTCATTACGTGTGCGCCGAACCGCGTGCGCCATGTTAAACGCGGTCGCGCAGCACAACATAGAAACGGTTGACATGGTACTGCCAGTTTCTTTATCGTTAGCAAACGTCGCATTCATCTATGTTACTAATGTGAAAGTGTCACTTTAAGATCTGTGTAAGAGTTTTTGTTTACATTTAGATAATGTCGTGAAATATTTTTATTTGTCGGACGTATAAATGCTTGTTACTATGCGATCTTTAAGAATAACAAACAGCCGCATATACAGAAATGTAGCTATATCCCTGAAGAAAATATTTTGGGTGAAGACATATGTCATCACTCATTCCGAAAACCACAATTTGTGTCCGAAAGTAGCTACCCGAGTAAAAGAAATTCAACATTTCGGATTTTCACATGTGATCCTTTCTGCGCATGTCTGAAAACGGTAAAAAACGGGCATTGAACTATCTAATTAGCTCGTGTATTAGAGGCGCAATTACCACGCTTTTTCAGTTGAGGAGGGACGCGAGTGTAAAATTATATTGAACTATCTAATAAAGCCATGTTCCGAAAATTAGTATATAGATATGCATACAAATAACAAGACGAAAGAACATTAATACTATTATAATAGTCATGTATACAATAGACCCACTTTGAATTCATCTAACAGCCCACGCACGTTTAAAGAGGCATTGAGAGATGTATCGAAATACTAAATGAGTAAATAACGTAAAGATAATCATCAACATATCCCAAATCCAAAATGTCATACAATTCCGACATCACCTTCATGCAAAATAAGCAAATAACGGCACTTCCGGGTTGAGATTTGCCGCGAAAGTACGCACGTAATACTATTGCATAATTTCCGAATTCAGCACCTAGTTTCTATATAATCATATCGAAACTAAGAAAATCATGAAATTTTATATGATAAACGGCGAATGTTGGTAAACTGTTTCAGATGGTAGTTAGTATATGCCTAAGTATTACTTTGATGCAATAAAACCTGATTTCCAGGATAATTGAGGGCGCACTACCATACGGATCTCCCAATGCCAAGGTATGATTTGCTGATTATTCAAGCCGGATAGCGTTAGTTCCACGCTGCCATCTAGGAATCCAGAACAAGCGTCGCGAACCAGTAATAGGATTATAATTGAATATAATTATGATTGAAACCCATTTCCGGCAGCATGGTGCTAAGCATTGGTTTCCAGTTTCCAATACGATTTATTCCGTTAGATATATACTACCGGGTTCCAAATTGTCGGTTCCTTTCATCTATGCTTAGCACCAGGCTGCTCAAAATGAGATTCATTATGATTAGCCCCATGGGCACTCACATCATCATTGAGTTTCACTGGGCTGGTACTCGACTCACCAATATCATTTTCAATTCTTGATGGCCACCTGACTGGCTCACGAGCTGATCTGGATGGAGATTGGTCATTTGTATGACTCAGCTGTCACTTCACTGCCAGGTCATAATTATAACAAATGATCAAGGGGAAAAGACAACAAAGTTTGATGGCATATAGACAATAGCCCTTTCGTATTATTAGTCAAGTTAAAACTATCAACGCTGCGCAATCCATATAGGATAACAGAGCTGTGTAATTGGGTTTTTTTATATCTCAGCATAACTTGGACCATTGCATAAACATGTACTGTGCTAATTCATACCAGTTTTTACTTCAGTGGCGAAGAAGATTGTAAGGTCTACCCACAATGCATTGCGCGAACGCCCGCTAACGAAAGCTCTTTTCACACGATTCATTTGTCGAGCTCTTAAGTTTAAGAAATAAAAAAGGAACACTGATAACTAAATATAGTCATTGATGTAATCTAGGGCACGCGTGGTCCATTGGATACATTCTCGCTCCACAATACAAAGGTTGTGAGTTCGAGTCATGTTGCAGCCAGCGTGTTGTGTCCTTGGGCAAGGCACTTTACCGCGCTTGCCACTCTTCACCCAGGTGTATAATTGTGTACCGGCATTAATTCATGTTGGGAAGTAAAACAGACTCGCTGTGCGGGAGGAGTGGCGAATCCCCAACAGCCAAAAATTACACGTGGGAGTCTGGCCCAAACGCTAAGGAAAGAGAGATGGGCACTCCGTGCGCGAGGTTTGCTCGGCGCGAGTCTTTACTTACTTACTTTTAAACTAGAACCTAAGAGCTCCAACTATGAACGCGCTATGAAGCCATGATTGTGTGCATATGTCTATGGGAACCTAAACAAATTGGAGACCAGAATTAGGGCATTTTGCAAGAAAGCAATGCATTGTGGTGGTGTCTTTAAAATATAAGCGGATGATACATGTACAGCACGAAACCAGTGCTAGAGTGGGGTATAAACTGGATCATTGAAGGTTTTACATTATTGCTTGAGGCAACATTTATGGTGTCGTTACTCGATAGAAGACATTGAACAGCCAACACGTTCAAGTGTGCAGCGCTTATCAAACCTAAAACAATCACATTACGTGAAGAACATGCCGTATTTTTAATTCCACTAATGCATCCATGTATTAAAATATTGACATTCAGTATTCTGTGAAAAGGTAACCGATTGAGGGGATTCTGTTAAGATCATTTGTGTTAATATATGGATTCAGGATGAGAGAATATAGTATAAGAGATAAATCCAAAACAAATATTGAAAGGTATGTAGCGTTAAAGCTACGGCACAGACATATGCCTACGGTACTTCTAACATCGTTTTATGGAACATTTGTAAGGTAGGCTACAACATGCTGTGTCTTAGAAATATAGCAATAACTAGAAAAGTAAAGGATGAACATTAGTAAGAAGGTATGTATTAAAAGAATAAACATTTCCTCGCAATGCATGGATTTTTATTTGGAAATGATGTGTTCCCTCCATTACTCTCACTTTTGAATGCGCTGTAAACAAAGTAATTGTTCCCCCCGTTTATCTCGTAATATCCCTTTAAAGTGATCACCATAAGCGACGATGGACGACTTCGACCGTAAGACCGCACATCCACTTCGATCGAAAGCATAAATATAGATAGCGTTCAAATTAGCGGTTCTTCTATCCCTCAATTCCATCCAAAGATGCGAGTTAACATCTTATCATCATCTAATACCTATAGCTGCTCTTTCACGTACATCATGTGATTTATTGATCGATATCTGTATTAAAGTAGGTTAAAGAAGCGTAATAAGGGCGTACAACTTACATGCCTATAGCCTCAATTACTATAGCTTAGAGCTACTCAGCTACATTATAAACTAAACTTGGAACCTTTAGAGGAGCTTACAGTGTGTTTATTCACAAAAGGTATCTACTGATGTATACATCTAGAGGTTTTGCTGAGTTTTTGAGTTTTATGCGGTATATTAAATTATTGTGAGCAAAAACGGATTACGAACGGGAGATATGTGTCTCCAAAATCCTTAATATATGACTATTTCATTTCAAATGTATCTACTAATTCATGTGCATATGATCTGTGTGAGATGGGTAAACGTAAGTGCCAGTTCCAACGCACATCTACGATGAAGATAGGCGTTAAAAAAGTGTTATAACACCATTTAAGAAAGATTCGTTTTCTATATTAATTTGTCCATTGAATTCAACAATTTCAACAACAAAACGGAAAGCATTGTTTTAAATCCCCACATAAATTATTTATTTGATGAAAATAGCTGGTTATACGACTTCTATAATAGTCAAGTTACGTTGTTGAGGATTTTGAGCAACTGTTGCATTTTAAGCAAGACACGCTGTATACAGCAAGTGCCGATATACAAATTTGACGAAGACAAGTGAGAGGCCTTGTAAGGTTTAGAACAACTGTTAGTGCAATAACGTATTGCATTAGAGACGTACAGACTGGGTTACAATAATGTTCCCGCCATCGGGTATTAGGAGACGTTAAACTCGGTATTACAGACTCCCATTTACTATTCGTATGCCTTGAAGTTGTGTGACTTATATGCTAGGCACAGGTACGTACTAAAGTAATAATCGTTTCTCTAACCGCTTAAATTGTATACATAAGACATGAGAGAGCACTTCTCTCCACGAACTGTGTATTAAAAAAGGTACAAAGAGGAGATTTTGAACTATTTCTGATACAGTTACTTTAATGAAACTAACTTTCGTAGCCCATTATCTGGATGTAAACAGTTTCCACATGTTATGTCTATGTGCATTTTCATGATTCAATTTAGCCGAAAATCTTGTTTATTTTTATCAAAAATGTTTTATATAATGTTGTTTTTATTAAAGAGTTGTATCAAAATGTTGCATTATATACTGTACAGAAAGTGCCGATACAAACATTGACGACGACATCTGTGGGGGCCTTCTTAAGGTTACAATAACTGTTAGTGGAAGAATGTATTACATAAGAGGCAGTTACAATAATCAGATTTTTTTTTAAAGCAACATGTAAACAAAAGTTCAACATTGCCGGCTGCTGCACGGGTGAGTCAATATCCATGCACGTGGTCGGTTCAATAAACCCATTGTTTGTTCGACCAATGGCCGTGCGTCTATGTGATTATGTCAGGTACTAAACAGCGGCTTCCCACCTGTACTTATAATTATTGCTTCGTGATATTTGAACGAGAGGGTTGTGTCTGGCAGCGCTGGGAGTAAATATCCCCACCCTCCCTCCCGAAAGGATTGTTTTAAATTTGTACGCGCTTGTCACAAGGGTAACGTTCAGTAGGACTGTCTGGTGGCTGCTTTGTTTCATTTCCAAGTAAACAATTACTTTTAAATACTTATTTGAAAATGTAACGACTGATAATGTTAGATTTATTCAAAGAGTATTTTTACAAGAATTTAATGCAAATTGTGATGTTTTTCACAAAGGAGTAAACATTTGGTTAACATTTTACCAGTTTACTCTTGTATATAATGTCAAGTTGGTATGACTTTAATCCAAAAGTAATTAATTATGATAAATGATGCGGGCACAGCATAACACGCAATGTACGCCAAACTATTGTAACAAATGTAACAAATGTATTTATAAATATATAAAGTTGAAATTGCGGTATACGTTAATGTAAATTGTTAGTACATCCCAGTGTACATATTCTTCCAAACGTAAAGTCAAAAGGTGGTGATCAATGGCAGTCTACCTATGGTAATAATTTCGTGTTTAAATGATAGTTGTGAATAATGTTAATAAAATGATTATAGTAATGCATTTCTGTACTCGGGTTTTATTTCAGGCTAAATAGAGTTCCGGCGGATGAAATCCTCTTCTTGACTTCGTCGTATGTTGCGTTTTAAATATTATGTGAAATTATCGTTTGAATTATTTTGACGTTTGTAGTCATTGAGTATAGTAGTAAGTCTGTCCTCACCCACTACTACAAGTAGAAGCGGGTGATGAAATCCTCTTCCTACCTTTGTCGTATGTCAGACATTTTGTTAACTAATTTAGGGAGAAATTCTCTCCACGAACTGTTTTTTATATCAAATATATAGGAAGACAAAAAAGGGATCAAAGGAGATATTTTGAAACATTTCTGATGTGTTAACTTATTATGAAACTACCTTTCGTAGCCCCTTAACGGGATGTAAACAGTTTCCACATAATACATGAACATGTATGTACATTGTCGTGATATATATTTAGACTCAGAAATAGACAATCAACCCAATGATTGTTATGGATTCATACGCTCTCAGTAATGTCGAACCAATCAGAAAGCAAGAAATTTAAAATTCGCGGAGTGCATTGGAAGTGTATAATGCACTCCGCGTGTGCTCCGTTCAATGCACGCACCACGCGCTTTGTTGTAAGAATTAGTTCAATGCATGGGTATGTTTTGTTTTTCGAAAAATTAGACGAATCGATGCACTTGCGCAAATGTTGATATGCTCACAATAGCACTCCCCCTGCGGGTGTCGTGCCATTATTCACACATCAACATCAGTTCGTGTGCATTGATTTGTCTAATTTCTCTCGAAACAACACATAAGCATTTATTGACTTATAATTATATTGATAATGTTGACTGACAATTGGATGATTGCTGATTTTGTACCTACTTTTTTCAGGCCTAATTCCTAAATATTTCATTTCCAAAATATTGTTTTGCATGTGACATATTGCCATGTAGTTGAATTTGGACAGTTTTGATTGGCGAAATTGGAAGAGCACATAGATTGAACGTACGCCCAAAAAATTACCTGTAATCACATATGATGTTACCAACAACCATTATACAACATTAAACGATTTACATAAGTTCAATCAATGTGCTTATAGCTTAATACTACCATTTATATCAGAGCGCCATTCACAAAGATAACGTTACAAATCGCCAATTAACTGTATAAGTTGTGGTTTCCTGCAAATAGCATGAGGGAATAATTATATAATTTAATCGACAACATTATATTTCTAGAATAGAACGCCGTATTTGTGTACTTACATCACGGTTTTGTCCTCCCACAACGCTCTGAGATCCACTGCACCGTCACCTGCTCGTATCGTCCAAAATATTCAGCTTTGACGTTAGTCAAACAGTGAGCACTTGAATCAGACAGCCAGGTTGAGAACAGCTCTGTTGAATAAAAAGCAAAACATGATGAAGTATGTTAGCACTTTCCACGCGGCAGGCGGCTGCAGACGACATTCCAAAATGTCACAAAATGTTTAAAAAATATCAAAATTATGGAATGTCATTACCATATATGGAATCATCTTGAGAAATGCATTGACATAAGTACAAACATGCCTAGTATCGGGTCAGTAATCCTTGAGATAGACTTTGAAAATTGTTAAAGGTTTCTGAAAAATCTGTTTTGTGTATGGTAAAATAATAGCCGCGTGGAAAGTGTTAATACCTTCTGTACTCTTTACATTCACTCGTCGTTTCTCGGTATTAACTGGTTATCTAGGGTACGTACCCATACCCTTTAACCGCATACTGAATGAGCTTCAAATAACGCACAGTTTTAACACTCACTATGAAGGAAAGGCAGATAATACATTCATATACCATTGTATACCAAGTACATGTGTATGCGCATTTTTAGTAGTCCGGATCAAATTCTACTCCAATAGAGATTTGAGCTGTCACGGCGATGAGATACGATGATGTGTACAAGTAAGTAGTCCCGTCCCGGCCTCGCACCGTATTCTGTCGCTCTATAACTATATTCAACTCATCATATTTATACCAAATAGTAGTACGTTATTTAACCCAGATTAATAAAACATAGGTCTCTCTACCTGATACAAAGGCTATATTAAATTGACTGCTCACTGTTATTGAATACACAATGTAAATTGACTTAGAAAACAAAAAGTTGCAAGCTTAACATTGCCAATACATATGCCTATTGTTGTTGTTTAGGGATACGAATTAACTGTGCAATATAAGAACCACGTGTCCACATTTGGGTTAGGGTTATTTTGCATGCATGTGATTTCCCGTCTTGTTTTTTTAAGGTAGTATTACTGTAAATTGATTTATTTTGCCAATTCCATTACCTTTTTTTTACAGTTACGTGTACTTTGCTTTAACAATTTTAAGCCAAATCATGCTCATAGTTACATTGAGCTTGGGTGGTTACACTGCCCGTTGCAAAGATTTATCATTTTAAACAATTATTTTCAAATTAACTTGGACGAAGATTATTAGACGTGTTAGTCCTCAAAGCAGTCCGTCGCTTGTACAAAGAATGGGCCTCTCTGAGTGGGGTTCTACATCCGTCTTCAAGTATCCGACCTTAATGAACATGTATTGTTCATCTGAGCTGCCTAACGATGTGTAACAAGGCCTAATTAATCCACCCTCGGGGCCCTTCATTTGCGGACAAGGTTAGCGGTGGTTGATCTTCCATTCGAAATAGTCAAATGGGGAAGAAAAAAGTGCACACATGTGTACGGTGCTAGTCCAGATGGGACGCTCTGAGGAAAGGATAGCGGATTTCTCCTGATACAAAAGTAGATGTCATTGTCTTTTAAAAGACGCAGGTCACATGAGGTTGACCTCGCGTAAAAGTACGAGAGGTCTACTCTACCCCACCCCAAAACTGTGCAATGAACATCCGTGGTGCGCAATACGTAAGCTCACGGGTCTGAATGGTAAGCGTCATTTTGTGAGTTTTCAATCATGCGCAGTAAGCTGATCGAAGTGCGCCCGCGTATGTCTGACTGTGGCCAGAAGAATGTGTGCCGTAGGTCCATTCCTCACGTGAATACTTGCTAACATTTTATACAATCTATGGATATCTTCTTTACTTGAAAAATAGCACTTTATGATACTCCTTAATAAACTGAGTCTCAAATTTACGCCGGCTATTATAAGCTAAAAATAAAACAGCTTCCTCTGAACCATCACCGACAAAAAGAAAGTAAGTCTTTACAAATGCGAATATAATTTGTACACTTAGCGCGAGTAGTATCTAAAATACCAGTTTATTTTATTATACTACGACTACCTTTGATAAAAAGAAGTAGCAACATGTATAGGGCTATGTTTTCCATCCTTCATAGACTCTTTTGTGTTGTAAAATGTGGAGAAAAAATCCCAAAACAAACCAAAATTTGACTACATAGAATATACAAATGTGTGTAAAAGTAAAATCATCTTTCATGCTTTCTTTCTTGTTTCATACATACTATGACTACCATTACGTTCCAATTACCTGCATATTTTGCGATATATTTGTTGACAGGTTGACTAGCCACGAAGCTAGTACTTGGGTATGGACAACCTGGACCACATGTCGGGACCCATCAGGCAGTCTATAGTGTTGCCACGTATCTTGTCACATATGTTGACTTTTAGCCCGAATTGGCCTGATTTTTCAAACTAAAATATGCTCCAGGGATACTATATCGTAACTCTTCTTGACATTTTAACTTTGATTTGATTTTACAAAATCTGAAATAGCACTAGTTTAAAATATTTGAAGTTCAAACATTGAATTTCTTAACACGAGAACTTTCAAAATGCACAATTTGGGCTCTTCAATCTAAGAATTTGCCGATCCAACACCCATTGAACGCATGCCCGGGGACCTTGAGGATTTCCAAAAGGCAGTCGACAGTCTTGTCTTGCCACATTGCTTGATGACTTGGCACATAATATGTTGACTTTCAGCCCCCATTGGGCTACATTTTAAAACTAAAATCGGCTCTAGGGATACTATATTGTGTCCTTTTTCGAAATTTGAGTTTTTTGATTTTACAAAATCGGAAATAACACTAGTTTGTATAATAAATTAAAGTTCAAAGTTTGATTTTTTTAACACAACCAGTTTCAAAGGTTACACCAGCAAATTATCCAAGGAATGATACCAAGCCTAGAACCTTGGGCCCATACTTGGGTAGCAATAGCAAGTGCCCGGAAATAAACAGGTGTTGAGAAATAAATCTGAGAAATGGTGTAGGAGGGAAAAAATGTATTTCCCTAGAAAAGCTTGATAATTGGTGGGCATTTCAGACTTTTCAGGGGATGGAATCGTAATGCGAAAAACATTTTTACGATTCTTGATGCATCTATGGTCACTTTATTTTTGTGCGGTCTGTACACCTGTCTACCTCAAATTCATGATACAGGCATGCAGGAAGATATAGTCATCAATAATTGACATTGGCTATTGCCGTAGCTTGGTACAGCGTATCATATATTCATAGGTTACGCACGGATTCCCTTAGATGGAAAGCAATTTATTTACCAACTTCTAAGTATGAACGATGCATTCGATATAGGAAACAGATCAGATTTAAATGCACACACGCATTGCTATCACTTTTTTATATAAGTGTAGCAGTTGACGTACTTTTAAAACAAAGATATGAATAGAGATTCACTTTTGTGTATCCGTGCTAATGATTATTGTAAGCAGGTGAGCTATAATATAGGCATTGACATTTTAATTCAAATACAGAATCATTTCAGAGCTGAGAACCGACCAAAACAGTTCGCCACAGACGAATGGGGCATTCACTTGTTAACTTGATGACATAGTACACCGTTGACATGGACACATTGCTGACAAATTCCGAACAGAATGACTGTGGCTAGCAACACAGGGTGGTAGCTCACCTTTAACTTTTCTCAAAAAAAGTCGGTCGATCCTGTAATACCAGGAGCGGAGTTCCAATCTCTCTTTCAAAGCGATAGGGCCAGACTCACTCCTTTTTATAATGTTGCTGTGTGGGGCTCGCTACACCTCCTCCACAGCGAGTCTGTTACCTTCCCAGCACTGAAGAATGCCGGTACCCATTTAAATACACCTGGGTAGAGAGGAGTAATTGCGGTAAAGTGCCTTACTCAAGAGCACAACATGTTGATTACAGCGGGACTCGAACCCACAACCTTTAGATCATGAATCCAGTGCTCTACCCACTGCGCCACACATGCCCGTAATGTTTCTCATACCGGTATGTAAATAGCAGTTTATAATATTAATATAGGAAATGTATAGCGCCGAATGCAAAAAAAAAGCCTCTGTGTGCTTGAAAAGTTAAAATGTTAGTCATATAGTATTGTTTAGATAAAAATGTTTTCCGGGCTGACTTGAAGCTGTTCAGAGACTGCAGACGCCTAATCTCTTATGGTATTTCATTCCATTATGATGGTGCAGCAATGGCGAAAGGCTGGCATCGTACGTATCAGGTCTTGGGGGTGGTGGTCGTTCAAGAAGAGTTAGTGTGGCCGAACGTAGAATGCGTTTTGGATGAAAATCACAAGTCTTTCTGCTGCATTCTGAAGTCTTTAAATAGCAGTTTATGATTCATACAGATAGTGTAGCATCAGTAGGATTGATATATTAAGATATTTGAAACATTAAATTCAAGAATTTTCGAAGGAAAAGTAGATAAGTACTGTAACAATCAGATAACACAAAAATGAAACTCAAATTTAGATGTAGTTTGTCTTACCGTCATGCACGCCTAACTTTTGAAATACGTTTTGTTTATCACATAGCTCTTTTTTGTGTCTTGTACATTAAGTTCCATTCATAAGCTGATAGAAATATAGTAGGTCGTGTTTGATCATTGATCGTATCATCATGAGCATCATCCGCATTCGCAATAGGTCCATGCTCATGTGAATTGATACTGATATGCAAAATTCCCTGACACTATGGAATAAACCAGAATTTTATGGGTTTTCAAGCAAGTCAATATAATGTTTTTAATGAACGGAATGATATGTTTTATTTTATTGATGGTCGTGTTTCTTTAATGTGTATTACACTATACAATCAAGTATCAAAATTTCATTCTTCAATAATGCACTTAGCTATCTTGATGTAACAGCTTGTCTGCACATCTACATAGTACACAGACGAACCTGATTCTGGATGAAACGCGGAAGCCAAAGCCAAGCTGCATAATTCCACAACTGAATAATTCACAACAATTCCATCAAGCAATCAACGTAATTTAAAAATGTCTCTAGCTACTTCGTGCTTATCCCTATACCGTATTCTATTAGTGATATTAGCCATAAACGAGTCAATAATTAGTAATAAATAAGAATAAGTAAAACAATAAGCGCCACTGGCTCCGAATTAATTTACAGCATTTCGAAAAAGAGATGAAAGACACAAAATTTAGTTTCAATTCACTCAGAGAGTTGCTTACTCGTTCTATTATTGCAGTTTCATTATTTTAAAAAGGTTTCGTTATTATCCAAAAAAAGGTATACGTGTCTCTTGTCTTATAAAGTCATCTACGGTCTCAGAATGAATACAATATTGCATCAATATGTTGAACAGGTTAACCCCTCGGGTCTACCTGTCTATATTACAGTGGTTCTGATTGGTTTATTGCAAGATATACTCATTTTAATAGCCAATTAAAATGTAGCTTGTAAAGTATTTCACTCCAATCTTTATCAGGGATACAATTATTCTAACACTGTCTCTGATTAGTGCAATAAATGATGTATCTATCTTTCTGACCAATCGGCCGGTAGTTCTCAGGAGGTTAATACTTGCTGGTACATGGGTTCTAATATAAGAACACACTTATGTATAAGAGCTAAGCTACAAGCTGCACTCACTTGTCAATTTATTTATTTAGTGGGGCCACTGCAGTGGCACTGTGGTTGTTGCTTTTAGACTCACAATCCTTGGTCCTACTATTGCTCCATGTACGCGTAACATAAATCAGATTTCAAAACAGTCGTAGAGTTGACTCTATTGTATGTAAAAATCACCTACAATTAGCTTAAAAGTTGATCTTGAATGCCTTGTTTCAGACCAAATCAAATCATTTTTGAATAATTTTGACATTTATCTTGCCACATTTTCCCTTGCCTCCACGAGTTAATAACATTATCATTCTATGCCCTTATGCTGCCATACGATGTCAAGGGATCAATAAACAAGAACATTGTCCTGCTATTAAATTAAGAAGGGACCTAAGATTCTTTTGTTTGAATTTTGATAGTGCTGTTAATATTGAACTATGACTCTAATGCATATAAAAGTATACTTTTTTGGAAAGGAAATCGATCAAAAAATCCACATTTGGCATCAATTTTGACAAAAAATGTTGATTTTATGAGAAAATCACAGAAAATAGATTTTTGGACCCAATTTTCTTGAACAAAGCTAACAAACATAACTTTGAGTTAAAATGCCCAAATCACTTGATGACACTAACGAAGGGACGCTTTTTTTCAACCTAATCCAATATTTTTTTGAAATTTTAACAAACAAGTGTGTAAAAAAAAAAGAAACGTCATTTTTATCACGTTTTTGGCACTGTTTGGTCAACATTTCCAAAATATCCCTTAATTAGTGTCTTTACATAATCATCAAGTGATTTGTTAGCTTTGTTCAAAAATAATTGGGTCAAGAATCCAGATTAGATTTATTCCGTTAGCGCCCTCAACGGAATAAATCGCAATAACACTGACAAAGTAGTTTAAGAATGTTGGATATCCGATATTTATTGTTTAAGAATGTAGGATATCCAATATTTATAGTTTAAGATTGTAGGATATCCAATATTTATAGTTTATGATTGAGCTATCCTTGGTTTTTTTACCTCCCCGACCACCAACCCCCTGAGTGTTTTGGCATATAATTATGTATCAATATGATTTCCACGGTGTCAAATCCCGAATCCCGAATGTTTATTGCGATTTATTCCGTAGAGGGCACTCACGGAATAAATCTAATCGGGTTCTTGAACTGCAATATATCTACAAATTAAGACGAATTGTAAACTGCATAAATAGTGCAGTTTAACAAGGAGACCAGGTTGAGTAATTTTGAACCTCAAACAATGACACTTTTCGTTAACTTGTAACAAAAAAAGTAAGTAGGTGACCCCAATTTTTACTTTTGAAAACTAAAATTCGGCAAACAATTTCGGACTAGATTTGTTTGTTTTTAATTCAATATAAGTAGAAATAATAATATTCCCCATAGATCGCTGTGTAAATTTCATCCAAAAATACACTTTTCCAAATGCTTCTCACGCGTAAACGAGCACGGGATGTACATTGATGGAATTTTATTTATACCAAATCTTAGCCAACAATATCGGCTTTTTCACTTAGAAAAGGATATTTTCGACGTCTTAATAACAACAAGAATTTCTAGAAGGTTCGTACCTGTTAACCCTATGCGTACAAACCACCCGTTTGTGTATGGGTTAGTGCTAATACAGATGCGAGTACATGTCGTCAACATTTTTAATTCGATGTCGATTAGAAATGATTAATGTACCGGCCATATAATCCGTTTGAGATACCTTTTGCATTTTAATAATACCAATGATTTACTCAAAAAATAGTAAATACGGAGGATTCAATCTATGAATGCATTGTTTGTTATGTTTAGCTATAATTGTTCATGCGCACACAATCGTTTCAGCAACACAAGAAGCTTAACGATTGCAGCGAAGTTCTACGGTCATGTATCTGGAACAATCCTCAGATTAATATTGGTGGAAATATTGTTTTCTATTCCAGTTGGGTTCAAAATGGCATTCTCTATATTAATGATCTCATGGACCCAGAGGGAGGATTTTACTCTTTGGAGGCACTAAGGAGAAAATATGTTAATCTTAGAACTAACTTTCTTGAGTACCATGGGCTCAGACGTACTATTATTGAGAGTTTTAGAAATGTGTCATTGTTTACCAATGCTAAGCCGGTTGCTAAACCATTTATTCCTATAAACATTGATATTCTATTGAAAGACAAAAAGGGCTGTAGGCGTATCTACAAAATCCTTTTACCCAATTCCAATAATAAAGCCAAGCTAAAATGGTCGCAAAAACTTCAGTACATCGACGATAACAAATGGAAAACTATCTGCAACGCGCCATTTAAATGTACTAGGGATATCAAGCTAAGATGGTTTCAGTTTCGAATAACTCAGCGTTTCCTGAGCACAAACTGCTTCCTTAAGATGATAAAGGTTTCCAGCGACGATCGATGTTCTTTTTGCTATCAGGTCCAGGAAACAATTTATCATATATTCTGTATGTGCCCTATTACTAATACCATCTGGAGAAAGCTCGAGGAATGGATACTATGTAAATGTAAAATTAAGGTTTCGCTGTGCGATAATGACATTCTCTTTGGCAAATTCCCCATTAGTAAACATACTGGTCTCAATAACATCTTGTTGATTGCGAAATTTGCTGTATACAGAAATAGGTGCAATGGTTCAAAACCGTCATTTCAAAATATCCAACATGATATCATTAAGTACCATAACACTGAAAGACACATGTGGAAAAAATCTCTTAAGAATACTCTCTACCAAAAAAAATGGGACGTTTTCCACATGCTTTTTGTATAATTGAAATATATTATATTTTGTAATTTAGTGTATGTTTTAGTACGTCATCCTGTATTTATGCATAATAATATTCATGCGATATATAGTCTACTTATCGATGTTACTCTAACAGTTATCCACACACATTGTGTATTCTAACTGATTTGTAATCATATATTTTGTATATTTGATTTGTCATAGCAGATGAAAAAAAATAAAAAAGAGAAAGAAAAAAAATTGTTCATGCGCATACCACTTACCATACCTATACAGAATAGCAATTTCTATTTTTTTGAAAAATATTGTTGTAGTATTTAGCATTCAACGAAATAACAGAATACCGCTTTCAATGAAAATATATAAAATCATTAGTGGTCCATACACTTTCACTATCTCCAATACTATTTCCAATAAAAATTCAACCAAATGTTGTATTATTTATTAAACTCTGCTGGAATAATAAGCCAACAAGCCATCAATTATAAATGAGCGTATATATATATATTGGATTTATTGGTAAATTATTCAAAGGTATATATACCATTTATAATTTATGGGGTGGTTCAAGAAATATTTACATTTTAGGGCAATATATGTGTCGTTGTTGAGGCTATTTATTTACATTGAAGCGTATAAAATGCTAAATTTGAAAATCCTAGTGACAAATATTTAGGATGCGAATATAAATCAAAAGCATAATTAGTTTCCATCTTCAAACAAATAAAATCATAGATAAACAAGCCAGGGATAGAGAAGTGGGTATTTTCCTTTGAAGCTATTTGTGTTTCGGACCAACAATCTTGTTCAAAACCTGTTGGGACACTATACACGTGCGCATCAATTATCTTTCAAAATTAGTAAAAAGCTGTCAATTGAAAGTATGATAGTCAAAACTAGTTTATGTAAAGCTGCCATCCCTCTCAACCCCCCCAACCAATGTTGGGGCTGATATATATAACACAGCCCGTTGCTGGACGATGCTTTTATATCGACCAACATTGAGTTTAGGGGAGGGACCACCGTTTCACAGGACATGCAGGAAGTGTCCCAACAGTTTTGAACATGATTGTATTAAGGGAGTGGAAAAATGAGCTATACAAAATACAAAAATCGCTATATCTCGAAAACGGTAGCTTTGATTTTAACCATTCTTTTTAAGAAATGAAGAGCATTGCTTCTGTAACATTTCGAGTTGAACTTCATAGTCTAATTACGTATACACATTTAATGAAATACATAAATAACGTGTATTTTGATAAAGTGTCATAGTTTCAAAGTATCTAATTTACAGCGACGAGTGTTTCAAACGATTGCATCAAGTGGCGACGAGGCGAGGCGACGAAAAAAAAAACATGTTGTACAAACCTTATCAACTCATTTATTTCAAATCTTAATTGTTTAAACATTTGAAGTAAAAATTAAAA
The DNA here is from genome assembly GCA_035610835.1 of Ophiura sarsii. NCBI lineage: Eukaryota > Metazoa > Echinodermata > Ophiuroidea > Amphilepidida > Ophiuridae > Ophiura > Ophiura sarsii. The sequence continues at coordinate 10,985,382 of CM069442.1, read as the reverse complement.
TGTAACTAAACTGCCGCGCTGAGATTCGAACCCACGGACAGAGTCTGCGGTGTCAGTCGAAACCACTACACTAGTAGGGCTATACGTTGTACTGGTATAAGAAGATAAGGTATAACAATTTATCTTGTTAAACTAATATTATTCTTGAGATGATTTAGTATGGAAATACACTTATTATTATCGGTCTACCACGGTTAACATTATATACACTTTCATACTGTTCAAAATAATAATCATTTTTGCGAATTCTACACGATTAACCACGGTCTACCAATAATATCTTAAAAGATGATCAATACTTCCTTTCTATTCATTCTGGTAGACCGTACATAGGGTTCTATTGAAATTGATGGGTTGACCGTGGTTGATCAATACAGTGCTAGAGTTAATAAGCAAAATGCCTCTTCAAAAAGCTGACTCCCCAGTTAGCTCAGTGGTATGTTTCCCGTCTTAGAATAAGTAGATTGCTGGTTCGAATCTCGATAGGTTCTTGTTTTTATGGTTTTGTTTTCGTTTGTTTAGTTTTGTATTTCATTTTGGAAATGTTTGTAACTTTTCATTCTAAAGTTGATTTCATTTTTCCGGACCTTACGAATTGGTATAATATGTTTAATAATAACATGCGATTTATAGGTGATGTATATATTACGTTGTCAAATGGATATTTTGTGTTTGTTGACATCTACCTCTATACGAATACGAATCTTAATTATTATGGCGTCTCAATAATACATTAACATGCTTCAATTAAGAGTATATTAATCTGAAATAAACGGTCACCCTCACCCTACTACAATAACACAATCATTAGTTTATTTAATGACATTATTTGTTTTACCTATTATCTTATGAAATAAGTCTTTATTAAAAAGTACCATTTAGGTGCGTAATTCAGACAATGCCCCTTTAAATTGAAGACATTACTAACCCATTATTTTCTTAAATAAACGATACTAATGGCACATTATCGCTCTCTAATATTGCCAAATATAATATAATTTGGAACTTTATTTAATGCAGTTACAAGGACTTATATGAATTTAGTACATTATTTTTACAATGCTTTAATACATGTATTAAGGGAGTGGAAAAATGAGCTATAAAAAAAAAAAAAATCGCTATATCTCGAAAACGGTAGCTTCGATTTTAACCATTCTTTTTAAGAAATGAAGAGCATTGCTTCTGTAACATTTCGAGTTGAACTTCATAGTCTAATTACGTATACACATTTAATGAAATACATAAATAACGTGTATCTTGATAAAGTGTCATAGTTTCAAAGTATCTAATTTACAGCGACGAGTGTTTCAAACGATTGCATCAAGTGGCGGTGCGTCAAGGCGACGAAAAAAAACCCATGTTGTACAAACCTTATCAACTCATTTATTTCAAATCTTAATTGTTTAAACATTTGAAGTAAAAATTAAAATGTAACTAAACTGCCGCGCTGAGATTCGAACCCACGGACAGAGTCTGCGGTGTCAGTCGAAACCACTACACTAGTAGGGCTATACGTTGTACTAGTATAAGAAGATAAGGTATAACAATTTATCTTGTTAAACTAATATTATTCTTGAGATGATTTAGTATGGAAATACACTTATTATTATCGGTCTACCACGGTTAACATTATATACACTTTCATAATGTTCAAAATAATAATCATTTTTGCGAATTCAACACGATTAACCACGGTCTACCAATAATATCTTAAAAGATGATCAATACTTCCTTTCTATTCATTCTGGTAGACCGTACATAGGGTTCTATTGAAATTGATGGGTTGACCGTGGTTGATCAATACAGTGCTAGAGTTAATAAGCAAAATGCCTCTTCAAAAAGCTTACTCCCCAGTTAGCTCAGTGGTATGTTTCCCGTCTTAGAATAAGTAGATTGCTGGTTCGAATCTCGATAGGTTCTTGTTTTTATGGTTTTGTTTTCGTTTGTTTAGTTTTGTATTTCATTTTGGAAATGTTTGTAACTTTTCATTCTAAAGTTGATTTCATTTTTCCGGACCTTACGAATTGGTATAATATGTTTAATAATAACATGCGATTTATAGGTGATGTATTACGTTGTCAAATGGATATTTTGTGTTTGTTGACATCTACCTCTATACGAATACGAATCTTAATTATTATGGCGTCTCAATAATACATTAACATGCTTCAATTAAGAGTATATTAATCTGAAATAAACGGTCACCCCCACCCTACTACAATAACACAATCATTAGTTTATTTAATGACATTATTTGTTTTACCTATTATCTTATGAAATAAGTCTTTATTAAAAAGTACCATTTAGGTGCGTAATTCAGACAATGCCCCTTTAAATTGAAGACATTACTAACCCATTATTTTCTTAAATAAACGATACTAATGGCACATTATCGCTCTCTAATATTGCCAAATATAATATAATTTGGAACTTTATTTAATGCAGTTACAAGGACTTATATTAACTTAGTACATTATTTTTACAATGCTTTAATACATGTATTAAGGGAGTGGAAAAATGAGCTATAAAAAATACAAAAATCGCTATATCTCGAAAACGGTAGCTTCGATTTTAACCATTCTTTTTAAGAAATGAAGAGCATTGCTTCTGTAACATTTCGAGTTGAACTTCATAGTCTAATTACGTATACACACACATTTAATGAAATACATAAATAACGTGTATTTTGATAAAGTGTCATAGTTTCAAAGTATCTAATTTACAGCGACGAGTGTTTCAAACGATTGCATCAAGTGGCGGTGCGTCAAGGCGACGAAAAAAACCCCAAGTTGTACAAACCTGATCAACTCATTTATTTCAAATCTTAATTGTTTAAACATTTGAAGTAAAAATTAAAATGTAACTAAACTGCCGCGCTGAGATTCGAACCCACGGACAGAGTCTGCGGTGTCAGTCGAAACCACTACACTAGTAGGGCTATACGTTGTACTAGTATAAGAAGATAAGGTATAACAATTTATCTTGTTAAACTAATATTATTCTTGAGATGATTTAGTATGGAAATACACTTATTATTATCGGTCTACCACGGTTAACATTATATACACTTTCATACTGTTCAAAATAATAATCATTTTTGCGAATTCAACACGATTAACCACGGTCTACCAATAATATCTTAAAAGATGATCAATACTTCCTTTCTATTCATTCTGGTAGACCGTACATAGGGTTCTATTGAAATTGATGGGTTGACCGTGGTTGATCAATACAGTGCTAGAGTTAATAAGCAAAATGCCTCTTCAAAAAGCTGACTCCCCAGTTAGCTCAGTGGTATGTTTCCCGTCTTAGAATAAGTAGATTGCTGGTTCGAATCTCGATAGGTTCTTGTTTTTATGGTTTTGTTTTCGTTTGTTTAGTTTTGTATTTCATTTTGGAAATGTTTGTAACTTTTCATTCTAAAGTTGATTTCATTTTTCCGGACCTTACGAATTGGTATAATATGTTTAATAATAACATGCGATTTATAGGTGATGTATATATTACGTTGTCAAATGGATATTTTGTGTTTGTTGACATCTACCTCTATACGAATACGAATCTTAATTATTATGGCGTCTCAATAATACATTAACATGCTTCAATTAAGAGTATATTAATCTGAAATAAACGGTCACCCCCACCCTACTACAATAACACAATCATTAGTTTATTTAATGACATTATTTGTTTTACCTATTATCTTATGAAAAAAGTCTTTATTAAAAAGTACCATTTAGGTGCGTAATTCAGACAATGCCCCTTTAAATTGAAGACATTACTAACCCATTATTTTCTTAAATAAACGATACTAATGGCACATTATCGCTCTCTAATATTGCCAAATATAATATAATTTGGAACTTTATTTAATGCAGTTACAAGGACTTATATGAATTTAGTACATTATTTTTACAATGCTTTAATACAATCTTGTTCAAAACCTGTTGGGACACTATACACGTGCGCATCAATTATCTTTCAAAATTAGTAAAAAGCTGTCAATTGAAAGTATGATAGTCAAAACTAGTTTATGTAAAGCTGCCATCCCTCTCAACCCCCCCCCCCCCCCCAACCAATGTTGGGGCTGATATATATAACACAGCCCGTTGCTGGACGATGCTTTTATATCGACCAACATTGAGTTTAGGGGAGGGACCACCGTTTCACAGGACATGCAGGAAGTGTCCCAACAGTTTTGAACATGATTGTATTAAGGGAGTGGAAAAATGAGCTATACAAAATACAAAAATCGCTATATCTCGAAAACGGTAGCTTTGATTTTAACCATTCTTTTTAAGAAATGAAGAGCATTGCTTCTGTAACATTTCGAGTTGAACTTCATAGTCTAATTACGTATACACATTTAATGAAATACATAAATAACGTGTATTTTGATAAAGTGTCATAGTTTCAAAGTATCTAATTTACAGCGACGAGTGTTTCAAACGATTGCATCAAGTGGCGACGAGGCGAGGCGACGAAAAAAAAAACATGTTGTACAAACCTTATCAACTCATTTATTTCAAATCTTAATTGTTTAAACATTTGAAGTAAAAATTAAAATGTAACTAAACTGCCGCGCTGAGATTCGAACCCACGGATAGAGTCTGCGGTGTCAGTCGAAACCACTACACTAGTAGGGCTATACGTTGTACTGGTATAAGAAGATAAGGTATAACAATTTATCTTGTTAAACTAATATTATTCTTGAGATGATTTAGTATGGAAATACACTTATTATTATCGGTCTACCACGGTTAACATTATATACACTTTCATACTGTTCAAAATAATAATCATTTTTGCGAATTCTACACGATTAACCACGGTCTACCAATAATATCTTAAAAGATGATCAATACTTCCTTTCTATTCATTCTGGTAGACCGTACATAGGGTTCTATTGAAATTGATGGGTTGACCGTGGTTGATCAATACAGTGCTAGAGTTAATAAGCAAAATGCCTCTTCAAAAAGCTGACTCCCCAGTTAGCTCAGTGGTATGTTTCCCGTCTTAGAATAAGTAGATTGCTGGTTCGAATCTCGATAGGTTCTTGTTTTTATGGTTTTGTTTTCGTTTGTTTAGTTTTGTATTTCATTTTGGAAATGTTTGTAACTTTTCATTCTAAAGTTGATTTCATTTTTCCGGACCTTACGAATTGGTATAATATGTTTAATAATAACATGCGATTTATAGGTGATGTATATATTACGTTGTCAAATGGATATTTTGTGTTTGTTGACATCTACCTCTATACGAATACGAATCTTAATTATTATGGCGTCTCAATAATACATTAACATGCTTCAATTAAGAGTATATTAATCTGAAATAAACGGTCACCCCCACCCTACTACAATAACACAATCATTAGTTTATTTAATGACATTATTTGTTTTACCTATTATCTTATGAAATAAGTCTTTATTAAAAAGTACCATTTAGGTGCGTAATTCAGACAATGCCCCTTTAAATTGAAGACATTACTAACCCATTATTTTCTTAAATAAACGATACTAATGGCACATTATCGCTCTCTAATATTGCCAAATATAATATAATTTGGAACTTTATTTAATGCAGTTACAAGGACTTATATGAATTTAGTACATTATTTTTACAATGCTTTAATACATGTATTAAGGGAGTGGAAAAATGAGCTATAAAAAAAAAAAAATCGCTATATCTCGAAAACGGTAGCTTCGATTTTAACCATTCTTTTTAAGAAATGAAGAGCATTGCTTCTGTAACATTTCGAATTGAACTTCATAGTCTAATTACGTATACACATTTAATGAAATACATAAATAACGTGTATCTTGATAAAGTGTCATAGTTTCAAAGTATCTAATTTACAGCGACGAGTGTTTCAAACGATTGCATCAAGTGGCGGTGCGTCAAGGCGACGAAAAAAACCCCATGTTGTACAAACCTTATCAACTCATTTATTTCAAATCTTAATTGTTTTAACATTTGAAGTAAAAATTAAAATGTAACTAAACTGCCGCGCTGAGATTCGAACCCACGGACAGAGTCTGCGGTGTCAGTCGAAACCACTACACTAGTAGGGCTATACGTTGTACTAGTATAAGAAGATAAGGTATAACAATTTATCTTGTTAAACTAATATTATTCTTGAGATGATTTAGTATGGAAATACACTTATTATTATCGGTCTACCACGGTTAACATTATATACACTTTCATACTGTTCAAAATAATAATCATTTTTGCGAATTCAACACGATTAACCACGGTCTACCAATAATATCTTAAAAGATGATCAATACTTCCTTTCTATTCATTCTGGTAGACCGTACATAGGGTTCTATTGAAATTGATGGGTTGACCGTGGTTGATCAATACAGTGCTAGAGTTAATAAGCAAAATGCCTCTTCAAAAAGCTTACTCCCCAGTTAGCTCAGTGGTATGTTTCCCGTCTTAGAATAAGTAGATTGCTGGTTCGAATCTCGATAGGTTCTTGTTTTTATGGTTTTGTTTTCGTTTGTTTAGTTTTGTATTTCATTTTGGAAATGTTTGTAACTTTTCATTCTAAAGTTGATTTCATTTTTCCGGACCTTACGAATTGGTATAATATGTTTAATAATAACATGCGATTTATAGGTGATGTATTACGTTGTCAAATGGATATTTTGTGTTTGTTGACATCTACCTCTATACGAATACGAATCTTAATTATTATGGCGTCTCAATAATACATTAACATGCTTCAATTAAGAGTATATTAATCTGAAATAAACGGTCACCCCCACCCTACTACAATAACACAATCATTAGTTTATTTAATGACATTATTTGTTTTACCTATTATCTTATGAAATAAGTCTTTATTAAAAAGTACCATTTAGGTGCGTAATTCAGACAATGCCCCTTTAAATTGAAGACATTACTAACCCATTATTTTCTTAAATAAACAATACTAATGGCACATTATCGCTCTCTAATATTGCCAAATATAATATAATTTGGAACTTTATTTAATGCAGTTACAAGGACTTATATTAACTTAGTACATTATTTTTACAATGCTTTAATACATGTATTAAGGGAGTGGAAAAATGAGCTATAAAAAATACAAAAATCGCTATATCTCGAAAACGGTAGCTTCGATTTTAACCATTCTTTTTAAGAAATGAAGAGCATTGCTTCTGTAACATTTCGAGTTGAACTTCATAGTCTAATTACGTATACACATTTAATGAAATACATAAATAACGTGTATTTTGATAAAGTGTCATAGTTTCAAAGTATCTAATTTACAGCGACGAGTGTTTCAAACGATTGCATCAAGTGGCGGTGCGTCAAGGCGACGAAAAAAAACCCAAGTTGTACAAACCTGATCAACTCATTTATTTCAAATCTTAATTGTTTAAACATTTGAAGTAAAAATTAAAATGTAACTAAACTGCCGCGCTGAGATTCGAACCCACGGACAGAGTCTGCGGTGTCAGTCGAAACCACTACACTAGTAGGGCTATACGTTGTACTAGTATAAGAAGATAAGGTATAACAATTTATCTTGTTAAACTAATATTATTCTTGAGATGATTTAGTATGGAAATACACTTATTATTATCGGTCTACCACGGTTAACATTATATACACTTTCATACTGTTCAAAATAATAATCATTTTTGCGAATTCAACACGATTAACCACGGTCTACCAATAATATCTTAAAAGATGATCAATACTTCCTTTCTATTCATTCTGGTAGACCGTACATAGGGTTCTATTGAAATTGATGGGTTGACCGTGGTTGATCAATACAGTGCTAGAGTTAATAAGCAAAATGCCTCTTCAAAAAGCTGACTCCCCAGTTAGCTCAGTGGTATGTTTCCCGTCTTAGAATAAGTAGATTGCTGGTTCGAATCTCGATAGGTTCTTGTTTTTATGGTTTTGTTTTCGTTTGTTTAGTTTTGTATTTCATTTTGGAAATGTTTGTAACTTTTCATTCTAAAGTTGATTTCATTTTTCCGGACCTTACGAATTGGTATAATATGTTTAATAATAACATGCGATTTATAGGTGATGTATATATTACGTTGTCAAATGGATATTTTGTGTTTGTTGACATCTACCTCTATACGAATACGAATCTTAATTATTATGGCGTCTCAATAATACATTAACATGCTTCAATTAAGAGTATATTAATCTGAAATAAACGGTCACCCCCACCCTACTACAATAACACAATCATTAGTTTATTTAATGACATTATTTGTTTTACCTATTATCTTATGAAATAAGTCTTTATTAAAAAGTACCATTTAGGTGCGTAATTCAAACAATGCCCCTTTAAATTGAAGACATTACTAACCCATTATTTTCTTAAATAAACGATACTAATGGCACATTATCGCTCTCTAATATTGCCAAATATAATATAATTTGGAACTTTATTTAATGCAGTTACAAGGACTTATATGAATTTAGTACATTATTTTTACAATGCTTTAATACAATCTTGTTCAAAACCTGTTGGGACACTATACACGTGCGCATCAATTATCTTTCAAAATTAGTAAAAAGCTGTCAATTGAAAGTATGATAGTCAAAACTAGTTTATGTAAAGCTGCCATCCCTCTCAACCCCCCCCCCCCAACCAATGTTGGGGCTGATATATATAACACAGCCCGTTGCTGGACGATGCTTTTATATCGACCAACATTGAGTTTAGGGGAGGGACCACCGTTTCACAGGACATGCAGGAAGTGTCCCAACAGTTTTGAACATGATTGTATTAAGGGAGTGGAAAAATGAGCTATACAAAATACAAAAATCGCTATATCTCGAAAACGGTAGCTTTGATTTTAACCATTCTTTTTAAGAAATGAAGAGCATTGCTTCTGTAACATTTCGAGTTGAACTTCATAGTCTAATTACGTATACACATTTAATGAAATACATAAATAACGTGTATTTTGATAAAGTGTCATAGTTTCAAAGTATCTAATTTACAGCGACGAGTGTTTCAAACGATTGCATCAAGTGGCGACGAGGCGAGGCGACGAAAAAAAACAACATGTTGTACAAACCTTATCAACTCATTTATTTCAAATCTTAATTGTTTAAACATTTGAAGTAAAAATTAAAATGTAACTAAACTGCCGCGCTGAGATTCGAACCCACGGACAGAGTCTGCGGTGTCAGTCGAAACCACTACACTAGTAGGGCTATACGTTGTACTGGTATAAGAAGATAAGGTATAACAATTTATCTTGTTAAACTAATATTATTCTTGAGATGATTTAGTATGGAAATACACTTATTATTATCGGTCTACCACGGTTAACATTATATACACTTTCATACTGTTCAAAATAATAATCATTTTTGCGAATTCTACACGATTAACCACGGTCTACCAATAATATCTTAAAAGATGATCAATACTTCCTTTCTATTCATTCTGGTAGACCGTACATAGGGTTCTATTGAAATTGATGGGTTGACCGTGGTTGATCAATACAGTGCTAGAGTTAATAAGCAAAATGCCTCTTCAAAAAGCTGACTCCCCAGTTAGCTCAGTGGTATGTTTCCCGTCTTAGAATAAGTAGATTGCTGGTTCGAATCTCGATAGGTTCTTGTTTTTATGGTTTTGTTTTCGTTTGTTTAGTTTTGTATTTCATTTTGGAAATGTTTGTAACTTTTCATTCTAAAGTTGATTTCATTTTTCCGGAACTTACGAATTGGTATAATATGTTTAATAATAACATGCGATTTATAGGTGATGTATATATTACGTTGTCAAATGGATATTTTGTGTTTGTTGACATCTACCTCTATACGAATACGAATCTTAATTATTATGGCGTCTCAATAATACATTAACATGCTTCAATTAAGAGTATATTAATCTGAAATAAACGGTCACCCCCACCCTACTACAATAACACAATCATTAGTTTATTTAATGACATTATTTGTTTTACCTATTATCTTATGAAATAAGTCTTTATTAAAAAGTACCATTTAGGTGCGTAATTCAGACAATTCCCCTTTAAATTGAAGACATTACTAACCCATTATTTTCTTAAATAAACGATACTAATGGCACATTATCGCTCTCTAATATTGCCAAATATAATATAATTTGGAACTTTATTTAATGCAGTTACAAGGACTTATATGAATTTAGTACATTATTTTTACAATGCTTTAATACATGTATTAAGGGAGTGGAAAAATGAGCTATAAAAAAAAAAAAATCGCTATATCTCGAAAACGGTAGCTTCGATTTTAACCATTCTTTTTAAGAAATGAAGAGCATTGCTTCTGTAACATTTCGAGTTGAACTTCATAGTCTAATTACGTATACACATTTAATGAAATACATAAATAACGTGTATTTTGATAAAGTGTCATAGTTTCAAAGTATCTAATTTACAGCGACGAGTGTTTCAAACGATTGCATCAAGTGGCGGTGCGTCAAGGCGACGAAAAAAAACCCATGTTGTACAAACCTTATCAACTCATTTATTTCAAATCTTAATTGTTTAAACATTTGAAGTAAAAATTAAAATGTAACTAAACTGCCGCGCTGAGATTCGAACCCACGGACAGAGTCTGCGGTGTCAGTCGAAACCACTACACTAGTAGGGCTATACGTTGTACTAGTATAAGAAGATAAGGTATAACAATTTATCTTGTTAAACTAATATTATTCTTGAGATGATTTAGTATGGAAATACACTTATTATTATCGGTCTACCACGGTTAACATTATATACACTTTCATACTGTTCAAAATAATAATCATTTTTGCGAATTCAACACGATTAACCACGGTCTACCAATAATATCTTAAAAGATGATCAATACTTCCTTTCTATTCATTCTGGTAGACCGTACATAGGGTTCTATTGAAATTGATGGGTTGACCGTGGTTGATCAATACAGTGCTAGAGTTAATAAGCAAAATGCCTCTTCAAAAAGCTGACTCCCCAGTTAGCTCAGTGGTATGTTTCCCGTCTTAGAATAAGTAGATTGCTGGTTCGAATCTCGATAGGTTCTTGTTTTTATGGTTTTGTTTTCGTTTGTTTAGTTTTGTATTTCATTTTGGAAATGTTTGTAACTTTTCATTCTAAAGTTGATTTCATTTTTCCGGACCTTACGAATTGGTATAATATGTTTAATAATAACATGCGATTTATAGGTGATGTATTACGTTGTCAAATGGATATTTTGTGTTTGTTGACATCTACCTCTATACGAATACGAATCTTAATTATTATGGCGTCTCAATAATACATTAACATGCTTCAATTAAGAGTATATTAATCTGAAATAAACGGTCACCCCCACCCTACTACAATAACACAATCATTAGTTTATTTAATGACATTATTTGTTTTACCTATTATCTTATGAAATAAGTCTTTATTAAAAAGTACCATTTAGGTGCGTAATTCAGACAATGCCCCTTTAAATTGAAGACATTACTAACCCATTATTTTCTTAAATAAACGATACTAATGGCACATTATCGCTCTCTAATATTGCCAAATATAATATAATTTGGAACTTTATTTAATGCAGTTACAAGGACTTATATGAATTTAGTACATTATTTTTACAATGCTTTAATACAATCTTGTTCAAAACCTGTTGGGACACTATACACGTGCGCATCAATTATCTTTCAAAATTAGTAAAAAGCTGTCAATTGAAAGTATGATAGTCAAAACTAGTTTATGTAAAGCTGCCATCCCTCTCAACCCCCCCCCCCCCCCCCCCCCCCCAACCAATGTTGGGGCTGATATATATAACACAGCCCGTTGCTGGACGATGCTTTTATATCGACCAACATTGAGTTTAGGGGAGGGACCACCGTTTCACAGGACATGCAGGAAGTGTCCCAACAGTTTTGAACATGATTGTATTAAGGGAGTGGAAAAATGAGCTATACAAAATACAAAAATCGCTATATCTCGAAAACGGTAGCTTTGATTTTAACCATTCTTTTTAAGAAATGAAGAGCATTGCTTCTGTAACATTTCGAGTTGAACTTCATAGTCTAATTACGTATACACATTTAATGAAATACATAAATAACGTGTATTTTGATAAAGTGTCATAGTTTCAAAGTATCTAATTTACAGCGACGAGTGTTTCAAACGATTGCATCAAGTGGCGACGAGGCGAGGCGACGAAAAAAAACAACATGTTGTACAAACCTTATCAACTCATTTATTTCAAATCTTAATTGTTTAAACATTTGAAGTAAAAATTAAAATGTAACTAAACTGCCGCGCTGAGATTCGAACCCACGGACAGAGTCTGCGGTGTCAGTCGAAACCACTACACTAGTAGGGCTATACGTTGTACTGGTATAAGAAGATAAGGTATAACAATTTATCTTGTTAAACTAATATTATTCTTGAGATGATTTAGTATGGAAATACACTTATTATTATCGGTCTACCACGGTTAACATTATATACACTTTCATACTGTTCAAAATAATAATCATTTTTGCGAATTCTACACGATTAACCACGGTCTACCAATAATATCTTAAAAGATGATCAATACTTCCTTTCTATTCATTCTGGTAGACCGTACATAGGGTTCTATTGAAATTGATGGGTTGACCGTGGTTGATCAATACAGTGCTAGAGTTAATAAGCAAAATGCCTCTTCAAAAAGCTGACTCCCCAGTTAGCTCAGTGGTATGTTTCCCGTCTTAGAATAAGTAGATTGCTGGTTCGAATCTCGATAGGTTCTTGTTTTTATGGTTTTGTTTTCGTTTGTTTAGTTTTGTATTTCATTTTGGAAATGTTTGTAACTTTTCATTCTAAAGTTGATTTCATTTTTCCGGAACTTACGAATTGGTATAATATGTTTAATAATAACATGCGATTTATAGGTGATGTATATATTACGTTGTCAAATGGATATTTTGTGTTTGTTGACATCTACCTCTATACGAATACGAATCTTAATTATTATGGCGTCTCAATAATACATTAACATGCTTCAATTAAGAGTATATTAATCTGAAATAAACGGTCACCCCCACCCTACTACAATAACACAATCATTAGTTTATTTAATGACATTATTTGTTTTACCTATTATCTTATGAAATAAGTCTTTATTAAAAAGTACCATTTAGGTGCGTAATTCAGACAATTCCCCTTTAAATTGAAGACATTACTAACCCATTATTTTCTTAAATAAACGATACTAATGGCACATTATCGCTCTCTAATATTGCCAAATATAATATAATTTGGAACTTTATTTAATGCAGTTACAAGGACTTATATGAATTTAGTACATTATTTTTACAATGCTTTAATACATGTATTAAGGGAGTGGAAAAATGAGCTATAAAAAAAAAAAATCGCTATATCTCGAAAACGGTAGCTTCGATTTTAACCATTCTTTTTAAGAAATGAAGAGCATTGCTTCTGTAACATTTCGAGTTGAACTTCATAGTCTAATTACGTATACACATTTAATGAAATACATAAATAACGTGTATTTTGATAAAGTGTCATAGTTTCAAAGTATCTAATTTACAGCGACGAGTGTTTCAAACGATTGCATCAAGTGGCGGTGCGTCAAGGCGACGAAAAAAAACCCATGTTGTACAAACCTTATCAACTCATTTATTTCAAATCTTAATTGTTTAAACATTTGAAGTAAAAATTAAAATGTAACTAAACTGCCGCGCTGAGATTCGAACCCACGGACAGAGTCTGCGGTGTCAGTCGAAACCACTACACTAGTAGGGCTATACGTTGTACTAGTATAAGAAGATAAGGTATAACAATTTATCTTGTTAAACTAATATTATTCTTGAGATGATTTAGTATGGAAATACACTTATTATTATCGGTCTACCACGGTTAACATTATATACACTTTCATACTGTTCAAAATAATAATCATTTTTGCGAATTCAACACGATTAACCACGGTCTACCAATAATATCTTAAAAGATGATCAATACTTCCTTTCTATTCATTCTGGTAGACCGTACATAGGGTTCTATTGAAATTGATGGGTTGACCGTGGTTGATCAATACAGTGCTAGAGTTAATAAGCAAAATGCCTCTTCAAAAAGCTGACTCCCCAGTTAGCTCAGTGGTATGTTTCCCGTCTTAGAATAAGTAGATTGCTGGTTCGAATCTCGATAGGTTCTTGTTTTTATGGTTTTGTTTTCGTTTGTTTAGTTTTGTATTTCATTTTGGAAATGTTTGTAACTTTTCATTCTAAAGTTGATTTCATTTTTCCGGACCTTACGAATTGGTATAATATGTTTAATAATAACATGCGATTTATAGGTGATGTATTACGTTGTCAAATGGATATTTTGTGTTTGTTGACATCTACCTCTATACGAATACGAATCTTAATTATTATGGCGTCTCAATAATACATTAACATGCTTCAATTAAGAGTATATTAATCTGAAATAAACGGTCACCCCCACCCTACTACAATAACACAATCATTAGTTTATTTAATGACATTATTTGTTTTACCTATTATCTTATGAAATAAGTCTTTATTAAAAAGTACCATTTAGGTGCGTAATTCAGACAATGCCCCTTTAAATTGAAGACATTACTAACCCATTATTTTCTTAAATAAACGATACTAATGGCACATTATCGCTCTCTAATATTGCCAAATATAATATAATTTGGAACTTTATTTAATGCAGTTACAAGGACTTATATGAATTTAGTACATTATTTTTACAATGCTTTAATACAATCTTGTTCAAAACCTGTTGGGACACTATACACGTGCGCATCAATTATCTTTCAAAATTAGTAAAAAGCTGTCAATTGAAAGTATGATAGTCAAAACTAGTTTATGTAAAGCTGCCATCCCTCTCAACCCCCCCCCCCCCCCAACCAATGTTGGGGCTGATATATATAACACAGCCCGTTGCTGGACGATGCTTTTATATCGACCAACATTGAGTTTAGGGGGAGGGACCACCGTTTCACAGGACATGCAGGAAGTGTCCCAACAGTTTTGAACATGATTGAAGGTCGCTCAACACAAAAAGCCACTTTCGCCCTGTCTTGAAATAACTTCTCAACATCCATAAATAAAACGTCACGTGACAATACGCTTTAAAATCGGTAGGTGTCGATTTCAAAAGACGTGCTGTATTGAAGTGTTCGTCGTGCTCATGGGTTCGAGTTTATGTGTCATAAAAAAAAACTGAGTGGAATAAGTGTCTATAATCTTTACAAATAGCATTACATCTTTCGCTTCGGTGAATGTATGTATTGAATGAATATGTTTCAAATACCGTTAAACTTCATCTATAAGCACCAATTGACTAATAGTTAATAAGCAGAGAATAGATAAAAAGGTATGAGCGCCCTCTTTTGATCTAGAGAAATTAGCACGAATTTTGTTTAGTGTATTCGATATTCAATAATATAAAGTTGTATTACTATCTAAATAATTTCATGGACAGACGAATTGCTCAGTTGGTAAAGCGCCCGGTAAAGCGTCAACTTCAGTATCACGAGGTTGGTGGATCAATTCTCAACTACACCTTTTGCAATTTCTTTTGAAATCCAAGTGATATAGAAATTAATGCAAACTTGAATGTAAAATTATTGCTCAATTATACTAGCTTTATTGTTATTTTTCAAAAAACAAGCGCATAATTAATTTGATTGTATAAAGTAATGATCTTAATAGTCCAACCTTTTTATAAGCTAAAACACATTTATACTACAAATTAACCACAGCAAAATGTATTCATTGGCTTATTTTAAATGTTTCACACAGTAATCTTAAACGTTTCCTTCATCATGATTTAAGGGCAAATTATGATGATGCATATTAGGTTGGTAGATCAAGTTAAGCAACAAAATGAAAGTAACTATGCAAACCACTATAATCCTGGTCTCACAGGATTATAATTGAATGGCTATTAAATCAATTTATTTTCAATAAGATAGAGGGCCGTCCATTTATACCGACCCATCAATCATACATGTAGTTATAAAACAGTATCTGACATAGCACTCCCGTTTAGATCAATTGGTAAAGCCAGCGCCAACAGTTTGGGCTAGGGCAATTGTGATCGCAGGTTCCAGATGGCAATACCTGGTTCGAATCTCACTTCAAGACTTCTTCTTTTGGAAAGGTCATAATTTTCAAATTCTTGACAGTGTTTTATTTTTATCATGAATGAAAAAGGAATCTATCTTTTACGTTGGTTTTTTTATATATACACAAAGAATTAAGTTAAGCACCCCCCCGTTTTTTTACAACCTCGCACATTACAAGTTTGTTGTCGTCAAAACAGTGTAGTATACCCATGATATTGCTATATTTTCTGGAGAAGTGATATTATGGTCACATAAAAACATAACAATCATGCCGTTTTCAATATTTTATTCTGAATAATTTAAGGTGACATTTTTTGGGAATTTTAGGCATATTTTCACCTCAATTTAAGTATGGAGCTATAGGTCCATCACGGACAGTGTGGATGACGTTTATGTTTTCTAACGTACAGTCATTGTTCTGAGAAGACCTCTAGCGATCTTTGCGTCAATAACGTGTGTAGGACCCACGTGATCGGATCACTGACTCAACCCTACGTCTCATAGACCCTGTAAGCCGTCGTATGCGTTGCTGTGGCAGGTTGTTCCATTCCCGATGTAATGCACGTTCCAATTCATCCAGATTGGCCAATAGCCAATCTGGATGAATTGGAACGTGCATTACATCGGGAATGGAACAACCTGCCACAGCAACGCATACGACGGCTTACAGGGTCTATGAGACGTAGGGTTGAGTCAGTGATCCGATCACGTGGGTCCTACACACGTTATTGACGCAAAGATCGCTAGAGGTCTTCTCAGAACAATGACTGTACGTTAGAAAACATAAACGTCATCCACACTGTCCGTGATGGACCTATAGCTCCATACTTAAATTGAGGTGAAAATATGCCTAAAATTCCCAAAAAATGTCACCTTAAATTATTCAGAATAAAATATTGAAAACGGCATGATTGTTATGTTTTTATGTGACCATAATATCACTTCTCCAGAAAATATAGCAATATCATGGGTATACTACACTGTTTTGACGACAACAAACTTGTAATGTGCGAGGTTGTAAAAAAACGGGGGGGGTGCTTAACTTAATTCTTTGTGTATATATATTTTTTAAATGAAACAAAATTTAATCAAACTGGACACGCAAGCCATGGCCAGTCAATAACGTTTTGACTGTTTGCCTGTTGTTCTCATTGATTCGAAACGCGATATTACACGTTTGTGCCATACCTATTCTTGGAGAAACACAAAGCACAAAACAAATAAAACAAAACTGAGTGGAAAATAATAAAAGAAATCACGCGAAGGATTATTTACGGCACCATCCATCTTTTTAAGTCTGTTTAAGTTTTTCGGAACTATAATACACACGTTTGACGGATTGCCTTTAAATTGCACGCCTAATGAACATGTCATAGTTTGAGCAGCTCACGTGGTATTGAAGGTCATGCAATACATTCATGTAAATGGTAGTATAGTGGCCACGTGTTATTGATTTATAACGGATTAGTTTTAGAATTACGAAACTGTGTCTATACATGAAGCTTCATGGTCTATATCACTAAAGAAGTCCTCTGCCCCAAATTCGATAGACATGCTACATGCTTGTATCATGAAGCTAATGCTTGTATCGATCAACTGTGAACCATATACATGTACATGTACATGTATGTGTCTCTATAAACTCAATTAGGAATTGTCATCTAGAACCAACAATGGCCAACTACTCACAAAAACCACAACTTAACAAAATACCATAAGTAGCTGAACTGAAAAGCAGTGAATTATAATCAACGTATTGTCTCATTGTACTCCATCCATGCATGTCTTCACAAAAATACTAAGTCGTTGAGGTTGATTTAAATGTTTGTACTATTTATAAACGATTGTGATAGCATTAAAATTAAAATAAAAAATAGTAGAAAGAGAGGAAAAAAAGAGGGAAAACCCACATTAAAGACGAAGATAGATTCACTATTTATTCATGGTAAAAACAAAGTTAAGAATTTGATATACACCGTAAATATTTATAAACTTTCCAAAAGAAGAAGTCTTGAAGTGAGATTCGAACCAGGTATTGCCATCTGGAACCTGCGATCACAATTGCCCTAGCCCAAACTGTTGGCGCTGGCTTTACCAATTGATCTAAACGGGAGTGCTATGTCAGATACTGTTTTATAACTACATGTATGATTGATGGGTCGGTATAAATGGACGGCCCTCTATCTTATTGAAAATAAATTGATTTAATAGCCATTCAATTATAATCCTGTGAGACCAGGATTATAGTGGTTTGCATAGTTACTTTCATTTTGTTGCTTAACTTGATCTACCAACCTAATATGCATCATCATAATTTGCCCTTAAATCATGATGAAGGAAACGTTTAAGATTACTGTGTGAAACATTTAAAATAAGCCAATGAATACATTTTGCTGTGGTTAATTTGTAGTATAAATGTGTTTTAGCTTATAAAAAGGTTGGACTATTAAGATCATTACTTTATACAATCAAATTAATTATGCGCTTGTTTTTTGAAAAATAACAATAAAGCTAGTATAATTGAGTAATAATTTTACATTCAAGTTTGCATTAATTTCTATATCACTTGGATTTCAAAAGAAATTGCAAAAGGTGTAGTTGAGAATTGATCCACCAACCTCGTGATACTGAAGTTGACGCTTTACCGGGCGCTTTACCAACTGAGCAATTCGTCTGTCCATGAAATTATTTAGATAGTAATACAACTTTATATTATTGAATATCGAATACACTAAACAAATTCGTGCTAATTTCTCTAGATCAAAAGAGGGCGCTCATACCTTTTTATCTATTCTCTGCTTATTAACTATTAGTCAATGGGTGCTTATAGATGAAGTTTAACGGTTTTAGAAGAATTTTAACTTTCACCGTTGCTTTTTTATCAAAGTAATATTATGTATCACATTAGGGAGCACATCAGAACTCGACCGCCCGGCAACCGCCGGTTCCGTGGGGTTCCGTGCGGTTGCAGCCGGTTTCTATTGTTCTAAACAATTATATGCGGTTCAACCGGGCGGAACCGGCGGTTGCCGCGCGGTCGAGTTTTGATGTGCTCCATTAGCTAGTATCAGACAATGTAATTGCCGTAGTAGAATATCAACACATACACTGTTTACCGGGCTTTTCAAACACGCTAGTCACACAGATGTTGGCGTCACATACATGGTATCATTTTTTTTGGGGGGGGGGGGGTTCTTTTTTTAATTTTTTAATTTTTTGGTTTTTGGTTTTTGGTTTTTTTTAATTTTATTTTTTAATTGTTGTTGAATTTTCAACAATACTCAAAATGTTCAGACATAAAAGAAAATAAATTCACAAGTGTTCTCAAAAAGATCAAAACATGTTTCTGAAGAGGTTGGTCGGTCGTGCCTGGAGAACAGGGATTTTACGTCGTTTAATGATGGACCACCTGAATTTAACAGTCCTTAAATGCTTAATAGCTCTTTTATATTGTTAAATTCAAATACATTGCCCCTGCGATAAACTAATCCAACAATTTTTAGAAATAAAGCACTGCATACGGATTGGTTTTATTCAGCATGAGACAGACATAGTGAAGACTATGGATTGGGATATAACCAAAAAAAGGTAAACAGGAGTTTGCTATTAAAGGTATGTTGTCGAATTGCAGGTCAAATTTGCAAACAATTTAAGGCAAAAACACGTAATGCCTAAAACACCAATCAGAATGCTTACAGTGATCTGAGCAATGTTTGGGTATCTCATTTGAATACATGGGAGAA